>JBANSL010000017.1:14390000-15590000 GCA_037127255.1 Persicaria tinctoria
TTCAACAGCCTTCCCGATTCCTTGACGAATCTATTGAATTTGCTTACACTGGACATTAAAAATTGTTTCTTTTTGGAGGCATTACCTGATAGTTTCAGAAAATTGATCAATCTGAGGCATTTGAATATAGAGGGTTGTATTGGGTTGAAGCATATGCCACCTGGGATGAGGGAGCTGACTTGTTTACAGAAGTTGAGTGATTTTAAGGTAAGGAAAGCAATTGAGGGGGTTCAAAGGAGTGGACTTGATGCATTGGATGGATTCGAGCTTAGAGGAGAGTTGACAATCAGTTTTGAAGATGGCATAGACAATTGGGATGGAGATGAATCCTGGAAGCTACCTGTATCTTTAGAACAGCTAATGATAATCAAGTACCCTGGGAGGAGAATACCACATTGGTCCAATGACGTCCCATCGTTGCTACCTAACCTTCAACGTCTAACTCTGGAACAATGTAACAATGTAAAACATCTCCCACCCTTGAGGTGCCTTCCTAATCTCAAGTTTCTTAAGCTTGTGGAATTGAAGGAATTAGAATACATTGAAGAAGAACAAGAGGATGTGGACGAATGTACACCAGTAGCAGCAGGTTATATTAATAATGATGCCTCATTTTTCCCTCTTTTGGAAGAAATTGATATGTATGGGTTGCGGAAACTGAAAGGATGGTCGAGGAGGAAAGTAGCAACCACAACAACATCAGCAGCAGCAAGTGCATCTCCTGATATGTTTCTCTCCTTCCCTCTTCTTTTTCATCTGAAGATTGAGCACTGTCACGAGCTGACGTCCTTCCCACTATGTCCATGTGTTTCGAGTCTAAATATCCTTAATGTGCCTGGTGGGGCGATCCAACATTTGTTGTCATCACGGTCCACCACCACCGGCGCTAGTCCATCTTCCTCTCTGAAATATATGTATATTTATGGTGGGGGTGAAGGGCTAGTGAGTTTCCCGGACGAAGCCCTTACATCTCTTAAAAAGCTGTCACATTAATGGATGTGATAGCTTGGAGAATTTGCACATGCTAGCATCACCGCTTCTCAAAGAATTAACGATTGAAAATTGCAATGCGCTTACGAGTGTTGAGGTTGAAGCACTTCCATCTCTCATTTATCTTAAAATTGACAACTGCAACCGACTGAAGAGTCTACACATTGCACGTCTCAATGCCCTCCGGATATTGATAGTGCGGGGATGCCCAGCAGAGTTGGAGTTGTGGCGATTACAACAAGAGGAAAGGGTTGTGGATTGGGATTCCCTCCCCAATCTACGTCTAATACAAAGTTGATAGGCTTCCTCCAAAGGAGCTCCCCAATTGCCTTCTGCAGCGGCATGCCCTGGGTCAATTAAAATTCTCTAATGGGTGAGCAGCATTTAAATTTCAATCCCTCTTTAACTTGTAACTCCTCACAAGTATATGTAATTTTCATTACTGCCCGCCTAGAGAATAAGGATTTAAGTAATTGCCTCTGATTTTGAAAGAAAAGGTTTCGTGAAAAAACAAATTGGTATTTATTTCAATTTTTTATTTCTTTCTTTGCAATTACTCAAAACTCTGTTAGCACGTAACCTCAAATTTGGAATGTTTGGTACAGTGAAGCGTCCTCTTTGGAGAATGGTTTGCTACTGGCTGAAGCTATGGGGGATGAAGATATGTGGAGATTTTTAAGTACACTTCCTTCTTATCTATACTATACCTAAAAGCAGAAGCACACATCTCGTACGTGGCTTCACTATTTTTCTCCATTCCACTGTCAACGGGAGGAAGGCCCTCTTCTCCATCTCTACGTGGCAGTCCAATGGCATCTATGTGGCAGTGGTTGTTTTACACTTTGGACTCCCACCTTCTCCACACGTTCTTCACTTCTCCATCCATGGTAACTTCCTTTGTAGCTCCCACGTTCTCTACTTCTCCCACGCTGCCTCTCAATCGCATGAATTCAATCAGAAGAGAAAGACGCCGAGTTTTGCCATTGAAGAGTAAAGGTCGACCTTTCACCTTCTCAATTTGTTGCAATTGATGTCTTTGAGATTGTTGATAGCTTCCGAACCCACCTATTTTCTTCATTTAATTTGCCTTCATCCCAATAACTATCTAGGTGCTAATTTTTGGGACCAATCTGTCACCAGTGGCGGAAGATGGTGGGTAGGGGACTCGGCGATGGTTCCGACGTCCAATAACTGTCTAGGTTCCGTCGCCCAATGCTTTGGCTCACCTAAGGTGTTAGGGTTTAAGGTTCCGACATCTAATAATTGTTCGAAAGCGAAAGATGAGGTGAGTTTTGTATGTTGAGGTTTGTTACGGGCTGAAATTCAAATAGAAATCTCTTCAATTTGGAACCGAATATATCGCTTTACTTCACACTGAGATTGAAATTGCAATCTTTTCTTGGCTTCTCATCCATGGTAACTACTTTTTTTTTTATTTCAATCTCAGATTTGATTTTTTTTTGGGTTCTACCTAGAAATGGAATCGAGTATATCAGCCATGGGTTTGATACAATTTCATGTAGTCATGCACTTTAGGTGTTTGATGAAATGTCATCCAAAGAATCATGACCCTATCCAAACTGCACGATTTGGTACTGCCCTTATCCCTCATGTAGGTAGGCTGATAAATGGTTATGTTTGGTTGTGTTGTTTACTGGTGTTGTTCATGTTTCTTGAATAACCCGGGTTCCTTGCAGGGAGTTTTGAGACTCAAACGAAAAGCAATGGAAGAAGATAATTAATCATCCCACTGATCCAACATGCTCCTGTATGGTAATGCTAGAGTCCAAATGCACTTTTTTTTAATAAATAGAAATCTCAAGTTTTAGTACTTGCCGGAACGAGAGATCATTGTCTACAAGCACGTTCAATTTCCATGTGCCTTTTGTCCATTGTTTCTTTTACCCACCTTGATTATGTTTATTTATATTGTGATATTTAATTATGTTTTTTTATGGTACACCTTAACACTCACCCTCACGTTCTGAATAAAGTTGCAGAGCGAGACCGATCACATTCTAAATGAAGTACAAGAGAGCCCGGACCTTTTCCAAAGCATATGGAACAAGGTAAGTGCTGCAATGTCGTTTTTCTCCTTCTCTTATAGTCCGTGTATTGATTTTTGGATTTGACTTTGTGGATTTATTTCTGGATTTTTAATTTCGAATGCCTGATTTCCATTATTTGGGGATTAGATTTACGATACAGAAAATGCGAACCAGAAGGAGAAGTACGAGGCTGACAGAAGAAGTTAAGAAATTGCAGAGGTATAAAGATCAAATCAAGATATGGATTTAGTCCGGCGAGATTAAGGATAAAAAGGTTAGGTCATCTTTTGATTATTGGCTTCATCTCAATTATATTGTTCTTGACATGACATTCTATTCGAGTTGCCACTGGATAGCATTAAGGTGTAGGAAATTCTTACTTAGATTTATTTATGTTTTTTATGGTACATTACACCTCTGACTGGAACCGTTTGTGTGAAAGCCAGTTTGGCGGAATTGCGAGGCTTGGTTTCAAAGTCGAGTTCTCAGCACAGCTAGTCCACTACGTCCTGCAGAGGCAGCTGCGGTCGAAAAAGGAGCATGAAACCCGGTACATGATCCAGGGGTCCATAGTCCGGTTCTCCATAGCGGAGTTCGCGCTGGTGACCGGACTGAAATGCTCATCTGTCGTGGGGGAGATCGTCGACACTGAGGCGGACAAGGCTGCCTGCTTAGATTTCTTAGGGGTGGGGAAGATGAGGATGGAAGACTTCGAGGTGGCCTACAAAGTGACGATTAAGTCCGAGCGTTCCACCGCCAAGCGGGATCAGACCGAGGCCCTATTGCATTCTGGGTCCCACAAGTAGGCATACACATACGCTATACCTATAATAAAGATGCTTCTAATGCAGTACAAAATTTTAAACACGCAAGTCATGCTTATCAGGATATATAAATAGATGCGGAAAACAGTAAAGGCGCCCAAAGAGTGCCAAGTGGCATATCCCTCTCCTACCTCCACCCCCCTTCCCGTTAGGGTGGAGCCTGGCCAACACGATGCTATAGCATAACAATCCCATCAAATATGTGTGCATCAATCAATTATATCATCATAATATCATATCATTTCATCATGCTCATCAAATAATCAAGCTCATGCCCGATGGTGCTGGGCTATTTCATAATCAAGCTCATCTCATATATCGACAATACTGACTCGGGACAAATTCGATGGTGCTGGGATATCCTATGACCCTAGCAAAGACTCTAAGACTCACAGATAACTGCTGTTCTGTTTCTCAAACACACAGAATAACCGAATGCTCATTCACGAATGCAACCCTAGCATGATACTACATGGTATGTTTCAAATGCTTATGCAACACCAAGTATGTCATATGACCACAAGCAGGAGGTTTTTCTCTCTTCGAATCTGAGTAAGTCCATGAAGGAATCCGAGCCTGGCCTAACCAAAGATGCGCCATGAAGTTTGTCACCTTGTTGATTTCTCTAACAACATGCGAACAAAAGAATGCCTCAAAACTCTAGAGCAGAAGGAGGGAGTCTGATATTAGCAGGTTGGCTTCCCAAAGACATCTTCAAACTCCTTTATTCACGATGATAATTGTGAGAAAGTCCCCTTTGACTTCAAATCTTCTGAGCCCCAACCTTTTAGCCTCTAGCAAGCAAATCTAAAGTACCAAGACTTTTGCATAAAGTGCAAATGCAACCTCGCATCTTAGAAAACCGTAGCCAATGACCTTGTTGTTACTACCACGGAGAACAAAACTTGCAGTAGCGGGACTAGTCGAAAGTTTTGCTCTATCAAAGTTAAAACTGATTAATTCCTCCTTTGGTTTTTCTATAAGAGGTTTTATTTTTTCTTTTTTTAATTGAAAGAGACATGATATAACGGGTATGCTATCCACACGGCGAGTTTTCGTCAAACGCACTGTGAGTGGGAGCCGACACTGATAGGAGGTGTCGGCAACGGCAATAGGTGTAATTGTGTTGTTGTGGAGTGAGCAAAGGGAGGGGGCCTGATTTTACCTACACCGACAGAAGGTGTTGGTGTCGAAAGGCGAAAGCCATAGGATTCCAATTCATGCAATGCGAACACTAAGCCTCTCATATGGGAACCAAATTCACTCTTAAATTACACTCCATGTATCTCATTTTTTTACAACCAAGCATCACATATTTACATCCGAGTTTGAGGACAAATTAGAACTGTTTGCAAAATATAGCACACTATGACAGGGGTTCTACCATAAAAATCTATCAACGACGAATAGAATCTAGTAGTAATATAAAAACAAGAAGCAACTGAGCATAAAAACGCACAGAGAAAAAGAAACCAAATCGATCAAAAAAGGAGGATAAATGATCAGAGATCACGAGAGATTGACCTGCAAAGTTCAAGTAGCTAATTCAACGCAGATATTGGATTTGGAGTCCAAACAGGACTCACTCTTTGTAAACCTCGAGAGTCTATTGGAGTTGCCAACACTGGAATCTCCGATTAAGACGATCTTAAACAGGTAGTCGTTGTAGATCAATTAGGTTTTAGAAACAATGTTGTCCATCGATCATACAAATATGAGTCAAGGGAAATCAAATTTGACAAAGCATGACGATAGTAGGTAAATCACCTGATTGGCAAAACGATCGAGCGTTGTGGAGATTCTGCTATAATTTGGTATCAGAAAATCACAACTGCATCTGCAGCAGAGGTTTTATGATTTGCTACTGTATTATTTATACTTCTGTTGGATTTGGCCGCTCAGTGTCTTATAATGCATACATTCGATTGCAGAGAACGAGGAAACTCGATTTCTTAAGCAATGAGTTACGATGATGAAAAAAGAAACAGGCACTTTATGAAGAACAACACCTTCCAGTGGCCAACTGCTTCGTCTAGAACACTGATTCTCTACTACGAATAAAAGAAACTACCAATGCCAATATAAATTAGGAATCGAACTAAATCTATCTCATGCGTGTAAGTATGATATTGTAATACGTACCTCCCAATATGCAGTCCTGCGTTGATAGGGTTATTATCAGTTCCTTGGCGTAGCCCATTCAACCCTTAGGATGAGGTTATCATACCCGTAGCCATTAAGTTTCTTGATGGCTTTCTCTGCGTCTTCCTTGGTCACAAAGTTGATGAAGCCGAACCCTCTGCTAAGGCCAGTCTTCTGGTCAATAGCAACATAGACACGGGAAATAGAGCCGAATGGCCTGAAGAGCTCGTGCAGATCAGCCTCTCGGGTGTCCTCAGACAGGTTGGTGACACGAACCGAGTTCTCGTCGTTGCGCCTTCTCAGGTCAGTCGTCGCGGGTCTTTCCCCACCCCTCAATGTGGGAGGAATGTAAGCTCCTTTGCTAGCAGTTGGAGGTGCCGCATCAGCTGGCTTTTCGATGAAGCTTTCAGTAGGAGCCGCTAGATCCTTGTAGGGACACTTGGAAGTCCAGTGGTCACCCTTCTTACCACAAGTCCTGCAAACCATGAGAACAGCACCTTTGCTTGCTGCAAACGGATCTGCTGAATTCTTTGATTCCTCTACTTTACTTCCTTTTTAACCAGTATCAGACAATTAGCATAAGCAGAGACTGGAACTTTGAAATTCCTTGCAAGAGACAAATAGTATCCAGCGGAGGAGAACCGCATGCTGTCAAGTGCAGATGGTAAGAAAGCAAAACAGAATAAGACCAGAGTCATCCCCTAGATTCTGGGGACCTGTCTAAAAATTTATATTAGGCTCTAATATGTCGTAGATTATAATCGATTGTGTTCTGTTGGGGATACGAACACACACAAATTCATCCAACAGATAACACTCTTCCATCCAGCCAACATAACTATAAAGTATACATCTAGGGGGTCGCCCAACTTGCACTGCCCAAGGGACGGAACTGTATAAGACATTCAGAATGATACTACAATAACACCCTATGCACTGCAATTCTCTCATTAAGGGATTAATTAATAAAAATAGGCCAGTCAACCTTGAGTTCATGGATAGTAGCTACAATTGGTGTCATCACAAGGTGGAGAAGCGACATGAAGTTAGTTGAACTGTGCTCTGCTCAAGTAGGAATTAAATATTTGACTGTTGGTGTGCACTCTAAATATTTCAAATCAGGATATGAATGTTCAATCAGCTAGTGCATGCTCAATATATTCAGGGAGAATACGATGTTGTGATTAATTTTTTGAATGCTTACTCCGTTGAACCAGGTTAGTGGCAAATAAGAGATACAAGAAGAGAGCAGAAACAGACAGCTACAATTCCAGTTTACACTGCAAGTAGAGAAGAATGCATATGCACCATCATGAGTCAAACAGGAAGATCAGGAGACAATAAAACATCAATCCGATATTCCTTTGGTGGCGACCTAATATAAGATAGATGACAAAGCTAAAACCTTGTAGTGCACATCAATCCGATATCCCTGCTCCCTTCGGGGCAACGCTTAATTCTTCCGGATATAAATTTACATTAAAAAATGTTTATAAAATATTTTTAGAATTTATACCCTTATATATTGGTATGTTTATAAACTTATATCTTAAAAAATCACATTTTAAAATTTTAGATAAATAAAATATCGATTATTTCATAAAATATTTTTTTTATTTTTCTAAAATGCTATTTTTTAAGAAATAAATTTATAAACCTATCAATATAAGGGTGTAGAACGTGAAAATATTTTTTAAAATTTTTTTTCATGTAAATTTATACCAAAAATAATTAAGTTATGCACCGAGTGGGGGGAGGGAAGGGTGTAAGTGATCCGGACGGCATATTAATTGGTTGAGATTCTCAACCAGTTTCTCCGGTCACAGCAACACACATGCTCTGAAAGGGTGATGCTGTTGTACCAATAGAAAGGGTCCCCATGTAATTTATTCTAGTCTTCTCCGGGGAAAGCAAAGGCGAGCCAACATCATTCCGAAAATAGTGTATGAATACAACTAAAAAGCACCTATCAAGCCCTAGTCTTCAAATCCTTCAAAAGTGTATAGTGCAAACAACACAAATGTGCAAATTTTAAACCAATGAGTCATTGTCCTGTTTAATTCAGATATGAACTGTAACATCAGAGGCGGACAGCAAAAACCCTAGACTGAATATAGCTACAGATACAGCTAATTGGAGTATAATAGACGAACAATAGAACTCACAAAATTAAATCCAAATCCGACTACAAATAGAGAATTCACACAAATCTAAAATCAAACACAGCCATATTCTAATCCTTTAAACAACACATATGACACAAATGTGTGATATTTCATCCAACTAGTCACTGCAGTGCTTAATTCCGATATGAGTGGTAACATCAGAGATGGACAGCCAAAATCCGAGTGAATATATATACCCACAGATATGGCTAATTGGAGTACAATCCAACAGAAATCACATAATTAAATCCAAATCTGATTAGGAATTGATAACTCGCACAAATGTACAATCAAACACAACCATATTCTGATCAAACAGCGGAATAAAACAGATGGAAAGAAGAGATAGGAGAGAAAGAACAGGAAACAGGAAACCTGGAGGCCTAGGGCGCTCAAGAACGATCTCTTCGGTGGAAACCATGGTGAGGCGAGCGCCGACGTCCTCGTGGACGGCGTCGCCGAACTTAGGCCAGGAGCGGCGCTCGACAGCGCTCTTGGAAAGGCGAGCCTTGGCGAGCTTCCGAATTCTGGTGGTGGTGGTAATCTTAACCTTGTTGCGGTTGTCGTCAAACTTGTACTCGATCACCTTCTTGATCCCGTTGTCATCGGGGCCGATGACTTGCTTCGGTGGGAGGAGGAAGAAGTCCAGATCATCCGGTCCGTCTTCGAGCTCTCCCCATAGGACCTTTTTCGTCGTCTGCGCTATTGCCGGTGACATCTCTTCGAAGATTTGAGAGAGAGAGGAGGGCAGAAACTCTGATGGGTAGGGATCCGACTGAGAATTGGGATGAGGGAGTTACCAATTGTAGTTGGGGGTGCCCAAAATTCGGTTTAGAATCGGCGGTTTTATAGAACCGACGATTAGTAGGGCAATGCCACGGTGTTCCAAAGGGAGATCACCTATTTCAATTAGTGCTTCACTTCATGCAATTATGCAATACACTTTTAGCTTTTATTTTATCGTAAAAAAATTATAAAAATTACTACCTCCTATCCAAAATATATATCGTTTGACTTCTCAACACGTATTTTAAGAAGGTAAAAACTATTTTAAGAAGGTAAAAACTATTTTCAGAAAATGCATTTTAATTAAGGATGTACTAGTAAAATGCCCGCGCCAATAGCGCTTTATAAAAAATTCCTAAATTTCAAAGATATCTCGATAATAGTAGATAGTAGAAGTGTAATAAGGAGCTGGATTGAAAAAACAATAAAATAATAACAAATTTCAATCGGGTTGTTTGAAACAAATAAACATGGTATTCGACATAGATAGTAGCATGTGCAAACTACATAACGAAGGAAATTTGAAGAAAGTTCTATTCATATGTACTCCTCAACATTTCCAGCTTCAGTTGCAGAAGTCAAAAACTAATCAAAGTTCTCCGTCTTCCCCAACACAATCTCAATCTGTCAAACATAATGTATACAAATATTATATATATAAAAATATTATAAAATTTGTCAAGGTTCACACTTGATTAGTTTTTAAGAACAGAACAAAATCAAGCATCAGAAACAGGTGTGAGAATGAGAAGGTAGAAAGAAAAGAATCTAACTCTTCGCAAACGCCAGTCCATTGTTTTTCAGGATCTCCGCTATTGTCACAATAGTAGCAATAACTGAAATGCAAGATTAAGGAATAATTAACAGTTCAACAACCAAGTCAAAAGGGAGATGATTATGAAGTGGAACATCGAAATGAACATATAAATTATATATACCTGTTTATGTCAAGGTTTGGAAGATTTCTTTGTACACAACATTAGTTGTTGTGTTCATTGGGCGGCCTTCCTTATCACAAGATAAAATTTTCAATCCGGCTTTGGTTGTAACCCTTGAGACGGCAGCATACAATTGCCCATGAGTAAATACTGGTCGCCTAAGGTACAACCCAACTCGAGAAAGAGATTGTCCTTGGCTTTTGTTAATTGTCATGGCAAAACAAACACTCACGGGGAACTGTCGCCGTTGAAACATGAGTGGTAAAGATCCCGTCTGTGAAGGGCACATGAGCATCCGAGGGATGAACACTTGGTCACCAACATTTCTTCCCGACATGACCTTTGCCTCAATCACATGGCTACATAACCGAGTGGTTAACAGTCTGGTTCCATTACATAAGCCAGCAGATTGGTCTATATTCCTCATTAGCATGATCGGAACACCAACCTTTAGTCTTAAAACATGATTGGGGATGCCAGAAGCCTTGATGCTATTGAGAAAATCAGTTGAATATAACGGTTGTCCAGCACAAATATATCCATCTGTCTTCAAAATACTATCAGAACTTAGATACACCTTTTCATCGCCGGGCATCATCCCAAGAACGTGATCATTTACTTCATCCACAAACTCATGTGTCGGGGCGAGGATGGCTCTGTCATTAAAATAACTTGCATCTGAAATGTGTTGCATGATAGAAGGATAAGTAGAATCAACAATTGCTGCGACAGGATCGCCTGTGTAGGTGAGAAGTAAATCAGAAGGTATTTCTATGGTAGAATCGTTGCCCCTATCATCTCCTAATGCACCATCTCCCACTTTAAGAATCCAATCAGAGAACTCTCGCAACTCTTGCAAATTGGAATTTGCTGAATCACCAGATAGCCTCATATTCCTCGTAAGTGTAAGAACTTTGCAAGACTTCCACAAATAGGATGAATTTATTGATGTTGAAACAATATCATGTCTAGTCCCCCGAGGAATAACAGGCAAGATCTGGCGAAAGTCACCACCAAGGACAACAACTTTCCCTCCAAAAGGCTGGTGTGAGCTACGCGGATTTGAGAATTTAAGAACATCTCTCAAACTTCGATCCAAAGCCTCAAAACAATATTTCTGCATCACAGGTGCTTCATCCCAAATAATAAGTTTTGCCTTACATATAAGCTCGGCCAACGGAGTACCTGGTTTGATGTGGCAAGTGGAATGAGCATCAATGTCTATAGGAATAGCAAATCTGGGATGTGCAGTTCTACCTCCCGGGATGAGAAGGGAAGCAATGCCACTCGAAGCAACTGTTAGGACAATTTCACCTCTAGAACGTATTGCAGCGGATAGAGCTCTCCATAAGAATGTTTTACCCGTGCCACCGTATCCATAAAGAAAGAAAAGACCTCCAGAGTCTCCATACACGGCACGCATGACATCATCAAAGACTGAGCGTTGCTCATCAGTGAAGCTGGCCATTAGCTTAGTATGCTCGATAGACAACGAAGCTTTATCATAATTCAATTCATCTTGAATAAGCTTATTACATCCTTCTGTAATCAGGATATCATCAGCAAGAGGCATTGGTGGATGATTTCTGAGAGAACTACCATTACGTTGCAATGATTTTTCATTTTCGGCAAGGGCATAGTTTTTAACTTGTGCCTCAGTTAACTGCAAATCTGAAATCCAAAATATAAATGTTAAAATATGACAATATGTAACATCCAAAATTACGAATATAGATTTCTGAAATTATAGATTATTGATATGCATATTACTGAACTCACAAAGTAGAAAATCATTCTGAAATTGCATAAGCTAGAGAAATTGCACAATTATGAAATTAAACCTTCTGAAATTACATAATGCTGAAATTACAGATTATAAAAATGAATTTACATATTTTAAAACTGAATTGACAGAATTTAAATCTGAAATTACAGATTTTTAAAATTGATCCTTGTGAAATTACAGATTTCTGAAATCTGTATAATTTCTGAAATCTGTAAGTTTTAATATATGTAATTTCATAAATAAAATTTGTATACGTATAAAATATGTAAGTTGTGAACCCTGTAAGTTTTAAAATTGAAAAACAATATGAAATTATAGATTTTTAAACTTGATTCTTGTGAAATTACAGATTTATGAAATTACAGATTTCAGAATGTACAGATTTCGGAATTTATAGATTTTATAAATTACATTTGAATGAAATTGATCCTTGTAAAATTGCAGACTTATCAAATTACAGATTGTAAAACTTAATACTCATGAAATTAAAGCTTTCTGTAATAACATATTTATGATATATACAGATTTCTGAAATTACAAATTTTAGAAATTACATATTTTAGAAATACCAGTTTTATGACATTACATATTGATGAGAGTACATAGTTTAAACCCTGATCCTAATGAAATTACAGATTTATGTAATTATATATTTCCTCAATATACAAATTTTAGATATTACAGTTGTATGACATTTCATATTCTGAGATTACATATTTAAAAAATGAATTTACATATTTTAAAACTGAAGTTACAGAATGGAAAATTACAAATCACTGAAAGGTATAATGTTGAATCACAGATTATCTCATGAGAAGCTTATGAATAAGAGAGTATAATAATTATTTGATGCAAAAAAACATAGACTGCGGCTTATACCTTTCATTCGAAGTAACTTTCTTTGCCGATAAAGAATATCATCTGATAAGAGATGCCATGTGTTTTCCCATATAAATTCTGGCCTTGAAAAGTCCCAGTCAGTAGTAGTGTTGCAAAAAGTCGCCTCAAATAGGATGCATCTCCTGAGAAGCTGGATTCTACGATGGCCTCAATGTACTCCTTTTCATCATCTAGCAAGCCTAAGGCATAACAGGCCTCCTTGAAAGAAGAATATACAACCCCATTGACTGTTCGAATGTCTTCATAGGAAGTAGAGCCTTTAACCTGGTTTAATAAGATTCGAAGAAAATACAACTCCTTCGAGGCAGGAGTCACATGATACATCCTTCCAAGGGCAAAACCACGTATTCTAGGTGTCCATTCCTTTTGCTGTTGTTTCCACACAAACTGAGTAGGAAATTCAGCATATGTCAATTCTCTAGCCTCTTCATATTTCTTATTACATTCCATCCACGTGGTAAACATAGTATGTTTACTCCCAGGCTTGTCAAGCACATCATTGGGAGATTCAGCATCACGAAATACGATATTCTGCTGATGAGGCAAATGGAAATTCAGCCGCTCAACCGATGGAACTCTATAATGGATTGGAAATTCGTATATTCTCCATAACGCCTCAATTGGAGAGATATACCTGAAAATAAAATATGAAAGGATAAGCATATAGGTATAAAACAGTAGAATGAACGATTACATATAAGTTATATATAAATATATAAAGGGGTTTTAAACATATATTTTACATGTTGAAGGCGAAAAGGGGAAAGAAGGGCTTATGCTTTAGTACCATCCACGCCAAAAACATAAATGTTACAACTATTGTATTCACATAATATAATAAACAGGGTACATAGATCAACCAAGATGAAGTGAACATAACAATCTTGATGTAGCAGGAGTGTATACATGAAAATAAAAGTGTAGCGGATTCATACCTTGCATCGTAGAACTTTTGGATTTCATCAACATCTTGTCCATCTTGATCTTGAGACGAAATTGTTGCCATGATTCGATCATTTCCTTTGCTTATATACTTGAACAAATACTTGATCGACCTTGACTGGTTGCACCATTCAACATTGATATGGGCTTGATATTTCAACAAAAGCTTCGGGTTGTAAGGAACGACAAATCTACTATCCAGGTCATGTTTACCCTTCTTAACGGTGAGACCGTTGTTGGAACGTCTATACAATGGATAGCCATCATCATCAAACGTTGTATGTTGAACATACCCTTTAGGAAAATACTTCGTGCAAGCTCCTTCTTGCATGCAAGGTGAGTTCGGATTAGATTTTCCACACGGACCATGCATCATAAAGTTCTTCACTGCAGAATACAAATCAGGATGTGTGTGTGGATCTAGAATATCCGCACAAATGACTCTATCAATGTCATCCACGGTGGACAACTTATCCTTTCGGTCGAGCCATAGAACGATGTGAGCATGTGGGAGGCACGTTTTTGGAACTCAATAGTGTATACAACTACAAAACCAATACAAATTAAGAATAGTAAATGAAAAGAATAGTACAGTATAGTAAGAAGGAAACTAAATGACTAAATTTATATAAAGGAGAGCATGACAATGAAGAAGAAACAAATGGAAAAGTGTTAATACTGGATTGACAAAATTACAGGTTTATGAAATAACAATTTGCGAAATTGCCTATCTTTGAAAATGCACATTTATGATTATACAGATGTAAAGGGGAGTATGAACATGACGAAGAAACAAATGGAAAAGAGTTCATTATGAAATTATAGATTTCTGTAATTACATATTGCTGAAATCTGTATCTGTATAAGTTCTGAAATCTCTAAGTTTTAAAATATGTGAATTCATAAATAAAAATCTATAAGTTTTTAAACCCACTTATCTCTGAAATTTGTAAGTTTTAAATTTGAAATAAAATCTGAAATGACATATTTTTTTAAATTGATCCAAGTGAAATTACAGATTTATGTAATTACTAATTGACTAAATTTATAGAAAGGGGAGTATGAACATGACGAAGAAACAAATGGAAAAGAGTTCATACTTGCTTGACATTTCCCAAATATATTGTTGCATCGCAGGTCTTCTATGAGTTCGTGAAGTTTGATGCTGAATAGTCTGCAGGAGAAATCAAATATATCCTCGGTTCGAACATGCAAAGTTTCAGCTAACCGGGTGATCTCAGGCCACTTTGGTTACAGGTAAAAGTAATAAACAAATCAGGATGCCCATAAAACTTGCACAATGCCATTGCATCTTGGTAGTTTTGCATCATATACCTCGGCCCCCCAGTAAATGACGAAGGTAGTAGGATACGTTTCCCAGCGGATGAGGGATCGGTGTTTCCCTTGGAAGCAGCATCTGAAAGATTCATGTAAGTGTCTGAGTGCAAATCTTCTTGATGAAAACGAAAGTACGATAGCTGGGAAGATTCAATCATGGTATAACCGTCTACCACTAATTGCTGGAACAACTTCTTTGCCAACAAAAAAACCGCGCATTCGGTAAGCCTATGCTGGAACCGATATGCAAAAAACTCCCTCAATGTCAACTTGATCCTTGTGGTGTGGTTGCCAGTATCATGATGCTCAATCTCAATAGTGTAACCATCTTCAGCATATGGAAACAACAAAGGATACTGAAGGGCCAGATAAGACGGATGCAACTCGCTTATACGCTGCAACTGCCCAGACTGTGTTTCAAGTAGAATGTCTCTTTCCCCAGGCTCAGAACTCGAGTCATTAACAATAATAGCTGCGACTTCTGAAGTAGTTGGAAGATTGTACCTCCGTCCATCACGCCCCCTGTGACGGAGGAGCTTTATCTTCACACGTGTAGTGACGTCCTCTTGAAATCTGTCTCGAGCCATTCTGAAAATACGCGCCAATGGGTTATGAGCATCAAGCATGTCCTTCAAATCGCGTACAAGGGTGTCATCAAACTGTTCGTTGGCACTTGTCCTGCATGAGTATATGTGTTTATAATGTTATTACGCCAAAAAAAAGGCATATGTAATAGCATGATTTCATAATTATAGGTGCGAGCGGCCGGGGATATAACAAAATTATAAATTTGAAGTGCAAGTACAAACCTAGCAGCCATCTTGCGGTTATCGTCCTCATTCTCTGTATCATAGATGTATAACTGCGAGAATTTGGGTGAAACTCCCTCAATGGGCATGAGACTTCCAATTCTGTGTATGTTTTGGCCTTGAATACGAAAGACGTATGGCCCTTTTCCCTCGGGAAGGGCAAGCTTGCCACCCATGGAGGTAAATGCAAACATATTATTATAACTTCGGATATGTTCAAAAAAATGGGCACTTCTTGGATCAACACCCGAGAAGAGGTCTCTGAGCAAAGTTGGTGGAGCTTTAACCAACGGTAGCTCAACTTTGCCCTTCGAACAACATAAACTGAATGTCGGCTTAGACTGATTTCTTGACTTGACACCCCTTTCCTCATACCACATCAAAGCGCTACATGAACCACAAGTCCACGTAGGAAGACCAATATCATGATATCCTATAAGGATTAAAGATAAAGTACGTGGTGTAAGGATAGTAAGACATCTTATTTCTTAAAAAAATGTGACTTAATTAGTGTAAGAAATGGATAGAAATTTAAGTGGATTGAATACACAAATGGAAAAGAATGAATATGATTACCAGTAGTGATAACGTTCGTAGGACCACTCCGATGATGATGTATTGAAGTCGAAGCGTGTTGTGAATTAACATCAACTGTTGGAAAACGATAGTACTTGTGTGAAGAGAAGAGTAACATGATGGAACACGAAATTTAGGATTCAAATTCAAGAAAGAAGTAATGAAAATAATGCAAATATATGTAATGGTAACTATAAAAAAATATCAATAGATACCATTAGAATTAGAAATATCGGTTAAAGGAGTGCGTTGACGTGCTGAAGACTTTGGGGTACGGGATGCAGTAAGTGCTGCAATGGAGAGAGCAGGCAACAAATTAGGTATGAATGAATGCAAAATGAAATGGATGAATGAACAAATGGACCACGGAAAAAGATATGGAGGATAGAAAGGATGGGTATATAAACTAAAATGTAAACTAAATAAGGTATTTGATTAACTATGTCAACTAAAATGTCAAATTGGTAGACATGTACACAACGTGTATATAAACTATAAGAATGAACCTGGAGCTTGATGAAGGGCTTGACGTTTTTCGGTTAATAAAATCTTGCGGCGCATTCTAGCATTAGGTTGACCAGTTTGACCTCTAGCTTGTGCCAAGGAATCAATCAATCCAAAGTGAGGTGAGTTTTCTGCAAAACATTTTAATTAATGAGTAGTAAAGTCAATGATAAAGGTACAAATAAGAACAGTAGGGAAGTATAAATAAACACATCATAAACAAAAACACAAGCCTAGAGATTATAGGGGGGCAAAAAGGGTGACGTTTATCCTTTGAAGAACCATGTGTAGGAGTCCTAATACGTTTTGCAGAAGCCGAAACAGGGGAAGTAAAACAATCTGTCAAAAGGGAGGCGAGGCGACGACAATAAAAAATGAGCAATATGTATCAGGAAATGTCCAGTGAAGTAAAAAAAAGGGCATATCTAAAAACTCGATTACCATGTGCATTCGGTGAGTTGAGACGAAGTGCAGATATGGGGGTGACAGAACCATCTAGCAATGTTTAGTATATAGATTAACGTTTGTAAAAAAATATCGTAAAATAGCTAAGTATATAGTAGCGAAAGAGTCACCTATCAACCTCGATAATATAGTAAATGATAACAAATGATGGTAAATAACATGAATTATAGCGTTTTAATGAATTCGAATTTACCACGAGTACCAGCTTGGGTAGGAGTCCTATTCCGAGTTGCAGGTGTGATAATTGGCGAATTATAACCATCTAACCGAATATAATAAGAAGACACGTTATGATAGAAGTCTTTGTCTAAATTATAAAACAATCCAAGTAGGCTCACAGTCGAACCGAAGGTTAATTGATCGAGGGGATTAAAACGCATAGCCGTAATTGAGAATAAGTTACCTGCTAAGTGCTGAATGAGTCGAGGCTCTTGGGAGGTTGACTCTTGGTGCGTTTGATTAAGAGGGGGGCAAGGAAATGAATCCATCAATGACAAATTGTCAGTAAACCGTGGAAGGGAAAATATTGATCATGTGAAAGACATCACACGGAAGAGGCTATATCCAAACCAATCAATTAATAGTTTAGGATGAAATGGACTATATACGTTTTTGGCTTGGCAAGTTGGTTTATGATATGGGGATAGGAACAATAAATGTTGTTGGATTAGTGGATATATATATATATATATATATATATATATATATATATATATATATATATATATATATATATATATGCTAAATCAAAAGATACCATAAATATACAATAAAAAGATATTATATATAAGATGGTTAAAAAAAGCAACGATTTCAGTGGAGAATAAGTGAAATATTAGAAGATAAACACATACCATAAATATACCTTAAATCGTTGAACGGAATCGAATAGATATAACGCAAAACAAAAAAAAAAGGAAAGTTATACGATCGGCATGGAGCAAGTATGATATACGATCATTACTACTTTGTATTGTTATTATTATCCCTGTTTATTTATATTATTAAGTTCCGACCCGGAACAGTCGATGAGTCTTTGGGTGTTGTACATCCAATGAAAACAATATGGTTGTTCAAATGGATTTGGAGCAATTATAAATATGTGCATAGAAATGTGAATAACAAATGCTGAAACATAATAATGAGAATGAGTAGTAGGATTAATAACTTATTCATATATATATTTTTAAATAACATTCCAAACATTAATAACTTATTCAAATATAAAGGCAAATAACATGCCAAAGTAACTTAGTTTTATCCCAGTGGTAAAATATCCAACAACATATGGATCACTCTTCATCTTTCTCGACCTTGACGATGATTTTCTGTTTGGTGGTAGATAGCTGGTACTCGTCGTTTTCCTCTCCACTGTCGACCTCAACGTACTCACGTTTGTGGGGAGTAATGGAAATAGACGGCTTATCAGAAGATGCAGCAACAGGAAGAGCAAGCTTATCAGAAGATGCAGCATCAGAATGAGTGTCCTAGATGTCAGAAAATATAGAAGTGTTTCGATCAGATTTGACCATGTAAACTTAAGTAAAAGAGCATAATTACATATAAGAACTGATATGGCATGATAAGTACCTGGATGGAAAGGGATGCTGACTTAATCTGATCTATCAAGGACTGATCACCTGTAATGTTTCGAATTGTGTGCGGCTTCCCCTTGGACACGTAAAAAGCGCTCACCTCAATGCGAAAGAGGAAGATCTTGTTCAATAAAACTTTTAACTCATCAGGGAATGCGTCCACATCACCAAGCTGTCGATGGAGAACATAATAACTATAATGGGAAGTGAAGATATGAAATGATTGAACTGCAAAATACAATGGCATAAGAATATTATTACATTGGCCTGTTTCTCACGCAAAGCTTTAACCGAAGTGTGTACAATGGATTGAACATCAGTATCAAACATCATTAGGGAAGTTGTCCCGGTATCATCATTCACCTCGATTTGCAGCATAAACCTACAATTAAGAAAGGTATAAACTGATACGGAAGACTGTGTACATTAAAATGGGAAAAAATAATAATACACAAGAAAAATACCTCTGACCAGGAATATCAACAGCTTGATCACAACGTACACAATAGAACCTAACACCATCGGTTTCAACCTGCCTTTTGCAACTGAGGCAAGATTGGAACCACCAAGTGTCTGGCTTTTGGAATGCAACAATTGTTGCTAGGAAAACAGCAAATCCATCCTGTCACAAGTGGAAACAGTAATTGGTGGAATTATATATAAGTGGGAGTTGATGAAGAAAACGGTAAACTAAATATGAAAGTAACATAAACAATGTACTGACCTCACGCATTGTTTCAAGCTGAAGAAGATTGGTGAATTCATTAACTTGGAGGAATTTCTGTGAAACCGAAGTGTAACTTGGGGTTGTGACATGAGTAATTGTGCGAGAATCTAAATCCCCATCAGGAAATACACTGAATGAAAATAGAAATAAAAAGTGAGAATTAAAAGACATGAAAAGAAGTGGTTCTGTACAAAATATACATATAAAAACTATGAAAACCAGAAAAAAAGTGTACATAGCCTTGAACCGAGCAATTTCTGGATGGTCTTGGTCAAGTATAAGCCGCGAGCCAAACCAATAAGTTGATACACTCAAGTTACCTAATAATTCATATAGAAGGAAAATGGAAAATGGTTAGAAAGTACCAACTGTGGTTTGGAAAGAATAAGCAATGATTCACCGTTACTCATAAAGAAATGGTTGTGTTTCAAAGGATAAAACAGAAATCAAGGATGAATAAAATATTACCATTATAAAGGATCACTTTTCCAAACTGCAAGATAACAATCACTCGGCGTCCTTTAAAAGAGTTGATGTATCCAGACATCTCAATAGCATAGTCACCCCAAAGAGTGCAGGGGATATCCTTGTGACTACAAAAAGCGGGAAAAAAAAGGATATGGTCATTAGCATGTGACGGAAAAATAGTTGAAAACTATAAAAGAAATGAACAAAATCTAGAGGTGGTACTTCTGATCTTCCAAATGGATAACCATCCGTTTGTTAGTAGACTTGTCTTCCTTTTCAGATGAGATGATATCGGTGAACTCTGTGAGTTCTCCAATTACATCTAAGGAGCGAGAAAGGAGTTAGATATAGTAATTACAAAATAAGGGCATCAAAATATAAATGAATATAAAATATAGATTGATAGGAAAAGTCATTACCAATCAAATAATCGCCAGGCGATGATATGGAAGAGAAATCTTGGAAGTGCAAACCATGTTGTGCTATACCCAAACCATCACACGATGCTACGATGGTTCCATCAGTGAAGACAATTTTATGCGGATGAGTGCTGAATTTGAAGGATCCACTATTCTTGATAAGAGAGAATTTGGAAATGATGATGGATGCAAATTCCTTTACATGATTTGCACTCCGCCAAATCAACTTTGGTTTGATAGTAGCCTCTATCTTGGTTCCCTAAAACAATGGAATGGAGTATTATAAGGAGAAAAATGTAGATTGATAACGAAAAGACGTACAGAAATGAAATCTGCATAAGTTAGGATGAGCATCCATACCCTCTCATCCATGAGCACCAACTCCAGAGATGGTCTTGTGAAGGATCCACCAGATGGTGGCTTGGAAATGGAGTGACCATAGTTGGAGTTCGAGGTGGAGCCACAGAAATTTGACTTGGAATACAACCTTATAATGAGGACTTTGATCGTTGATGAGGCAGAAATCTCATCAAGGTTGGTGAACTCGTCAGCAATTGCGATGACACCTGCCATTGAAACCGTTAGAAAAATATGAAAGGTAAAGCAAGAGAGGGAATAATGTGTATGACTCAATTCCATCCGAATGACATTTATAATAAGAGTAGAACTTAATTCGGGCAAGGAAATCAAGATATTCATATAAATGGACAGTTTGAAAATAATAATCTTTATGGAAATGTAAGGAAGTCAATATATGCATACATATTGATAGGAAAGAAAATAATTACATATATGGAAATGAAATATGTATATTACTAAAATACATAATTTGTAAATTGTATATTTATAAAATATATTCATTCATACATATTGATATAATCTGTAATATATGATATATGTTTATTTATGAAATATGTAAATTCTGAAATCTAGAAGTTTGAGAATCTGTAATTTAATTCATACAGCTGTAATTTATAAAATATGTAATTTCATAAATATGTAATTTATGAAATATGTAGATATATACACACATTATTGTTCGAGTCAAAGAAAAATACACATTGAGTAACCCAAAATCTGAAAATCCGTAATAACAGAAATATGTAATTTAATAATGTTCAATCTTGAAAATATGTAATCTATATATTTAAAAAATAAATTGAAAGCAGGTAATGTTCAACCAAAACAAATACTTGAAGATATGTAATGTTCAAGCTTTAAATCTATAAGTTTGAGAATATGTGATTTCATAACTATGTAAATTGATAAGGATTGAGAATCTGTAATTTCGGAAGGAGAGTGCTGTAATTTATAAATATGTAAATATATACACACATTATAGTTCGAGTCAAGGGAAAATACACATTGTGTAACCTGTATTCACAGAAAATCTGAAAATCTGTATTCACAGAAAATATGTATTCACAGAAATATGTAATTTTAAAATCTGTATTCAGAGAAAATCTGTATTCACAGAAAGTAAAGGGAAAATACAGCTGTAATTTTAAAATTCTGAAAATCTGTATTCACAGAAATATGTAATTTAATATTTAAAAAATAAATTGCAAGCAGGTAATGTTAAACCAAAACAACCAAAACAAATAGTTGAAGAAAAAAATTCAGCAGGATAGAGGTAGAAATAATAATATCACAATTCAGAAGGCAGATCCAAAGTCGAACATTCAGTGGTTAAATTTATGGAGTACAGAAGACAAAAATGTACGATACCTGAATGTAATCGACTGGAAATTCGGCGGAATTGAAGAATTAGGGTTCGGTGACGACGATGAAAATTAATCGACTGATGTGAGGAGATAATACCAAGTCTGAAATTGATAGAAATAATAGGAAAAAAATTAGGATCGAGGAGAGGAAACCCTAATGGGAATCGAATTCCGTCAATAAAGGTCGAAATAGATAGAAATAGTTAAGAGAAAAATTGCGCCAGTTATTTATAGCCAAATTGAGCAAATCGGCATGTAAATCCCAGTTAAAATTTCAATCTCACCCATAATGTCTAAGAGGATATTATTATAAAATTAAACTATAATGCAAACTTTAAAGCATAAAATTATACCTGCCTATTTGTCGATGTAACAACAAAGGTTCCGAAATATTGAACCATCTCTCAGGCCTCTGAATCAACAATGGTGTAGCTGATCGGAATCTGCAAATTATCACAGTCAAACACACACACGTTACTTAATAACCAAACAATCCACACCATGACAAAGAGAATGAAATGAAAATTCAAAGGCAAAAAGTTACCTCCAGTGGGAATTTTGGTTTCCACTTCATTCACTTCTCTAACTTCTGATGTCTGATTATAATTGGTACTGAGCCCAACATTAGCAACCTTCAAATTGACCTCTCTGTTTCTCTCTTCTGCTTGTCCTTGAGTGTGAAATTTCTCAACCTCACTCAAATTTAAATGGAATTTGTGCCTCTTTTGACAGCTAGTAAATCAAATTCTCAAATAAATTCGTGAACAGTTGCTATAGAATCAAAGAAATTGCTCAACAAACAATGTGAACAGTTGTTATAGAATCAGACCATTTATCATAAACCAAAAAAAAAACAATCAATAAACATTCTAGATCAAAGGTAGAACACAAAGGAAACAAATCTTGCTAGATAATCGTTACGAAAGATGAAACCCTTAGGTATCCGAATTCCGCCATTGATAGCCAAACTTAGGTCCAAAAACCATAGAAATCGTCCAAAAAAAAATGCATGCATCTAAAAATTAACATAGGAGAAAGGAATATTCAGTGTTTGGGCGTTGAGGTCATTAGAACCATTGCTATTTGTGTTCATCTTGGATCAACAGACAACAACAGGATCCAAGGAAGGAAGAAGGCAGAGGTTGGAAAAAAAGCACCGGCTTCAATTTAGAGCGTGGAATCGAAATCGGGATGTAGCAAATATAGAAGGAGCATAAGGCCAATTGCTTAGGTTTTGCTCTAGTTCAATGCAAAAAATCACATATATCAGCTCAAATCGATCAACACTTGAGTGAACAACATAAATTAGTAAACTGGGCATTTCGACAAACATATTGAGTGCACTTAAAAAACCACAAATTTGATTAAACCAAAATATTGGTAATAGAAGAAGAAGGATTACCTTGGCAAGTTCAATGTCAAAACTCACATATCTCGGCTCAAATCGATCAAGATTTCAGTGGACAACATCAGTTAGGAACCTAGGCATTTGTACAAACACAGTGAATACACTTAAAAAACCACAAAATTCATTCAACCGAAAGCTTCGTAACAGAAGAAGGAGAAGTACCTTGGCAGCAAGAGAAGCAGAGTGCAAAAGAGGACATCGCAAACGGCACCGAGTGGATCAATCGTTATTGATATCCCATTGAGAGCTTGACAAAATGAAATTATTTAGAGATGGGAGATTGCAGGAGGAATTGAAAGGAAAACAAAATTGGTGTGACATTAAGGTAAATCAAAAGAAAGGAAAAGGGAAATTAGAGATTGAAGGGAGATTAATTAGAGGGAGATGAAGGTATGAGAAAAAAAGTTGAAGTGATATTGCAGGAGGAGGCGTATTGGAGAGGGGATGTACAGTTGCAGGAGGAGGCGTATTGGAGAGGGGATGTACAGGATTTTTTTTTATCAGGGGGGATGTACAGGATATGCAAAAGGGATGAAAAAAAGGAAAGGGGTGGAAATATTAATGAAATACTAATTAAATTCATGAACTAAATTCTGATTGGTGAAGGTTGCATGAAAAAAAGGAGGTGCTGACACCTAAACATTTATGCTTTTGAATTAAGTGTATATATAGATATAGATTTTTTCTAAAACGAGCATTTATCCTATGCCCCAAAGCATATGATAGAAAAACTGTTGGATTGGATTAAAAGAAAGGTAAAAAAATTTCCAGAAAACCCATTAGGTTAAAAGAAGGGTAAAAATTCAGAAAAAGAATCAAGAAGCAGTTTTCGGTTCCCAAAATCAGAAGTTCACTCCTTTATGAGGTTTCGTTTAAAAGTTCTCCTAAAGAGAAATCGAAAACTAGGACTGTAGTTATATGAATTAAATCGTTCGAACTCGACTTGGGATCGGCTCGAAAAAAATCCGACTCAAGCTTATTCAGTTACCTAAACAAGTCGAGCCTAAACATGAGTTTTAAGCTCAGTTGAAAGTTCGGCTCTTTCGATTTAGATCGAATAGCTCGAATTTTATGAAATTTCTAAAATTTCCTTTTAAGTTAATATATGTTATGACCCAGTAGAATTGCTTAAAACTCGAAAAAAGCCCAGCTCGAGCTCGTTCATTTCCTAAACAAGCCAAGCTTGATAAAAAATAATAAGCTCGTTTAAAAATTGGGTTTGGCTCGGCTCGAACTCGTTTACCAAACGAGTCAAGCTTGAATATGTCAAACTCGACTTATTCGGTTCGAATATGCAACACCCATATCCAAAACAGAAGGTTCTAGAACCTTGGCCACCTCTATTTATGTAGTGTAACTACTCCCTGAACGTTATTTTAGTGTTCCAGAAGGATTTTTTGGGGGAAGGAGAGGGTTGGGATATGGTGACCCGCTCTCACCGTACCTGTTTGTTTTGTGTATATGAAAATGCTTAGTAGGATGCTTGCGAAATGTAGGAGAATTGGGCTAATGAATCTGGCATTTGTGAATGACCTGCTGTTTTGTAGATGGAGCGGATGTTGGATCAATCACACTATCATTAGGAACTGCCTCAAAGAGTTCTTCGCTACCTTAGGATTAAAGACGAACAAGGAAAAGAGCTCAATTTGCCTTGCTCCTTTCCAGTGGGTCGAGCCGATCGGTGCAATTATCGGTAGAGCCCCACGTGTCCAGGGATTGCCACCAAAGGTGGGTTCCTCGTCATATAAAAAAAAAAAAAAAGCTCAATTTTCTTGCTAGAATTCCCCTAAAAGATTTAGAAAATGTTTTTAAAGCAACTAGGCTTTTTCCTTGGGAGTTTTCCAGTGAGATATCTAGGGGCGCCACTACGCGCAAGGAGAATTGTCATCCATGAATACTTTTCGATTTTTGATCAGTTTAAATGGTTGATTCATTCATGGATTGTGAAGAAACTTTCATACGAGAGAAGTTGCAGTTTCTGAGATCAATCTTTTGGGGAATTTTCTTGTTTTGGAGCGGTAGGTATTCCTCCTTCCTAAAGAGGAATCATGATATTTGTAACCATTCTGTAACTTCTCATCGCAACCAATTAAATGAAGTAATCTACAGAGTCTCTTAACCCTTGAAAATTGTAAATGAGTATGTCAGTGAAAACTCGAAGAAAGCAAATTGAAGGAATCAACTTGGTTGGCTAGCTACACTCTTTTGCTCACTCGTATTACCACCTCAAGTAGAGCAGCAACCTCCACCCTGATTCCCCGAATCAGCAACGTTAATTGCGGTCCCTTGACCAGGAAGGTTGCCAGCAGCTTCTTGAGTTGCCAATGCCTTCTTGCTCACTATGTGGTAGATCTCTGTCAGTACAGTCTGAAATGCCTTCTCAACATTGTAAGCTTCCAATGCAGACGTTTCAAGGAATGAGAGCCCTTCCTTTTCGGCCAAAGATCTGCCATCCTCGTCTGAGATGGCTCTAAGATGCTTCAGATCTGACTTGTTTCCGGCCATCATGATGACAATGTTGGAATCTGCGTGGTCCCTTAACTCGCGAAGCCACCTCAGGACATTGTCAAACGTTTGCCTCTTGGTTATGTCGTAGACAAGGAGAGCGCCCACAGCGCCTCTGTAGTAAGCACTGGTTATGGCTCTGTACCGCTCTTGACCTGCAGTGTCCCATATCTGTGCCTTTACTGTCTTTCCTTCCACCTGTTGCCAGAGAAGCAAGCGAACTAACAGTTCAGTAAGAACGTCAGCTATCAACTCTAATATGCATACACTTATTCCATATTCAGTCTTACTAGTGAGACCATGATATCAACTGTTTGTTTTCTATAGCAGAAGCAGCAGCTTAATTGTTTCATAGCCACAACAAGTCATAATAGGTATCACAGCAATGGAAGAAAGCGGGAGACCAAAATTAGAAAAGGGTTAGATTGTTCCACCAATTGGAAGAAAAGCTGAACTGAAAGATGCGTAAACTGCAGAGCTATGTTTCTTTCTTAAGCTGTTAAGTATTTATACATTCACGCCCACTCCATTTACAGGATCAGCAAGAAAGGTGAGGAATATGCACTCAGCATTGTGCTTATAAGTCAAAACATTCTCAATCACTTTCAAGTTGCAAGGTTAGCTTCACTTGTTACAAGTTCATGTGTATGGGGTTTTGAGCAAGTCAAAACATGCCTATTCTATGCCTTTTCTACTCCCCTTGGTTTCCCAGGGAATTTAAGTTCGAGGTTCAGCTGATGTGTTCAAATGACTAAACCCATAGGAATCCAGTTCGTTCGTTGATTCCTTGTGATCACTAAGCCTCTCATGCCGCAATTCACAAAGACTGCAGCAGAAAATCTGGGAAGCAAATTCACTCTTAAATTACACTCCATGTATCTCATTTTAGTACAACAAGTATCATATATTCACATCCGAGATTAGGCGAACTGTTTACAAATATATACACTGACAGGGGGAGGATCTTTACAGTTATCTATGCATAAGAATTCATGAAGAAGGATTATTATTGACCTGATTGTACCACAGAAATCTATCATGAGTAGAATCTAGTAGTAATGTATCCAGTGAGCATAAACATCCAGAAACTTCTACAATTCATCTTTAGTCAACGACTCAACGCAATATAAAAACATGAAGCAATTGAGCACAATCACGGATACATAAATAAAAAGAAACCAAATCGATCAAAACCTATGCTCTCCAATGGCATCAGACAACCAGAAAACTAGTCAACGGCAGCAATTTCAGACAATTAGGCAACGACTAAGACGTGATTTCATAAACAAGGAAAAAGAAGAAGAGAAATGATCAGAGATCAGCGGGGATTGACCTGTAAAGTTCGAGTAGCAAATTCAACGCCGATAGTGGATTTGGAGTCCAAACAGAACTCATTCCTTGTAAACCTGGAGAGTATATTGGATTTGCCAACGCCGGAATCTCCGATTAAGACGATCTTAAATAGGTAGTCGTAATCGTGATCTACTCTATTCGCCATTAATTAATATTCTGTAAAAGATCTGGCCCCCAAAACAAAGTTTTAGATACAAAGTCGTCGATCGATCATACATTCATACACGCATGCGTCAAAGGAAATCAAATTTGACAAAGCGAGAAGATCGAAGTTAAATCAACTAAAAATAGAAAGAAAAACCGCAAAAATCGAAAAGTTTGAATCACCTGATTGGGAAATCGATCGAGTGTTGTGGAGATTTTGCTTTGTAAAGTTGCAGGAACTGAAGGGGTAGAAACTGAAACGGAGCAAACGATCGCGAAATGAGGGTGTATTCGAAACAGCAAAATTTGAAGAAATATTTTCTCTGGTGGAAAAGAATTTATATTTACGGGAGAAAATAATTTAAAAAAAAAAGGAAGTCCGCTGGCAGTGAGATGGAATTTAAGAGGGGAATTAGTGGGGAGGTATGTTTCCTTTGTCGACATTCCATATAATTCACGATTATTCCTACGTAATTGTTTATGTCAGATCATCCTCAACCGCTGTTCCATCAAGAGGATTTTGGGAGATGTTTGGAAAATTTTAAGTGTTTTCTTCGTAGGGAAATGACCAATTTGTAAAACTAGACAAAAAAAAAATAAAAAAAATTGTAAAACTAGACTAGTATATTGAAAATTTGCTAACGGTAGAATATGGTCTAATTTTGCAAAATTTTGGGACAACCGGATGGGAAAGTAGCAGGTGAAGGTGGGACACTTTAGCTACACTGTAGCTATCAGTGAGATTTGGCACCAAAAGGCATTCTCCATGGAGAAAAATGGGAAAAACATTTACGAGGGAAAAAGAGAATGATTGGATGTAATATAAGTTGGATTGATGGATGTCACCCACCATTAATACTCTGCAAAAAGAGAGAGAGGGGTGGTGAGGGCTGGTGGTGGTGCTCCGGTCAAGGCAGAGGTAGGTGACGCCGAATTCGCCGCGCCCTAGCTCCCTGTCCACCAAATACTTGTCGTTGGTCGACTCCTTAGGGGCGTTTGGGTTGGCATGGGCAGTAATTTGTGAAGTTTTGGATCCCTCGCACGAGCATCTTTCACCTGCAACACCCGGTCATCAACAGTGCAAGGAAACCGACTTTTTTTTTTTTTGCAAAAGGTAGACTAGTCTAGTTTAGCAAAATTTGGGCCTGCTATTACAATTTTGCAAATATGCCCATTTTTTGGTCTAGTTTGTACCATTTTAGTGCAGTTTTGGCGCCAAAACAAGGTTCCTCCTTTGGGGAAAGGGGGAGCATTTATGAGGGGAAAATGCAATGATTGCATTGATGAGTATCACCAAGAACATATATAAGCTTGAGAGGAGGATCTGAAACACCATAACATGCTCTGCAAAAAGTGAGGCAAAGTAGGAGAGAAGCGGAAAGGACAGGGAAAAAGTCACCCGTTCATCCCAGGAAACGATACAGTCTCCATCCTACCAATAGAATATTTTCGTCCTACCAATAGTGTACAACTGTCTTTCCATACCTGGAAAAGTGCAAGAAGTTTGTCCGGTGGCAGTGACAGCGATGGGTAAGTGATCTTGCACCTATCCTTTGTAGTTGTTCTTTTTTCTTATAACAGAACAACCCCCACGTGACGGTTTCACGAGACCAGTTGCAGAGAGTTCGTAATTTATACTCTCTCTTTTTGATCAATTGCAGAACTTGAAAATTAAGATTACAAATTTATACTCTATCTTTTTGATCAATTGTAGAACTTGCAAATTAAGATTACAAATTCAAGCGCTATTTTTGCTTCCTGCGAAATTATCACTTCTTGATGCCTAGACGATCATAAGGACCCATTGAAAATAGCATATTAGCTCAATTGGTAGAGCGTTGTGTTTGCACACAAAGATGTGAGTTAGACTCTCACATAGGCTAATACGGAGTATGTGTTCATGAATCTCTCTGAACTTATTCAATTATGAATCTGACAGAAAATATATATACTACTGGCAGGACAAATTTATGAACATGTTAGGACAAATTCATAAATCTCTCTGAACTTATACGATTATGAACATGGCAGGAAATATATACACTAGTGGTAGGACAAATCTGTGAACATGGTAAGACAAATTCATAAATCTCTCCAGACTTGTATAATTATGAACCTGGTAAGAAATATATACAATAGTGGTAGGATAAATGTGTGAATCTAGTAGGAACAATCCCCCCTTTTCTTTTTCACTTTCTCACTTTCCCCCTTTTCTTTTCGAAGTTTAGGTTTTACTCATTTTTCTTTCTCCAAATGATGATCATGAATTTGTCAGCGATGTTTGAGTACTTATGAGTGTCAATCTTCACTACTTGGATCTTGTCTTTCCGTACAGCACTAACTTTATTCAAGATAGGGACCATAGCTTGAGATTCATCATCACACATGATAAATCCATGTATAGCTTTTGCATCTGGGGTTCATATAAGTTCAGTTTTTACTTGTGGAGCCTGCCTTCTCCTTTTGCTTTTATGTGATTCATCATCATTTATTTTTTTTTTCCATAAAGTCAATTATGCATTTACATTTTTCCAATAGTATAAATACATCGTACCATCGGGTTGCATCTATCCTACCATTAGTGTCAAGTTATTCAGGAATTACTGGGTTTCCATTATGATCCTACCAATATCGTTATTGTCTCCTACCATTAGTTTCCATCTATCCTACCATGAGTTTTCATGTTTCCTAGTACCTTTTGACTTAATTCTACACTTAGGAATTTTGGTGATTACATTATTATCATACCAATATTGTATATTTCCTACCAAGTTTTCAAATATGTCCTACTATGTTCATAATCGTATAAGTCCAGAGAGATATGAACACATACTCCACATTAGCCTATGTGAGAAATAATCTAGTGAAGTAATCTAGTGAAGTAAAAACACTCGTTTGATGGTCAGAAAAAATCAAAGGTGAGTTGCTGCCTTCCTGGGAGAAAAAATGTAGTAGTTCATCCTTTTGAAACTAATGTACTAGTTCATCCTTTTAATTCCAAACTATTTCCACTTTAACCGCCACAGAGATGACGAGAACACAAAAAAAAAAATATTTATCCTACCAGGTTCACAAGTTTGTTCTACCGCTATATTTCCTACCAGGTTCATAATTTTATAAGCCTATGAATTTGTCCTACCAGATTCACAAATTTGTCCTACCACTAGTGTATATATTTTCTACCAGTTCATAATTTTATAAGTTCAGAGATATTTATAAATTTATCCTACCAGCTTCACAAATTTGTTCTGCCACTAGTGTATATATTTCCTACCATGTTCAATCGTATAAGTCTAGAGAGATATGAACACATACTCCGCATTAGCCTATGTGAGAGTCGAACTCACATCTTTGTGTGCATACACAATCCTCTACCAATTGAGCTAATAGGCTATTTCCTACCATGTTCAATCGTACAAATCACTAAGCTTTAAGTTGGTTGTTTGTAAACTACGATAATTCTTATGTCCCAAGGCCAAACAACTTCGAGTAACACTACAAGCCGAAACAAGCGAAAGGGTCTGTGTGGTCTTTTTTTTTCTTTTTTCTTTTTTTAGTGTATGATAAATCACCATAGCCAAAGTTTCAAGTGCAAATTTGTATACATAGGAAACTACCAGTTATCTCGAAGTCACACTCTCCTAGCCGCTTGCTACAATCTCGTGGATGGTGTCACTAACTGGTCTCATCATCAGATCTTATAGCCAGCTTTTCCTTGCTACATCTCTGTTCGAATCGATACCAAACTACAAAAAAAAAATAGAATATGCTGGAGAGAAGACATGTGTGTAACCGGTCTCATCATCAGATCTTACGCCCTGCCTAAGAAGGTAACTCACTTGCAAGAATCATAAACATCAGAAATTTGAGTTAAGTCAAATCCTCTTTCTATTGAGAAAAGTTTCAACTATGAGATTTAGTGAATATAAATTGTAATTATCTTTTGAGCACCAACAACCTATTACAAACTTTGTTTCACCTCTTCTACAACAATATCAGTAAGCTCAAAGGTGTAGTTGCTAGTTATACATTCAGGGAAGAACATCAGTGATTTTTGAGCAAACGCTTTTCCAAATTCAATTTAGTAATCAACTGCTAAGATACATGTGATGCGAATGAGTTCTAAAGATGCTTCATACGTAGCTAATATTTTATAACTTGTGTTTTATTCAAATGAATATACAAAAAGATATCTATGATGCGAATGAGTTCGTCAATCACCAAGAAAACCTCGGAATTTCAACTAGCAAACTGAAACTTCAGCTTAACATAGAAAATGCAGCGACAGTATAGGAGGTGAGGCAAACCAAAATCATATGAAGATTCTGCTTGTTCCTCTATGGTTTCTCGATATACATGGCTCCTTGTGGCTCCATCCATGATCCTACAATGAAAATACAAATTGGAACATAGGAGTAAGGGCTATCCAAATTTGAATATGGTTTTTTTAAGATATAAAATCAATTCAATGATTCCAAAATGAAATAATTCAATTTGATTGTTCAAAAGTTGTCAACTAACGGCCAACGAGATGAGTTCCTACTTCCTGCATTGATCATCATGGATTCAGTCCAGATTTTGGGGTTTCCAACCTAAATAAATTTGTTCAGCACTAATTTGAAAGACAACTTTAGGGAAGAACCGATTAGTTCATAAAGTCATTGATCAAAGGGGATAAGCATTCAAAATTGGAAGCCACTAGAAAGTAGAAACCTACCAGATCTGGATACCGAAGAGGTCCTGATGGATTACAGATTCCGACAACAGAAACATAGAACCACCAAATTGGGAATTTGGGGGTGGAATAGGTCATTGTTGCTGGTGAGAAGCAAGGCAAACGGAGAGGGAGAGACGGGCCTCTTGGTAAACGGAGAGGGAGAGACCCCAAAAGAAGTCTCCCGCCGCCAATGCCATGCTGCGCCACTGCTGGAGGGAGCCACACGTCTATCGTCGCCGCCTCACCCTCACCCACCGCCGTCCGCCGCAGCCACGACTTCTCTCGCTGAAGTTCCCCTTATTTGCCCCTTTTGTCGCTTCCTGGCTCAGATCCGAGAAAGAGAGTACCTCCCCCTCCTTCACCTTTGATCCCCGGTCACCAATAGTGCAAAGAAACCAGGCCCTTTATTTGCAAGAGGTGGACTTGCTTAGTTTAGCAAATTTTGGGCCTGCTATTACAATTTTGCAAATAGGCCCATGTTTTGGTCTAGTCAGTACCATTTCCTCTTATTTTAGTTATTTATGATGATGTTATTGTTATCAATATGTATCGGTTTATGTTAGCAATATAATGTAAAAACATGTATTAGACATCTATGAAAGCATTACAGTTTTTTATTTATAATCTGATGTGTAATTTAATGAATATGTACATTATATAAAAGAGACATCAAAAAAAATGGACTTTACAATTGTTTTTTTACAAATAATATGAAAAACTCAATCATATGCTATTAACCTAGTGGAACTCCGTGTAGCCGAGAATGGGGAATTGTTCCGTGATAGGTTCCAACCACCTAAATGCAATGTAGAGTCTGATTAATTGCGATGTCGATCCCATTGTTGGCACCATGAGCCAACTCTTCCTAGAGCCTCATACCCTCAAATACACCACCGGTCATTGTCGACACATCAAAGATACCAGCGGAGTGCCATTTGCAAAAGCAAATTCATTGACAGAAAAAAAAAAGAAGTTCAAGCATACTGTGAAATCAGGCAAATTCATTGACGAAGAGGGTAGGAGGTAGCTTTCATAGTTGTCTCAATTGAGAATCGCTGAGAAATTTTGTGAGATATGTATGAATATCTCTTACCCAACCCAAAGCATTAGATGAAAAAATGTGTAGAACACATTGAAACATACTTTGAATAGCATGAAACAAAATGATTGGAAAACTTTATTCAAGCTACTTAGAGATAGATGGTGCAAGGAATAGAAATTGTGGTGTCTGACACTTCAAAAGCACTGAAAATATGTTGCAAGCTATATCACGTGTTATATTGTCTACATTATATTGAATACAGTTGCCCACTTTGATTTTTTTTCCTGGATGTAACCAACTTCTGACAGATAAATTAAGTGGCAACAAAGTAGTAAATTAATTTTTTTTTTCATGACAACATGGCTGCAGCTGCTAATGTGTAAGTTAGAATGCACAAGGTAATGCTTCTTGAATAGGTAAAAATATAGATGTGGTGATTACCAACTTACAAAGAGATATAGAACCAAATAAGGGGTTCCATGTAAGAGGAGGAATCATAAGCAAAAGGATTCCTCATCACAAGCTATACCCCCAAAATACACATCTAAATCGCCATATGCACAAAAGTCGCTACCATCCAACTACTCTACTACCCAATGGCCACCCTACGTACCCAAGGCCCCACTCTACTCTACTCTAAGTTTCCCAGGTAAGTTTTCGTTCCAATCTTGCCACTAGTGGTTTGCACTTCCACTTAGCGGAAAAACGGGAACGACAACTCGCTAAAATGTGTGCCGCACAAGCTTTAGGCACAAATTGTTCATTATAAAATATTAATTTGTTTCTATGCATCCAAGTGAAGTAAGCTATAGCAACAAACGCAAGAAGTTTAGCTTGATAGAGCTTCATTTTCTGAATGCTCGTCGGTTCCCTAGTAAACCAGTCGAGCCAATCCTCAAGGCTGTCATTCATCCGACTGATGCCGATCCATCCCCACACCAGTTCCTGCACCTCACGTATGGCTGGGCAAGCGAACCATAGGTGCTCCTCCGTTTCCTCCGCTGATCGGCAAAGCATACACTCAGCTACCTCTATGCCTTTCCAATGTTTGACTTTCCGACCTGTGCTCAGCCGCTGTTTCATAGCTATCCAAATAACGAAAGACCATTTTCGACATTGTAATCCTTTCCATAATATTCTTCCCCAGCCGACTACATCGTTCTTTTCTTGAAGCAAATTGTACACCTTAGAGCAAGATATACCGCCTGTCGGAGCAAGTAAATGGTCAGTGGAAAATACCTGGGCTGGGAGAGGCCGTCGTTGCTTTGATTTCGTCTCGTGTGGCTAATAAGCTCTTCCAAAGACAGCTATCACCCACCTTTTTCTGAATATCCCATATATCATCTCCCCGAAGGTGGTTCTGTGCACACTAATTAGACCATATACTCGGTTGTTCTGGCCTTGGATCTCCAATGAGTTTTGCCTGCAAGCTCCTATTCCAAGACATAAGTTCTCAGATTTCCAGCCCTCCCTCCATGAATGGTTTAGTAACATCAGAACATTTCACCAAACATTTCCTTCCATCTGCATTACCATTCCATAGGAAGCGTTTACACATACCTTCAATTTTATCCATTACACCCTTCGGGAGCACGACCACCTGGCTCCAGAAAGATGTAACGTCTCTACATACGGCCTTGAGTAGCTGTAGCCTCCCCGCATAAGAGATCCTCCTTGTCGCCCAAGATTGTAGCAACGCGTTAATCTTGTCATACAGTGCACTGTATTCGGCAACAACAATAGTTTTTGAGTGGAGAGGAATCCCCAGATAACGCACTGGAAAACATCCCTGAGCGATCTCCAACTTCTGAGTGAGAGCAGCCGACATCTCAGAATTCACACTCGCAAGAAAGACAATGCTTTTGTCTTTGTTAGCACGAAGCCTTGAAGCAGCAAAGAAGTCGTTCAGACAGTTCTTAATGATTCCAACAGAATCCAAGTCAGCATGGCAAAACACGAGGAGGTCATCCGCAAAAGCTAGATGTGTCAATTTAAGCCTCTTACATCTCGGATGATATTTGAACTTAGGGTTTTCTGCAGCCCTTAGAAGCATTCTGCTAAGAATCTCCATGCATAATACAAACAAGTACGGAGAAAGAGGATCCCCTTGCCTTATCCCCCTCATTCCCGGGAAAAAACCCTCCGGAGCCCCATTGATGAGAACCGAGAATGAAGGTAATGCTTCAAGTTCAAGGTGGTAAGAGAATCACAACACGAAACTGAAGTAATGTGTTGAACAATGCAATTGAAAAAGTCCCGATCTCTCAAGGCCACCATTTTTAGTGGGGCCCAGGAATCTACCTGGTGAAGTGATCAATCTTCCCAACGGGCTTACTTGACCCGCATCGAAATAATCGACTCGGCCCAACCTGTGTCGCGGGAAGTAACCTAACCACTATTTTGAAAGGTGATTCCCTTATCGAGTTTTTTCTGGACAATTCGGAAAATTGGTTCGCTTACCTGTCGCTGTTGAATATCTTGAGGATTAACAACAACATTCTATTTCCTTAATAGAAAATTATACTAAGGACAAACAAGCTCTGTATCCGCGGAGTAGGTCCAGTGAACGGTTTTGGTTTTACTACGAAATAGGTTCTTTTTCACGCGTACGAATTCTTCTCCTAGTTCTTCTTTCTTCTTGAGTTCACTAGGCCTGGATCCGCCTTCTTTTCTCCTCTTTCCCGAAAAAGTCTCCTTTTCTTTGGTGAGGTTTCTCACTTTTATAGGTCTTGGGTGGTCTGGTACGTTGTGCCACGTGGTGTTCGCTATTCGACACGTGTTCTACTCGTGGGGGGTGGGCATGGCTGCCACGTGCCCATTCTCTGCTATCCACGGATGATTGTTCATGAGTCAGCTCTTGGATAATTATCCGCGGACAGAATTTGGGATAATGTTATTTCCTTTTTCATTAACTGATTGGTGTTCCTCACTCTGCTATTTTTATATCTTTACAAATGTTTTTAATATTGGTTTAGTCACAGCTCCTCGGGCCGAGTTGATTCCAACCTGGGATTGACGCGGATCGATAAAGATTTTTCAAGAAAACATCTGTAGTTTCGTTACTAGTATAATTCTGATTTAGAGGTGGTGGGCCTTCTTTTTATAGATTTTTGGCCCAATTTGGGCCCATCAGGCCCATTTAGGCTCGGAAGTTCAAACGTCAGTAATTTCCTATAAGTTACCCCGTCCCGTTTCTTTTTTACCCCACGCTTGTCTTCTTCTGCTTTTTCAGAGATTTTATCCTTATCCATCTATAGGTTTTCCGGCGGCGGTTTTCTAGGTTTCCGGTTGTTTGCTTGAATTTTCCAGCGGTTTCCTTCAACTTTTCAAGGTATTTCTCTTTGTTCTAAACTGTTCTTGATTTTTCCTTGTTAAGTTTTTTAACTTTTTGACGTTTAGATCGTAAGCTTGGGTGCAAGTTTGTCCCTGAATGTGTTTTTTGGATGAGATTTTGCTTTGTATAAGTGAAATTTCACGCGATTTTCTTCTAGTTTCTTTGGAAATGGCTAGTCTCAGCGAGGAGCGCGATTTGTTAGAAGATTTTGAGAGGGGTGAAGGATGGAAGAGCTAGTGGTGTCGCTTCATCCTCTCAGGCGCGTCCGTCCCCAGAGACTCTTTCTTCCTCTTCTGGGAGTTCTTCTTCCAACTATGATGATTCTTCGTCGGAGTCATCTTCTTCCATATCCGCGTCTACTCTGGATCGAGTTGGTCCTACTGGTAGTCCTATTAAGGTGAGAAGGCGCCGGAAGCGTTCTGACCCTGATTACTATTCTTCACCTTACACAGTTTCTTCTTCTTCGAAGGGATGCACGGAAGATGAAAATCCAAAGGCCGTGGATGAATCGGGTGCTAGTTCTTCCGTGGGCGCGGGGGCTTCATCTATTTCTCAGTCTGCGGATCAAGAGTCGGAGGAGGTTTGGATTCCTTATGAGCTTCCTCCAATTGGTTTAGCAGAAAATCCAAAGAAGATTCGTTCTATGGAGAACTTGAGCGATTTAGACACCCCAGTGTATAACTTAAGGGATTTAGATACTTGTCTTTTCTTGGGAGATTTTAAACCTCTTCCACCTCCAACCAGTCGTCCACTAGTAGTGCCCGATAGGATTCATCCGTGGAGGTCTCCTGTGAGTAAGTTGAGGGGTTGTACTAGGCGTGGCCACGGGTCGGACCCGCCGGGTCGACGGGTTCGACCCGCCGGGTCAAGGGTCAGGGTTGGCCTACCCGAACCCTAACCCATAAATCTAACGGGTTGATGGGTTCGGGTCGACCCGTTGATCCGGCGGGTTACATTATTTTTAAAAAAAATTTTTTTTTTTTAAAAAAATGACTATTAAGATAAATAAATAAATAATATGTAAAGATTTTATCCTCACAACACATTTTATCACTTTGATATGAAGTGTTAAAAATGTAGGAAGATTATATTTCCATATTAATTCTTTCATCCACAATAATTTCATTGTGTGATGTAAGAGAAAAAAATATGAGAATATATTTCTCAAACTTCATTTCCAACTTAATTTCCAATGTAGGAAATGTAGGAAACAAGTGAAGTGGAAGAAATGTGGTAGTGGGATACATATATATAGCCCCATGCCTTCTCATTCTATCTCCATATTTCCGATGTGGGACAAAGCCCTTGTCCCACATTATAAATGAGGGGAAGGAAGGAAGACTTCCAAGTCTATAAAATGAGAAGGATGGAGTTTATTTGTCTCACATTGCACATTGCATATTAGTTTATGTATTATTGTGAGTTATTTTAAGAATAACTTACATAATTTACATAATATTATAAATTTATTTTATTTAAAATAAATTTTCCAAAAAAAAAATATTTTGAAAAAGCGGGTTGACCCGGCGGGTCGACCCGTCGGGTCACGGGTCACGGATTCCCCAACCCTAACCCTAACCCGCTACCCGTCCCCACCCGCCAACCCGTCAACCTGGACCCGGCGGGTCACGGGTTGACCCGTAACCCGTGGCCACGCCTAGGTTGTACTACTCTTTTGAACTTAGAAGATCTTGACGCTCTTTCGCAAATCTTCCCCTGGCCAGCAGGTGTAGAATTCTGTCTTCCTGAGGAAGGGGGTGGTTGTCTGGACGCTTACGAAGATTGTTTGGTTGTATATGCAGCTAGCTTATCTCAAGGCTTCCGACTTCCTTTACATTCTTTTTTCTCGAAGTTTTTGGAGGAATATAATTTGAGTCCTGCTCAGATTGTCCCTAATGGTTGAATGTTTTTTACCAGTTTTATTATGAGGTGCAAGGAGATTGGTGTTGCTCTTTCTTTGAAGTTAATGTTCAGCATTTTTTCCTTAAAAAAGGGGACTCAAGATTCAAGATTTTACTAGTACAACTCAAGTTGTGGGTATATGGAAAGGTTGTCTAGCAAGCCGAATTGGAAGTACAAGTGGTTTTTGGTCCGCGACAGATCTAGGCAAGGTTTTAACCGTCGAACGGTTCCGGGGCCTTTTTGCTCTGTGATGAAACCAAAAATTTCTAATCTTTCTCAGTTCAAGCTATCGTTTTCTCATACTCCTAGATTTCCGTGGGATAAAACGTTATCCGCGTTTTGTCTTGAGATGGCTAGTTTGAGTATGCCTCATCCGCGATTAGATGGCTTCTTTGTTTATTTGTTTCTTTCGGTATATAAATTTGTGTCTTTATGTTTTGTCTTTCTTCGATGGATGACTTATCGTGGAATGTATTTTGTGTTTAGACAAAATGGATTTGGATGCACTTTTGAAGCGGCATAAGGCCAGATCTGGGAAGAAGAAGAAATCGAGTTTGGTAGCTAATGATCCTCCTGTTCCTCCCCAGGCCCTAGAAGTGGCGTCGAATGTTGACGTGAGTGTCGCGGATGAGACCGGGGCTTTAGTTGAATCTTCTTCATTGGTTCTTGTATCTCGAGAGAAACGTGTTTGTCCAATCCGCGCCTGAGACTTCTAAATCAAAAAGGAGGAAGGTTGCCATTGTTGTTGGGCCATCGGCTACAGACAAAAGGGGGCTCTTTTTGGAGGGTGTAGCGACTCTTCGTGAATTCCCTATCCCAGGCTTCGATCCGATTGACTTACAAGGTCTTGCTTTTCCGGCTAAGAAGCACTGTCTCCCAGAGCAAGGATATATCAGACGATTGGACCCCGTCACTCTTTCAACTAACCTGGATCGTATTATTCAATGGGTAGGTTAACATACTTTCCTCACTTTTTTGGCGCGGTTTATTTTCAATCTTTCCTACTTTTACCTCGCTTTTTATAGTTGAGGGTGATTCAACCGGATGTCGAGAGACGTATGGTATGTGGTGAGGAGGATCTTAGAAAGAAAGAAGAAGAAATTTAAAAAACTGAACCATCAGCTTCGAATATTGGGGAATACAGTGGGAGACCCGGCCTCAGTGCAGAAGTTTAAGAAAAGGTCAGCTGACCTTCATGAGGAGGTGCAAGCTCGGAAAGAAGCTACGGTAGTTTTACAGAAGAAATATGATGATTTAAAATTTTCTTCGAGCTCTGCCATCTCTCGCGTCAAAGAGCTGGAAGCTGCTGAAGGGGCTTCGCGGGAGCTCCTCCAAACTAGACAGGCCATTATTGATAAAATGGAAGAGGAAATGTCCATCCCTAAACAAGAACTTGATACAATCAAGGCGCGTTCAGATCAAGATGTGGCCCTCCAATGGCTTTAGGGTCCTGAAGGTTTGAATTACCTATCTTCCGAGTGGATAAAAACTGAGGTTGGTATCTCTTTCTTGTCCTCCGTGGCTAAAGCTTGCCTCTAGACTTCGAAGGGCTCTAGTATTTTGAAGGATAGGTGCTTCAACTATTTTCATAAGGGAATGGTTGCAGGGATCAACCAAAGTGTTACGCGTTCGTCAAACAACCCGAGTGTTCCTCTGGAAAAGTTTGAGCTTAGCCTGGAGAGTGCCGACTGGGGACTTTCAAAGGAGGAGATGGCCGCGGAAGATTCTTATTCTGAAGATGACGACGCTGAGGACGCGGAGGAAGAAGTTGAGAAGGCAGCCACTCCTTAGTAGACTTTGATCTTTGGTTTTATGTGGGATGAAACTTTTATGGATTTTGGGAACCTGTATGTGGTTTCCTGTTTTTTGGTATATCATCAAGATATTTCTTTTGTTTTGAATATGGGTTGAAGATTTCTTTGGTCGAAACATTGGTATTGATTGTATGTTTTGATTATAGTAAATATTTACATATTTATATTCCGAATTCTCCAAGTGTTGAATGGGTTGGTCCGGATGTTTGAAATCTTTTACCACTTGTCTTCATTCCTCAGGATGGATTTTTTCTTTTTAAAGCCTTAATCTTCATCCTTTTTGCCACCTCCCATGTTGTGTCAACCGATCGTGCCATTGCAAGTATCATGTCTCCAGGAAGCTTTAACCCTTGGGTTTTTTTTTCAAAAGATTGAGAATGTGGAACAGCTTTCTCGGCTAGTGAGTTTCCTTTAATTTTACTTCAATCAGAGTTTGGGCTTCCTATATTAGGTCTTGATTTTATTGATATGTAGGTTATGCCTCCCCAGTTTGAGGCTGAATATGGGCCTCTTCCGCCTCGGTGGGCTTTTCTTTCAACGTATCTCGTCCGTGATTTTCCAGTGGCTGTATCTTGGAGTGAGAATGGTCTTTTTCAGATTGATAATGGTTGGGATGAGTTCCTTATGCTTCACCACCTGGGAATAGGAAGTGCTATGATGTTTTTTCATAAGGGTAACGTTTCCTTCCAAGTCTGTCCGCGTCGTGATATCGAGGATGATCACGAGGCTACCTTAGACTCGATTTCTTCATCATGCAGTTCTAATTAAGTTATTTCCGCGTCATGCTTTAGGAGTTTGTAAACCGATCTTTCGATATAAGCTTTTGTAAAATAAAGAAAAAAGGGAATCCATGATTCTCCTTATTGTACCCTTGTGTTTTTAGAAATGAAATAGAAGGAGGGATCCCTTATTATTAATAATACGAAACAGCGTAAAGAAACCTTTCTCAGGGGTTGGATCCCTCTAAGCTTGTTACATCATTGACGCGAATAACCTAGTAGGAATCTAAGGATGGCCTACCTCTCCATTTTCTTCGCTGTCTGGGCTGACAACGTCGACTTCAAAGATGGAATCGCCCATGTAGGTGAAAATCAAAGCCGACCCTACATTGACTCGATTTGCTTGTGTAAAGTCGTGCCATCCTTGAGTCAGCCAGAATAAGCCATCTTCATCCTTATCCACCTTCACTTCGTGTTCCTGGTTGGAGCGGGATCATAGCCTAGCTTGAGTGTGAGCATCTTCGTCGATTAGAACATACATGAGGGGGAGTCAAAGGGTTTGAAGTTGTTCCTCCCTCATAATGACTTTATAAAAAGCCCTAGGCTGTGGATTTGGATCCATCTTGTTTTAGGATTGTTCATCACTTATGGATACCCTAGCGTGTTTTATACTTGCTGCGTGAGGCTTTCCTGCCGTTGGTTTTATCGCTTTTTATCAAAAAGTAATTTTAATTTCCCTCTTTGTAATTTACTTTTACTGGTTTTGGGAAAAGATTCTTCTCTGGTTAACTTTGTTTTTAGAGAAAGGGAGACGGGTGCCCTTGATGGCTGTGTCACCCATTGCATGTCATGCATGCAATTCTTTTTTTTTCCTGTTCAATTGTTCCCCCGTGATCGACAATACAAGCAAGAGGGTCTTTAATGTTTTCCTCTAATTTCATCGAGATGCGGGGATCCATTATAATCCTTTCTCTATCATTTAGGGCGGACGGGGTTTTTGGGTCAGAACCACGATGAGCTTTTTTCCAAGCAATCGATTATCCCGAACAGTTCTTACAGTTGGTGAGCTAATTATACTAAATTTTCACTTCTTTTAGAGAACTTCCTTTTGGCTTATATTTTCCTTCTATTTTTTAGTTGCTTCCACTTAGGTTTGAGGAGGAGTATGCGGATGCTGTTCCTAGCCAGGTTTTCCTTTCTTCTCATCTGCTGCGCAATTTCCTTGTTTGTATAGAGCGGCGTAACGGTGGTCTTCTCTACCTTGGCCGCGGATGGAAAGTTTTCGTGGAATCGCATGGTTTTGAACGGGGGGTCTCCATGATATTTACTCATACGGGTGAGGCTCGTTTCGAGGTTCGGGTGGTGGATCCACGCGGGGGAAATCATGATGATCTTACCCTCCGCATCGCAGCTTCGAATGGATTTTAAACTGTATTTTCATAATGAAATAAGGCTTTGAGTTTCTTTGTTATTTTGGTCATAACTTTGTTGTTTGTCAGGCCTTTGATAATTGTTTTTGGAGAATTCTCAGTTATGTATGCTAATGGTGTGATTGTTTTAGTCTTTCGAGGTCTATTTGTTATGACATACTTCTCACGGGATTTCTGAGAAGTTCAGTAATAGTGTTTACTGTTTATCTCATGCATGGCCCATGTGGTTTTTTGTCTCAATGATTTGACCTTTCGAATTTATTTACCCCATATTTCTGTTTTCGACACATGTCCAGTATTTTTTACGTGCTCTATAAAAGAGAGTATGGGGGAAAGGACAACCAGACTTGTTTTATGCTTTCGTTATGCCTTCCTTTGTTGGTTTACCTCGGTCCTTTTTTTAGAGGATTAGTTTTCCTGAGCAACTTCTCCGCTTGATTAACTCCTTAATTGCTGAATTTTTCTTTTATTAGGTTGGTTTATCTTTTAACATTCCTTAAAATTTGTTTCTTGTTAGTCTTTGCCACTATGTTTTGAAGATAGACTTGGGCCAGATCTCCCCAGGAGCGTTCTTTTGTCAACCAGGATTCTTCGAGACTTCCCAGTGGAGGTTATACGCGGAGATTATAGGGTTCCATTTTTAAGGGGAGGCTGGAATGATTTCGCCGAGTCGCACAGCATCAACATTGGTTCCTCTTTAACCTTTATCCATAAAGGAGGAAATCGCTTTGATGTCCAGATTTTAGATGTTGTGGGGGATGAGGTAGATGCGGAGTGGGCTTCTCCGGAGTCAGAAGGTCCTCCTTCAAATGGATTTCGCTTAAGTCAGGGCAGAACTCGTCTTATCCCGGCTCGGGCTCCGCGGATGTGAGCTGATGGACGCTTGTTTTTTCATCCTAAATTGTCAACCCTTTTGAATGTGTTATCATGTTTTATCCTTGGTTGTTTTTATTTTATTTTTAATGGTGGATTTATAGCCACAATTTCCTTCGAAAATTAAAAAACTTTGGGTGTTCCAGGAGGGTTTATGAAAACCATGTCTCCTATTTCTTGATTCCCTTCAACAGAGATCCGTCGTGGAGTTTGGATCCTAGTGTGTTTAGATTTGACCTGAGGTATGACGCGGAGCCAAGCTCCATCGTCCAGGAATTTTATAGAATATCGTCTCTGAGAAAGAGGATTCGATCAGAGGCCTGACGCGGAGACGAGCTCCATCGTCCCAGGACTTATTATAAAATATCATCTCTGAGAATGCGGATTCGATCAGAGGCCTGACGCGGAGCCAAGCTCCAGCGTCCCAGGATTTATTATAAAATATCATCTCTGAGAATGCGGATTCGATTAGAGGACTGACGCAGAGCCAAGCTCCAGCGTCCTAGGACTTATTATAAAATATCATCTCTGAGAATGCGGATTCGATCAGAGGCCTGACGCGGAGCCAAGCTCCAGAGACCCATGATTTATTATAAAATATCATCTCTGAGAATGCGGATTCGATTAGAGGCCTGACGCGGAGCCAAGCTCCAGCGTCCCAGGACTTATTATAAAATATCATCTATGAGAATGCAGAGTCGATCAGAGGCCTGACGCGGAGCCAAGCTCCAGCATCCCAGGACTTATTATAAAATATCATCTCTGAGGATGCGGATTCGATCAGAGGCCTAACGCGGAGCCAAGCTCCAGCGTCCCAGGATTTATTATAAAATATCATCTCTGAAAATGCGGATTCGATCAGAGGCCTGACGCGGAGCCAAGCTCCAGCGTCCCAGGACTTATTATAAAATATCATCTCTGAGAATGCGAATTCGATCAGAGGCCTGACGCGGAGCCAAGCTCTAGCGTCCCAGGACTTATTATAAAATATCATCTCTGAGAATGCGGATTCGATCAAAGGCCTGACGCGGAGCCAAACTCCAGCGTCCTATGACTTATTATAAAATATCATCACTAAGAATGCGGATTCGTTCAGAGGCCTGACGCGGAGTCAAGCTCCAGCGTCCCAGGACTTATTATAAAATATCATCTATGAGAATGCGGATTTGATAAGAGGCCTGACGCGGAGCCAAGCTCCAGCGTCCCAGGACTTATTATAAAATATCATCTCTGAGAATGCGGATTCGTTGAGAGGCCTAACGAGGAGCCAAGCTCCAGCGTCCCAGGACTTATTATAAAATATCATCTCTGAGAACGCGGATTCGATCAGAGGCCTGACGCGGAGCCAAGCTCCAACGTCCCAGGATTTATTATAAAATATCATCTCTGAGAATGCGGATTCGATCAGAGGCTTGACGCGGAGCCAAGCTCTAGCGTCCCAGGACTTATTATAAAATATCATCTCTGAGAATGCGGATTCGATCAAAGGCCTGACGCGGAGCCAAACTCCAGCGTCCTAGGACTTATTATAAAATATCATCACTAAGAATGCGGATTCGTTCAGAGGCCTGACGCGGAGCCAAGCTCCAGCGTCCCAGGACTTATTATAAAATATCATCTGTGAGAATGCGGATTCGATCAGAGGCCTGACGCGGAGCCAAGCTCCAGCGTCCCAGGACTTATTATAAAATATCATCTCTGAGAATGCGGATTCGTTGAGAGGCCTGACGTAGAGCCAAGCTCCGGCGTCCCAGGACTTATTATAAAATATCATCTCTGAGAATGCGGATTCGATCAGAGGCCTGACGCGGAGCCAAGCTCCAGCGTCCTAGGACTTATTATAAAATATCATCTCTGAGAATGCGGATTCGATCAGAGGCCTGACGCGGAGCCAAGCTCCAGCGTCCCATGACTTATTGTAAAATTCCTTAGGTGCTAAACATGATAAAAAAGCGCCCTATAACCGCTTTATTTAATTTTTGCGGGGGCGACTAAGTTTTATGTTCATACAGCTACCCGGTGATTACACATAGTACTTTTTTAGATTGTCCGCATTCCAAGTCTTGTTCAGAACAATACCTTAAGGGGTGCTGAGCTTGTACGCACCTTCTTGAACTTCTTTGATGATCACATAAGGTCCTTCCCAGTTGGGGTCTAGTTTCCCTCCAGAGGTAGCTTGGCGTAACACCAAATCCCCCTTCTTGAGATGCCGCGGGTGAATTCGTCTATCCCGATATTTGGAGAGCCTTCTCTTGTATTCTTGCTCCTTCAAGGCTGCCGTCATCCTGCGTTCTTCTATGAGATGGAGTTCAAATTCCAATGCCTCATCGTTGGTGTCTTGGTCGTATGCCATTATTTGCGCCGAAGGAACCATTCTTTCAATTGGGATAACCGCGTCCATACCAAAGACTAAGGAAAACGGGGTTTCTCCAGTCGGAGTCTTTGCTGACGTGCGGTAGGACCAGAGCACTAAAGGTAGAAGTTCTGCCCACCGTCCTTTTGCCGTGTTGCCAAGCTTCTTTTGTATCCCATATAAAAGTTGTCGATTGGTTGTTTCTGCCTGCCCGTTCGTCTGCAGGTGAGCCACGGACGAGATTTTGAGGTTGATGCCCAGACCGACGCAGAAATCTCTAATCGTTTCACAATCAAATTGAGGTCCATGATCCGTAATTATCGAGTCGGGCACTCCGAAACGGCAGACAATATTCTTCCATAGGAATTTCCTCACCTTCTCCGCGGTGATTAATCTCATGGCTTCGGCCTCCACCCATTTTGTGAAATAATTAACCAAGACTAAAATATATCTTAACTGACCGGGAGCAGTAGGAAACGGACCTAGAATGTCCATTCCCCAGACAGAAAAAGGGCAAGCACCAGTTATACTTTTCAGTACCTCAGAAGGATGGTGAATCAAGTTTCCGAACCTTTGACACGCGTTGCATTTTTGGATATAATCTTGAACATCTCGCTTCATAGTTGGCCAATAATATCCTAGCCTGGTTGCTTTGGCCACAACAGCCCTCCATCCTTGGTGATGCGCACAAACTCCATCATGCAACTCTTCTACTACGAGACTTCCTTCTTTCGTTGATATGCATAACAGATCTGGGAGACAATATCCCCTCTTGTATAACTTCCCCTCCCTGATGGTGAATCGAGAGGATTTTGCAATTATCTTCTTAGCAGCATTTCTTTCTTCAGGTAGAACACCCTTTCCCAGATAGTCCGCGATTGGTGCCCTCTAATCTTCCATCTCAATTTCCTGCACTTGGTAGACTTCCTGAATAAGTCTTCGATTGATCATTCTTTCGAGGACCACTTCTTTTCCTACTTTCTCAGGCATAACAGCTCCCAATCGAGCTAACGCGTCCGCCTGCTGATTGTCACCTCTGGGAACAGCTGTTAGGCAAAAGCTTAAGAAAGCCTTTGAAAATGCCCGTGCCTTTCTCTGATAATCAGGCATTAAACCAGTTTTCGCCTCATATTCTTCTGTTATTTGCCGTGTCACCACTTCTGAATCAGTGTAGACTGATACCTGCCTGGCACCTTTAACCAAAGCTATCTCCAGTCCAGCGAGCAAGGCTTTGTACTCAGCCTCGTTATTTGTAGCCTGGAAGTCCAATTTATAAGCGTAATTGTACTGCCGTTCATCAGGTGCTATTAGTGTAACCCCTACTCCGCACCCATCTTTGTTGGCCGCACCATCTACCCTGAGCGTCCACTCACTTCTTTCTGTTTGGGCATTTAATTCGAAACTTGTTTCGCCAATAAAATCGGCTAAAACCTGAGCGAGAGCTGCTTTCCGCGGGGTATATTCTATTTCAAATTCTGTGAGTTCGACCGCCCACTTCATCATTTTTCCTGACAAGCACGGTGAGTGGAGGATTTGACGCATCGGTAGGTCCGTCATAACTCGGATAAGATGGTCCTGGAAATATGGCCTCAACCTCCTTGCCGCGAATATTAAGCACAAAACCATTTTTTCTACTGGTTCATATCGTGTCTCAGCATCTTGCAGTACACGACTGATGTAATAAACTGGGAATTTCTCTTCTCGTGTCAAGACTGCACTGATGGTGACACTTTTTTACTAACAGGTATAGATGAAGGACTTCTTGTTTCTCGGGTTGATGAAGAGTGGGAAGTGATGACAGGAAAACTTTCAAACTTCCAAATGGTTCCTGTAACTCGAGAGTCCATCATATCGGTCCCTTTTTCTTGAGCAGAGCAAAGAAAGGTAATGACCTGTCCGCCAGGCAAGAGCAAAATCGGCTCAAATAATTTACTGCTCCATTTAAAGACTGTAACTCTTTAATCGGCTCATATTCTTCTGTTATTTGCCGTGTCACCACTTCTGAATCAGTGTAGACTGATACCTGCCTGACACCTTTAACCAAAGCTATCTCTAGTCCAGCGAGAAGGGCTTCGTACTCAGCCTCGTTATTTGTAGCTTGGAAGTCCAATTTATAAGCGTAATTGTACTGCCGTTCATTAGGTGCTGTTAGTGTAACCCCTGCTCCGCACCCATCTTTGTTGGCTGCACCATCTACCCTGAGCGTCCACTCACTTCTTTCTGTTTGGGCATTTAATTCGAAACTTGTTTCGCCAATAAAATCGGCTAAAACCTGAGCGAGAGCTGCTTTCCGCGGGGTATATTCTATTTCAAATTTTTTGAGTTCGACCGCCCACTTCATCATTCTTCCTGACAAGCACGGTGAGTGGAGGATTTGACGCATCGGTAAGTCCGTCATAACTCGGATAAGATGGTCTTGGAAATATGGCCTCAACCTCTTTGCTGCGAATATTAAGCACAAAATCATTTTTTCTACTGGTTCATATCGTGTCTCAGCATCTTGCAACACACGACTGATGTAATAAACTGGGCATTTCTCTTCTTGCGTCAAGACTGCACTGATGGTGACACTTTTTACTGACAGGTATAGATGAAGGACTTCTTGTTTCTCGGGTTGATGAGGAGTGGGAAGTGATGACAGGAAAACTTTCAAACTTCCAAATGCTTCCTGTAACTCGGGAGTCCATCGTATCGGTCCCATTTTCTTGAGCAGAGCCAAGAAAGGTAATGAACTTTCCGCTAGGCAGGAGCAAAAACGGCTTAAATAATTTACTGCTCCATTTAAAGACTGTAACTCTTTAATCGTCCGCGGTGGTTGAAGATTTTGAATTGCCGTGACTTTTTCGGGATTCACATCGATTCCTCTATGGCTAACCATAAAACCAAGGTATTTTCCGGAATCAACCCCAAAGACACACTTTTTCGCGTTCAAGTTCAAACCTCCTCTTCGAAGAGAATCAAAAGTCTCCCGTAGATCTGCCGCGTGATCCTCTGCTCTCTCGCTCTTGACCACGATATCGTCAACATAAATCGATACATTCCTGCCAATTTGATTACGGAAGATCCGGTCAACTGTTCTCTGAAATGTTGCTCCGGCATTCCTGAGTTCGAAAGGTATGACGCGGTAGCAAAATATCCCCTGGTTGGTGATGAAAGTTGTAGCTTTCTTGTCTGAAGGGTTCAGGTTTATCTGATTGTATCCTGAGTAAGCATCAAGAAAACTAAGGACTTTGTTACCCACGGTTCCATCAACGAGTTCATCTATGGACGGTAGTGGGTAACTATCCTTTGGGCAGGATTTGTTAAGATCAGTGAAGTCGATGCACATCCTCCACTTCCCATTAGATTTCTTCACTAAAACCACATTTGAGAGCCAATCTGAGTCCTCTACTTCCTCTATGAAACCTGCTTCTAAAAGTTTATCAGTTTCCTCTTTTGCCGCGGCAGCTTTCTACGGAGCCATCTTCCTCTTCTTCTGCACTATGGGTTTTGTTCCTGGACGAATTCTCAAGATATGCAAAGCTATTGCGGGTGGGACACCCAGCAAATCTCGAGGATTCCATGCGAAAATGTCTCTCGACTTCGTTATGATTTCTAAGACTCGAACTCTTTCTACTGTCTCCAGCGCCTGTCCCAAGTAGATCTTCTCCTCAGGGTTTGGGAAATGTGTATACGTAATTCTTTCATCCGCGGTAGATATTTTTGCTTCTGAAGGTCTCACCTCTAATTCAGCTTCTGAAAGTTCTGTTGAGTCGTTGTCCCCGACCATGGATTCACAATTTTCACTAATACACATCACTTCTTTATTCTTCTTGATAGAAGTCAGGTAACAACTTCTACTTTCTGGTTGCTGTCCGCAAACCTCACCAATTCCTCCTCCGGATAAAGGGAACATTCCCACAAAGTGGTAGATTGAAACTGTCATCTGGAACTTATAGAGTGAGACGCGACCCAGCAAAGCATTGTATACAGTGGGAATCTTTACCACTGTGAATACAATATTTTCCACGCGTCTTTTTGGGGATGTCCCCAAAACAACTGTAAGCTCGATCGTGCCTGCTACTTGTACCTCTCCTCCTGAGAACGTGATTAGCGTTCCTGAATATGGTTTCAACGATGCTGCAGATATTCCCATTTGAGAAAATGCCTCCCATGATAGGATGTCAACTGATGACCCAGTATCAATAAATACTCTCTTTACTGTCTTGGCGGCTATCTGAGCGTGAATGACCAGGGGGTCTGAGTGCGGCATCCTTACTTCCTCAGCGTCCTTTGGGGAAAAGGAAATGTTCTCATGTTGTGCAAGAGAAATTCTTCTACTTGACGCGGACGGTGGCTGTCTTCCTTCTCTTTCGTAATTTCTTTTTTCCTGTCTACTGGACCCAGCCATGGAAAAACCCCCTGCGAGGGTATTGATGAAGCCCTCAGGTTCTGGTATTTGGCCTGCCTCTGACTTTTGAGCTTCTCTCTGATTGACAGATCTCTGGACTGCAGGCGTATAGTTGTGTCTACCTCCGCGTCCCCTTTTTCCTCTTCTTCTTCCCCGGTTATGGAAAGGGAGATCTCTATGTTGATCCGGTTGCCTGAAAAATCGTTCCCGTGGATTGCGAGATTCGTCAAACCTGGGGTTTCGGTCCTCCTAACGTGGCCTCTGGTCAGGTCGATTCTCCCTTCTTGGTGGAGACCTCATGTCACGATTTCCATATCGGTTTTCTCTCGGATGATAGGAACGCGGGTGATCTTTCTTGTGGAGAGATCCCTGTCCTCTTTCTAAATTCATATGCACTTCATCGCGGCGGGGACGAAAATCTATCGCTTCTGAATGATGCCTGGGCAGCTTAGCCTTTTCTTTTCTGAATTTTCCAGCAAGCTTCCCAAAGAGACCTGGATTCCCTATATTCGCCTTAGAGCTGGACGCGGCTGCTTCTTCTGCCTCAATCTGCCTTGATACCCGCTCTCTTAAGTCATCGTAACTGGTTGGCTTCTTCCGGAACAGATATGTCTTGAAGTCTCCCTCTGCTAAATTACCCATGAGTATGATAATTGCCGATTCATGATTAAAGTTGGGGATCTGAACTACCATGCTGGTAAATCGAGTGAAGAAGTGTCCCAAGGATTCCCCATCTCCTTGCCTAATGGAATTTAGGTCGAGCATGGTCTTCTTTCTCGATCGCGCACTTCCGAAATGGGACGTGAAGATGTGGGACATCTGAGTAAAATTGGTTACATACCCTTTTTGGAAGGTTTGTGAACCAGGTGAGCGCGATCTTTGTTAAGGTCGAAGGGAATGTTCTACACAACATGGCATCATTATACTCGTTTATTCCCATAGCAGTTGCAAAGTGGCAAAGATGATCTTCAGGATCAGTCGTTCCATCATATTTCATGAGGTTCACATCTCTCTATCGTTTTGGTACTGTCGCGGAACAAATTTCCTGGGTAAACACTGATGGAAAACCCGCTGGTGCGTTTTCGTTTCTTTTTTCCGCTGAGTCGGATTTTGTAGAGGTGGAAACATCTGTTAACCTTTCCCCACATCGATGTTTATTCTCTCGGTGCCAGTGATCATTCTGCCATGTCTGGCACGTTATTTCCTGATTCTGAAAGCCATAGTTCCAGTTGCTGGGATTATCATACGTAGTGTTACGTCTATCAAAATTTCCATACTGCTCCTCTTGTCGATAATTCCCTTGTTGACGTGGATTCTGCCCCCACTGATCATAATAAAAGTACTGGGACTGCTCCTGCTGAAAAGGGTTAGGCTGCTCGTGACGTGCTTCATAATACCAGAAGTTATGTGGTATGAATCCTCCATCCAGTCCATACTGATTGCCATAATGATGTGGAGGGGTACCGAGGTGCTGATCTCCCATTTCACCATATGGATTTGGTGGTGGTGTCAACGGGATATACATGCTGGAGGTCTTTTGATCCTGGTGAACCCCTTGACTCATGTCCTGAGTTGGATTGTTCTGGCTATCACTCATCTTCTTAATGTCGTGAATCTGTCGTTGATCAAAGGTTTGAGGGTCTTTTTCTAACTCTATCAAAAAGGAAACCCCTTAGTGTGAGGGGGTTCCCACAGACGGCGCCAGTGAAAAAGTCCCGATCTCTCAAGGCCACCATTTTTAGTGGGGCCCGGGAATCTACCCGGTGAAGTGATCAATCTTCCCAACGGGCTTACCTGACCCGCATCGAAATAATCGACGCGGCCCAACCTGTGCCGCGGGAAGTAACCTAACCACTATTCTGAAAGGTGATTTCCTTATCGAGTTTTTTCTGGACAATTCGGAAAATTGGTTCGCTTACCTGTCGCTGTTGAATATCTTGAGGATTAACAACAAAAGTCTATTTCCTTAATAGAAAATTATACTAAGGACAAACAAGGTCTGTATCCGCGGAGTAGGTCCAGTGAACGGTTCTGATTTTACTACGAAATAGGTTCTTTTTCACGCGTACGAATTCTTCTCCTAGTTCTTCTTTCTTCTTGAGTTCACTAGGCCTGGATCCGCCTTCTTTTCTCCTCTTTCCCGAAAAAGTCCCCTTTTCTTTGGTGAGGTTTCTCACTTTTATAGGTCTTGGGTGGTCTGGTACGTTGTGCCACGTGGTGTTCGCCATTCGACACGTGTTCTACTCGTGGGGGGTGGGCATGGCCGCCACGTGCCCATTCTCTGCTATCCGCGGATGATTGTTCATGAGTCAGCTCTTGGATAATTATCCGCGGACAGAATTTGGGATAATGTTATTTCCTTTTTCATTAACTGATTGGTGTTCCTTACTCTGCTATTTTTATATCTTTACAGATGTTTTTAATATTGGTTTAGTCAGCAATCTCATTGGCTTGAAATATATCCTAGTAGCATGAGTTCCTGCGGACATTCAGAGACCAAGATTTCAAGAAAAGTTGATGTTATGGGCTAGATTGCAATGAGAACATGTGATTGATGTTACCAAATTCAGCACATGCCCGAGACCCAAAATAATCTAACAGAAAAACTAATAGAATAGATGCAACTTACCAAGATAAGATTTCAATCAGATTTGTATCATCGGCTTTTGAAGGAGAAGCAAGCTGATTCAAAACCTGGGTCCACCGTGTCATAGGAGCGGAAAAAATCAAGCTAGCATCTGATACCAGCTGAATTGTTCTTTTGTCAAGAATGTATGAGAGATTCCTGCTTCATGAAGAGTAAGAACAATAGTGAATCTTTATGAGAAAATAAAGAAAAGCCCACAAAGATAAAAGATTACATCTGATGGGAAAAAAAAGTCAAAACCTGTGGAAAAACCGAATTGGATCTTATAACTCAGATAAAGATGAATCAAGATCTTTAGAAAGCCATCAGAGTTGTTGAATGAAAGCAGGTACTTGAACACCTAATAGCAATTATATACCATTTGCTTAACACTATTAAATATCGATCATGCTTGCATAAAATCTTCTTCAAGAGTTGGGATGGAATCAGAATCAATTATACATCAGAGGAGAAAAAAACATACAAGAGTTAAATATAGGTCTCAGAGAACAACTGAGAAAAGTTAGAACTTAGAAGCACCTTAAAACAAACCTCACAACCCTAGAACGTGTAATTATCCAAGTAGCTATCAATATAGGATTCAATTCCTTAACAAAAAATAATAAGACAAACCAACAGAATCAATAATATGACAAATGCTTCACCAAAAAAAAAGACAAATGTTTACTCTAAAGAAAGGATGAATTATTTGATAATTCTAATATGAAATATTGCTTTATCCACATTATCTAGCTCTAGTGAAAGAAAATGGAACAGCTTGGCGAGGGTATTTGCAGTCAAACATCAAAAGTTTCTTCCTATTTTTAAATGTTTATGCTCTAAAACAGTCTAGTGGTTGAGGATAACCAATGGTAAAACTTAAACACTAGATTGTAATTTGTAATAAATGTTTAATGAAGTTGTTTTAATTTCACAGAGTTAGTGTGGCTTGAAGGGATATTAAGTGATCTGGGCATACAGGTACAACTCCCTCTCACTTTGTATTGTGACAATAAGTCTGCTCAGTAGCTTGCAATCAACCAAGTGTTTCATGAGCGTACCAAACATGTGAAGATTGATGCTCAATTCATCAGGGAGATGGTGCAACAGGGATTCATCCAAACTGCCCATGTTTCTTCTGCTCTTCAAGTGGCAGACATCATGACCAAAGCATTGGGTGCCAAACAACACTGTTTTCTTCGGTCCAAGCTTGGCCTTGTTGTGCCTTGTGTGGGTCAAGCTTGAGGGGGGTATATGAGTATATGTAGCTAGTTTCATATAAATTACACATGTACATAGATGCAACATTATATTGTAATAAGCCAAAGTCTGTAGGGGCATTTTGGTCTTTTAACATTTGACAGTTAGGAGCCTTATATATGCTTCTGGTGTAGGCGGGAGAAGTTGTTACCACTACAAGAAAAACAGTTTTTAGTGACAAAAAAGTTTGTCGCCCAAAGTGCATATTTCGTCGCCCAAAATGTTTTGTGACAAAAAGATTTCGTCCCCTGTTTGTCGCCTCAGCTGTGTCGCCCAAAGATATGGCGACGGAAAAAAATTTCATCGCCCAAAAGTCGTTTAGTGACAAAACCAAAATTTTGTCGCCCTACACTTTCCGTGACAGAAAATACAGTTTGTTGCCCTATACTTTTGTGACAAAAAAAAGACATTTTGTTGCCCTAGATCTTTCATGACAAAATTTTAATTTGTCACCCTAGACTTTTAGTGACGAAATCCTATTATCATCTTAAATGTGGTTTCCAGCGGCTTTATCCATTTAAGTTGATAATGAAGGAATAGTAGTATATATAGATATCAAATGGATCAAAAATGTATACACATCAATAATGGATAAATTGTAAATGAGATTACAAGAATTCAAAATATATTAATCAAATCCCAAATCATATACTACAAATGCTATATGAAAAGATTTCTAACAAGTACATTATCAAAATCCATAGAGACACAAGACTATGAGCTTCCCTTGATCCACATCTATATAGGTACCTGGCCCAAGGATCATTCTCATCCCACTAGATCTTCTGTTTCAAATTAAGGTACCTGGCCCAAGGATCATTCTTATCCCACTAGATCTTTTGTTTCAATAGCCCTCTCTGCCAGATAAATGCCATCCTCTATCAACTCCACTGAATTATCCTTGAGCTCCACTTTGTAATGCTAGAAGGGACATAATTTTTAGTAAAAATAAGAATGCTTCAAGTTGGAAAATAAAGATTGAAAATGGAAATTTTGAACTCACAATATCTCGTACAAGCAACTCGGCTAATTTGGATGCAACTGGGTACTGCTCAACATCTTCACTTGCCTGGAAATAGTAGAATGATGGGTTTCTTTAAGAGATCTACTTCCATTTCATACAATTATCATATCTATCACTGCCATAGAAATTCAACCTCAAAGAATTTGCCTACCTCACCACTGATTAGAAAGGGGTTCCTTCCTTCGTCAGTCAATACAGAATCAACATCAAGAATCGCGAAATGGAAAGGTTTTGGCCTGTTTCAACAAAATGATATTGTAAAAACAGAAAAACAAAGCTAGTACAGCAATCTATAGAATCTCTAGGTACATACCACCGCATCATGAGTTGTCCACTGTCACTGGCAAGATTATCTCGAAGCTGTCTTGTAATATACCTGTATAAGGCCAACTGAAAGACCCAAGAATTAGAAAGTAATATGACTGGTTTAGAATCAGAAAGTATGTTTAATCCTGTTCGTCATTTTTAAGATCTCAACCTTGACGGAAATGTTTGCTTTTGATGGAGCAAGAGATCAATAATTGTGCTCAATTCATGTGGCAACATCCTCTTAGGATTTCTGCTGAATTCATAACTTCACATGTCAAAAGATCAAATTTTTTTATCAAAAAAAAAATCATAAAATTTATTGCAATCAATAGTTCCTTGTCTCTTAAATAAAAAATACTAACAAGCCCTAAATGAATGCTAGAAAACTACAACCTTACCATATTCATTAGCCATGTCAAGAAAAGCTTGAAGCTTTACCGCCCTTCGGTAATACATCATCCCTTTTACAGTTTAACTGTAAGGCAAATATTTTTGTTCAGTGAAAATAAATGTGTTGCGAATGTGTGTTCAGACAAGGGAAAGCAAAATACCCATCCTGTCCTCTCAGAGAAACCCAATCGATCCTCTCCATGAAGTTATTCCACTCATCTAAGAAAGGAATAAACCAATATCAATTACCTCAGTTTATACTTGTCCGTTAATCATGATAACTCTCTTATGTATACAACTGCAAAATGTATACATTTTGCAGTTGAAGATCTGTTTTGCTCTCTTGAGCTTGGTTCATCAATGGAGTTCAATTTCCTCTTTTGATTCCTTTCTTCTTCACTGTAATACAGCTTGTTTTGTCCAAACCTTAAAAATAGGAAGATCTTGAAAGAAACAAGCTCAAAAAAGGACTATACCTTCTAGATCAACAAGGAGATCCCCAATAGGTAGGTGCTCGATAGATGGTTGCTCCAGAGACAGCACATTTTGGTGTATAATAGTGAATACCCATATACTGCAATAATATATTCTATTTATTAGCATGATGTAGAACGGATTCAAACCTAAAACCAAACAGCTTTTCAGCTAAATTCGTCACGATTCAATCAAAAGTCTCGAAATTTGGATGAAGATTTTTGACTTACGATTGTTAGTGTACCATGAACCGGCGTGAGAGGGCCTCCTGATCTTCTCTATTCAGAGCTCAATTGACGAGTTGTCATTGAATATTGAGAAGTTTGCCAACTTAAAAGGGTGGAATTTAGTATGTTGTAAGGCATTAACTCATTTACCTTCTTGATTGTGTGGGTTAACATCCCTCAAATTGCTTGACGTTTCTTATTGTGACAAAGTGGAGGAGTTCCCTATGGCCTATGGGAGTTGAAAGTTTTAACAAGCCTCAAGGATTTAAGAAGCCTCATGGTTTGACTCAAATGCCTTCAGCTGCACTAATGTTCATATGGACATCAATGCACTGATTCCTGAAGCCACGTAATTTAATCGTCAGACATTGTGATCTTCAAATTTCAAATCCATTGGGGCTCGTCGATTTCTCAATTCCTAAAGGTAGCTCCTCCAAATTGTCGCAATAAGAAACGCCAAATAATTTGAGGAACATTAACCAACACAATGCCTTACAACATACTAAATTCAACTCTTTCAGGTCGACAAGTTTCCCGATTTTACCTTCGAACATTTAATCTTTTGAACGTTCAACCTTCTAGAAATTAAAATTTATTTTTATTTCTTATGTGTATAATGTGTTCTTCTAGTTTTAGATTTATTGTTTTGCAAAGATTAATGTGATGTACTTACTATACATTTTATCTTTGAATATTTTATTTATTATTAGTAAATATTTTAATACTATTATTCTCCTTTCCCTCACTATATATATACCGATAATGTATTTTAAAATCTACCAGCAAAAAATTATAAATTTTTAAAAGAAACAAATGCGTATTTTGTGTGTATTAGCCTTGAAAAATTAAAGAAATATATTATCCAAAAAAACATTTTAAATCTGTGTTGAATCTAAACATTCTGCATGATGACCAATATATCAGTTTTTAACATTTTATTACCTTTAAAAATATTTTACAAATTTATAATTAATATGTGCATTTTGCAATATGGCTTTATTGGATTTGTGTTAATGTGGCTTTTTTTTTGTTAATTAAAGGATTTGAATTAATGTATAATGAAAGGGAATGAAATTAGAAAAATTAGCTTTTTTTTTTTTTTTTAAAATAATGCGCCAATTTCGACGCTTTAGGGCGTCGAAATTGGCATGTCATTTCCGACGCCCTATTGCGTCGAAAATAACATGCCATTTCCGACGCCCTAGGACGTTGAGATTGGTTTCGACATAATTCTGCGTCGAAAATGGCACTTGTCATTTGTGACGCAAGAATTTTCGACGCTTTTTAAAAGCGTCGAAATTCAAATTTGCGACGCTTTTTAAAAGCGTCGAAATTCAAATTTGCAAGGCTTTAAACGTCGCGATTGGTCAGAAAAAGTGTCGAAATTGACACTGTTTTCTTGTAGTGATAAATACATACTTGAGAGAGGAAATGAAGGCTAGAGGAGGAATGGACAAAATGGAGGTTGTTGGCCAGAAAGAGGCGGCCGTAAAAGGAGTCGGGGATACTGTTGATGAAGCAGGACCTGAAGCCTTGCTCAGCTCGGTGGTTGAGCTGGTGGAGGAGCTCGAGGAAGGCCCAAAAGATCGTGTTGAAATCTTGCACCGGGAAATCATTCAGGAACACCTGGAACTCTGGCAAGAAGTCGCCGTGATCGGATTCCCAACGGAGTCCGTTTACAGCAATGATGACTTTGTGGGCCACCACCAGAGCACGTGTTGGGCCCAATAGAGCAGCCCAACTCCACTATGCCCACCGCCGCTCTACCTCGCACCGTCTGAAAGAAGACGTTCTATACCCTCCTCATGGCTGAATCCATCAACAGCTTTGCCATGTCATTCAACTTTCTTTGTCACAAATAAAAAATAAAAAATAGTTAATAAATAAATAAGATAATAATTAGATATAAATCGATCAAGAAATTACACTGGATGGAAGCTAAGATGTCTGGATAATGGAATTTTTGGCGTAGCTAGTTTCAATGTGGCCGTCCAAGTACACTCCTCTCTTCCATCAACCTCTTACATTAATTTCTTCCTTCTTCAAATCTCTCTATATGGCATTGGTGGGAGTCATTCACATGAAGGGCAACGACGGAAAAACTAGCTACGCCAAAAATTCTGTCATCCATGCATCTTAGCTTCTATCCAATTTCATTCTTGATCGATTTATATCTAATTATTCTCTAATTTGTTTATTAACTATTTTTAATTTTTTTATTTGTGACAGAGGAAGTTGATCGACATGGCCAAGTCGTCGAGGGATTCGGTCGAGGCTATACAATGCCATCTTTCGAGCGGTGTGAGGTAGAGCAGCGGTGTGAGCTTCGGGTCCTGCTTCGTCAATGACGTTCCCAACTCTTTTTACGACCACCTCTTTCCGACCAACAACCTCCATTTCGTCCATTCCTCCTCTAGTCTCCATGTCTCCAAACTGAATCCCTTAATCAAGGGACTCAGTTTGGAGACATGATGCAAGGTATGTCGAGTGCTCATATCAATCCATTATTTTTGTCAAATTCGAACCATCCAGGAATGGTTTTAGTCTCGAACCCTTTCAATGGAGCCAACTTTACAAGTTGGAGTAGAGGTATTAAAATGGCGCTAGGTGCTAAAGCTAAGCTATTATTCTCCTTTCCATCACTATATATATATATATATATATATATATATATATATATATATATATATATATATATATATATATATATATATATATATATATATATATATATATATATATATATATATATATATATATATATATAATGTATTTTAAAATCTACCTGAAAAATTAAAGAAATTAAAGAAATAAATGTGTATTTTGTGTGTATTAGCCTTGAAAAATTAAAGAAATATATTGTCCAAAAAAACAACATTTTAAATATATGTTGAATCTAAACATTCTGCATGATGACCAATATATCAATTTTTAACATTTTATTAACTTTGAAAATATTTTACAAATTTATAATTAATATTTGCATTTTGCAATATACATAAATACATACTTGAGAGAGGAAATGGAGGCTAGAGGAGGAATGGACAAAATGGAGGTTGTTGGCCGGAAAGAGGCGGGCGTAAAAGGAGTCGGGGATACCGTTGATGAAGCAGGACCTGAAGCCTTTCTCAGCTCGGTGGTTGACCTGGTGGAGGAGCTCGGGGAAGGCTCGAAAGACCGTGTTGAAATCGTTTACCGGGAGATCATTCAGGAACACCTGGAACTCCGGCAAGAAGTCGCCGTGATCGGATTCCTGACGGAGTTCATTGACAGCAATGATGACTTCGTGGGCCACCACAGAGCAGGTGTTGAGCCCGATGGAGAAGCCCAACTCCGCTATGCCCACCGCCGCTCTACCTCGCACCGTCTAAAAGAATACGTTGTATACCCTCCTCACGGCCGAATCCCACAACAGCTTCGCCTTGTCAATCAACTTTCTTTGTAACAAATAAAAAATAAAGAATAGTTAATAAATAAATTAGATAATAATTAGATATAAATCGATCAAGTAATGACACTGGATGGAAGCTAAGATGTCTGGATGAAGGAATTTTTGGCGTAGCTAGTTTCTCTGTGGCTGCCCTTCATGTGAATAACTTCCACCAATGCCATATAGAGAGATTTGAAGAAGGAAGAAATTAATGTAAGAGGTTAATGGAAAAGAGGAGTGTACGTATTTACAGATGGATGTACACTCCTCTCTTCCATCAACCTCTTACAATAATTTCTTCCTTCTTCAAATCTCTCTATATGGCATTTCGTGGAAGTCATTAACATGAAGGGTGGCGACGGAGAAACTAGCTACGCCAAAAATTCTGCCATACATGCATCTTAGCTTCCATCCAATTTCATTCTTGATCGATTTATATCTAATTATTCTCTAATTTGTTTATTAACTAATGTTTATTTTTTTATTTTTGACAGAGGAAATTGATCGACATGGCCAAGCCATCGAGGGATTCGGTCGAGGCTATACAATGCCATCTTTCGAGCGGTGTGAGGTAGAGCGGCGGTGGGCGTAGCGGAGCTGGGCTGCTTCACCGGGCCCAACGTTGTAGTGGTGGCCCACGAGGTCATCACCACCGTTGAAAGACTCTGCCGGGAATCCAGTCACGAGTCACGACGGCTTCACATCGGAGTTCCAGGTGTTCTTGAATGACCTCCCGGGGAACGACTTCATCACGGTCTTTCGACCGTCCCCGGCAATGGCGGACCCAGAAACTTTTGAGGGGGGGGTCACCACAGTAGCACACAGTAACATCGAGAAAAAACGCGTAAAACACATAACATGTTCGATAGTACAAACTGATGTCCAACGATAATACAAACTACTGTCAAACGATATTACAAACAACGAGAAAGAGAGTTTCAACACTTGTAATTAGATATATATTCTACTACATAGCTCAACTAGAGGATAAAGGAGGTAAATCCATTTTCCGAGTTTTCATTCCCTGAAAATGTTGAAGAATAACCTCATTGTCAATGCGCTTGAAGATGTCTTTTTCAATATAGCATACCAAACTATCGGTGAGAAAATCATCCCCCATTTTGTTGCGCAAATATGTCTTGATAAGACTCATTGCAGAAAAAGCTCTTTCCACTGTAGCTGTTGCAACGGGTAGGACTAAAACTAGCTCGAGAAGACGATAAACCAATTGAAAAGCTTTGTGAATTCCTACCTCGACCATCTTCTTAGATACATCACCGATATCTTCCAAATCAGAAAATTTGAGATTGTTTCTCATTTCATAAACCCATGCCTTCAATTCTTCTTTAATCTCCACTTGATCAGAAAGTGAGAAGTCTACTGGATATAGTTGTGTAAGCCGATGTAGCTTTGCCGAATCGAAATTGGAGAATGAATCCTTAGGATCAAGGCAAGCCGTACATGTGAGCAATTCTGTACTTAACTCGCTAAAACGACTCTCCAACTCTTGCCCAATTTGATCAATAACCTACCATGTCATGTGTAGAATAATATCAATTCTATAGTAAACTAAGAAAACATGTAGAAAATTTATAGAGAAATGACCGTAGATAACATAAAGAGAAGAAATTTATAGAGAAATAATTATTACCTCATAAAATATCTCAACTCGAAATTGGTGGTTGTTTGTTATAATATGGCCTGCACGTCGAGAACGATGACGACTTGGGACTTCATCATCCATATTCAGAATGAGAATATCGTGATCAACACAAAACTGGTTGACATCTCGTATGAGATCGTCCCACCCTTTATTCCTCATCACTTGAAATCGCCTTTTGATGCTTTGAACCATACTCATTGCTTGGATAATGTTTTGATCTTTGTGTTGCAAGAGTCGGGACAAAGCATTTGTCATCCCCAATATTGTCTTCATCAAGTGAGCAACAAAAACAAACTGATAAGTCTCCATCTTCACAATCAAGCTATCAGCCGTTCCCCGAGTAGAAACCGTCGTTCCATCTTCAAGGACATTTTCAAGCACTTCAATTGTTGAGTCCCACAAAGATAAAAGAAATAAATTTACCTGCTAAAAATCTACCTGCTAAAAATTATAAATTTTAAAAAGAAATAAATGCGTATTTTGTGTGTATTTGCCTTGAAAAATTAAAGAAATATATTGTCCAAAAAAAACAACATTTTAAATCTGTGTTGAATCTAAACATTCTGCATGATGACCAATATATCAATTTTTAACATTTTATTACCTTTAAAAATATTTTACAAATTTATAATTAATATTTGCATTTTGCAATATACATAAATATATACTTGAGAGAGGAAATGGAGGCTAGAGGAGGAATGGACAAAATGGAGGTTGCCGTAAAAGGAGTCGGGGATACCGTTGATGAAGCAGGACCTGAAGCCTTGCTCAGCTCGGTGGTTGACCTGGTGGAGGAGCTCGAGGAAGGCCCAAAAGATCGTGTTGAAAGAAGACGTTGTATACCCTCCTCACAGCCGAATCCCTCAACGGCTTTGCCATGTCAATCAACTTTCTTTGTAACAAATAAAAAATAAAGAATAGATAATAAATAAATTAGATAATAATTAGATATAAATCGATCAAGAAATGACACTGGATGGAAGCTAAGATGTCTAGAAGACGGAATTTTTGGCGTAGCTAGTTTCTCTGTGGCCGCCCTTCATATGAATAACTTCCACCAATGCCATATAGAGAGATTTGAAGAAGGAATTAATTATTGTAAGAGGTTGATGGAAGAAGTACACTCCTCTTTTCCATCAACCTCTTACAATAATTTCTTCCTTCTTCAAATCTCTCTATATGGCATTCGTGGAAGTCATTCACATGAAGGACGGCGACAGAGAAACTAGCTACGCCAAAAATTCTGTCATACATGCATCTTAGCTTCTATCCAATTTCATTCTTGATCGATTTATATCGAATTATTCTCTAATTTGTTTATTAACTAATGTTTATTTTTTATTTGTGACAGAGGAAGTTGATCGACATGGCCAAGCCGTCGAAGGATTCGGTCGAGGCTATACAATGCCATCTTTCGAGCGGTGTGAGGTAGAGCAGAGGTGGGCTTAGGGGAGCTGGGCTGCTTCACCGGGCCCAACGCTGTAGTGGTGGCCCACGAGGTCATCACCACCGTTGACAGACTCTGCCGGGAATCCAGTCACGAGTCACGACGGCTTCTCATCGGAGTTCCAGGTGTTCTTCAATGACCTCCCGGGGAACGACTTCAGCACGGTCTTTCGACCGTCCCTGGGCTCATCCACCAGCTCAACACCGAGCTCGGGTCCTGCTTCGTCAATGACGTCCCCAACTCGTTTTACGACCACCTCTTTCCGACCAACAACCTCCATTTCGTCCATTCCTCCTCTAGTCTCCAATTCTTCTATACGTACTTATGTATATTCCAAAATGCACATATTAGTTAGTATTAATATAAATTTTTATTTTATTTTTACATGAAAATTTTGTTTGTTTTAAGGAAAAATGATTTTAAATAATACTCTTTTAAATTAAAAAAAATAACAATAATTTTAGAAATGTTAAATGCATATAAAAATTAAGGGAAAACTAATTAAAATACCCCCACCTTTGGGGGTATGCTAAAAATATATCCTTAAATTTCAAATGTAATAAAAATATCCTGACCTTTGAGGGTGGTGGTAAGATATTACCCTGTGTTTTCTCACGGGTAAAAAATGCTAATAAGACACCCTACGCGGGGAGGAAACTTGATCGAATCATGGTCAACGACCTTTGGCTTGAGCCTTGAGCAATTCGACAATACTAGAGCTTTCTTTGATACACCAAGTATCTCGGATCATTCGCCCGGAGTTGTTATCCTACAAAATCAGTTTACGAACCGGCGATACCCATTTAAATACAAGAATTTTCTTAATTAAAGGGTTGCTTAGGGACTGATGTGGATGCCCAACTATGATGAAATTTGGAAATGTAATTGGAGTATAGGAGCTAAAAAGTCACCCGGTCTGGATGCCTTTGGGTGCTAATTTTTCAAAGATGTCTGGAGCATTGTTAAAAGAGATACCTACAGTGAGGCGGTTCGGAAAATATTTCGAAATGGGAAGGTCGATCTACAAACGGCTTTTGACTTCCTGAACTGGGACTTCGTGAAAGCTACACGAACAATTGAGTATTTGCACTTCCCATGGCTGCTTGTTAATTTTACCATGGAGTGTGTGTCGACGACATCTTCTCATTGTTGATTAATGGATCACCCGAGGGATTTTTTTTCCAAGAAAATATGGGTTGAGGCAGGGGATCCCTGTCCCCGTATCCCTTTGTGCTTTGTATAGAGGTGTTCAACCAAAAGTTACAGGAGACAGCGGAAGATCCCAAATTCAAATTTCATCTGAAGTGAAAGGAGCTTAAGCTTATTCATCTGGCCTTCGCCAATGACCTCTTGATCGATTTTATGTCATGCAGATCTGACCTCCATTCGTATTATAAAGGATTGTGTAATCTTTTATGGTATCCAGAGCAGGTTCTTAAAACCCTAAAAAAAAAATTCTGACCAACCATGTCGACTGAAAAGTCTTCCTCGACCACCCCACCCACCACAAACACCAATACTTCCACCAATTTGCTCTCTGTTGTCGTCAGTACCACCACGTCGGTGGGCCTTCAGTTCCCCCAATTCTCCTTCAAACTAGAGAGATCGAACTACTCTGTCTAGGGCTCCAATGTCATTGATGCTCTCAATGCTTTTGGCTTGAAGGACTTCGTCACCTCCGGCACCTCTCCACCGGAAACCATCACGGTGCCTGCCACCGACGGTGCCCCTGCATCCACCACACCGAATCCTGAATTCGATGTGTGGAAACGCAAGGACAAATTCATTCTGATATGGCTGCGAACTACTGTCTCGCCTGCCTTGGTCGGCTATCTCACAAAGTCTCAGACTTCCTGACAGGCGTGGGATGCCCTGGAGCGTATGTTCCAGTCACAATCTCATGCTCAAGCGATGTACATCAAGCAACAACTCCAGACTATTCAGAAGGGTTCCACTCCCATGATTGAGTACTTTGAAAAGAAGCAGGCTCTTGCTGATTCCCTTGCCGACTGCCTACAAGAGATCTCCGACGACGATCTGATGGCCTGCGTTCTTCAGGGACTGGATTCCTCCAACGGATCCTTCCACGCTGCTCGCTCACACCTCCGGACCTGTTAGGTTTTCTGCTTCAAGAAGAGGAACACCTGCTAAATGAAGCGCGTCTCCTGGCAGCTGCTACACCACCACCGATGGCCAATTACGGGACAACTCGATCATCCGGTTCCTCCTCAGGCCGAGGCCGCTCCTCTGATCGTAGCGGCGGTCGCTCCAATCAGCCCAGAACCGGCGATCGTCCCTCCTCAGATCGCAGTGATAATGCCTCTCAAGAGTCTCGTTCCCGTACGCGTCTTCCTTGTCAGATTTGCGACCGCACTGGTCACGCCGCCAAGGACTGCTTCAACCGTCTCGACGTCCAGGCATTCCCGTCCCGTCACCCACTGGAAAAATTCAACAGACCCGACCAATCCGCTCCTGCGGCATACATGGCGTCTCCCTCGACAATTGGTGATCCGTCGTGGTACTTTGATTCAGGAGCAACCGACCACATCACGGGTGACTTCAACAAAGTCTCTATCGACTCGGATTACAATGGCGGAGACCAACTTGCCCTAGGAAACGGTAACACTCTCCTTGTATACAACCTTGGCCACTCGTCTTTTCCATTAGCCACTCGCCCTATTCATTTATCTAATGTCCTTGTTGTCCCGAATATGAAGAAAAATCTGATTAGCATTACCCGTCTCACCAAAGATAACAATGCTTTCCTTGAACTACATGCTACTCACTGTTTGTTAAAGAAGTTGCAGGGAAAGGTAATGCTCAAAGGAATCATTGATAATGGGCTCTAACGGCTTCCATCAGCTTCACCCGTCCGTCAGTCTGTCGCCCTCGTTGGGGAACGCACCTCTCCCCTTCATTGGCATCATCGTCTAGGTCATCCAAGTCCGTCTGTGTTTCATCAAATCTGCACTCAGTTTCAATTACCCATGTCATCTAAAACTGCACTGTCTGATTGTATGTCCTGTTCATTGGGCAAGAGTCGTTGAGGGTCAACAATCCCAAGTTTTCCATTACTTTAAACTATTTCAAGCCATGGTTCAAACACAATTCAGCACCCCCATTAAAGCTCTTCAAAAGGATTGGGGCGGGGAATATCGAAATGTCTCTACATATCTCCGTTCACAGGGCATCGATCATCGCATTTCTTGCCCCTAAACTCCCACGCAAAATGGTATGGTTGAATACCGAAACAGAACCATTCAGGAGAAAGGTCTCACCCTCCTTGCCCATTCCCAGCTCCCCTCGGAATTTCGGGAACACGCCTTCCATACCTCCATCTACCTTCATAACCGATCTCCCACTCCAATCCTCCAAAATGATTCTCCCTTTTATCGCCTATACAAACGGTCGCCTGATTATTCCATCATCCGCTCTTTCGGCTGCCTCTGTTTTCCCTTCCTTGGTCCTTATCGGTCTAACAAGCTGGAATTTAAGACCGCCCAATGCATCTTCTTGGGCTACAGTTCCTCTCACTGGGGCTATCTATGCTGTGAGCCCTCCTCTGGCAACACCTATGTCAGCCGATGCGTCGTATTTCATGAGTCCGTGTTCCCCTCCATCTTACCCTCTCAAGCTCCCACTCTCAACCCCTCTACATCGTCTCTGCCCCTGCTGATATGTTAATAACGGCAGCTCATTTGTCACCCTCTTCCTCCGTGTGAGATTGTCACCTCCCACGGAGGCCCCTGTGCCGCTCGCCGAGCCCATTATCAACGATGTCGCGGAGTCGCCTGACCCCACTTCCCCATCGGCCAGCTCCTCAGCTTCTGCATCCTCACCAGACCCATCCTATGCCTCATATGCCCAAGCTCAGCCTACCGTAGACCCCATCCCCATTCACCCTCACCTCCGACCCTCCGCCAACTCCCGTCATCCTATGCAAACCCGTGCTCGCATTAGCAATCTAAAGCCTCGTGCCCTCATAACCTCAAATTAGCATCCCCTATATCCTGACCAGTTACCAGACCATGACCCCAAGACCTTCCGTTAGGCCTCCAAACACTCCCACTGGCTCTTAGCCATGCAATTTGAGTTCGATGCTCTCACCCGCACTTGTACGTGGTCTCTTGTTCCTCGTAGCACTTCACGAAATATAGTCGGCTGCAAATGGGTTTATAGGACGAAGAGGAAAGTTGATGGGTCCATCGATCGCTTTATAGCGCGTCTTGTGGAAAAGGGATACAATCAGGAGGAAGGGTTAGACTACTTCAATACATTCAGCCCTATCGTTCGCCCCACTACTATTCGATTGGTCCTGGCTATTGCAGTATCTAGGGATTGGCCAATTCGCCAGCTGGACATCAACAACGCTTTCCTCAACGGTGACCTTAGCGAGGAAGTATTCATGGAGCAACCACTAGGATTCGTTGACCCTCAACGACTGTCTCATGTCTGTCGCCTTCATGAGGCTCTATACGGTCTCAAACAAGCTCGTCGGGCGTGGTTCAGCAAGCTAAAATCCTTCCTTATCCAGTCCGGCTTTCGGGCCTGTCAGTCCGACTGCTCCTTGTTCGTCTACATGTCATCCAGTTGCGTCATCTATGTGCTGGTATATGATGACGACATCATTGTGACTGGAAACTCTTCTACGGCCATACAACACTTCACCGCCAGTCTTGATAAGGTCTTCTCTCTCAAGGATCTAGGCCCCCTGTATTACTTTCTTGGCATTGAGGTGCAACGACGCGCGGATGGCTTGCTTCTGTGCCAACAGAAATACATCAGGGAGCTCCTCACCCGCTCCAACATGGATGACGCCAAGCCCATCGTCAGTCCGGCCGAGCCTCACTCTCAGCTATCTCGCTCCGGTGATCCTATCTTGGATCCATATATCCCTCTATCGGAGCATTGTAGGTGCCCTCCAGTTTGTTGTCATCACTCGCCCAGAGATCTCATACGCCGTCAACCGCATCTGTCAGTATATGCATCGACCCACCACTGCTCATTGGGGTGCGGTGAAACGCATTCTTCGGTATCTGAAGGGTACCCTACACTACACCTTTCATCTCTGGTGCTCCACCAACTTCGCCATTACAGCCTTCACAGACGCGGGCTGGATTTTCGACTCGGATGACTGTCGATCGCAGTATGGTTTTGCAGTGTACTTTGGAAATTCTTTAATCAGTTGGACGTCCCAGAAACAGAAAGTCGTCGCTCGATCCAACACGGAAGCAGAATACCGTGCTATTGCTACCACTGTTGCCGAGCTCGCTTGGATTCAGCAGCTCCTCCATGACCTCCGATAACGCTTGTATGCGGTTCCTGTTGTCCTATGTGATAACCTCAGTGCGACATTCTTGACCAGAAACCCCGTCCTCACCAACAAATCTAAACACATTCCCGTCGATTTTCAATTTGTCCATGAAAAAGTGGAAGCTAATGAGCTTGTTGTTCGTCATATCGGTTCGAAAGATCAGACGGCCGACATCTTCACAAAAGTGTTGAGCAACCAACAGTTCGAGACTCTCCGGTCCAAGCTTCATGTCCTTGCCCCTCCATGAGCTTGCGGGGGGTATTGGATAGACATTATAATTGATATGTATCTTATTGTTATGGAAAGATCTTATCTTGTAAAGATACCCGATGTAACGGTTTCTCAGTATATAATTCATTCTCCAGTTGAGAATTAACTCAATTGAGATTACAGTTAATTGTATAATCTTTTAAAAAAGGTTGAATTTGAGCACCTATCTAGTCTACAATACTAAATGCAGTAACAATAGATATTTTTATTTGTGCCATTTTCAACACTCCAAATGTTGGAGAATGGTAGTGCCATGCCATTATATTTCTTATAACATCGAAATTTTTTATACTTTAAAAAATCGTAAAATTTCTAACAACAAAAAGTGTCGAGAATGGGAGTTTTTGTTGTTGAAAATTATCCTTTTTCTAGTAGGATGTATTTATCAACTAATTTCTATTAAGCAATATAAATAATTCCTTTTTTTTTTGGTAAAAATATAATTAATTCTTTTAAATGGTTATATTTAGTGTCGGAATGATCAGGATGCGTCATTGTAATAAATGCATATGTATATGTTCATCTCATTAGAGATTTATTTACGTGGACAATATTGCAACAATTTTGCTATATGTCCGGTGAAAATCTCGCCGGATACACGGATGGACATCGCAATTGCGTAGGCCGAATATGCGGTTGTAATATTTTTTTCAAAAAAATTCCGCAACCGTGGATTGCGAGTTTGCGGTTGCAATTTTATTTTTATTTTTATATTTCTGCAACCGCAGATTGCGAGTTTGCGGAGGTTGTTTTTTTTTTTAAAATAAAATTCAGATTACCATACACTCCCTCTGATTATTAATACACAACATTTGACTTTAGAGCATATAGTTTAAGGAGCTAAAAATTATATTAAATATTGATTTTTTTCAATTAATTTTTTTGTATTATAATACTTATGATGTAAAAAAAATTAATTGGAAAAATTAATATTTTATTTAGTTTTTGGCTCCTTAAAGTACGCGTTCAAAAGTCATATGCCTTATATTAAAAATCGGAGGGAGTACTACGTTAATCCCAATCCTAAATCAGATTACGGATAAATTTTAACGATATTTGACGATATTCCGTTTATATCGAACGGTATATCATCTTCATCTGACGACGACATAGGGAGAAATTTAGGATGTTGGAAATATTAGCTTCGTAAGAACCCTTAAAGTGTGGAGATACGTGTGCTCTAAATACGGGGAGGGTAAATATAGCGATCGTTGACGAATATTCTAGGAAATAAAATATATTTATATCCAAATATATCTATATTCAAATATCTTTGAAACGCGATATCTTCAAATATCATTATCGAGCCAAAATTGATATCTACGGGATTTCGTCAAATATCATTATCGATCCAAATATATCTACCGGAATCTTGATTTAGGAAATAATTGCATTTAACATACTCCGTAAGATATATATCCCGATTTTTTTTAAAAAATGAACATTGGCAATCGCGCATTGTGAGTTTGCGGAGTTCGCAAACTCGCAATGCGCGGTTGCGGAAATTAAAAAAATAAATAAAAAAAATTGCAATCGCGGACTGTGAGTTTGCGGATTTTGCAAACTCCCAATCTGCGATTGCAAACCGTGTAAAGGGCGATAAATTCGTCGTGCTAATAGTAAGCCCCTATTGCAAATAATATAATAAAAAATCAATAAATATCTAAGCTAGGTTAGTTAATTTCATTTCCACATATATAGTATTCACTAATTAGTAAGTCTATTTTCTCAAAATAAAAATTGGAATGTTTATGTTTAGATAACAGTATATGATATATTAGATTCAATGGTCGCTCGATCTGCACAACATATAGACAACATATAGAATAAAACCATATGTACGTACCTTATATTGCAAATGATTTGTTTGACGTATTTTCTTGTAGACTTGTAGTTGGTCCGACAGATGACAATATATATCATTCGCCTGCAAAAATTGTGGATATATTAACACAGAGTACTACTAGAAAAACGCTATATAGCCTCGAAGTGTTTGGCTACCAATTATTTCGAGGGTATCATCGTAGCCAATACCCTTGAATATGGCCTCGAAAAAATATTTAGAGCCTAAATACCATTGGAATAAAATCATGGCTATTTTTCCATGCTATATAACGACGAATGTATATTTCGAGGGCGTCGTCGAGGGTACATAGCCTCGGAATAAAATTCGAGGGCACTTTTTTGAAGCTATTGCCAAGCGGTGTTAGTCATGAAGATGTTAGAGAGTACACTCGAGGCTAATTGTGAGGGCATATAGGATCAAATATTTTTTGGAGGGTAGAGTTGAGGGTGTAACAACTTAATATATATTACGAGGTTAATTTCGAGGGTACGTTTGATCCTAAATAGTTACGATTTTTTTTGGGAGCTAACAATGAGGCTAAATAACCTCAAATTATATATTCGAGGGTATATTTGTAGGCATATAACCTCGAAACAATTGGATTTTCTTCGAGGGCAAGATCGAGAGCAAATATGTGAGAGATAGCTGAAAATGTAGTCATATAGTATGCAAATATTAACCTTGGACATGCCCTCAAGTTCATAAGTTCGAGGTTAAACTATTATGATTACCCTCTTCAATACTCTCGAATTATTATTTTCGAGGGTAAGCGAGCACATGAACTCTTCCTCAATAGCAACAATATTATGATTTCGAAGGCAAATTTGATGCTACATATAAACTCCAAATTATCCTTTCGAGGCCCGACAAATCCAAAAAGGCTAATAGATATTTGCTTGCAACTCTTTGATTGATGAGCTCTTATTGTTGTGGAATAAACGTGTCATAACATATGATGCCTATGCAAAGGAAAAGTTTAGGATGCATGTAGTTCTTTTATGGAGAGTGAATTGAATGACTTTCCAGCATATGAGATGTTGTCGGGTGGAGTACTGCTAGAAAATTTGCATGTCCTTATTGTATGAAACTTACACAAGCCTTTCAACTAGAATATGGACGATAGGTTTCATGGTTTGGTTGTTACAGATGTTTCTAAAAGCCAACATACCACATAAGTCCTTATTGTCACAGATGTTTCTTTGATGACTCCCCCCACTTGGCAAATACCCGTGGGTTTCACCAAGCCATCTACATTAATTTTGTAGATAGCCTCTTCTGGTTTAATCCACCTAGCATTGTTTCTCTTTCTGTTTGATTTGGTAGGTAGAGATTTTCTTTCACTTGTTTTCCAATTCTAAATATCAATCACCAAATTTTGGACTAGGTTCGAAATCTATGGCGGATTTTTCTTCCTGAATATGAGTTCATTTCTGATTTTCTAGATAGCTTGCCAGACAAAGCCCAAATCTTCTAGCATAGAGGAGCTAACTCTAGAGTTTAACAAATCTAAAATATCCATGTTGTGCCTTCTGCCACTTCCAATATTTGTTACTGTTTATTCTATAAAATTGTGCTATAACTTCTTTGGTATATTTGCAGTGAAGGAAAAGGTGGGTAGTCTTCATTAGATGAATAAAAAATGCAACATTGGCTAGATACCTTATTTAAATATTTGTTTAGCCTATGTTTAGTAAGGAGTCCATCAATTGACACTTTCCATAAGAGTTTTTTTAATTTTGGGTGGCACATTCAGTTTCCAAATCCATTTATAATCATTATTGTTTTGATGATCATTATTATCTAGAAGTTTTACTGATTTAGTCGTAAAGGAACCATTAGGTTCTAGTTTCCAAATGAGTCTGTTAGGGGTTTCCCATTGTGGAATGTGGATTTCAGTAATTTTTCTAACTATATTGGTCGGAAATAGATTGTGGAGTAATGTTAGGTTCCACTTCTTTTGAGCATCTAGCAATTGACTAACTTTCATATTAGGGTTTGGGTCATTCATATATTCATCTAGCTTATGATCATCGAGCCAATGATCATTCCAAACATTTATCGAGTTACCATTACCTATGATCCAAAGAAGTCCCTTATTAAATTTTTCCCTTGGCGAGAGGAGTCTCCCAAATTGTCAGGAAGTGTTTAGATTAGATTTTTGGTTAATACTTTCATTTTTGGTTAATACGCTCCATAAAAGGCCATTGTGGAATTTTTCACGTAGTTGTAACAATCTTCCAAATTGCCAGGAAGTATTTTGATTCGTTTTTTGTCTAATTGTTTCGGTTTGAAGGTATTTTTCTAACCCATATATTATAAATTATATTAATCAATTACATTAAATAACGCAAATTTATAATGTATTTAAAATAACGCAAATTTAAAATAAAACAACTTATAAATTATATTAATCAATTACATTAAAATAACGCAAATTTAAAATAGTTTACAACTTATAAATTATATTAATCAATTAAATTAAATTTATAATTTAACTATAAACAAATCCTTTAAAAGTGATTATAATTCTTTGAAATCCAAACACACCGTCACACTCACAAGTCACACCCTAACCAACATGTTAGCGGGGTACAAAAAGTTCAAAATTTGTTATTTTTGTTTGAGCGGCATAGTTTCCGCCTTATGAAAATTTTAGTGGTATAAAACAAAACAGTTCACTTTGTAACCCTAAATCTCGGCTCCCCTGTGTTCCCCTGTGTTCGCCGCCTCTACAGAAAAACCATAGTTCTGTTTTGGCCACCAGAGAAGATGAGATCTTGTCCATCCTCATCTTCGAGCTCTCTCCGCTTCTCCTGTTTGCACCTCGCACCTCTCACTTCTCTTGTTCTTACCGTCTCTACAGAAAAACTCGACTCCTGTGTGCACCTCGCACCTCTCGGTTCTCCTTTTCTCGCCCCCTCTACAGGTGCTGGCTTCTGAAGGCAAGATCTTCTTCTTCATCCTCATTTACTCATCCTGAAGCCGCTGGCTTCTGTTTTCACCGCTGTCCGCCTCTCGCCTCTTCGGTTCGCACTGCTGGCCGCCTCTCGCCTCTTCTGTTCGCACCGCTGGCCACCTCTCGCCTCTTCTGTTCGCACCTCTCAGATCTCCACAGATCCCTCACACCCCAAGTCGACAAAATCAACTTGAATTAAAATCTCGTTTCAGCGGGTGGCTCTCTCTCCTATTCCACTATGGTAAGCAATCTCGTCTCTTTTTCATATTTATCTCTTGTCTTCTGTAGCATTGCTGCAATTCTTTTGATGTTCATGTGAAATTCGATCATTTGGCTTGTGTTGCGCCGATTGCATCATGCCTTTCTCTCTTGAGTTCAGTTTTGATTTGGTAGGGATTTTATAAGTTGCTATTAAAAGACACTTTGTTTGCAGCTAAGTTTCTGTATTGAATTCAAATAAAGTGAATTAGTTCATTTTTGTATTCAGTTTGCACCTGAGTGTTGGTAATGTTTTGATTAGGTTCAAATGCAGATGAGTTTTGGTAGGTTTGGATTAATTTATTTTTATGTTAGATTTTAGTTTTGTTAGGGTTTTGGTTAGGTTATACTCCGAATTAAATTAGTAACTTGAAAGCAGAGCACTTGGCCATGTTTCCTGTTATTAAACAGAAATGATCAAGTTAATGGTAGCTATTTGGGAGCTGCTTTTTTTTTTCGTAATTGATCACTTATATATATGCTTTTGATTTTAGGAACTTTAGCCTCACATTTATATATTTGCATCCACCTTTTGTTTTCCTTAATTTCATATTATTCTTTATTGTATAGTTGCATTATTGAGCCCTATCAACGAGCATACAAGAGGATGACTAAGATCGTTCGTGGTTACTACAAGGGCAATTGGACGAGCGTGAACAAAGTTCTTGGAGATGTCAAACAAGTATGGTTCCTTGAGATGACTAATTAGCTTGGTTATATTATAACTTATGAGGTTGTACCTTTAGTGCCACGAGGATATGTTTATGGTTGTGGTTGTGGTTATGGTTGAACTAGCATGCATTTTATGCCTGATTTAATTATGAAATTCTTCAAACATTTAATGTTTATGTTTGTTGTTATTTAAAGTAAAATTTATGTTTTATGTATGCATATTTTGAAGAATAAAAAAGAATTTGATGCTAATGTATTTAACCTCAAATTTGGGTAAAAAATTTATAAAATTTAACTTGAAAATTTGGAGCCAAAATATTAAATTTAACCTCCAAATTAACTAAAAAATGAGTTTGATAAAATGCCCTCGAAAATATATTACCCTTGAAAATGCCCTCGAATTTGATCCTAAATTGCATTTCGAGGCGTAGAGGAGGGAGGTTAAATGTGGTCTCGAATATTAACCTCAAAATATTTTTTCGAGGCTATGATAGTCTCCAAATATTTTAGAGGTTATTTTTGTGGTTATTTTACTCTTGCATTTGCACTTGAATTATTTCGAGGCTATTAATCGATACTATTTAGCCTCGAAGTTTTTACCCTCGAAAATACCTACCAATTTCATTTGATGGCAATATCAAGGCTAAATAGCATCAAATTTAGTTTCGAAATAGTTCGATACTAATGATATCGAAATTACCCTCGAAATTATTTGGAGGCTATCTTACTCTCGAAACAAAAAATTCGAGGTTACTATTCGATACCACATTTAACCTCCCTCCTCTACGCCTCGAAATGTGTCTTGAGGTCGAATTCGAGGCCATTTTCGAGGGTAATATGTTTTCGAGGCTAATGTTGAGGCTATGTTCAAGGTTAGCTTCGAGAGTATAGAAGCGTTTTCTAGTAGTAATATGGTTTTCATATATATACTTAATTTATAAAAATATTTTGTATTATCCTTAATTAATTAGTTATCATTATGTACTATAACACTAGCTATTAAGATATAAAATTTACATAATTAACCAAAGATGAGAGATAATTAAACAAACAACGATTTTTTGTGTATGCGTATGTCATCAAACATCACCATTTTCCCTTGTTTTACCCATATATGGAGTTCAAATGCAATGTGATCAGTAAACCTCCTCCATCTCCATCGACTGCTGATTTCGTATCATCCTTGGAATTCGGCTCCACCAAGAACATATATAGATTCTGGGAGGGGGCATATATGGCAGCGGAAGCATGGAAAGATCGAAAGAGAGATGTCATGAAGGAGTAGGTTCTAAATGGCAGCCGAACACTCTCAAATCGCCATTACAAGAAGGTCTTGGAGAGATATCCAGGACGCTGAGAACACTAACGTACAGAGGGAGGGGATGGGTAAAGATCCGTCAACGAAGCGGATTAGCAAGCCTTGAGAACCCAGGTATGGTCTAACTTGAGCTCCCTCACTCCGGCCAACAGTTAAGATCGACAAAAAGGGGCGAAAAGAATGCAGAATCGAAAACAAGATCGAGTTGAAGAGGGGCTAGAGGCGGTCGCCGAAGCTAGGGAAGTCGGGACTTGCCGGCCGGGGGTTCATCGGAGCTAGGAGGGGTGAATGGTGGTGGCTAGGGGGTGTTTGAATTGATAGAGAAAGGAGAGAAATGGAGATGGAGTGGGTTAAGGTTTGTTTGGAATTGGTGAGGGACTATTGATGATTTCAATAAAATTGAAATCAGAGTTGAAATAAAATGAATGAGGGAAGACGGTGATTCAACAATGAAAACTGAGGAAATGTGACGAATTCAATTCAATTCATCACAATTTGGAAGAAGGAAATGGAAGCTATCAAGAACACTCTCAAAACTGTAATTGAAGGAAAATGGAAATGAGCTTCTGAGCTCTTACAGCAACAGCAATTCGGTTATATTCCACTAACAGAAATCCCAACAACTAACTCTAGGAGAATTTACAGAAATGTCCCTATTTATTTTGTGTTAACCCGAAAGTGCCCTTATGCTATGTATTGTATCCAATACACTGCATTGACATGAGATGTGTGATGAATCAATTGAGCTATATATGCTCCATAGCCCCCCCTCAAGCAGGACTTGAAAGAGGAACAACAAGGCCTAGCTTGGAGCAAAAAAACTTGTGTTGAGCAGCTCCTAGTGCCTTGGTGAAAACATCTGCATTCTGTAAGTTGGTGGGAACATGAGCAGTTTGCAGAAAGCCATCTTGGATCAACTCACGGATGAAATGACAGTCCACTCTAATGTGTTTGGTTTTCTCATGGAAAACTGGATTTGCAGCCAAATGCTGAGCTGATTTGTTATCACAAAAGAGCTTGATGGGGAGTGGAGGAGTGATCCGCAGATCAGAGAGTAATCCAGTCATCCAAATAAGCTCACTGGCAACATAGGACATTGCCCTATATTCACTCTTAGTGGAGGACTTGGACACAACCCTTTGCTTCTTTGTCTTCCAGGCAACAAGAGAGTTACCTAAGAAGACACAATATCCAGAAAGAGATCTACTGCTGAAGGTGCATTTAGCCCAATCAGCATCACTGTAGGCAGATAATATCAAGTTTGAAGATGCAGGATAAGAGAGGGAGAAATTGAAGCTCCCTTTTAAGTACCTCAATAGGTATAGAACACAGTTCCAATGTGAAACCAGAGGATGTTGCAGGAATTGGCTGAGTTGTTGAACAGTAAATGAGATGTCAGGCCTTGTAAGAGTTAGATACAACAACCTCCCAACAATTCTCCTATATTTCTCTGGATGAGGGAAAGAATCATCACCCTCAATTGACAGCTTTGTCCCATGTTGCATTGGAAACTCAGCTGGTTTGCAACCTACCATGCTAGTATCTTTAAGAATGTCAAGGACAAACTTCCTTTGATTTAGTAGAATGCCAGAAGAACTTCTGGAGATTTCCATACCAAGGAAATATCTAGCAATTCCTAATTCCTTTATAGTAAAGGCTTTATGCAGGGCTTCCTTAGTGGACTTGATGACAATATCTGAATTGCCCATGATCAACATGTCATCAACATAGACCAAAGCAACAGTGAAGGAAGAATTCTGAATTTTGACAAACAGGGAGTAATCATGCTTAGATTGTGTGAAGCCCAACTGAATCATAAACTTTGTCAACTCAAAGTTCCATTGGCGACTGGCTTGTTTAAGGCTATACAAAGACCTGGTAAGTTTACAAACATGTCCAGTGGGCACTTCAAAACCAGGAGGGGGCACCATGTAGACCTCCTCATCCAAAAATCCATGCAAAAATGCATTATTGACATCCAGTTGGTGCAAATTCCAGTCTCTAGCAGCAGCAATAGCAAGAATCACACGAACTGTTGCAAGCTTAGCAACAGGTGAGAAGGTGTGTTTATAATCCTTGTCTTTCACTTGGTTGTAGCCTTTAGCAACTAATCTGGATTTATATCTTTCAACAGATCCATCAGGGTTGTATTTAATTTTATAAACCCATTTTGAACCAATAGCTTTCTTACCATCAGGCAAAGCAGTGAGTTCCCAAGTGTGATTAGCAGCCAAGGCATCTAACTCTTTCTGCATAGCCAATTGCCATTCAGGCGCATTTTTGGCTTGGTTATAAGAGTGAGGTTCAAAAACCTTGAAAAAATTGAATTGAGAAGCCACATAGGACTGGGAGAGATGAGACATATCTCTAGTAGTCATAACAGAGAATACTCGACTCAAGGAGTCTGAAGATGAACAATCTCTAGAGGGAAGATCTCTACAAATAAAGTCCCGTAGCTTGGCAGGTCTTTGGATGATCCTCTTGGCAGGTAAAGGAGCATTCACATGAATGATAGGAGAACTAGCAAGATCATGTCCTGGACTAGCAATAGAGTCAACAGATTCCAGAGAATCAGACAGCACATGCTCATTGACATTAAATGACTCATCTGTGAATTGAGCACCATCTAAGCCCAATGGTTGTGGTGATCCAGAAGAAGGCAAAGATCCCTCATATTGAGGAGTATGAGCAGGATTGACCAAAGGGAGAGTAATCTGAGGGTTAGAGAAAGAGGGCAGCAACTTACCATCCTTGAAAGGGAATATAGATTCATGAAATATCACATGTCTGCAAATCACCAATTTCTTAGCAACCAGATCATATACTTTATAAGCCTTCTGACCAGGTGGATAGCCCAGAAAAATACATTTTCTAGCCTTAACACCTAACTTGTCAACTGTAGGAGAATTGATTTCAGCAAAACATAGACACCCAATGACCCTCAAGGGCTTGTAATCTGGAGGAGTTTTATATAAAATTTCAAAAGGAGTTTTCCACTGAAGAATAGCTACAGGCATTTTGTTGATCAAATGTGTTGCAGCCAGTACACATTCTCCCCAAAATTCAACAGGCAACCCAGCTTGCAACCTGATAGCTCGAGCTGTTTCTACAAGATGTCTATGTTTCCTTTCTACCCTCCCATTCTGTTGGGGCACCCCAGGAGTAGAACGTTGGTGTACAATACCTTTGCTAGCAAACAACTCTTTACAGGAAGCTTGTGTGAACTCAGTACCATTGTCAGACCTCACAACCTTAACCCTTTTCTGAAACTAATTTTCAATCAAGGCTATAAACTCAACAATAGTTCTATGAACTTGGAGTTTGTTCTGTAATAAGAAAACCCAGGTGGTCCTGCTGCAGTCATCTAATATGGTAAGAAAATACTTGGCTCCACATAATGAAGGAACCTTATATGGACCCCATAGATCCATATGAATCAAATCAAAACATTCAGAAGCAATTGAATCACTTTTGTCAAAAGGTAATCTATGCTGCTTAGTCATTGCACAAATATCACAGAAAAAACTGTCAATATCAGCCTTATTACAACCATCAATGTGCCTCATTTTGGACACAGATGTATGACCAAGTCTAGAATGAAGAGTTTGCAAACTGATTACAGAATGACAACTCTTAAACTGAGGTAAGCTACAAAACTGAAACTGAAATCCATCACCAATGAGCCTTTCCTTAGCTCTCAGCTTATACAGTCCTTGATCTTCATGTCCTTGCAACACCAAACCCTTAGTTGTAGGGTCCTGCAAACCACATGATACAACATCAAACCTGAACTCCAACCCTTTATGTCTAAGAATTCTTGACACAGAAAGCAAGTTGTGTCTAAATTCAGGAACTAATAGCACATCATCAAGCTGTACACTATCTGAAATCCATATACTTCCTGTATATTTCACACTCTTTGCAGAACCATCAGGTAACCCAAGCAAAATATGTCTATCAAGACTTCTCAGATTATAGAAAATAGATTCATCAAATCCAATGTGATCAGTTGCCCTAGAGTCTACAATCCACTCTCTCCTATCAGACTTATGTGCACCAATAAGAAAGGAAGAACTGAGTGTACCTGCAAAGTTGACAATGGCCTGCCCAGTAGACATGTCTGTCATTGAGCATTCACCCTTCTATTTCCCATTCATCATCTTGATGACCTCTTGGTATATGGCATTAACCATATAAGGATCTGGCTTGGAAGCACCATCCAAAGGATGATTAGCCTGTGGACACTCCACATTAGCAGCAAATTTTCCATCCCCATTGGGACGAGGTCCCTTAAACCAATCTGGATATCCCACTATCTTGAAGCAGTAATCTCTTTTGGACTGATCAGAGGAGCTTGTTGGTTGCTTCTGTTGAGAGGATTGGCCAAACTGTCCTTTTGAGTCTGGCTTCCCAGAGCTTGAAAAATTCCTTCCCACAGCTAGAGCATCAACATCACTTGAAGAGCTAGCAGAAGAAGCTCCACGTCCTCTCTTAACTTGTACAGCCAGTTGAAACACCTTGTTTATTGATGGAATAGGATCCTTGGTGAGAACACTTTGCTTCAGATTCTCAAAACCATCATTAAGGCCCAGAAGAAACTGCATGACCTTGGCTTTAGACTCTTTCTCAGCAATCTTTTTTAAGACATTACAGCTGCACTGTAACATGACACCACAATCACAAGCAGAGATGCCTTCAAGAACCAGTAATTCATCCCAGATTCTCTTGATCTTGTTGTAATAAGCTCCAACAGACAAATTTTCTTGCCTCAGGTTACACAAATCCTTGTGTAATTGGTAGATCAAAGGATCATTTGACTCAGAAAAACGATCCTTGATCTCGTCCCACAGTTCCTTGGACGATTGTACAAACATCAATGTCTCACTCACTTCATTAGTCATTGAATTAAGAATCCAGCACATGACCATATAGTCTGCTCGAATCCACTTTTCATAGTCATCACTTGACTCATTAGGTTTGACACATCCACCGGTTATGAATCCAAGCTTAACCTTTGCTCCAAAGGCCATCCGGACACCTCTATTCCAACTTGTAAAGTTTGATCCATTGAACAAGTTAGAGACGGGTGTCATACCTGGATGATCGGAGTTGGCTAAGTAGAGAGGATTCACATGTGCGCCATTGAATTGTTGATTGAGATCTCCAAATTGCAGACCTCCAAATGTAGGTGGAGCTGTTGGACGAATTTGCTGTGTTGCATTCGGAATAGGAGGCGATAATCCAGCACCTCTTCCGACGCCAGTACCAGCACCAATTCCCGAGTTCTGTCCGACAATCGGCGATCCACGACCAGCCATCCTCAATTCTCAAAGATCCAGATGATTTGATCTCAACGAACGAGCGGAAGCAATCGAAAAACAAACGCAAATACAGAAAACTTCAAATCTGTATCCTGCGCTCTGATACCATGAGGAAATGTGACGAATTCGATTCAATTCATCACAATTTGGAAGAAGGAAATGGAAGCCATCAAGAACACTCTCAAAACTGTAATTGAAGGAAAATGGAAATGAGCTTCTGAGCTCTTACAGCAACAACAATTCGGTTATATTCCACTAACAGAAATCCCAACAACTAACTCTAGGTGAATTTACAGAAATGTCCCTATTTATTTTGTGTTAACCCGAAAGTGCCCTTATACTATGTATTGTATCCAATACACTGCATTGACATGAGATGTGTGATGAATCAATTGAGCTATATATGCTCCATAAAAACACACAATTTATGCTATGCTTGAAATTTATTAAAATGAATGGAGATGGAGTGGAAGTTAGATCTTTACACGTACATGTGACATGTTTGATTGCTGCTTTCCCTCCATCTCTATCTCTATCTCTATCTATTACCGCACATTTTGTTTCTATTTTGAGTAACTTTGAATTGGCGGTGGGGCAAACCTTCCATTAAAATATATGAAAATTAAATTAAATTACCCCCGACAACGTCCTTCTCTTGTCAACTTCTCTTCCATCTCAACTACCGCGAATCTACGTACAATATATGAAAATTAGAATCACATGCAAGATGTGATAAAGTTTAGTAGTAGCACTTACGATGGTTTGAGCATATGTTGATGATATGCTTCACTTTATCTTTTGATGGCTTTTTTTAGGGTTCTCATTCTTTGCAATCATATCGTGTAGCACATGCCCTGCATGTGGAACCAAGGCGGTTAAGTGTTGGCCCTGGCCTTGCAAAGTCGGATCAGTGAGGTTTCCTCTACAGTATGCCCTCTGTCTAGTTTTTGGCATTTTGGATGTACGTGTGAAGCTTTTGTCTTCTCATCTTTCCTATGAGGCAGATGTTGTATGCATTTTAAATCATCAAATTAGTTTCCTAAAAGCTTTGTCTACAAACTTAAGAGTTTTCTTTGAAGCATCTGATATGCGTATATGGTTGTTTTTTAGACCTTCTGGCCTCACCTGTTTTTTCTGGTAATGAGAACTTTGAGGGACACTTGTGAATCCCACATCGGAAGTGGGAAGATTCTGAACCTAACATATAAGTGAATGAGCTACTCCACCTAACGCCAATTGGTTTTGGGATGGTGTCCCGGTCCGGCTTATTAGGAGAAGTCTTGGCTTTGGGATGGTGTCCCGGTCCGGCTTATATGTTGGGCTTTCTGGTCGGGCCCAACAAGACTTCTCCTAACAAACTGGTATCAGAGCCGGGTTTCGGCGGGTGGGCCGGTTGCACCGAAGATTGAGATGGACTCCACATCTGTATCGATGACGGGTTAGTCGAACCCGTTGCGTGGAGGTCTCGATTCCAACCGGGCTAGACTTGTGATGGATTCACAAGTGAGAGGGGGATTTGTTGGGACACTTGTGAATCCCACATCGGAAGTGGGAAGATTCTGAACCTAACATATAAGTGAATGAGCTACTCCACCTAACGCCAATTGGTTTTGGGATGGTGTCCCGGTCCGGCTTATATGTTGGGCTTTCTGGTCGGGCCCAACAAGACTTCTCCTAACAACAACTTTGAAATATAATTAATATAATTACGGTTTTTCTATTTTATGTCTCAAGAGCATAAGATAAGAACCTAAATACTGAAAATCGACTCGACAAGTTGAGTTGGAAGCAAGGAAAAATCGACTCGACACAATCTGGTCGATAACGAGCAAGCTTAGTCGATATCGAGTCATTTAGTCGATTTCCACCAAAGTTGACAAGAATCGAGCTGAGCTGAGAAAGTTGGTCGATATCGACTTCCTTTAGTCGATATCGAGTTGGCCATATCGAGTCAATACCTAGAAATCGACTCGAGAAGCTAGGAGCTGGAAGACAGAAGTCGATGTCGAGGAAGTTAACTCGATATCGAGCAAAAACCAAAGTCGACATGCATCCTAGAGCCGAGATCGACGAAGAAGCTGAAGATGGACCAAACTTTGGTCGATATCGAGTAAACTGCTCGATGTCGAGTTGACCCCCAGAAGCCGAAATCGAGTAGTCCGGATCTTGTTAAGTTTCTATCCCGAATCCAATGGAGATATTTTCGAGACCAAATTTCATCAAGATCTATCAAGTGTTATCAAGAGGAGAAGATATTTACCTACTTTATATATAATTCCTTTTAGAGATATATTTATTTATTTCCATGTTTTAATCTTTACATAAAAGATAGATAGATATAGATTTAGATATAGTTTTCTTTCCTAATTAGAGAGGGAATGAAGGCTATAAATAAAGCCTTGGGGGCTGAGTTTTAGGTATCTTATTCCAATTGAATTCAAATTACATAGAGAGAGAGAGCATAGAGAGAGCTTGTGGCGAGAGGAGAGAAGGTGTTGAGAGACGGTTTGTCTTCGATTGGTTGTAAGTTCTCTTTATTTTATTAATGCAAGTTAGTTTCTTTTGTTATTTAATAAGTTTCTTGATGATGAAGAGCGTGTAGTCCACCAACTTCTAGGGTCAGGGTGAGCCCGACGGTAGCCATGTGAGATGATGCGGTAAAGATTTGATCTTTTTATGCAATTCGTCTTCTATCCCTACGAGCATGATTCTTTTGCGAAAGTTGAAGGTGATCCCTGTTTGTGTTATTGAAACAAAAGTGATCTTAATACAACTTGGGTTAATTATGTGAAAATGATTAGTAACAATTAGGGTTTATGCGAAAGCCTCTATATTCCTATTTGTTAATGACAAAAGTTATTTGATGAAAAGCATGATCTTTTATGCCTTTATATGTTATTTTACATGGTTATCGTTGTGGTGTTGAAGCCCTAATCTTGGAAGTCTTTAGTTTATTGATTTATTTCGTCGAAATTCGTGTTCTGTGTTGCGAAAGGTTGCAATTTTAGTTTCTGAGTTACTCGATCTCGGGGAAATTTGGTCGATGTCGATGTATCTGGTCAATGTCGAGTTGAGTTTTGTCGATATCGAGTTGCTTTGCTGAGTTTTGGTTTTTGTTAGTCGATTTCGTGTACTGTTGGTCGATTTAATTACTCGATATCGAGTAACAATGGTCGATATCGACCAGTTTTCTGTGCTTTGCTATCTTTTCTGCTTTTCTCTGTTATTTCTGCATGTCTGGTTGATTGTCTGACTGTGAGATTTGCTGCTACCTGAGATCTGCTGACACGTTTCCTGACTTCCCACTGCTACATCAGGAATAGGTCTTGTAATTATTTGCGTGGGCACGAATCTGGTTTGATTTATATTTTATATTTTAAACTCGACTTCCTCCTTACAACACCCAACAAGAGAAGAGGGGTGAAGCCGAAAAGGTTAATTGGGGAAAGATAGAAATACCCTTGCTTCTTAAAATATCCGTGCCTCCCTTTATTCCATCTCCAACCAATCAAATTGCTCCTCACGGTTTTTACCCTAATTTTTTGTTTTCATTGTAGTCGACTCGTATATATATATATACTTGGTAACTATGGTATTCATATTTCATTACCATTACCGTACCACCATCACGTGGTTACCACAATGTCGGTTAACACAAGTGTGGTTACCAACATAGTTGGTTTGTGGTTGGTATGGTAATTGTACCACTTGGCAGCCCAGTTACCACCATCTTCAATCTAGTTTATCATTTTTAGATACATAAAAGAAAATTTGGATTTTAATATTCCATGGTGGTTTTCTCAAAGCAACGCATTGAACAATTCACCATACTAAGAGCAACCAACAATCCCAATTCTACAAATGAGATGACATACTTTCCCAACATTCCCGTTATCGACTTGTGGAAGTCGGATGCAAAACACCAGTTTGTGAAGGCTTGCGAAGAATTCGGATTCTTCAAAGTAATAAATCATGGAATTCCCATGGATTTCATCACCAAATTGGAGTCCAAAGCCATCAAGTTCTTCTCCCTGCTCTTTTCCGATTAGGAAATGGCGGGCTCTCCTTATCCTTCCGGATTCAAGTATGGAAACAAGAGCATCGGTCTCAATGAGACGTCGGGTGGCTCGAGTACCTTCTCATGACCACCAACTCAATCCCTGAAATCGGCGAAAACCCTCGAGATTTCAGGTATGAAAAACTAGAACCCCTACATTCAATTAAATAAAATCACTGGTTAATGGTGAACGATGTTTATCTTAAAAGCAATCTTGATTGTGTGTAGGAGTGCTATCAATCAATATGTAACGGCGATGAAGAGCATGACATGCAATCTGCTCGAGCTGATGGCAGATGGATTGAGAATCCATCCAAGAGACGTGTTTAGCAAGCTTCTAATGGACGAGCAAAGTGATTCGTTGTTTAGGGTAAACCATTACCCGCCGTGCCTAGACCTCCACGCTTTCAAGGACCGAGACTTGGTCGGATTTAGGAAGCACACCGACAGAGACCCATCTCCCATCTCTCAAGGAGATCTCCAGCTCGGAAGTATTGTTGGAGCGTAGAACAGATATGATCTGTGGGTCAGTGTGCTACCCAAATCTGACCAAGTCTCGGTCCTTTAAAGCATAGAGGTCTGGGCACGGCGGGTAATGGTTTACCCTAGACAGCGAATCACTCTGCTCGTCCATTAGAAACTTGTCGAACACGTCTCTTGGATGGATTCTCAATCTATCTGCCATCAGTTCGAGCACGTTGCACGCCATTCTCTTCACCGCCGTTACATATTTATTGATAGCACTCATGCACGCCATGCTTTTAAGATAAACATCGATCACCATCAACAAACCATTTTATTTAATTATTTTGAATGTGGGGGTTCTAGTTTTTCATACCTGAAATCTTGAGGGTTTTTTCCGATTTCAGGGTTTGAGTTGATGGTCATGAGAAGGTACTCGAGCCACCCGACGTCTCTATTAAGACCAATGCTCTTGTTTCCATACCTGAATTTGGAAGGATAAGGAGAGCCCGCCCTTTCCTAATCAGGAAGGGGAAGGGAGAAGAACTTTACGGCTTCAGACTCCAATCTGGTGATAAAATCCATGGGAATTCCATGATTTATCACTTTGAAGAATCCGAATTCTTTGCAAACCTTCACAATGTGGTGTATTGCATCCGACTTCCACAAGTCGATTACGGGAATGATGGAAAAGTATGTTATCTCATTTGTTGAATTGGGATTGTTGTTTCCTTTTACTATGGAGAATTTTTTAATGAGTTGCTTTGAGAAAACCACCATAAAATCCAAATTTTTTTATGTATATAAAATGATGGACTGGATTGAAGATGGTGGTAACTAGGTTGGCAAGTGGTACGAAAATCACTAGTCTTATAAATAGGCTATGTATTTGGAGGCTTGAATATGAGTGAAGAATAAAAATAAAGAGTTAAACACATTTGAGAGCTTTTGAGCTTTATTATTTCCTTTTCAAATTCTATCAATTTGTATCAGAGCTTGGTTATGGCTAATTCAAGTTTTCCATTCCAATTTCCTCGTCTCACAAAAGAAAATTATGAGAATTGGTGTCTCCGCATAAAGGCACTTCTTGGTTCCCAAGATGTGTGGGAGATTGTCGAGAGAGGCTATGAGATGCCTCAAGATGATGCTTTGTTGACTCCCACCGAGAAGGAGGTCCTTCAAAAGACCCGGAAAAAGGATCAACAAGATCTCACTCTCATCCACCAACGTTTGGATGAGTCCATGTTCGAAACAGTGGCCAATTAGACGACGGCCAAGCAAGCGTGGGAGATCTTGAAAACCTCTAACCAAGGGGTTAACAAGGTGAATAAGGTGTGCTTGCAGTCTTTGCGAGGAGAATTTGAAGGTCTTCGAATGCAAGAGTTCGAATCCTTTGCGGATTTCATTGCAAGATTGTTAAACGTGGTCAACCAAATGAAGCGATATGGAGAAAGCATCAAGGATGCTCGAGTTGTTGAGAAGATACTTCGTTCGTTGCCAACGAAGTTCGATCACGTTGTACTAGTCATCGAAGTGTCGAAAGACTTGGAGACTAGTACAGTTTAAGAAGTCATGGGTTCTTTACAAGCCTGTGAGGAGAGGAACAAAAGAAGATTGGACGAGCCAATAGAGCAAGTCTTGGCCACCAAGCACTTAACCCAAGAGAAGGGTGATGGTCAAGAGAAGTCTCAAAGAGGAAGAGGACGAGGACGTGGGCGTGGATCCTTTCGAGGAAGAGGAAGAGGCGGACCATCAAACCATGACTCCAATGATGGAGAAAGTGGGCAATCCTCGAGAGAACGAAGAAGAGGAAACTCTGGCAGATATGATAAGTCGAAGGTTCGATGTTATAATTGCCAGAATTTTGGGCACTATGGTCAAGATTGTTAAAGTGCTCTTAGAAATGTTGAGGAGAAGGCCAACTATGCGGATGATTCGAAAGTGAACGATGTCACTTTGTTGCTAGCCTACCAAGGCGGGGATAAAGAAAAGAAGAATGTGTGGTATCTTGACAATGCGGCAAGCAACCACATGTGTGGTGACAAGAAGAAATTTGTAGAGCTTGATGAGCCAATCACCGGAGGTGTTACGTTCGGAGATAACTCCAAAGTTCCCATTATGGGAAATGGTACAATTCTGATTCGTATGAAGAATGGTGGTCATCAATTCATAAGCAATGTTTATTTTGTTCCTAACATGAAGAACAACATCTTGAGTTTGGGACAACTTTTGGAGAAGAACTACGAGATGCACATGAAGAATCGTAGTCTCTTGATCCAAGATGATCATCAGAAAGTGATCGCCAAGGGGCCAATGACGAAGAATAGAATGTTCTTGTTCATATTCAAACCGATGTAAGCTTGTGTAAATGGGACACCATGGCTATGGCATCTAAGACTTGGCATGTGAACTTCGGGAGTTTTAAGTTGATGTATTAAAGAAAGATGTTGAATGACTTGCCTACAATTGACCAGCCAGATCTAGTTTGTGAAGGGTGTCTTGATTTCTTCTAGTCCGTACAACTAGTTGAGATTATTGTTAGGATTTTGTAGATTCCTCGTAGCGAACCTTAATCCATAGTAGCAATCATGCCTTTTTAGGACTCGTAGGACTAAACTGGTGTGTAGAGAATCAATTATATGTTAAATGATGACTAGTAGTTTGGTGTTGCATATATCCTTGACCGTGTTAAGGTTATCTAATTAGCAAGGGTTACTAAGACTCGTAGGACTAGTAATTTACACAAGATCAGGACAGGAACAATAATAGGATAAAAAGAGAACTTGAAGAAGAATCGAGGATCAACCGGTCAAATTAAAGTGGATATTTGTAGATGAAACTCTATTCTTAATTGCTATCTCCATTAACTTGTTTGTAGTTTATTTTATTTTCGTTCTTATTCTCATCACACCAAAACCCCCCCTTTATATTAATTGGTAAATAGACTTAACTTAGGAATAACTTGATTCTCTGTGGGATCGACTCGTGCTTACCACACTACATTAGTTAGTAAGTTCGAATTTATTTTGATACGGTTTAGGCGAATAAAAATTGTCCATCAATAAACAATATCAATTCTGAATATATCAACCCATTAGGAATAGATAGACGTTTAGACTGGATAGAGTTTCTCACCGAAAAGATAAGATATAAAGCTTCGAATTGATCTTCGATCTGCAGACGCTGACGCTGCAGCGGCATGCCTTCTCGCCACGACAACACATTGCAACTCTTGCAGGCACTCACGACTCTCTTTGCTTAGTGACGTATAAGAGGGGTGTTTCGCCGCGGTGAAATGAGGTGGTCTTTAAGTCTTCTTCGCGGCTCCTCACCACGGCGACCATGGACTTTTGTTGTGGCGACTGGTGACTCTCGCGCCCGCGACTAGTTCCTGAGACTTCTTGTTCTTGTTCACACTCGTCGTGGCGACTCTGGGGACTCGCAACAGCGACCACTGTGTTCTCATCTCCTTTCTTGCCTCGGCCATGCCTTGTCTTGAGCTCATTCATCTTCCTTCTTCCTTGATTCCTCTCACTTCTTGACTCCCTTTTTGGTTTCTCTCAAGCTCTACGCCACATCAAAACTACGAATCTGCATAAATTCAATAAAATAACGTGAAGACTCCACCTTGATTGTAAGATCTTGAGAGCTAACCTACATGTCTTTGAGAAAGATTGATGGAAGACAAAACAAATATCAATCACGCAAATAAATATAGCATTGCAACATATGTATAAGCATCATAAAACAAGCATAACCACAACACCAACATAAGCATAATAAGCACAACACCATATAGCATTTCTCCCCCTTTTTGTCTTCCAACAAGTAAAGGAAGAAATCAAGTTTAAACAATGCAGCAAACAGTCAAGACCTTGAAATGATAGCATACATCATTATAAAGACAGAAATTCAATAGCCAATGCTCCCCCTACGAAAATGCTTCCCTGATCAACATACCAAGCTCCATAGAGAAATATTAAGCAAAGAGAATCATTAGCAGCATATAACAAATATCATATATATATATCTATATAGAGGTTGGTTCATGTGTTAACACCTCTTATGGTGTTAAGGGTGTAGATTAAAAAGGATTTTTCTCATTTTTCTAATTAAAATAATATGGACCCCACATGATCTTCTTATCCACCCTTCCCATACGCGTGTGATGTTCCATTCCTTAATTAAAAACCGAAGATGCACTGTGATTTTTTTTAAATAAATTTTTACAATATGTTAGCAATTATTGTTCATTATTTTTTTGCTAGTAATTATTCATTAATTATTCCTTAATTAAAAATCGAAGATGCACTGTAATTTCTTTTTTTTTTTTAACCGTAATACCTTGTTAGATTTTTTTTCCAATAATTATTCATTAAATTGATTGTTATTATTCGTTTGTAAAGAGGAGTTATCGTTTAGATAATAACAGAAGGGTTGGTCAATTTTGCAACTATTCACAGGTTGATAGTAATTATTCGTTAAGTCGATAGTAATTATTCTAGGTTCAAAGAGTATGTAAATGTAATTCTTGATTTCCCACATCTAATTACCCAAATACAAATGAATAATTCCTTATTATCATCGAATAGTGACTATGAACTTGTCAAATAGTCGATAAATTCATGAACAATTTTACACAGATTTTGAATTTCAAGAAACCCACATCTATTTACCGACATACAAATGAATAATTCTTTTTTATCAACGAATAGTAACTCTTAACTTGCCGAATAATCGATAAATTCACGAGCTTGAATTCCAAGAAACCTACCTCTAATTTCCCTTATACCTATGAATAATTTCTAATTATCAACGAATAGTTACTCCGAACTTGTCGAATAGTTATTTCAATTTGAACGAATAAAATATCTCACATATAAACGAATAGTTCTTTGCAATTCAACGAATAGTTTTTTTGTTTCAACGAATAACATATCAATTAACCTTTTAAATTTCAAAAACCACAAATTCATAAACAATACTCCGTACTTACAATTTATATGAATAATATTTCAAATTACAATAATAATGTTCAAATCCGAAATCTCTAATCGATATTTAAGATTTCTATGATAATACTTAAAATTTCTAAGAATAATAATAAAATCTCTAAATAATGTCTCAAATTTCTATAAATAATAACTCCAATTCCATTAATTGGCATGGAAAACAACCAAATCTTCTAGAGCAGAATGATGAAATATTGTGAGGCTAGTTGATATGGACCGGCCACTGTATACCTTTTGCAAGGAGCGGATTCAAGGGTTTCACTTGTTGTAAAAGACTCGATCTTTTTAGAAATTGGTAGATCTATTACCTGTTGCAATAAAGAATCGGATCTGGGTTCAATCATCTATATATAGCGAAAGACTACGACCAACAGAAAACAAATCGGAATAGTACTCCGATGAATGTACGGGGGTTATCGGAGCGGTTTCGCCTGCTATTTGGGTCGCCGATGACAACAAAAGGAGGGCCCGTCGACTGTTTCCGCCTTCGATTGAAGCTTCATCGGATGCAAGCTTCAACTCAACAGAAATCTTCCATGCTAACGGTTGCTCTCAACTTCCGGCCAGGTCGAACAAAGCGAACGAGAACGAGACCGCAAGTTGAACAAGAACCAGGCGGAGCTTGGATCTTAATTCGTTGAGATGGAGAAAGAGATAATAGATTGGGTAGGGTTTTTAACACACGCGCCAGTAGGGATGGGTTGGGTCTGTAAGTGGGTTATTTTTTATGGGCCCAATGATTTTTTAATATAAATTGGAAAAAATCAGATTTAATCTAAGCCATCCATTTTGCTTTGATCAAAGGTTCAGATTTGTTAACACAAAACATAATAAGGCTTGTTAACATTTGATCCATATTATATATATATATATATATATATATATATATATATATATATATATATATATATATATATATATATATATATATAGAGAGAGAGAGAGAGAGAGAGAGAGAGAGATTAGGTAACTTGTGCACACCCCTTAGGGTGTACTTTGTGCACGTTTTTGGGCCGTTGATTTATTGTAAATGAATTAACGTGATGATGACACGTGTCCTGGGTGGTTTAAAATAAATTAGGAAAAATTAATCCCAATCTCACATGTGTGATGTGTGAGGCGCGTGGGAAGTAAGAATAAAACCCTAAACCGCTTCACACATCTTCTTCAACATTGTGATGGCCAGATAGGTTGGGGGGCGAGAGCGATATCGATGGGATCTAAGTGGACGGAGTGGTTGCAGGGGAGGCCGGGGAACTCAACATTGAGGTCGAGGAAGACGGAGCTTTCCGAGGCGGTGGTGGCGGCGCAGGCGGGGAAAGAGGACGGGGTGGGCTGAGTGGGTGGTTGGGTGGGTGGCCGGGGTGGTGGGAGGGTGTGTGTTGTTTATTTTTCATTAATTATTCATTATTCATATGAATGAGTTGAATTTTTGTTGTTAGTGTTAAATGGGTTGTTAATTATTCGGTGAAATTTGGATTATTATTCGTCGGTATATGGAGATTTTGGTTTGGCAAACAACATAAAAACCTTTCACATACCACCGAATAATCATTCCTTCTATTGAATAATGTTGTTTCTATTTCCGAAAAAATATAACTATTCTACCGAATAACATTTCAAAACTGAATGCATAAAAATTAATTCAGAGTCAAAACTAAAATTGATTGACAAAAAATTAAACATTATTCGATAGGATGTGACAAATTATTCGGTTGAATTAGTAAAATTTGATCTAAAATGGATGAAAAAATGAAATATAACATTATTCGGTAGAGTATGAAACATTATTCAGTGGAATGGACAGATTTTTCAAAACAACGAAATCAGATCCGAAAAAAAAAAATAGCGCATCAGACCTTTTTAGGTGGGTCCCACCAGTTTTTCTATTTAAAAAAAATAAAACACTCCTTTAATCCGGCCTTCCATTTCTTTCAATCAAAGGCCAAGATTCGTGCACAAGGTACACCCTAAAGGGTATATATATATATATATATATATATATATATATAAAAGAAATTCTCTTTATCACCAAGAGCGATTGTTTCCGTCCATTTATGCTCTTTGATCTTGGTGACTCTTGCAAAACAACCTAACATCAATCTTTCCGGCTAGACCAAGTTACAAACTTAGATTCATAATTAGGATAGACCATGTTTGGTAGACTTGTTCATTTGGGAACCCAAATCTGCTGCACCTGTTTTTTCAAACGTGCATAAAGGAAAAGTATTTTGTGAAAAGAATAATTAATTCCTACATAGTGCAACTTAGTTCCTTCAAGACTAAGGTCCTTTTTGTAATGATGTAAACTTATGGTCCCTTTTTTTCTAGGTTAGTATAAGATATTTGATAATCTAGATTAAAAGATTAGCTTATAAAAATTGGGTGATTAGAGATGAGAAAAATAAACTTTTTATGTAAATTTAATACATTCCATTTTTATTGCCATAATAATTGTCTATACAGTCCGACTTTAGTCACAATCCGGTGATTATATCTTTCTAAGTTGTACTTAAATGTAAAAATCTAATGTATGATGATATCTTTCTAAATTTGATTTTCTTTCTTCATTTAAGCATGGTTAACGATCGAACATGGATGATTAATAAGGGGGCATCCGATCAAATGCAACCTAAATATATAGAAGGGGTTGAGTCTTTTTTGGCATTTGCATTCAAGGATAAAGATGATAGTGCTTCATTAAAGTGTCCTTGTATGAGTTGTCTGCTAGCTTTTTATATTAATCAAGATACAATGTGGACACATTTGATGGAATTCGGAATCATGAATGATTATGATCCTTGGGAGTTTCATGGAGAAGATCCTATTTAGAGTGCAAAAAATGATGAAGGGTGTAGTGGAGAAGATCATTGGAGGGTAGTTATGGTGAGAGATGACATGGAGAAGATCATTGGAGGGTAGTTATGAAGACAAATCCACGTAATTATTTTGATATTCCAAACAAAGTTGACGTCACTGAAGAAGATGAAGAAGAAGCAGCAGATTTAAGGACCTGGAAGATGAACTCCTAAGCATTCAAGAGGTTGTTCAAGAGAGTGATATTGATATTTCTATTGTTAGAAATGATATTGAACCAGAAGTGGTTAACATTGATGAAGTTGATATTGTTTTATGTCATAATGACATTTATGTTGATGTTGATGAGGATGAGGATGAAGAGGACGGTGAAGAGATTGAGGAAACCGAGGATAAGGATAACTTGGGTCAAGGGCAAGGGCATGTCCCTTGAACAACATTAGATGAGAACCTTAATGTGTATAAATAACAAGGGAACAACCCTTTAAGCATTAAATTTCTCTTTTGGCATTGCTAATAAGGTAACTTCCCAAAGTTAGAGCTTTGTATGTTTCCCACAATGATTTTCTATTGTGCAAGAATGATTTGATGTAAGTATGCTAGGGTCGTTATCATTAAAACATTGATTTTATGTTTGTCTCCATATTTATAAACTAAATTAACTTATCACTTGTTTAGGTCCATGAGTTCTACACAGTCTCACTCTCAAGTGGCAGAATGAGAGAAACCACAAGCTTGGTGTTAAACAGTCATGTCAAATAACGAAAGATATGATAAGAATCGTTGGTGAGAATGTAGATCAGTTTATTACTGAGGTTGGTCATTGGGTTATGAACTTATTATCATTACGATGCAAGTATATGACAACAATCATATATATATTAAACAAATTATTCAATCATTTACTTATTATATGATACTTGCAATATATTCTAACTTTTTTTCACTCATATTTAAATATAGTAGATGGAATACTATGGATGACATATATAAAGAGAAATTATTGAAAAAGATTCAGGTCAAAATCTTCTCTCTTGTACCTAAAAGCTGCTAGCAGTGAATATGTTACATATATTAGGATCAGTTTGTTGCATTAGCCCTATATCTGTTAGTTTTCTTACTTCTTGGATCCTGCCGGCCTATAGACTGGAATAAGTGGAAGAAATAAACTTCATTTATATCATTGTAAATGTTTTGTTTTCTTATCTTCATGTATAACTTTCTGAAAAAAAAAGGGTTAAAAAATGGAGGGTTAGACAGAAACTAACACCTAAAGTTTTGACACAGTATGAATTTATCTTCATGTATATCTGTTAGTGTTATTGATTTCCGGAGTTGTTACTTTCCATTATTACTGGCAACTCTTACATTTTATACAGAAACTACTTTCCATGGTTACTGTCTTCTGGAGTTATTAATGATACTTGTAATGCTTACTGATTTTTTTCTGGACCTTTTGATTTTATTTATATGTATGTAGGCTGAATGGAATTTCCCAAATGAGGAAAGTGTTAACCGGGTTGTGGAGAACCAATGTAAGGCACTTTATCGACAATGGCGCTATAGGCTTGAAGAGCAATTTTTTTGATGGGTTTTCAGTAGCTGGAGCATTGAAGAACTGTCCCAAAGATGTTAACCCTACAGATTGGAAATGGATCGTAGAGAATTATTGGGGGTCAGAGAAGCAGAAGGTGAATTTATTTATAGCGTATTTTGACGGGTTTTCAACAACTAAAGCTATTATTATTGATCAAAGTTTGTTAATAGGATGCCTTTTCTTATGCCTGATTTATATTAATATTGAATTGTTTTATAGCGTATCAGCCAAATTAATTGAGGCAATAGGGAAAAGCAAAGGGTGAAGGATGTCCAAGGATCAAAGTCAACCGCCAGAATTCTTGACTTTTTCGTAATAAAAGGAACATATATATTCTCATCATCAATGCTTATTTTTATGATTATAATTACCTAATTTACTTTGCAAAGAAAAACTCGACATCTTGTAGTTTCATCTGAAGAAGCCCCCCCAAAATACTGAAGATGGTAGTGAAGCATGTCAAGAAGCCCCTGAAGAAGCAAGTGAACCAAAACCACCACCACTTCCTGAATATATTAGGTTATGCACTAGTACAAAAATTACATTTTAGCACACTATTAAACAACCCGGATGTAAAATATCCGAGCTCTAATAGGATTAAAAATTGATAAATACATATTTTTCTTTCAAAAAAAAGAAGAAAATAGGTATATAATCTGGATTTGAAGATGCGCCCGGGCTATTATAGGTTGGCAAGCTCATTTTACATCTTATCAAATACTGCAGATCCCAAAAACCCGGGTTATTATATATAGATAATGACTCGGGCGTGCAGGGTTGTGTTACCTTCGGGCTATTACGTATGGTAGTCTAACCTTTTTCAAATGACCTGTATCCGAAGATCGTGATATTTTATACTCCATATATTAAAATAAACAAAACAAAAATCTAAACCCCAGATCTACTCCTTTGACCTTCCTCCTCAGTCCTTCCACACAATCGTAGTCGCCCCTCGATCGATCTCATCTCCATCACCTCTCCTCTACCTTATGCTTCTTCTCGCCATTACCTTCTCCCTCCTTCCACATATAATCAGAATCACGCAGCCTGGGCAAAGGATACCATAGTCGGGGTTGTCCAGCCGAGGACGAGAACAACCAGCGCCAGCCGAGGACGGAGCAAAATTAGGGGTACGGTGAAGGCCCTTCTCCATTGAACAGGCCATCCACCACCACCGTCGTAGGTTTCCATCTCTTTCACCAATGGCCACCGCTTTCACCTCAGGTCGATTCTTCAGTAAATCCCTAACCCTAGGATCCGTTTAATTTGAATTCTTGTAATCCCTAACCCTAGAATCCCTTTAACTTGAATATGTCCTTTATTTCCCTTTAATTTAAACTTAAGCAATGCAAATCAACAAATAATCTCGATCCCTTCTTCTTCCCTTTCAATTTGTTAGTTTACAGTGATTTTTTTTGTCTGTTTTTGTTTCTGTCCGAAATTGGGATGTGCATTAAGAGTATGATCAAGTTAAGATTAAAATAGATTTTTTCTACTTTCATATAGCAATAAATCTTTTCAATTGGTTCACCTTTACTTGATTTAATGATTTGATAATTTGAAATTTGGATTTCAAAGTATGTAGGGTCTCTTCAACCTTTGTATAGTAGCCGATTCAGAACCTCGGTATAGTATTACTCATTGTTGTAAACATCAAACAAATAATGAAAATCTTATGAAGGTTTTTTCTTTTTATACCTTTTCTTTGATATCAAATTTATACCTCCTGCTTCTTCAACTTGCCTTTTCTTGATACAACTCTTATACTAAGTTCAATCTTGTACGTAGTGTGGTTTCCTTATGAGAGTTGGCTCTGGCTTAGTTCAACATCATGGAGATATTGGCCTCTATTTATGTCTTGGTAAGCTTTCTTCACATGCCTCCAAGAATTGAAAATGCTAGTAGCTATCTCTGATAATTGCAGCTTAAGTCTCCCAAATTTGCCACCTTTACCTCCTAACAGTAGCAGACTAGCTCTCTCTACTAAACACTATCTAATTGGTCCGGTTCGGTCTTAATCTTACATATATCTAATGCCTCTTTCAATTAATATCTAGTTACTTTTTATTTGCCAAAACTGTTGGGTTCTCATGTCTCTGAATTTGACCTTAAAATCGAATGAATATGACTATTAAAGTAGGTTTTCTCTCACATAAAACAAGGCTCCCAGATTGTCATAGGTGACTGGATAACATTTCTAATATATCCAGAATGATGTCATGATTTATTGCGAATCTGCGACTGAAATATGTCTCATGACTTTAGATGACGATTTCTCGACTTGGTTTGGAATCTTTCCGTAAAATTATAAATTAAGAAACGAACTAGTATTCATCTGCATCTCTTGTTGTTTGTCTTACCTGAAGCTCTTCCTTGTTTCATGTTGAGTCTTAGGTTGAACATCAAGGTGGTTAAGCATATTGGTCTTGTTGTTGAGTTCAGTCGAGGTGCTTGCTTGTGATATCTTGTTGTTTACACTCCTGGTACTGAGGAGAGAAGCAAAGAAGAGTCCTCTACTGTAAGTTTTGTTGGCTCCTTTAATTTGTAGAATGTGTAAGGGATATTAGGAACCGATGTTTTGTGTTCTTAAAATGAATTGGATAAAATTATTCACTTTTAGTTATGGATAAAATTATTCAGGGTATAATTAATATTCTATATGTTCTGGTTTTCTGCTGCATTCCATCTATTTAGGTCTGGAGAGTTTCGACAAAATGATTTTTTTTTTCCAGATTGTGGTTGTTTCTTAGTTCTTCTGATTTTTTTTTCCAGATTTTCCTAAAGTATAATATTGCTAACATTTTTGTAATTATCACAACTTGTTCATAAACGAATGGCTTGACATGTGTATTTCCCATGCTTGAGGCATGGAGTACCTAAGGTAATGAACTGCAACTACTTAGACATTTAAGGTAAATATCTTTCCCTAGAAATGGGTTTAGATATTTGCTTTTTGGTGAGCAGGCTTGCAATGCTTTGCTATTGAAGGTTTTATCCCTTTTCGGGCCCTTTTGGATGCTATTAATATCTTGTTTTGCTATGAATGAATCGATTCAAAGCTGGCTAGCTTGTGGTTTTGATGAATAGTTATAGACTTAAGTGGAAAATCAAGGGAAAAACTAAAGCACTGCTAATATAATATCCCTTCGGAAATATTTAGATTATTTTTATTTCGAGTACTACTTACTCATTGCACTTAGCCATTGGATTGCAGGTAAACCAAATTGGAACAATTACTAAATCAATTCAAGCAACTTTGGACTATAAAGCCGCTGGATGGGGTGTTATGGTTAGCCACCACAGTGGTGAGATAGAGGACAACTTTATTGTTGATCTCGTTGTTGGCTTAGCTAGTGGACAGGTTAAACATCACACTCGCACATCCATAGTCCTTTTTTTTTTTTGCATTATCCTTTCCTTTGTGATTTTCAATTTTCATAGTGCACTAGCTGTCATACGCACCACTGCACCAGCATCACACTTTTCAGCATGTTGCCAACCCTCACTTTAGATTCTTTTGCCTTAGACCGTGGACAGTACAATTGCATATTTATGGTCTCTTTAGTGTGAGCATGCCTTTTTTTTAGCCTTAAGCCTCAAGTTTCTAAAATGATTTGACAAGGCATCTAGTTTCTGATTTTTTATTTTAACTTGATAAGTTTACAATCCAAAGTACACCCAGCTAATTTATGATTTTTATTTTGACTTCATCCGTTTATAATCCTAATACACCACATTATTTAGTTTTGGGGTATAAGAACCGTACCTAATACATACTGATTTTAAAACTGAATTTATAAGTCTACAACTTGCTATTTTTACAGATTTTAAAAATGAACACAGCTCTTATGAATTCATTATTAATACCTTTGTTGGTTCTTTCTTCAAGCTTGAAAGCATGCGTAAGCTGATCATTGAAGATGTGGATAGCAAGGATCATTTGGACGCTCTTATGAATTCACCCATCTATTTAAAGGTCTTTCATCCATATCTGAATTCCTGGCCTTTCGAAACTTCATTTGTTAAATGATAAAATGCATGGAAGCAAGTCAGTCACGACCTTGAATGTGTAACTGAATTTTTGGAAATGTGGGGTTTATTACTATTGTAGTGGAATACTTTATCATAATTTTTAGTGTTCAAGGAAATTGGTGTAATTAGCAGAATACTTATCTCGAAATCATTGCATTTGGTTTATGCTTGTGGGTTTCAAAGTTTTTGGGTTGTTAATGTGTGGAATTTATGCTTGTGGTTTGTAAAAACAGGTGGATTATTAAGAAAATAAAATGGTCATTTAAAAAAAATACACCAAATAGCCCGGATCAAAATTGGCTGGGTTATTAGTATTTTTTTTTTGTGAATAATGATGGACCAAATAGCCCGGACCTAATAAAATACGGGTTATATGACTTGTTTCCATGGGTTTAATGATGGGTCAAATAGCCATGATCCCAAAATCTACGAGCTGTATAATCTATTTCCATGGTCTTGGTTGGACCAAATAGCTCGGGCGTGTTTTTTTTGGTCCGGGCTATATACCTAATATCACAGAGACCTGATGCTCGGACCTTATTGTGCCTATATCCGGGCTATATTCCCAAAAACGCCCGGGCTAAAAAGTGTTTTTTCTACTAGTGATGGGAATTGACTAAAAGATAATCTCAATTAAGAACAACTTGTCTTTAACTACTTAGAATCTGGTCGTACCTACTGCATTTTCCCTTTATCTATGGACATCTTAGAGTTTATAAACAGTACTATATATGTTACTTATATTTTGTTATGTTGCTTATATGTTACTTATATTTGCTACCTCCACTAATATATGATTTTCAGGCATAAAGATAAAATCCATGGACAAGTTTGTAGAGGATAAGTTGGAAGAATTTAACCAACTCCATGAGGAGCAACTCCAAGTATATGGAGTTGATAATCGATTATCAACTCCATATATATATACTTGGAGTTGAGGAAGCTTACTTGCAGGCGTTGGGTACATCGTTAGGGTATATCAGTGGTCTAGGTTATGGACCCAAACTACCCAAGGCCTTAAAAGGTGGGAGTGTGGCATATGAAGAAACTGAGTAGTTGAAGGAGCAGATTCAAGTGCTTCAACAAGATAAACTTATCATGCTTGAAGAAATCAAGAAGATAAAACGTACAAGATGCGATGGAAAGTGAAGAAAAGATGAAAGAGGATTCCAAGGAAAGAGAAGAGAGAATGATGGCTGAATTTCGTGCAAAGATGAAGGAAAAATTACTTATCTTCAGCTCAGGACAATTGAATCTTCACAAATGAGGTAACTATATTACATGACTCCCAAATCACTGGTTACTTGTTGTCTTTAACTACTTAGAATCTGGTCATACCTACTGCATTTTCCCTTTATCTAGCTGATTTAACTTTGGTTAGTTTCTATGATATTTTTTTTTGTCACGGAAAGGTAAGGGTGACGAATCTGGATTTTCATCGCAGATACTGTACAGTGACAAACTTTTATTTCATCGCCAAAAGTTACCTATAGTGATGAATATTTTTTTGTCGCCCAAAGATTTTGCGAATTGCGATGGGGCTGAGGCGACGGATGAATGACGACTTCTTTTTTGTCACAAAGTAGATTGGGTGACAAAATTTTAATTTTGGGCGACAAAATCATTTGTCAAAAAAGTGAATTTTCTTGTAATAGTCATGTATATCTGATATCGAATCGTTCCCTAATAAAAAAAAAAAAAAAAGAAGCTTTTAGCGTTCAGCGTGCTTAGCTATAACTTGAAGATGGGGATGAGTTAGGCCGATTTCAATTTCAATTAAATTTTGGACAAATGGGCAAGACATGGGTTTTTAAATTGACAACACGCAATTACTTAATTTGGTATTCCAATTTAAAACTAAATCATGAACGTTCATAGGCAGCTGCTTGTAAGAAATGGACGAAGTACGTACATTGCAATTTGACCGACCGATAATATTCTTTAATCAACAAGTTAACTAAAAAATCTGCGTTAAGTTCAACTTGATCATTGCCTTGATGCCTATATAAACTGGCCCAGCTCCGCACATTTCCAATCACCAAACAAACCAAACGATTAGACAGCGAATTCCTAGATAACTCAACACTTGCAGCTTCTTAATTAAATACTCCATAGTTAACTGGCATCGGTTTCTACGTCTTCCATGGCTTCGGCTACAGGTATACATCTAATTCAATTACCAAAATGTACTTTATGTAAAGGAATTAAGTTATGTATAACCACTATCTGTATATATCTAATTTAGTTTGTTGATATTATTATGTTACACCAAGTACATTGTACATAACCAAACTAAATTTAATGTACATGTGTAGATGCACAAAACATAGGGGTTTGCTATGGCACGAAAGGAAACAACCTTCCATCGGCGCAATCCACGGTGAATCTGTATAGGTCAAGTGGGATAACTAAAATGAGGATCTACGCCGCGGACCTAAACATCCTCTGGGCTCTCCGAGATTCTGGCATAACCCTAATCCTCGACGTGGGCAATCACAAGCTCAAGTCTCTAACGGAACCCAAAGCTGCGAGCCGTTGGGTCGAGGACTATGTGGTCCCCTTCGACTCCACCGTCAAATACATCACGGTTGGGAATGAGGTGATGCCTACCGACTCCTTCCACAAGTATGTGCTCCCCGTCATGCAAAATGTCCAAAATGCCCTTGGAGCTGCAAACCTTGCCGGCCGAATCAAGGTTCGTTTATCAAATTAAGACTATACGTATTTATTTGATATAATTACCAAAGGTTGTGTACTGTTTCATTCCCCCTGTACGATAATAAACGAGACCGCGTTGGTCGAACAATATGAAATTACCTCTATAATCCATTTGTTTTGAGGCCTAGCTTAACCCTAGCGATGTGACTATCTAGAATCTAACCCACTCAATTTTTTGGACAAAAAAGACTTTTCTTCATTCATATAGTTTTGTCCACTTCTTATTATAACCAAAAAAAAAAAAAAGAAGAAGAATAAATCATATCCTACCCTCCAGATATTGGAAAATGTCATTTAGTGTTCACTTTTTCCACCAAATCTGAAAGTGTTTTCAAAATCTGCATATATATAGTACCCTATAACATTGTTTTCGGTCAATTAAACTTTCACATTGTGAGATTTGAGTTAAATATGATAATCTTTTTTTTATTAGTGATCCGTTAAATATTTATACTAAATGTATTTGTTAAATAATGTCATTTTAGTTATATAATTTTTAAGGAAATAAAACATATATACTACACTTTTTTTACTTTTTTATGAAAAAAAACTACAATGACATGTTTTTTTTAAATTATAAAATGAGATGTTTTATGGTAAAAATTGACTGACAAGTCACCTTGAAATCTTGAGTAATAGTCCAGTTTTCATACTCCACGTACTCCCTACAACATTCATTTTTTTCATATTTATTTAATCTTCAAAAATTTTAAAAATTATATCTATATTCCTAACTAATATCTATATATATATATATTGATAAAATTTTAATTTAACAAATTATATTTCAAATTTTTTAAAATTAAAAAGGACATATTTTACCAAATAAAATTAAATAAATGTTAAATTCATTTCGTGCCTTAGGGAGTGGTAGAAATTTCCGACTGTGAATAATCTCTTTCTTCTAAAATTGACAGGTGTCCACAGCCATGATGTCGTCGGCGTTGACCAACACTTTCCCGCCATCCAACAGCGAATTCAAATTCAATTGGAAATATTTCTTCAATCCGATCGTCGCCTTCCTGAAATCGAACGGCTCTCCTCTCCTGGCCAACATCTACCCCTATTTCTCCCTCAAAGGAGACCCCATCAACATCAGCCTCCGGTACGCCCTCTTCACTCACCAAGGCACCGTCTTCACCGACTACAATAACGGCCTCGCCTACCAGAACCTCTTCGACGCCCTCGTCGACTGCTTCTATGTTGCCATGGAGAAGGCCGGCGGGAGCGGCGTTGGCATCGTGGTGTCAGAGAGTGGGTGGCCATCGGTTGGGTGCGACCAGGCCTCTCGTGACAACGCCGAGACCTACTACAAGAACCTGATCGGGCACGTTAGGAACGGGACGCCGATGAAACAGGGGCAACCTCTCGAGACATATCTGTTCGCGATGTACGATGAGAATGAGAAAGAGGGAGATGAAGTGGAGAATAACTTCGGTCTTTTCACTCCGCAGCAGCAGAATAAGTACGGAATCGGTAGCTTCAACGGTTAATCGACCATATCGGTGCAGATTTGAATTGGCGGAAGTTTTAAAGTGCATGATAAAGTTATTTAAATAACTGTTTTTATTTTTAAAAACAGTAAGACACAAGATCGATGATGGATCAAGAAATACTTAAATATCGGTGTAGTTGCAGCTCTGCTTATGTCGGTGTTGTTGCTCTACTAGTCGGCCCTTGTCCGTTTAAGTTTGAGAGTTTCTACCTCTTATGTTGACTTCTCATCTTTTTTTATATTTAGTTGTTTGTTTTGCTTTTTTGTTATGTTCAGATTTATGGCTGTATCTGGATTTTACCTATGTATTTCTCTTTCTGTCATTTGCTTCTTGTTTGCTTATGTTTATACATGATGGTTAGTCCATCTACCGGCTTTTCAGATCTCTCGATTCTCTAGACATGTCTAGACAATCGAATTTCTTACCAGATATAAAAAAATAACTAAAATGTATCGATTTATGTATCATCTTAACTAGTGTTTTTTCTGAACATGTTCGGATTTTTTTTATTCAAAAAATTGATGGATTGCACCTTTTATCAGTTAATCGTTTAGGCTCTCTTTTTCTTCTCGGGACCTCTTTCAATCTTCCTTAAGCTCCTTAGATCAACTTAACTTTTTTTGATGAATGTGTTATCAACCCTTGTCACCTCATCAGATCCACATTGACAAGCGATAAACGGTTGGTGATCTCGCAAGAGAAACGCCGCTACACTTAAAAGCTTAGTATAGCACTTAAGGACGGGTATCGATCCCACAAAGAGTGTTTGAGTATTAGTTCTCTTGTCAACAATAAGGATGAAAGATTAAAGAGAGGAGATGAGAATCAGCATAAGTGAGAGGTTGTAAAGCAATCAAGATATAAAGCAATTGTAAATAAGGATAGAGCTAGAGTTATGAGAATGGTTTCACACGCTCATTCCAACTTGATTGGTTTCTCGATAACCGAGCTTCTTTCCTTTGTGTTTATTCCGGTTCTTGGCTTATATATATGTGTGTGTGTGTGGACATTTTGGGCCGCCTTACAGGATCAACAGTGAGTCCCATACACTATAACATGGGGCGAGTAGCAAAGCTATCAAATAACACAACGACATTTATATCGTCTTGCTCCGGCTCTAAGGAATATGCCTCGAGGCCCTGGGTTGTCAATCCAGATTGCTTATCTCTGAAGTAGTGTCAATGAAATATTATCTCCTTGTACATCACAAGGACATGCTGGCTACTATAGTGGTATCAACTTTCCTGCGTGCAAAGTAGAAAACTAGCACGAAGCCACTCCGTCGAGGTGATCAATAAAAAAAAAGTAACAACATAATACGCCAAACAAAAGAGATAAAATAATATGAATAGATTAAACTTGAAAAACAGTCTTCGCGATACACCAAGGCATTTCCTCAACCGTGAGAGAGAAAGTAACTAGCCAAACATGGCTTAAGACGAATGTAAACTAAAAGACTTGACCGTTTTGTAGCGGTGGGTAAAACCCTAGGATAGAGGCCTAGGTCTTTTATAGAGGAGTAGAAAAAGGGTGGGTTGTGGATGGATGAAGTCATTCCATCACCCGTCCCGCGGGTACATAATTTGACCCGCTCCTCCCATCATCCGCAAATCTGTTCACCCTCATCCGACCCATGCGGGTGATGCGGGTGGAGCGGGTGTCTAATAGGTGAAATTAATATAGTTATGATTTTTTTAATAAAATTGAAAGATAAATATAAATTAAATTTTAATTTACAAAATACTAGAAATATGAGTTTGTGGAAGTTGAATAGGTGTCATACATAACATGTTATGTAAAAATTACAAAATAAAAATACACATATATAAAAAATACTAAACGCCCAATTTAGAGGGAAAAATAGTAATATATACCCACACATATTTATGAGAAGTGAGTTTTTTTATTGATAAAAGTTACTAAAGTAGCTGAGAAGTGAGTTAATCACTTGGAGGTTGTCACCATTAATAAGCAGGTTTTGGATACCCAATTCTTTTGTGTGTTGGACCATATTTTAGCGCGAGAGCCTTCACATAGAGGGTTGATGTATGGTTATAGATGCCCGAACCAACCGAGACCACTGCCGCATCCGAGTCCCTAACACTACGTCCTGGTGCAATTCTGGCAACGGATATAAAGTCGTCGCCTGAATGCCTCTCGCGTCACTTGAGGATTCATGCAACGGACATATTGTCGCCTGAGACCTCGTTGCTTCAAGCCCGTGCCTCCACTACTAGAATTATGTTATTTAACATCGGCTCATTAACATCGGACAGAAAGACATGCCATGTTAAACATTTTTTTTTTTTTGATCAAGTGTTAAACAGTTTTTTAACATCGGTTTTTAAATTTGAAATGTCAAAAATAAAATAGACATCACCCTGTATTTTAGACAAATGTTAAAGATTTGTTTTGAAATTTTTTATAAAATGGGCGGAATTGAATCATGAATAAATTTAAACACCCGCCCATGAGATTTCGTGAGTAGTAACCCTAAACAGCCGCCACTTCTCCTTCCCTTTTGTTCCCAGTTTCCTTCTCCAGTTCTCCTCCTGAACACTGCTCTTCACTCTCATCTCTCTCAATATCGCTGCCATTGAAGGATCTCTTGAGTTTCCCTCCGAGCTGCCCATGAATCCTACTATTCACCGTCTTCCTCCTCTCATTCGGGGTCTGAGAGAGCCCCATGTCGCTGCCCCATGTCCTTCCTCTTCCCTGTTCTTTCTCCTCTGGCTTCCCCATGGATCCCGCGCCCTTCACAGCTTCACTCCCCCCGACCCCGACGTCCTTCACAGCTTCACTCGCCCCGTCTATGGAAGCCAGGATCCCTAACCTCTTCGTTGGCCAGATCCATCTCCAGCTTCATTCTCTGCAAACAACACTCTTCGCTCGCCTTGCAACAGGTGCGATATCCTTCTTCTCTTCTCTTTCTCTCCTTCGCTTGTTTCTCTTCTCTTTCTTTGCTTCGCTTGCTCGAATCTATGGCTAATTCCGATTTGGAAATCGAGGATTCTTGGGTTGTGCGATTTTTTTTTTGTAGATGTAGGGTTTGTTGTTGTTTTCTGTCATTTTGTGAACTTGTGATTGCAGATTTGAACTTGTGATTGTAGATTTGAATGTGTAGATCTAGGGTTTGTTTGTTGTGATTTTTCTTTTTGTAGATTTAAGGGTGTAAATGTGAACATGTGATTGCATATTTGAACTGTAATGCACTGATCGGAAATAATTAAAAATTGTTGCAATTGATTCGAATAATTTGAGGAATTTTAGTCTTCTAAAAGACCGGATGAACTGCCAATTTTTGTTGAGTCCTACTTCTTGCAGTAGTTGGAAAAAGCTCGTTTCTGTGAATGTTCATGGTTGTTCGGTGATCATTTTGTTGATTCTGCATTTTGTGCTCAAAAGGTTTAAAACCTTCAATTTGTTTTGGGGAAGAAATTTCTATTCTTTTCATTACAACTGCTCTTTGTTTTTTGCCACAGGTGTTTTGAGTTCTTGTTTATGCTTTCCATCTCTGTCTTTTGTCTTCTCATCTCGATATGCTCATTCATCATTGTACCATATTACATTTCAGATGCTAATGTTCTCTTATGGAGGGACAAGAAAGTCTCAGCATGAATTCTCGGTGGTGTCACTGCTGTATGGTTTCTGTTTGAAGTGTGTGAGTACCACCTCTTGGCTTTCATCTTCCAACCCCTGATAGTTTCGCTTGCTGGAATGTTCTTGTGGTCAAACGCCTCAAGCTTCATCAAGAAGTAAGGGTGCTAATGATATGGAAGATTAAATTAAGTTTGGGATTGTGCTCCTGTTTGCATATTAACAGTTGCATTCTAATCTCCTTTTTAGAGCTCCACCTCGCATTCCCGATATTGTCATTCCAGAACAGCTTGTCCTGCAAGTGGCATCTGCTTTGACCTATGAGATTAATCAAGCTATTGACACTCTCCGGTTCATTGCATCAGGAAAAGATTTGAAGAAGTTTCTATTGGTATGCATCGCCTTAGGAACTTGTGACTGAAATAAATGAGTCGTGCTGCATTATCTCTGCTCCATCTCTTCATCGTATTAACAGTACCTGATTTTCCTTGCCCTTTTTCTTCTGTTTGATGGCTAGGTGATTGCTAGTCTATGGATTTTCTCGATTTTGGGCAGCTGCTGCAACTTCTTGACTTTGTTCTACATATGTAACTATCTGCATTCCTATATTCTTTTCCCAATTACATGTTAGTTTAATTTATTAGATGTGCTGGTTCTGACCATTTGCTGATTTCTTTCAATTCATTTGCTGCCTTAGGCTTTGTTTTGCTGCACACCTTGCCTTTGCTGTACGAGAAACACGAAGATAATGTGGATGCATTTGCTGAGAAGGCATTGATTTTGAACTGCTGCTGTCACATATAACTTCAGACTTAACCTTCAAGAAGTATACCGCCAGCAGGGGTGATTGTGTCTCCAAATTTGTTACCTTCCTACTTTCCTGTCTCCTCATCAGGGCTTGATATTCAAACCAGCTAAGACATGAATCATCAGAATCCTTGAGGAGAAGGTATGGATATGACTTGATCATCTTGTTTTATGTCGTGCTTGTATACTTTTAATGGCCTCTGAAGGCTTTTTTTTTTTATCCTTATTCAAGTTGTACGCTTTATTGTTGAGCTATTTCCAGTACTGTCAGCATGTGCTTGATCCAGATGTTCCAAGGAGGATGTTGCAGTTGATTTTGGGTCAGGATAGCGAGGATATGGACCTTGAAAAGGTGACCGATCATATGCTAGCTTTTACATGTCTTTGACCTTTACTTATTCATAGAAAAGTAGAATGGATGGTGCACTAAATGTAGTTGTATGTTTTCATATTGACAATGAGCAAGCAGATTTGGCATGGTCTAATTTCTCGATTCTGCGGAAAGAGGCTCAAGCTGTACTGGATTTGGTATGAGTTCTTTCTCTCATTAAAAGTTGCAACCATTTGAAAAATATGCTTTGCTTTATATGGTTTATTTTTTATTTTTCATTATAGCAAGTTCATCTCTGTTAATATTATAATACAAGCTTCTGAAAACAGTTAAAACAATCGTTCACTATTGATGGTTGCTTTATTAGATGAATCTCTGCTCCAGTCAATTGACTAATATAGTTATTGCACATTAATTGCTAAAGTCGATAAAAGCTTTTTATGAGCCTTTCAATGTCACTGATTTTGGTTAGGTTCTGGATTGCCTTCAGTATACAAGATTCCTTTTCTTTTTTCTTTTTATCCTATTGTTGTGCTAAAAATAATGTCGAAGATAACTTTAAGGTCCGTGTCGTGCTGTCGAAGATTCCCTTTTTCTTTCCTTTTATAAATCTTGTTAGTCTTAGTGCTGTTCTTTAGTCACCATGATACCTTAAAGGGTTGTGTCCCTCAGACATTTCCTTGCTTCTTTGAGCACATGTTGATGAAATTCCTCTATTTAGTTTACTCTCTGCTTTATTGTTCTCTTTAAGACATTTTTTTTCTTGCCTTGTGATTCCACATTCTATATCAACCCCTTATTCCATGTATTCCAAATCTTTCTTTTCTTAATTTGCAGGTCATAAAGGATGCCATTAATGGAAGTGAATCTGGGAAGACAATGTGTGCTTGATGCATTGCTTTGTATTGATAATGAAAAGTTCTTCTTGAGCCAACTTCAAAGCAGAGGTTTTCTTAGGTCATGTTTAACCAGCGTCAGTAATGTATCTTATCAGGTTTGTATTGACTTCGGAATTTTCCAGAAATTTGTGATTGCTATAACTTTCATTTATGCTCGACACAACCTCACTGCAGCTGTAAGTTGTCACTGAATAAACATGCTTTATTTGCAATGATGTTCAGTCTTGCTTGTGTGTGCTAGCTAGATTCTTGCATCATCATAGGATAGTGAAGGTGTTTTGGAAATGGAATGTATTAAGCACAATTCGTGCTTAGTGTCTAAATTTTAGATTTTGAGGTGTCAAGGTTACTTTCTTTTTGGTCATTCTTTGTATTTGACTGTATTCTTTTTTGTCATTCTTTTGCTTCTTAAGTTTCACATGCTCTTTTTGTATTATGTAAGAACATTCTATCTAATTTAAAGCCTATTAGCTCAAATGGTAGAGCATTGTGTTCAAACACAAAGATGCGGGTTCAAATCCCGCATAGACTACGATAATAAAAAAAACCGCAAATATGTCATTTCACATCAGGTAATTGCCGATGTCTTTAAAAAAAAAATCAATGTCTATGTTGGTGATGTAAAAATCAAAACCTTTTAACATCGGGTAATAGCCGATGTCTTTGTATGTTATAACATCAATTATATTTTATAATCGATGTTATAGGATAACAAAGACATCGGATTTAAAAATACAAACGATGTTATAACATACAAAGACATCGGGTTCTGGCCTATGTAAAAAACTTTTGACTTTTTACATCCCCCACATAGACATCGATTTTTGTTTTGAAAGACATCGGCTATTACCCGATGTTAAATAACAAATTTCTAGTAGTGCTCTAATGTACAAGTGACGAACGACCGTTTGTTCATCGCCTGAGTAGTCTCAGGCAACGAATAAACCGTCTGTTGCCTGAATATGGTCAGCGGCTTGGGAATCAGTTGAAGTCATTCAAGTGACGAGCTAAGTTCGTTGCCTGAGTGATTTTCATTGTCATAAAATCTAAATATTCAGGCTACGAAAGTAACTTTATTTCGTTGCCTGAGTCATCTAGAAACGAATATGATGTCGTTGCCTGAATCTTGAAGGTGTTTTTTCACATTGTAGCAACCACAAGGGTTGCTTTGTTCGTCGCTTGGTTATCCAACCACAAGGAGATGAGTATCGTTGTTCAAGCGACCGTTTGGTTCAATGTTCGTTGCTTTAATCGTAAAGTGACAAGGTAAACAATATAAGTTCGTTGCCTGAGTGACATGTTGCTTCTTTTTCAATGTTCGTACAACGGGTTTACCCTATGTTCGTTGCTAGAATAGAGTTGCCAAAAACCAAAATCCTATTTGGAAGCTCTATTTGCTCCCTGCTAATACACCAAATCACACACATACCACTTGTTTCTCATAACACATTGAGAAGCCTGTCCAGATCTCGCACATTCACTTCAGATTCACATATGACATCCATATACATTCACATTTGTCAAAAAGTGCATACATTTCAGATTCATACGAAAGTCACATTCAAATTAGTTTCCGTTCAAGCAAAATATTCCCAAAATAAAAGTTTTCTTTGTCCACCAGCAAAACCCACAAGCCCAACACTTTCTTTTCTACCAAAACTATACACATTCATAGATCAATCAAAGTAGTTCAACACTAGAGTTTAGGGGCTAGACGTAGAGTAGTTCAATGAGGACGAGAAAGTCACATTCAAACCTTTAGCGTCGTTCGCGCAGGTGCTGCGTTGCCTCGACGCTCTCCCACACAAGAGGGCAGAATCTCTCGTTGTTCGTCTATGGTCAAAAGGCTGGTGTTGAGTGCTGGAAGTGCCAAGTTCTGAGGGTAATGGCAGGCATTGGCTTATCTGGTCCAAGGACCGCTTCAGTTTTTGCTGTCATAACAAATGGAAAGCATATACATAACTTATAGGAGAGAGCCTATAAATAACCACATATAGTTCTTTTAAATAACTAAAAGGTTTAAATAAGAACCGGTGGTTCTGTAAAAGTTACAAGGGAGAGCTGATATATGTTTTATTAAAAAATAATTATAAGTTTTAAAAAATAACTTATAGTTGTGCAAAGAAGTATCAGTATTAGATTATAATTTTTAAAGTGAGTCTTAAACATAATTGAAAGTTTTAGAAAATACTTTATAGTTGTTCTTTTAAAGTTTTAAAAAGTAACTGAAAGTTTTATAAAACTACTTATATGAACTTATGATAAGTGTTTTATTACAAGTTTGTATAGAGTATTAAAAGCTAATACTAAGTTATGATAAGTTTTTTATTTTAAGTTTGTATACAGTTTATACTATCTTATGATAAGTTATAGAAAATACCTTACTACAAGTTTGTATACAGTATTAAAATCTAATACTTACATTATGAGTATTAGAAATTATCCTACTATAAGTTGATATCAACTGATACTAGGGCTGATATACGAGCTAACGAGCTCGAGTAGTGGGTGTTCAAGCTTGGCTCGTTTACAAACGAGCCGAGCTCGAGCTCGAGCCTCATTTTCTCGAGCCGAGCCGAGTCGAGCTCGAGCTAGTCACAAAATGTAGATATGTGATTCAAAGTGAATGGAGTCCAAAAGGCAAAGCGACTGACAAACTCTTTAGAAGAAGAGGTTAAATAAAACCTAGGGACAGAACTGTAATTTCACCTACGAAACGAGATATACGCCCTATTTACAAGGGGTTAAATAAAACCTATTTACACGGGGTTAAATAAAACATAGGGGAGAACTGTAATTTCACCCATAAAATGAGCTATACGAGCTACTCGAGCCGAGCTCGAGCTCAGAATTCTGCTCAAGCTTGGCTCATATTTAATTCGAGCGAGCCCGAGTCGAGCTTTTTCCGAGCCGAGCCCGAGCCGAGCTCGAGCTACTCGGCTCAAGTAACAGCCCTAACTGATACATATCAGGTGATATCCTACCATAAGTTTGTAGACAGTTTTTTATTATAACAGATAAATATCACCTAAGTAATAATTATTAGTTTTTATATAACTGATATTTAAACTGATAATTTAAATGAAAAATATAACTGATAAGTAACATAAGTTAGTATACGCTTTTTATTATAAGTTTGTATACAGTATTAAAATAACTGATATTTATAACTTATATTTATAAGTTTCTTGATAGTATTTTTATTTTAATTTCTAATCAACTTTTTATTTTCATTTGTCATCAAGGTTTTATAGTTATACAGTGTTATTATAACTTTTTTTTTATAGTTTTTATGTGAAATTTTAATCAAGTTTTTATGGTTGTACAGTGTTGTTATAAGTGTTTATAGTGATAAGAGTGTTTTTATAGTTATACAGGGTTTAGGGTTTTTGAAAGATATTATAATTCATTCTAGTTATATAGTGTCTTTATTTTCACTTCTAATCAAGTATGTACTTATACCAGAAAACCGAGCAACAGAAAAGTGATAGAGAAAACAGAAAATAGAGCAACATCAAATAGAAAGAAACTGAAAACAGAAAACATAAATAAAGAGAAAGCAGAAAACCCTAAGTATACTTATACCACAAAGTATAGTTAACCCATTACTATGCTTACACCATCGAACAGATAAGTGAAACTATGTACAACTATAAGTATATATAACTATAACTATATATAAGTAACTATTTATATCTATACTTATATAAGAAACTATATTTATAAGAAATTATACCAGAGTTACTACATATATATATATATACCAATAAACGTGTATTTAAATATCTGCTATAAGAATCTTATGTACAGATAGTGAACTACATAAGAAACTCATGTACTGGAACATGTATACATATTGAACTATATACGAATCTCATATAATAAGCCAATAAACATGTATAAATACTTAACTATATAAGAATCTCATATATAAAGCCAACAAACATGTATAAATGCTTAACTATATAAGAATCTCATATAAATACTGAACTATATAACTATATTTAAGAAACGTTAAGAAACTATATGGAAGACACACTTACCCTGATATACGCATCCAGAGCATCGTTATGCTACTGTTCGAGGGTTGTATAGGTCGCCGCTCACATTGGGACATGTCCCCTCAGCCCAGCTCCAATGTCCCTCAGTAGGAGGGTGTATGTCTGAGTCCACCAAGGAAGTCTGACCACTCCAGCGCGGATTTGCAGGGGCTACTCCTGCACACACCAAGAGTGAAAGAAGAGAGGAAGAAGACAGTATTAGATTGCAAAACAGAAAGAAATATGAAAGACTAACATATATGAAAATTGAAATGAATTAAGTAATGGAAGATCCATTTTCTGGCCTAACAACACCATTGAGAAAGAAGAAACATCTAGCTAAATGATGGATTTTCCCACTTTATAACCGACTCGAAATCTGTAGATCAATCAATTTGTGTGCCTATGTTTGGTTATGTAGATTAACTAAATGTTCAAGCCTTAACTAAAAAAAATGCAAAAAGAAATCTGTAAAGCAATCAATTTGTGTGCCTAGTCAGGTCTTTGTCTTGAATTAGGTTCCACAGGGTTATTTGCATACATCTGGTCTTCACAAAATAGTATCCAGTGAACATACACTTATATAACTATCTCATTATGAATTTTGAATTTCTTTATAGGTCTTTCACATTACCTCAGCTTCAAGCCACTGAAGCAACATTCCTACTGTTAGTGACCAAGTAAAACAACACCACTCATTGAGTAAAAAACCGATAAGTAAAAATTCTGACAAAATCAAATTGAAACAAGCATCGACTTCACACAACAATCAAATTGAAACAGAAACTGATAGAGTAAACATTCACACAGAGTGCCACTAAGATAAAATTCACACAGCCATCAATTTGACACAGAGTTTCACAAATTCGAAATTCACACAGAGTTGGAATAAAAATCCTTCACGAAAGACAAGTTGAAAGGGAAGAAGGTATACTTACCGTCCACATTGCGACACCTGATGCTAATGGTGGGGAGTTGCTCGGCCGAGTAGGTGGCAGTCGACGAGCAAGCGCCATAAGCGGAGGTGATGGCCGGTAGCCGTGCTGAGCACGCCGAGGTTGAAGCTTAGCGTTCAATGGGGGGGGCGAGGATGTGTGGACTTGGGAAGAGTCGCCTACCGAAGAAGGAGCACCCCTGATGGATGGAGGAGGAGTGGTTTCGAGGGGCGGTTGGGGTGGCTTGCGGTGCTGCAGGGGTCGTGGAGGGGGCCGAGGTGGAAGCCGCCGCCGGAGGAGGGGTGGCTTGTGGTGCTGGAGGGGTCGCCGAGGATTTGAGCAACAGGGTCATCGCCTTTGTGTGTCGACATGGCGGCATGATGAAGATGTTGGGGGTTCGGGGTTTGAAGGGTGTTAGGGTTCGAAGAGGCCGAAATTGGAAGGATTGGAGATGAAGAGGAAGAAAGTGGAAGAATTTGTGGACGAAAATGGAGAAATAGGGTTAGATTGATGGAGATTCGAAGGATTGGAGCTTCGATTTCGGGAGAGAGAATGGGCGAAGAAGATGGAGAAATAGGGTTTGGCTGCTCGGGGAGAGAGAATGGGGGAAGAAGAAAGAAGATTGAGGCCACGCGAGGCCCCTTTTTTTTTAATGAATGGGCGAAGAAGGTTAGAGGGGAAAGTTTTGGGAAATTTTTGTTTGAAAATTTGGGGAAAAATAGAGCGGCAAATTTCGCGGGATAATGAAATCAATTGTAGCGATGGACTAACATATTTGTTCGTCGCCAGAAATGATTCAGGCAATGAAGAATCTCGTTTGTCCGTCACCTCAATCTCAAACCTCAATCTCAAATATCAACCTTGATCTTGATCTTAATATTGATTTCAATTTCATATTTCAAAACTTGATCGCAATCTCAAACGCAAATTGGAACTTCATACTTAACTTCTATCACACAAAATCTATATAACAAACCAAAATCTAAATCTCAAACCAATTCATAATAATCTCGAACAAAAATTGCTAGTCCGCTTCGGTCGAATTTTCATGTAGAAACTTTGAATATTATTAACGAAATTCAGCCTCAAGGCTAACGAAATCAGGACTCCAATGTGGTAGCTAGGATAGAAATCTGGGACACAAGGAAATCGGGACATCAATCCCGATCTCAATTCCAAATCTCGACCTCAATGTTTATCTCGATATCAAATCACAATGCTTGTCTCAATATCAAACCTTGATCTTGATCTTAATCTTGATCTCAATCCCAAATCTCAATCTTAATCTCAAATCATGATCTCAACCTCAATCTCAAATTTCAATCTTTGTCTCAATCTAAAATCTCTATCGCAAATCTCAAATCTTGATCTTAATCACAATCACAATCTCAAATCTCGACCTCAACCTTTAAATCAATATAAAATCTCAAATCTTAATCATAACCTCAATCTCAATCTCAATCTCGGTCTCAGTCTCAAATCTCATATCTCAATCTCAATCTCGGTCTCAATCTTATATCTCAAATCTCTCATATCTCAATCTCCATCTATAACATAAATTGGAAATTCATACTTAACTTATATAAAAAAAATCAAAATATAAGAATCAAAATCTCAATCTCAAATTACAAATAAAAATATAACAACATCTATAGTAATTTCAATTATATTTTTAACTAAATCATTTTATAAAATTCTAACAACCAAATATTTATTAAAAAAAATTGTGTTCATTTATTACACAATGAATTTCATTTGTATCATTAATAATGTAAAAATTAATTCAAAATAATAACCTTAACTTATTTGAAAAGTGTATCATTGATCTCAATCTTAATCTCAATCTCAAATATCGATCTTGATCTTGATCTTAATATTGATTTCAATTTCAAATTTCAAATCTCGATCGCAGTCTCAAACATAAATTGGAACTTCATACTTAACTTATATCACACAAAATCTATACATAACAAACCAAAATCTAAATCTCAAACAAATTCATAATAACCTCGAACGAAAATTGCTAGTCGGCTCCGGTCGAATTTTCATGTAAAAACTTTGAATATTAATAACGAAATTCGGCCTCAAGGCTAACGAAATGGGGACTTCAATGTGGTAGCTAGGATAGAACTTGGGTGGGACACATGGGAATATAAAATTTCAATGTTGAAATGGAGACTTCATGATCTTAACCTCAATCTCAAATTTCAATCTTCATCTCAATCTGAAATCTCGATCTCAAATCTCGATCTTAACCTTTAAATCAATATGAAATTTCAATCTTGGTCTTAATCTCAATCTCAAATATTGATCTTGATCTCAATTTCAGTCCCAATCTTAGCCACAATCCCAATTTCATCTCAATCTCAATCTCCACATCAAATCTCGATCTTGATCTTAATCTTGATCTCAATCTCAAAACTCGATCTTAACTTAATATTGGTCTCAATCTCAATCTCAATCTCAATATCAAATCTCAAATCGATCTCCATCTCAAATCTTAATCTTAACATCAATCTCAAATATTAATCTTAATCTCAATCTCAAATCTTAATATGTCCGTTGTATATAAAAAAAGCACCTTATTGTATATAAAAATTTGATTTCTTGAGATTCTATAGCAATATACCACCATTTACATAATTTCATTGATTACAATATCTTAATGAAAAAACAACCTTGTGGCTTTGCGATTTTGATATAAAAAAACGGGGGGAGAAATATTATATATATATATATATATATAAATAAAATATGAGTACTTTATATATAAATAAAATTATTATAAAAATTAATTTATTATTTAATTTATTAAATCAATAAAAATTACTATAAATAAATACAATTTATAAAAAACCTGCGTACGACGTGGGTAATAAGAATAGTAATAGTATTAATAAAGGCAATCTTGGTGTTATTTTTCAACATTTGTTCAAGTGACCACTTCAAATATGTTTGTTGCCCGAGTGCATTCAAGCGACGAACATTGAAAAATTCGTCGCTGCTCGAGTACTACCAATTTTTTAGCAGCTTTCAACCTTTGTTCAAGTGACTGCTTCGAATATGTTCGTTGCCTGAATGTATTAAAGCAACGAACATTGAAAAATTTGTCGTTGCCTGAGTCCTACCAATTTTTTACCAGCTTTCAACATTTGTTCAAGTGACCGCTTCAAATATGTTTGTTGCCTGAGTGTATTCAAGCAACGAACATTGAAAATTTTGTCATTGCCTAAGTACTACCAATATTTGGTCAACTTTGAATATTTGTTCAAGTGACGACTTGTAATATGTTCGTTGTCTGAGTGTATTCAAGCGACGAACATTGATGGTCGCTAGAAGTTAAGTGTTTGGTGGTCAAGTTATATGTTTGTTCAGGCGACGATTTTCCTAATTTTCGTCGCTTGAATATAGTTCAAGCGACGAACATTGGAATATGTTGGTTGTTACAAGCCCATCCAAGGTATGGGTTGCCTTGGGTCCGGTTGGAGTGACAAAGGTCCCATTGTCCGTTACCTGAACCTTTTTCTAGCAACGAACTGAAGTATGTCAGTTGCCTAACTTGCATCATGACGTAGTAAGGATGAAACCGAAAGAGCCTTCGTCGGACTCTCACCAGGCATATGGATGGCTTGTGCCAACATTGATTGGCGGAGTGGCTCATCCCGACGTTGTCCTTTGCCGAGAGAGTTCAACCGGTGGGCCTTTTTGGTCCAAAGGATTCAAAACCTAGATCAAGCCTAGCCGCTTCATCTCAACTATGCTTGGTAGCAAGGATTTGAATATGAATTTGAGTCAAAGTAACCGAAGTAGCTGATCTGAAAATCAATTTATTCTGGCAGAACCAAATTGTCCACCACCATTAGAAAAGATCGGTCAAGGTAGATTTATTATTTGCAAAGTAGAGATAATTAAGAACCGAGGTATGCCGATTGTTATCAAAATTGACTAGGCCCACATTAGGAATCAAACAATTGATGGATGTCATGTGAGTTGTAATTTTTTTTGTTTAGTTGTCACTTGTTTAATTGTCAGTTGCCTACTTTTTTTATTGGTTTAAATGTCACTTGCGGAAGTTTTTTTTTCGTTTAACTGTCACTTGCGTAATAATTAACCATAGCACCAACTATTTTTTGTAAGGATTATAGCATGCGCGCACCAACTTGTTTGTCACATGTGAACAGTGTTCGCACATGGTTGTTAACTAATTGGATCTACAAGCTATATATAAGCAACCTCCATCTACTCGTTCTCCTTACCACTGCGATCAAGAAGAGGAGGACAATGGCCGACATTAGTGCCACTGTGATCACTGCTATAGATGCTGTCTATACCGGTGTCAAAGATCTCTATAGGGTTGTCAGAGATCTTAAACCCTCCGATATCGGGGATTATGAAGGGGATACCGAAAGGCTTGCTCTCTCCATCGAAATGACAAAAGAAAAGCTCTATAATATCGATGAACAGCAACTCAATTATGCGCAAAAGGCTGCGTGCCATAAAATCCGAGTGGCGGTGCTCGACGCTGAGGATCTTTTGGACAGAGTTGAGACTCTCATTATGAAGAAGAAGCTCAACGAGGTACATCTTCCTTTTTCATATATATTGAAATTGATGTATCCATTGTTTATTTTATGGCAGAGCCAAGGGGGCATGGGGAGCACGTGCCCCCTCCCTCATCTGATAAATTACCTAGGTGTATTCCCCTCTTTGATAGCTTCGTTTTGATATATAATACGCTATAATCCGACATCTAAGTAAAAAGTTATGAAGGTTTGAAAATTGTAGGTGTATTAATCACTTTAATTTTATTTCAATAGAACATAATGCTTTTATATTTTATTAAATTGACATTCACATATTATAATTTATCTCGAAAGCTTCGAAATCATATGTTATATTACGATTTTTGATAATTGGTAATAAGTTATACGAGTTTAAATTTTTTATATCTTTTTTTTTGCAAGACTAATTATATATATAGTTATACACTATTACATGTTAAGACTTTTATCAAGAAGAAAAGAGCTCAACGAAACTAAAATAACCGATAGGAATAACTAGAAATTAATACTTGAATCGCAAGAAAAACCAAAAGGATTTTAGTTGCTCATGACATACAAAAACTGAAGTCTTCAATCTGTAAACCTTTTTTTAATGAAAAAACTAGACCTAAACATGTCTATTTCTAAGCCTAAGGCCGACCAAAACCTAAAAACTATTGAACTTATAAGATAGAAATTAGCTAAAATAGATAGAATTCTCCCGGATTAAATTCAGATTATAACGTCATTGTAGCGCCACGGGCACGACACATCGGTGTCTCATCTTCGTCGGGCAGTGGCAACGTCCAACACCCAGTGGCAAAAGGTGGCGCCCATGGGTGTCGCAGACGCAATGATTTCTAGCGGAAAGCTTCTCCTTGGTTCCAACTTTCCATGATGTCTTGACATCCATGCTGAAATCTACGATTATGCAAATTAACACAAAAAATGCGTAGATTCTGAACTCGACCACCAAACTAACAGAGTATGAAATTGATATCGAACAAATGGATTATTTACATCTAAATGAAACTAATTTACCTATATGGTCTATCTAAAATACGTATTATCAAACTCCCCTGCATTATAGGAAAAAAATCTAAATTACAATATCATTACGAAAATCATATATACAAACAAAGTTGTTATCAATACATATTGTGTTTTATAATAAAATATATAAAATATAGTATAATGGCTAATATTATTACTCCCTTTGTGAACCAAAATATTTGTTTACTATTCATGCATGTTTTTTTATAATAATAAAAACTATATTAGATATAAAATTTCTGTAAATATTTTTTATAATTTCATATTTTGTAGTATTAAGAATGAAATTATAAAAAAAATGTGTGTGTCAGCTCTTAAAAAGATGATTGAATAGTAACATTTTTTTGGTGACATTTTTTGGTGACATCGGTCATTGACTTTGTTGACACATGTAAGATGATAAACAAATTTTTTGGTGACATTTTTTTTTGTTACGAGATTAGTGTCACCACCTTCATAAGTGGTTACACATGCGGTTACAATTTTTTTTTGTGACATCTTAGTTTTTAGAGTTTTTTTATTTTTACGAGGTCACTGTCACCACCCTATCGCTGTCATCACCCATATCACTGTCATCACCCCGATCGCTGTCACCACCCCTATCGTTGTCACCTCCCGTATCGCTGTCACCACCACCCCTATCATTATCACCACCACACCTTTATTGGTATAACCACCCATATCGCTGTCACCACCCCTATCGATGTCACCACCCTATCGTTGTCACCACCACCCCTATCACTATCACTACCCTTGTCACTGTCACCACCACCCTTATCGCTGTCACCACTTTTGGTGACAACTTTTTTTGGGTGACGATGACAATTTTGTTTTTAGAGGTTTTTTCACGAGATCATTGACAACAACGGTGTCACCACTCTTATTAGCCGTGACACTATAATATAACCGATATAGTGTCACCATATAATATCATCAAGATATAGTGTCACCATGCTATTATTACCCCTTAAAATTATCGTAAATATAAAAAATATCACAAAAACTAAAATTATCATAAATATAAAAATATCACCAAAACTAAAATTATCATTAGCATCCTAAATCACTACTCCATTCCCATGTGTGGTAGAATGCACATGATCTATTTTGTAAGAGAAACCACTTCCAGTAAGTTCAATCTCCTTGTTGATTTAACGTATACACCTGTAGTATCCAATTCATCATCTCTTATGACCTGATGGAAAAAGATGCAAGAGCACATTAACCCGATTGGTGCCAAAAATAAAATTCCAGCAGCAACAATTATAACTAGTAATGTCAGGGCTGGAAGTGAAAATGCAATTCCAAGTGCAATAAAAATTGCACCACCAATTAAATATAACGGGATGAGAAAGATATCACAGCAGCCGCACTCATCATCATCAACAGCAACATCTTAGCCAATTTCTGGATCCGACGATTGATGCTCAGATGATGGCCAGTTTCTGGCTTCGCCAATTTCAGGCGCCATTGTAATTACGTACGTACTAGCTATCAAATACAAAAACAATTCCTATGAGCATATTGTACAAAGCTATCAAGTTTTATTAAAGCTATCAAAATCAAATACAAAATTCGAATAGAGAAGCGTAATTTGGTAGGTCTTGATCAGAATTTTTCTCGAGTAATGACATGAATTGTTGACACCCATTGATCGAAGGGGGAATGAAGAGGAACGAGGAAATGCCTTGATCGGTTGAAGAAAACCCTAACAGCCCGATTCGAAACCAGATCTGAATATAAGAGTGATTCGAATTGAAGCAAGCTAGGGAGGCTCTCGACTTCAAAATTCAGGCGCAAGATACTCGTTATGTAACAACAAACTCTCATCGACCGCCAATTTCGAGTTCGATGTAGGGATCGTGAGGGAAAAATCGATCGCGGCTGCACAGGGGCAGCACATCGGTCCTCGACGGCGTTGTGTTGGCTGTCATCGTCATCAGACGAGATCCAATCGTCGTCAGTGGAGGGGTGAGGGGAGATGAACGATTGGAGGAAGTTGATTCAGAAGAAGCTGAGGACGGAGATGGATGCAATGAAGGCGATATTTGCACCGATCTAGGTCAGAGGAGGAAGAACGAACGCTGCTTTACAAACAAAGGGACGGGTAAAATGGGGTTTACAAAAAATTTGTGGACATTTAACAAAATGTGAAATTAGGTGGACATTTAGCAAAAGGGTTATATAAAAGTATCTTCAATAATTTATTAAGTCGCTAAAAAAAACGATTTTAGGTTTAAGTTTTAATTAAAAAATGAGAAAAAATAAATTAAAGTTATAATATAAAGTAATTAATTGATTAATTTAAATTAAATTTATTAAATTGCTTTAATTCAATTGGGTAAAAATCTAGTAAATTTGTTAAATTATCATTAGATATATTTTATTTTATAATGAATTAAACTGAATTAATTATTTAGGGTGGCCCACGTTTTTAAGAAAAAAAATGGTGAGACCATGATTAATGATAAGTTGACACATAATATCGCCAAGTTGCATCTTCAACATTTGTTTTAGTAGTATTACTAGCATAGTACCCGTGCGTAATGCACGGGATTTGTAAAATATATTATATTTTATAGAAGATATTACCATAATTTATTTACATTATATATTAGATATATTATACTATTATAATAATATGAAAAATGATATAGTAGAATAATTTAAATTTGGATGAACAAATAATGTTTATATTATATCAATATATAATATATGTGGCAAAACGTCAATGTCTCACCTTCCTCGTAGGCTCGAGTTTGAGATTTGAAATGCCCGATGCAAGATATAAAAATGATTTTCTTATTTTGACAATTTTTTATTTTAGCGGAAAATACAGTGCGTAGCTATTGGAAATGAGCAATTTTATTAATTGAAATTACATGAAATAGAAAATTTTTGAATTACCACCCTCTTGTCAAAACCTCTAATGCAAGCATCCTTGAATTTATTTAAATCAAGTCTTCGTATATTCTAACTATATATTAATCTAGTTTAAAACTAACTATATATTAATCTAGTTTAAAACTAACTATATTGTATAGTTCCACCAAGAGTTATAAGCAAAACCCTATAGTAATTCTCGGAACAAATGTTGCAAATATTTGAAAACATATATAATTAAACTTGCAATAGCTTTATTTTATTATTAAAAATTGTTAGCATAGAAAAAGGAAATTGAATTGTTCATGTTTTGATTATCAATGTCTCTTTGTTTTTTTTCTCAATGGGATCAAAATAAAATATTTCTAAACAAAAATAGAAATATTTTTTTAAATACACTGTATAAATTTTAAATACTCCGTATACATTAAAGGAACGTAAAAAAAATGTATATTTTAAAATGTAGGATCTATCAAAATGAATATATAATAATATGATATATAAAGTAAAAATGCGGGATGAACAACTCTTTAAATGGGTTATATAATACATAATTAAAATATATAGTGAATGAACCCATTCGAATTAAACTAAAATAAAATATAAAGTAAAGCAACAAAATAAATGTACCAAGTCTTATATTTAGCTAGATTATTTGATGTTGATAAGAATAAAACATAAAAGCAATACATGTGATAAAAGAATATGTGATATGGTTAAAAAAGAATATATGGGTAAAAAGAATATATATTAAGTTAAAACTGATTTAAGTTATTTAATACAGTAACTAAAATAAATAAAAATTATTCATTATTTAAGAATTCTATAATTAAGATTTGATCTTATCTTCTCATATAGGGAAAGATTACGCTAGTCTCTTAAGGTTTTAAGTTTTTTTTCTTTTCTTTTTTCAAAAGATTGTCCGTGTTTTCTTAACTAATTGACCCCATTATTGATTTTTCATGATTTATTTAAATAGTTGTCAATAAATGGTATATTTCAATTACAATTATTTGAAACTACGTATTTGATATGAAGATTAGATTAGCTTGATTTTTTTGGTAGAATTAGGTTATATTAGATATATAATTTCTATGGAAGATTTTCATTAAACAAATCAAGAAATTGAATTTACAAATTTTTAAATGAAATTAATAGTGTTAGGTTGATTTATTTTAATAATTATCGATAAATGATTAAATGGTGTATTTTAACTACAAATATTTGATACTTGATATGGAAGATTAGATTAGTTGTGATTTTTTCCGTAGAATTAGGTTATCAATTAAGACAGGTAGATAATTGCTACGAAAGATTTTAATTAAACAAATTAAGAAATTAAATGTATAATTGATTAAATAAAGGTGGGGTCAGGTTTAATTTGAAGCGGCCACATAAGCCTATAATTAAGGAAGATTTGACATGTGGCGGCGAAATCATCTGCTTTAGTATTATATTAGATACTAGTGTAGGTCTCGTTCCGTACACAAAGTACACATTAATACAATATTATAATTAGGGGTGATTACTTCGATTTCCTAATTTTTGGACTTTATTAGGAAAATGTCTTTCAAATGCTCCAAATTAGCAAAATATCCACCGCCCCCCTTGCCCCCCCCCCCCCCCGCGTGCCCCATGTGCCCCCCCCCCTCCGGTTTATGTGTTGAAACTTCTGTTTCAGCACATACGGTTTCAGCAACCCCTTTTCAGTTTTTTTTTTGTTTTTTCCTAGTTTTTTTTTTCGCGTTGCTGAAACGGAATTGTTGAAACTCTTGTTTTAGCACATACGGTTTCAGCAACCCCCGTTTCTTTTTTTCCAGTTTTTTTTTTCTTTTCGCGTTGTTGAAACGGAATTGCTGAAACTCCTGTTTCAGCACATACGGTTTCAGCAACCATTGTTTCAGTTTTTTTTTTTTTTTTTCCAGTTTTTTTTTCGCGTTGCTGAAACGGAAATGCTGAAACTTCTGTTTCAGCACATACGGTTTTAGCAACCCCTCTTTCAGTTTTTTTTTGTTTTCTTTTTCAGTTTTTTTTTCGCGTTGATGAAACGGAATTGCTGAAACATGGGTTTCAACACATTCGGTTTCAGGAACCCTTGTTTTTAACCTTTTTTTTTCGCGTTGCTGAAACCGAAGCTGCTGAAATCGGAGTTGCATTTTTTTTCTTTTTTTTCTTCGCGTTGTTGAAGCTGAATTTGCTGAAACCCCGATTTCAACACTGTTGGTAATGCTGAAACCCCGGTTTCAGCAACGTTGTTGATGCTGAAACTCAAACACCGAAATTGCTAAAACATTCCTGAGTGTACTATTTATGTGTATATGTTGTGTTTTTGTCAGCCTATGAAGGTTTGTTGTTTATTCATTATCATGCTATCATTGCAGTCAAAGATAATCCCTAACTACTGAGGATTTTACTTTGCATATCTGCTATAGTGTAAGTAAGAGAGATCTTGATTTTATTGGTACATGAGCATTAAGAATTTCACACACATAAACAAGACATAAATGCTGAAATGCTAAAAAAAAAATTTGGGCTAATAAGCTCTGCATAATCCCATTACAAATGAAACTCAAAATACAGTAGCAAGTTCCATAAAATTGGATGTTTTCCTCCGAGCTGCCAACAGTAAGTTGTTTTTCACTTTTTTGAGCAAGGCAACAGTAAGTAATATGCCATAGTGGTACTGCTAGTTTTTAATAAAATTCCTATTTGTAACAAATAACCGTGTAGTCTATATGAACAGATGCGAATTGTGAAGCAACAAATTAACGCAACAATGACAGATGCGAATAAGCTCTGCAAGGCAAAAAAAAACATGTGGAAACAATTTCATAGAAATACGCTAATAAGCTCTCCAAACTGTTGAATCAGTACACACACCCCTAATCTCAATTTCATAGAAACTGAAACAATACATGTGGAAATCAATCGATGCCGGAACGATACTGCGGAAACTGGAGATCGTAGATCGAGCCGGCAATTTCAGCAACTGGAGCATCTGAGATCGAGGCGGGATCGATGCAACGCTGCAGAAACTGGAGCATCTGAGATCGTAGATCGAACAACGTTGGCAGATTTCAGGCAATTGGAGCATCTTGCAGTCGTTGATCGAGCCGGCAGTTGGAGCATCGTCCTCGATTTCAGGCAACTGGAAAACAACGTTGACGAAGACAGAGACGCTGTTTGATCTGGCAATGGAATCAGCGACCATGGAATCAGAGGAAGACATAGACGAGGAGGAAGATAGGTTTAGCTTCAAATCAGCGGCCATGGATAGACGATTGCAAGTAGATGGACTTGAAAACTCGACAATCGTAACAAATTGACGAGATCGATCGCTGAAGTGAGATGCTCAAATTCCAATTGCGATAAAAACTGAGATCCAGATCAAACAGCGTCTGTCTCCCTCTCCGGCCAAAATCGAAATTCCAATTGAGATGCTCGAAATCGAAAGAGGAGATCCAAATTCGGCCAAAATCGAAATCAAATATGCCCTCGCCTCCGTCTCCGGCCTCCGGCAGGAGGAGGACGGGGAGGCGGTGATCTCCGAGGGGAGCCTGGGAAGAAGGCTTGGGGATGAGTGAGGGAGCGAGGGAGGGAGCCAGGGAGGCGAATCATTCGGGTTGAAGACGGTGAATAGATGGAAGGGGGGCCTGAAAATAAGTGGTGGACTTTAACCTAATATGTAGAGGTCCGAGGACATTTGTTAAATTTGAGCCCAAAAAGTGGCATGTTGGCCTAATTTTCTCTTATAATTATCTTGAAAGATTCCAATAAATAAATAATAATCTAAAGATAATGAATTTTTTCACCAAAAAACAATATAGATGTAAATAAAGTTATTTTGACAGATTATATATAGTCTAAATATCTTTTATTTAGATTCTCTCAAAAAATAAAGAAATTCACATTTATAAGGTAAAATGTTTTTTTCTAATCCATCTTTAATTAAATCTCATGTAATTTTAATAGACAATTGATTTAAAAAAATTTTTTATTATTAAATATGTAGTATATCTTTATTACGTTAGTTTACTAAATTATATATGCATTGATGGATCGTTGCTACATATTATGACTACAAAATATTGTAATAATATATTTTGCCCCCCCCCCCCCCAAAAAATAATATAGATATAAATAAAATAACAATTATTAACTTATTAATTTTGATATAAATAATTCCTTTCACCAAAAAATAATCTAGATATAAATAAAATAGAAACTATCAAATACTATATATTTACCTATTAATCTTTTTTGGTAAGTATATGAGATAGTTTTGATTTATATGTTTATCAGTTAGTTAAAATATACATAAATATATTTATGGCTTATGATAACATTCTATAAACTATGATAACATATTATTTTAATAATTTTTTTTCTTAGAATCAACCACAATACGCCACATAGACGCTATGGATCGACTTTAGCATATGTATATTGGTTAGATAGATAGTATTCTGTTATCCGTGCTATGCACGAATTTCATGTGAAAATATTAGAAAATTATAAAAATTATTTTCAAATTTAATTGTAAAAAAAGATAATCTCAATATTAGTTTCAAATTATAAAAATATTATAAAATTATAAAAAATATCTAGATGCAATATGAAACCCAACATATACTACCGATTATGTAAATATAGGGGTGGGCATAAATCCCGTAAATCCTGGGCCCGTCCTGTTCCCGTTTCGGACCCGTCCCGGTCCTGGTGGGATTTGAGGGAAAAAAGTAAATCTCATCCCTTAAAAATTATGCGAGACGAGACTGTGCGATCCCGCAAATCCCAGTCCCGTCCCGCATATTATATATACAGGGGCGGAACCAGGGGGTGCTTAAGCACCCCCTGACAGAAAAAAAATACAAAAAAATAATAATTTTTTTTCCATATATTTAGTATTTTTAAGGTAATATAACATATTTAAAGGATATTTGAAACAAAAGTGTTATCTAGTTCAACTGGTAAGGGAATGAGAATCAAAATTAAAAGGTCTTGGGTTCAATTCCCAAGTCCTTCGTTTTGTATTTGTTTTACTATATCATTTAATTCTTTTTTATTTCTCTCTATATTTTTTGTTTCTATCAACTATTTCATTAAAAATTCTCTCTATATTTTTTGTTTCTAAAAGCTATTTCATTAAAAAAAATGTCATATTTATGTTTAAATTATACATTTAACCTTTTCTTTCAATATTGTTTTAAAAGTAATTCTTCGTGATTTAAATTTTAAAAAATCACAATTTTAGTGGTTTTTCAACATTTTTAAAAAAAAATCTTCTTAATAAGTATACATCAAGTCTTTCGTTTTGTATTTGTTTTACTATATCATTTAATTCTTTTTTATTTCTCTCTATATTTTTTGTTTATATCAACTATTTCATTAAAAAAATGTCATATTTATGTTTAAATTATACATTTAACCTTTTCTTTCAATATTGTTTTAAAAGTAATTCTTCGTGATTTAAATTTTAAAAAATCACAATTTTAGTGCTTTTTCAACATTTTTAAAAAAAAATCTTCTTAATAAGTATACATCAAAAAAATTATTTTCGAAAATTTTAAATATATATATATATATATGGAGTGGTTCCAGAGTGCACACCCCTTAAGGTGTGCATTGTGCACAAATATTATTCGGTGAAATTTTAATCATTATTCGGTGAAATGTGAAACATTCTACCGAACACTGTTATGTTTTTTTTTTTCCGTTCAGTTCAGATGAAAACGTCCCAATTCCACTGAATAATTTATAACATTTTACCGAATAATGTTTAGTTTTTTTATTTATCCATTTCAAATAAAAGAAACCTCAATTCCCTAAACAATAGTTACAATTTATATGGAATGCCTCAAATTTCACCAAATAATATTTCACATTCCCCTAAACAATACTCACATTTCACCGAATAAAGCTTCAAATTTCACTGAATAATGTTTCACATTTCACCGAATAATATTTTGTACACAATGCACATCCTAAGCCTTGTGCACAATTTACCCATTCTCTCTCTCTCTCTCTCTCTCTATATATATATATATATATGGGCAACATTATAATTTTTTAATTGTATTTACATTTAAATTTGAAATACTTGCATTTACCAACTGTAAAATTAGGATTTGGGGTAAAGGAGGCTATTAAACCATGCACTTGCTTTCTTCCGGCCTCCAAATTTCAATCTATATTGTAATAGTTAAGAACGTAAGGCCATGTGCACCCGAGAACACATCTTCTAGCCCTTAACTCAATTGGTCGACAGGACTATAATACGTTTTTTAGTGCAATTAAATTAATGTGAAAGTCTCCTAGATAGTATGCAAATTGTCTGAGACTTGTATATATATGTCCCTAGCTAGTTTATGCGTTTTACCGTTTAGCCTTTACTGCATTTGTTTTATTTTATTCAAATTAAATGGGCTAAAATGTTGGGCCTTGAAATCTAAATAATATATATGATCCAATAACAAAAGTGAAGAAGCCCACTTTTAACAAATGTGTAAATTGTTGCCAATCACGTAGGATCGTACGACTCTGAGTAGAATCTCGATTCTACCGATTCAACCGATTCTGTACCGACTCCAATACGACTCTATTACATACGATTTTCCCATTGTGATCCTGATCGATTGCCCTACTTTGGATCGTAGAATCGTACGATTCAATGATCCGGATCGAGACTTTGATAACATTGCCCTCCTGTCCTTTTGCATTGAATAATAGTGTCAAAGTCTTTGCCGCTTCATTTCTACGGGTGCCGCTCATACAAGAACACATTTGAACTGCCGCTCCACCATGTTCATTTTTTAATTATTTTTTTTGCCGACGTGGACGGTAAGAACTTGCAAGTGCGCTCCGGTGTGTATGACCTAAGGGTAGTGCTTATTTTTTTGGGTATAAAATTAATTATGCTACTGGATCTGAAAACATCTTTTTTTTTTTTAAGTCTTTATAGTATTTTAATATTTTGATGTGAGGGACAAGTCCCATCCCGTCCCATCACGTGTAAGATAAGGTCCGTGTGAGATTCAAAAAAAAAAAGTGAATCCTGTTCCGTAAAAATTAAGCGGGACGGGCCCCGTCCTGATCATGTCCCGTCCCACGCCCACCCCTATGTAAATATGCATCACCTTCTTCAAAATGAAACCCAACATATTTCTCAAAAGAGCTTTTATTCTACAAAAGAAAATTTAATAATTCAACAATTAGACTCCACAATGATAACAATATATGTGTCAAACCATCATCTCATGCTAATTGGAAAACATAAATGATATATCCTTGCCTCTGTCATCTCCGAGGTTGACCCCATTTGAATAGCTCTTACATCCAAGCACGAGTTAGAAGGGGTATGTGGTGGCTTAAGCCCATCTCTAGTTGAGAAGAAAAAAATTATATTTTTTACAATAATTTTTACTAATTTTAGAACTAAAGTAATACAAAAAAATATAACAAATAATTGATGCATCAATTGAGGCAGACCTCAGTTGAACATCTTTTATGTTCATTAATTGATGCATCAGATCTTTTCATGGGTTTGCGATATTTAATTAACCCCCTCGATATTCACCAATGGTATGTGCCATATGACAATATTTTTCTCTCGATATTCAACAATGATGTATGATGTGTGACTTTATTTAGTCGAATAACTTTCACAATTAGCTCATAAACATCATAGATTATGGTTTGTGGTTCACCTTTTTGAAGAAACAACAGTTATGAATCCACCAAATACTACACACCAAAGTTCTACAAACATGTTGTATATACTTAGTAACAATATAATGTAATCAATTATATACCGTACTATACCAGATTCGGCAAATCTTGACTCAATTATATACCGTACTAAACTTTTAACTATAAAACATCTTTATCAAAAGATGACATAGAATAGTATAAACATATAAAATACTATATATACACATGATTGATTAATTATATATATATATATATTAACTAAGTTATTTAAATATATTATTTCCAATATTAATTAATACATTATTGTTTTGAAAATAAACATATACTAGTACGATACATGCGCCATGGTGCATTTTTTTTATAAATAATATTTAGATATAGATTAATAATAGACATTAAAGTTAATACAATATTTTCAATTAACCCCATTGATTAGTAAATGTGTTAAAAATAACCGAAAAATACAATTGGGTTAAAGAGATAAAGAGAAAAATCAATAATTAATAGTGAAAGATAAAAGGTTTGAATAAATCTCATTGGTTAAAAAATATAACATCAAATAATATTGGGTAATTAATATTAGAAAATTTTCCACGAAAAATAATATTAGAAAATGAAGTTTCCATAATAAATGATATTATGTAAATCATATTTTCAAAAATAACTTTGAACATGGAGATGACGTACATATGACATAAATGCTTCTCTTTTAATATAGTATATAGATAGATGATTTAATAATTCATGATCTTTAAAAATTACCTAATTTAGATGATATTAGAAGATATGTATACAAATTTATTAAAATGGTTATAAATAGGTGGCATCATTTAACAATATGGTAATTAAAATGTATTTTTGCAATTTTTTTGGAGGGAAATTTTTTATTCAAATGATGGCATGTGACAAAAAAAAAGTTGTTATTTTAGTATTGTATAAGATATAAGATAGGATTAGATATATATTTTAATTGAACTTTTAACTTGCACTAACACTTCATACAAATCAAATAATAAATAAGATTTGTCACTGATAATGATCAATAGGACGAGTACGCCACTAGGTTCTCCAAAAGTGGCTCCGTAGACGAAGATAATGCAAAATGTTAGTAAAGTATCTAGCAAAATCACACACGTGTACTAATGTTCCTTTGATTTTGCAGGGATATGATTCTAATTCTTCATTCATATCAGGAGTTGAAAAGAAGGTATGTCTTCTATAAGCTATTTCGTACCTTGGATTGAGACTGAAGCTATAATATATAGACCTGTCAAACGGGTCATTCGGGTCGGGTTCGGGTCCGGTCACTTCGGATTTCGGGTAAAACGGGTCTCGGGTAAAACGGGTTTCGGGTTTTTCGGGTTGACTCGAACTCGGGTTTGATCGGGTTTCGGGTCGGGTTCGGGTCGATTTCGGGTTTGTCAATTTTTTCTTTTTTAAATTAAAAAAATCATTATTTGATAATTTTGTGATAAATTTTAATTATATATATAAAATATAATTATATATAATTATAAATCAACCGGGTCAATCGGGTCATCGGGTCAATCGGGTAAATCGGGTCAAAATTACCGGGTCAATCGGGTCGAAACCCAGATTACCCAAAAAGTTTCGGGTTTTTCGAGTTCGGGTCAAAAAAAAATTCGGGTCAAAAATTTCGGGTTCGGGTCGAAAATTTTTCGGGTCGGTCGGGTCGGGTCACTGGGCCGGGTTGTGTTTTGATAGGTCTAATAATATATATACATCAAACATTGTCTGTCTAACATAGACATATGCTAATGGATATCAAACAAATATGAGTGGAAATTATCTATAACTTTAAATATTTATCGAGTTTTATTTTGGGGTGATTACTTCGATGTCCTAATTTTTGGAGTTTATTAGGAAAATGTCTCCTACCTCTTCCAAATTAACTAAATGTTCATTGCCCCCTGTGCCCCTCCCCCCCCCCCCCCACCCCACCCATGCGTGCCCCTTGTGACCCCCTCCGGTTTCAGGATTTTTTTAATTTTTTTTTTCGTGTTTTCAGAGTTGCTGAAACGAAATTGCTGAAACTTCTATTTCATCACATACGGTTTCAGCAACCCCCTTTTCAATTTTTTTTTCCAGTTTTTTTTTTCCTCGCGTTGCTGAAATCGCATGTGCTGATGCTGAAACTCATGTTTCAACACATGTGCTTTCAGCAACCCCTGTTTCAGTTTTTTTTTATTTTACCGCATTGATGAAACAGGGGTTTCAGCACATACGATTTCAGCAGCCCCTGTTTCAATGTTTTTTTTACCGCGTTGCTGAAACAAGGGTTGTTGATGCTGAAACCCCTGTTTCAGCAAAGTTGTTGATGCTGAAACCCCGGTTTTAAATGCTGAAATTGTTGCTGAAACCGGAGTTATTTTTTTTTCCTTTTTTTTTCCGGATCACCACTTCGATACCGGAGTTGCTAAAATCGAAGGTGTTGAAACCGGAGTTGTTTTTTTTTCCAGTTTTTTTTCCGCGTTGCTGAAACTTCTGTTTCAGCACATACGTTTTCAGCAACCCCTGTTTCAGTTTTTTTTACAGTTTTTTTTTCCGCGTTGCTAAAACGGAATTGCTGAAACTCCTGTTTCAGCACATACGGTTTCAGCAACCCCTGTTTCATTTTTTTTACCGCGTTGCTGAAACCCATGTTTAAGCACATTCGGTTTCAGCAACCCTTGTTTTTAACTTTTTTTTTCCGCGTTGAAACCGAAGCTGTTGAAACCGGAGTTGCTTTTTTTTTCGCGTCACCACTTCAATACCGGAGTTGCTGAAACCGGTTTTTTTTTTGTTTCGCATCACCGATTCGACATCGGAGTTACTGAAACCAAAGTTGCTGAAAGAAGAGTTGTTTTTTTTCCGCTTCACCATTTCGACACTGGAGTTGCTGAAACCGGAGTTTTTTTTTTCAAAAAAGGTTGAAATGCTGAAATAGTAGCTCATGCAATTTTATAGGAATTAATTTTAGCATTTCAGCATACGAATTTGCTAATAAGAAATAATTTCATCATTTCATATCACACGAAAAATCAAAAAGCTAATAAGCTCTTCAAAAGTTTCAGCAAGACAAAAAAAAAAAAAAATGAATCCAATTTTTTTCCATTCCAATCAACCAAACTAGTTAAATCAATCCAAACAAAATTAAACAAGAAATTGAAATCAGAGTTGCTTTTTTTTTCTTTTTTCCGCATCACCACTTTGACACTGGAGTTGCTGAAACCGAAGTTGCTTTTTTTTTTCTTTTTTTTTTTCACGTCACCACTTCCGGAGTTACTGAAACCGGATTTTTATTTCAAAGAATGCTGAAATGCTAAAAAAAATTCAAAAAATGATGAAATGCTAAAATATGTGCTTGTGTATAAGATATAGTAGCCCATACAAATTTATAAGAATTAATTTCAACATTTCAGCATAACGAATTTTGCTAATAAAAAATATAAAAATTAATTTAAGCATTTCAGATCACACAAAAAAAATTGCTGAAATTGATATCCAAACTCTCAACAATGCAAACTCAATCACATAATAAACTAACCACAAATTCACTGTTTGCTACCAATAAAAATGCTTAAAATAAATTGTATTTTTAATATAATTTGTAATATTATTTTGCTACCAACAAAAAAAAAAGCTGAAAATGAGGAATTTGGGCTATCAAAATCAAAATGCAGCACAAGATCAGATTATCGATTACACAACTATGCCATGCTCAATTGAATTCCATCGGCAAATTCATGAAAAAACCAGCCATTGTGTATAAGTAAATTCTGAATTCAAGGAAGCAAACTCACCGAAAGCAGAGTCGATTGCTCTTCGATAAGTCAGCTCCATCTCCGCCGCTCTCCATCCTCGCTCCATCTCCATCTTCGTCCCTCCTCGCTCAATCTCCGCAGCTCTGCTCACTGATTCACCACCGGCAACTAGCAAACTCACCGGAAGCAACGATAACGCATGGGGGAGACTGACTGCTGAATCCTCAATCGGAAAAGTGCGGAAACACATGGAGAAGCCATAGGAGAAGAGATATGCGGTCTCTGCGAACCTCGCAGCCACCGACGTCTTCGGCGGTGCTCATCGGCGGCGCACCGAGATCCGATTGGAACTGTACCATTCCTTTTCATCTCTTTTTCCTCTCGAATTTCAACTTGTCTTCACTTCAGGCAGCCGAATTCATCTTTCCTGGCATCGAATCAGGCAGCTGCAAACCAGCAAACTGCACCTTTCGTTTTGTCCTTCTCTACCTCCTCTCGCTCGCCGGAGCAACGCGCTTCCTGTTGACACCAAGCGAGGGAGCAGTCGAGCAACACACCTTCGCCGAGATCCAAGGCTCCGGCAGGAGGACGGGGATGCTGTGATCTCCGATGGGAGGCAGGCAGGGAGGGAGATGACAAAAAAGGGGCGGGGATGAGGGAGGCAGGGAAGGAGACGATGAACAAAAGGGAAGAGGGGGGGGGGGCACGACAAAAAAGGGTGGACTTTAACTTAATATCCAGAGGTCTGTGGACATTTGTTAAATTTGAGCCAAAAAAGTGGCCCGTTGTAATAATTTTCTCTTTTATTTTTTGCTAATATCTACATATCTTTACAAAATTTAGATAGAGATAAAAAATACTAGCTAGCCATATAATAAGACCAATTTGATTAAATATCCACCATCAACTATTTATTAACTAAATCTATAATCATACATACACATATTAGGTCGTTTCTTCTTAGCATATATACTTAACTGAAACAACTAACCGAGTATATAACATATAGTTGACAAAACAAAGGAACATAAGCTGACAAACGATAAACATATATAAATTCATTTGTCATCATATTAAAAGCACATATATTTTAATAAAAATCATTTGAAACATGAGGTGACAAAAATATAAGCTGACAAGCCATTACATATAGCTAACAAAAGTAATACATATAACTGAAAAACGATGAAACCATGAGAGATAACATAAAGAAAATCATTATCACAGATATCTGTCAGTACAGTAACAAACAGCTGACAAATGAAGAAACATACGCTGAAAAATGATATTTGACAATATCAGCATACTATATATATATTCAAAGATACATACACCCCAAGAATGTTTTTAACAAAATGTTTGGAATTACAAAATTGGCACCAAAATATAATCATGTTTTGACATGTGTTTTCTAACACAAATACTAAAATTGAAATCCCCATTTCTCCCTGAATAGATCACAACACATCCGTTAACGATACCGAAAAAGCTTGTCTTGATTAAACGATCTAACATCTCCCCCAAAAACTAGAGCTTTAATAGCCTTGACAGTAAAAATGTCACAAGAAGCTCTGCACATCAAACAGGAATACAAATTACATTAGGGCATACAAAATATAAATAAAACTGAACATAAAGAAAAATATTTATTATAAATAAACATACCCAGTTTCATCATTCATGATATCAGGGGTTCTCTCTATGGTGAATGCCAGAGTAGCTTCATCCTTCTTGTATGTCTCAAATTTGCTCAAGTGAACAGGAAGCCACACATCTAAGCCCCATAAACACTTCTTCAAGTCAAAACGATCAGTAGCATACTTATTACAATCACACACTAGAACAATCCTTTCGGGGATTTGAATTTCTAGAGAAACCCAATGCATGTCATTAATATTGAATGGAGTGTAAATCCTCTTTGCAGTCATCCAATCTTTCCCATACTCCTTAGTATACAACCCAATGAAATACTTTAATATAGTTTCTTTAACAGGAGCTAATGCCAGTAAGGATGCAACTGTTTGTTGTAAATACCATTGGTAAAATACCCGGTCCAAAATAAGAACATCCTCGTATTTGGAAGCCTCGTTTAATATTCTCTTCCTCATATGAAAAAGAGCTTCCTTCATATGCTGAAAATGCATATTATACAAGTTTTAGTGGATTGTAATCAAAACTATTCTATTTACCCCTAAAAATTTAATACACACATTATATATACTTACTATGCCATAAAGTCATTTGTCTTTCCTAATCACAACTTCAAAAAACGTTGTCTTTGTCAACATACGGTCATAAACATTGACGGAAAAATCTCTTAGGGACAAAATCTGAAAAAGTTAGCACACCAAAAATATGACACTTGGAAAACACAAAATCACGAAATGATCACCTATTCCCTTTTACTAAAGAGTACAAAAAGATATGCTTATCTTCAGATAACAATGGCTTTAAAGGATTGTATTTTGGTACTCTCCCCCTTCTTTACATTCTCACAGAGTCACGGGGGCTCAAACATAAGCTGCTAGATTCAAAAATAAGATTAGAACGCTTTAACAATTCTATTTTAGCATCATCCTTGCAATGTTTATCAATGTCAGCTCGCATCCCCATAAGAGATTTCAACATCACCTGAAGATTGGAAATAAATTCAGAACTCAAAAGGATAAGAACACAAAGAAATGACCAGCCAGCTGACAAAAGAATTGCAAATAAGCTAACAACTCATAACGGATAGCGGATAAAAAGGATGAAAATATCAGGATATAGTGTTTTGCATACTTGAAAGATGTCATCAATCATCATATATAATGAAATACAACAATAACCCATAAAACAACATATTTTTCGAAAAAACAGAAACACCACCACATGCCATGTTCTTAACCACAAATACTAAACTAACCTTCCACTCTAACAATCTTCCCATCCACACCCCCCTCTTGTTCTTGTTCTTCCACCTCATTGATTTTCACTTCTCGATCACAACCCAAATTATCGGAAACTTCAGTAACCTTGCTCACAAGTTCACTAACTTTGTTTTCTACAATTACAAGTCTTTTTGAATTTTTTTAAAAATATTCCCTCGAGCTTCAAACACAAATCCTTAGCCCATACAAGTATGCCCCCTTCCCCAGCTCTGGTATTTTCAACATCCTCTTTATCAGGTCCCCTTTGGCCTTTGTCAATTGCATCTTCTTTCTCAACTTTATCAGAGAGGCCCTTCTTCTCCTTGATGGCAGCATCCAGTTGCGGAGACCATCCCCTCCTTAAAATGACAAATGGATCAACTTGCTCTTATGCCTCTTTTTGACAACCTTAGCAGCCCCATCAGAAGACTTACGCTTGACACTAAAGCATGTCAAGGGGGCTGCGAATGGAACTGAAAAATCAGAAGAAGGAGGGATGAGACTGGTGGAAGCACGTACAGAAGCCTCAAGAGCGTTATTTCCAATAAAATTCAAGTAAAAATCCTTCCTAACATTCCTCACATGATAAGGAGGGTCTGATCGAGGTTCAAAATAACATTCCAAACAAAGAGAGTCAAGAAATGGTTTTTCAACTTCTACTTGAAATTCCATCCCACTCATCCTTAAGAATTCAGCATACTTTGGATACAATGGGACCTGTGTTCAGTAATACAAGAAATGCTGGTAATCAGAGAAATGACAGATAGTTAACAAAGGATGAAAAATAGGATGACAAATCATGACAAATAGCTGAAAAAGTTTTAAACAAAGCATAAAAGCTTACCGCTTCACCAAAAAGAGATAATTAAAGCTTCTTCACGCTTACTTTTCACGTTACAAACCCAATGCAAAGAGGTTGGGATGTTGTGAACATAGTGAAAACTACATCCAAGCTTTTGAGCAATAGAATGGAAAGTTTCAAGAATTCAGATCTGTTAACCACACACACACACACACACACACACACACACCACACACCCTGAATTTCACACATGGCAGATAGCTGACAAATAAACTATGAGTAGTGAAAGCCAAACGTGAATAAAAAATCACCTGGAAGGCTAGCGGATATCCATGCAACACATATACAACCTTTTCTTTCCCAAACATGTCAACAACTGATACCCTCCTCAAACATTTTAACAACTGCTGGTAACATTCACAACCCCAATGATATTTCTCAAAATTTTCAGAATCACAAGCAAGCACTAAATGGTCCAAGCTGACAACTTCAGAGAGTTTAAACAACAAAACCTTCCCAATAATCAACATCTTCACCATCACTAACTTTTTTCGTGACTTTTTAGGCCCAACTTTAAAAAAACTTAACAATATCAGAATAAGACACAATGGCCTTGCCAAAGAAGTCTTTAAATGTAACAGGCTTAAGAGGTGAATGATCATATTCTATAATTAGAAGACCATTTATAAGATGAAGGTCAACTAAAGAAAAACGAGACAAAAAACCCCCAACTCTAACCCAAATTTCCCACAATTTCTTAGTTACAATCTCATGCATATATAGCCATGTGATGAACTAACTAAAAATTAAAAAGAAGTTTGGAGGCCTCCTGAAAAATTAAACCAAAATAGCTATTCTCCACCTGTTGAATATTAACAGATGACAACCCTTTTCTAATAATTCCACATGTCGGGGTAAGAATACAGATTACACTGAGCAGGAAACCGTTGTTCATCACTAAGCCAATAATAAGGAAACCCTTATAAACCACAAATATAAACAGCTGACATTTCTGCAAAAACAACGGACAAACTCAAAAAAATTGAACACATTGGAAAAAAATAAACTACGTACCCTCACATTGAACTTGTTTTTTTACTCTTCTAATCCAGACACGCCAGTCCCTACACGAAATTGAACACATTACAAAAGAATTAACACTAGATTAAAAAAAAGTTAAACAGTCAAACCCTAGCTCATACATGCAATGAAACCCAAACAGAAATGCTACATTACAAGAAAACCAAAAGGAAAAATAAGAAAAAGAGAGAATTAAAGAAAATCAAAGAAAAATGACAAAAAAATATTATTGATCAAGACTTCTAAAATTCCTCTAAGATTGACATATCGTTCTAAACTCTTCTAAATTAAGAGTTTATATAGATATAGATATATATTTACCTAAATCTAAAATTTGCCACAATTTAAAAAAATAATAATAAAAATTGATTAGTAAGAAGCAATTCTAAAGTAAATAATAACACGCATTAAAGAACTAAGATTAAATCTCTAAAGTTAAAAAAAAATAACGGGAGAAAAAATATTTGAAAAGTGTGCAAATGATCTAAATCTATAAAGGAGATTTAAGGAGCACAATTATAGCTTCACATATACACCCTTATTTTTTCAGTGTGCTTTACCCGAATCCAAATAATGTCATAATAAAAAAAAATGATTAGTGACTGAAACACTTCGAAAGTAAATAATAATATGCATTAAAGAATCCAAGTTAAACTTGTAAATCAAAAATAAAAAAATAAAAAAAAAACATATGGGTGAAAAATAGTTAAAAACTGAGAAAGTAATGTAATGTTATGAAGGAGATTCAAGAAGCACAACTTGAGCTTCACATATACACCCTTTTTTGTTGTTGTTGTTGTTGATGTGATTACCCGAATCTAAATGTTGTCAAATTTTAAAAAATTAAAATTAAAATTTATATATGAGAAAGTTTACAAACTCGAAATGCACCAAGAAATTCAATAAGGTTGAAATAATTTAAAATTTAAAATTATTTTTAAATTGCAAGATTCATTGGAAGTATCTTCGCTAATAAAAGTATGGGAATTACTAGTAAATATCCCATTTTGATAATTGGTTTGCAAAAATAACTAGGTTTGAAAACAATTGTATCCATATTTGAAATTTTGCCAAAATACCTTATTCAATTATCAAAACTACCCATCACCCAAAAAATAGGAAAAAAGGTTAAATCTTTTTGGTATTTATTATTTTTCTTATATTTTTAAATTATATTAAATAATTAAAAAATCTGCAATTTCCAAAAAAAAAAAAAAGAAACTGAACCCTGACCCCAATCTCTAACCGCAAACCCCATTCCCTAGGTTAAAATAGTATCTTTACTCAATCTCACGCCGATTATTGAACACATCCTCTCAATGTTCATAATTGGCATCGTCAACAATGATATTCATCATGTCAATGTGATAATATTTTGGTTTCAAGAAATATATTGACAATCCTTTTGTAAATATGGTTAATAATGCAATAAATATGATTTACCGTATCTTTAGTCAATCTCTCCCTGATTATAACTTCAATCCTGTCAACGTAAACTTATAGTCTTGTCACTATTAACATTAATCCTGTTAGTGTAAATAAATAACTTTGTCATCTTGGACATACCTTTAATTTCTAGTTATGGTGTGGATAAAATCGTGTCATTATTCTCTTCCCGATTATTGGTTACATCCTGTCAATATTAATTCTCAGCTTTGTCATGAAGAACATATATCATGTCAATGTAAATAAATAATTGTCATATTGGTTATCCCTTTAATTTCTAATTATGGATAATAATCTAGAAGTTACGGTATGGATAAAATCGTATATTTATTCTCTTCCCGGTTATAAATTCCATCCTGTCAGTATTATTTTTCAGCTTTGTCATGATAAACATTTAACTAGTAAAAGTGAAATTTTAATAGTGTGGATATGCACGTATTTACATTTCTTTTCAAATCTCTTAGTACCAAGACAATGTTTTTCATCCGGTGAGTTTTATTATTTTGAATTTTCTAGAAAAAAAATATTAAAATCATTATTTTAATATATATTTCATTTTTAAAATATTTTTTTACTTTTCTTTTAATCTGTAATTCTCCTTTTAAATATTTTTACTTTTAAATTTAAAGGTAAAATCATCTATTAATTTTTAGCACAAATGACCCACCTATTTTATTTTTTCTAATCTCACAAAACAGATATACTTTTACAAACCGAACACCGATTTGGAATATTTCTGCAAATCGGCCATAAAAATATATTTAAATGCAATTTATTAAAGAAGATCTTAGTATAAATATTCAAAATACGTTTAGATTCAAATGACATCTTAACAGCATAAAAAATAATTAAGATATTAATATATGTCTTATAAATAATTGATAGTCAATCATATCACTTTAGTTTTTTTTTCAAATACAGTCATAAAAATAAATTATTTTAATAAAAAAAATTTAAGAATACCTTTTTGAATGAAGAGCTTCCTAGGGCAGATTAAACATATTTTAAAAATATTAGAATGAAATAATATTTATTGGAGTATTATTTGTAATGTTTATTCATTATTGATTATTGTTTAATTTAAATGAACACAAAAATAACTTTCAAGGTAATTAGGAAGAAGAACTAATTAATTTGCCAATTAATCTAAAGTGGAACCATTTTAGACGGGAATTAAGCTGCTACATAAGGAGATTTTCTTTCGTTTTTTTTTTTTTAATTTTTGATCACATAAGGAGATTTTCTTTCGTACATCTGTTATATACTTATATGTATCCTTTCACTTATATATTCTTATTATTTGTTATCAGGCAAAAGATTTTCTCTTCAAATTCACTAAAGCCGCGGGTGATAATATTCAAAGTGCGATAAAGGAGATTAACATTAAATTGGATGATATACAGAAATATCTGAAAAATTTTGAGCTTCAGAAGCATAGCCATAAAGAATCGACTCGTAATATGATTGCTCGTGCATCAGGTTCTCAAGTCAATGCTATAACAATCATCGGAAGAGATGGAGACAAGAAGAAAGTAATCGAGCGGTTGTTAAAAGCCTATTCCATGGGTAAACAACCAAGAATTCCCGTAGTTGCGATTGTTGGAATGGGTGGAATGGGGAAAACAACTCTAGCCCAACTGGTCTTTGATGATGAGATTTTGAAACAAGATTGCAACTTTGAACTACGATTGTGGGTATCTGATTCTAAAAGGTTAGATTTGCCATTAGTGTTGAAGAGTATTCTCAAGTCTATTAGTCCCAGCGACAGCAGCATGATTGATAATCTTGAGGAAACTCAGTTGAAGGATCGACTTGCTAAGGAAATCAATGGGAAGAGGTTCCTTCTTGTTTTAGATGATGTGGAGAATGAGGATCATTTGTGTTGGTTAAATTTGAAAGGTTTATTGAGCAACAGAAACAAGGAGGGGAGTAGAGTTCTGATCACAACACGTTCAAAAAGAGTGGCACGTTCTATGGGCGCATCAACCTATCAACTAGAAGGCCTTTCAAATGAGGATTCTCTGCAGTTATTTGAAAGTATTGCATTTGATGAAATAAGAGATGAAAAATTGGTTCCAATTGGCAAACGTATAGTTGAAAAATGTGCGGGAGTTCCCTTAGCTATAAAAGTAATAGGTGCTTTCCTGTATCCGAACCAAGATAATATAGTCATGTGGGAGGATATGGTCAGTGACTTGGGCAAAGACAACCAGATTATGGCGATTTTGAAGATGAGTTATGATGATCTTGATTCCATTTTGAAGCAATGCTTTTCATTATGTGCCCTTTTTCCGAAAAATTCTCGTATTTCCAAGGGGATTTTGAGTGGCATTTGGAAGGCCAATATGTCCAAGGAGATTTTGAGTGGCGTTTGTACAACGAACTTAGAGATATTGTGTAACAGATGCTTCCTAGAAGTATCAGAAAGATGTCATGGGGATGAGGATACATATTATAAGATGCATGATTTGATGCATGATTTGGCCGAAAAAGTAGCTGGGACAGAGATGCTCGTGGATTTTGATGGTATGGGGGATCGTAACAAGTTAATCGTTGGCAAAACTGTTCGACATCTCAGTCTCTTGTCTCATGAAATGAGAAATAGTAAAGAATTAATATGTGAGCTCCAAGGAAGGAGACTACGTACTTTCATCCGTTATTCAGAGCAGCCCCTGCCATTTGATATTGATAAGCTAGTGTCAAATTGTCCAGTTATTCGATTCTTGGATTTACAAGGTTATAGCATTGGCAATCTAACAGATTCAATTGGGAAGTTGATCCATTTACGGTATTTAAATCTCTGTAGTACTGATGTGTGTACCTTTGATTCTGTTAATGAGTTGATCAACCTTCAGTATTTGTGCTTAAGAAAATGCAAGGCCTTGACTCACTTGCATTCTGGAGTGTGTGACTTGACATCCCTCTATGGGCTCGACATTTCTAGATGTGGAAAATTGGAGGAGATTCCAATGAAAGTTGAGAAGCTTACCAACCTCAGGTATTTCACTTTAAAAGAGTGCAAGGCCTTGACTCACTTGCCTTCTGGAGTGGGTGGGCTGAGATCCCTTCAGGTGCTCGAACTTTCTTGTTGTGAAAAATTGGAGGAGCTTCCAAGGGAAGTTGAGAAGCTTACCAACCTAAAGTATTTGTTTTTAAATGAGTGTAAGGCCTTGACTCACTGGCCTTCTGGAGTGGTTGGGCTAACGAACCTCGTGATGCTCGACATTTCTAGCTGTGAAAATTTGAAGGACCTTCCAAAGGAAATTGAGAAGCTTACCAAACTCAAGATATTGTATTTAAAAGAGTGGAAGACCTTAACTCAGTTGCCTTCTGGAGTGGGTATGCTGACATCCCTTGAGATACTCGACATTTGTAGCTGTGAAAATTTGGAGGAGCTTCCAAGGGAAGTTGGGAAGCTTACCAACCTCAACCAGTTGTATTTAAAAGAGTGCAAGTCCTTGACTCAGTTGCCTTCTGAAGTGGGTGGGTTGACATCCCTTGAGGTTCTCGACATTTCTTGTTGTTTAAAATTGGAGGAGCTTCCAAGGGAAGTTGAGAAGCTTACCAACCTCAAACATTTTTATTTAAAAGAGTGCAAGGCCTTGACGTATTGGCCTTCTGGAGTGGTTGGGCTAATAGACCTCGAGAAACTCGACATTTCTAGTTGTGAAAATTTGAAGGAGCTTCCAATGGAAATTGAGAACCTTACCAAACTCAAGCATTTGTATTTAAAAGAGTGGAAGACCTTGACTCACTTGCCTTCTGCAGTGGGTGGGCTGACATCCCTCGAGGAGCTTGACATTTCTTGCTGTGGAAAATTAGAGGAGCTTCCAAGGGAGGTTGAGAAGCTTACCAACCTCAAACATTTGTATTTAAAAGAGTGCAAGACCTTGACTCACTTGCCTTCTACAGTGGGTGGGCTGACATCCCTCGAGGTGCTTGACATGTCTTTCTGTGAAAAATTGGAGAAGCTTCCAATGGAAGTTGAGAATCTTACCAACCTCAAGCATTTGTATTTAAAAGAGTGCAAGGCCTTGATTCACTTTCCTTCTGGAGTGGGAGGGCTGACATCCCTCGAGGTGCTCGACATTTCTACATGTGGAAAAGCTAATGAACTTTCAAGGGAAGTTTGGAAGCTTACCAACCTCAAGTATTTGTATTAGTAGAGTGCAATACCATGACTCACTTGCCTTTTGGAGTGGGTGTGCTAACATACCTTGAGGTGCTTGATATTTCGGAGTGGGTGAGTTGACATCCCTCAAGAAGGTTGATGATTCTTGGTGTAAAAGATTAGAGAAGCTTTATGTTAATCAAAATTTGTTAAGAGAACAAAGTTGAATAACACATTTCAAAGTTTGGTTTTTTTTTTTTTTTGTGATCTAGATTGTATTATTGTATCTAGTTTGGTTTTGGATTTAGACTATGTTTAGATTATATAAGCTTTTGTATTTAATTTGGCTTATCTGTTTGAGTTTGAACTGGTTATTGAGTTATTTTTCTTTGGGGTTTGCGACTAGACCCTTTTGTATTTAATTTGGTTTATCTGTTTGAGTTTGAACTGGTTATGGACTTATTTTTCTTTGGGATTTGTGACTAGACCCTGTTGTGGGTTTCCTACGTGTTCGTAACGACAGAATCAAACTGCTCGTAGTTTCAGCATATGACTTTCCCTTGATATTTTTTTTTCTTTTATGGGTTTGGAATTTGTGGTTGGACTCGAGGTCTATACAACTTGATGTTGAGTTTCCTACATCTTGCCAAGAGTATCAAGCCTTTCAGGTGACGAACGTTAGCCATTCTTGTGACGAAAAAAGTTCAGAGTTTGAAATCATATGGATATTGTTAAATATCCGAATTTTCAGGCAACGAATATATTATGTTCGTTGCCTGAATGTTGTGACAACAGATATATACTGTCGTCAACAGAGTTATGAGAAAACCATTATGACTTATGAGTTTACTTTGTTCATGGCTTGGGTTCAAGCGGCTAGTTGTTCGTCACCAGGTCGTTCATGCGACCAGTAATACTCTCAATGCTCGTCACTTGAATCAATTTTTGAATTTTTTTATTAAATTGAAGCAATTATTTTTTTTATTAAGTAAAAATTCGAGTTCAGACAGGCCTGAAACTCGAGAGGCCGACAAGTCGACAGACGGTAAACCGTCAAACATACAACAAATACATAAACGGTGCAGAAGAACATGCTATACAACAACGAAAGATAAAATACAACAAACCTAAAGCTAGCAAGTCGAGGACGTAGACTACAGACGAAGTCAAGCACCATCTGAAATGACACCGTTGGCCGGCGATACATCAGGCATCCCTGTGGACAGTGAAGACGAACCTCCAAGGAAACAATCCGTACACGGAGTCGCCCCGTACACACCACCACGATCCCAGCCAATCCCGACTTTGACTGCCAGAACCCCAACAAAGCAAAGACTGCCACATCAAACCAAACGAAGCCGGAAACAACCCGAACAGAAATCACCCATAAATTATTACTATTCTAAAGATAATGTTTACTCAACCCTCGACGGGAATTAGAAAATGAAGGAGTTTGTTCAGCCCCAACCGGAAAAAGATAACCGAATAGGGATAAGATAAGACCCTTTTAGAAATTTGTTCAAACCCTTTCGAAATTTTTGTCAAACTCATAGGAGGGTTTATTTATGGTTGGTCTGGGATTTTAATAATTATATATATACAAATAAATATACTCTGTATATAAGAAACAAACATATAAATATATATACTGTATATAATTACCATTTTATTCATTTTATTTGTCCATTAATTTATTTATTAAATGTGGGTTGAATTAGGAGGCCCATGGGAGTAGGGCTGGGCAAAAATTGGATCGGACCGGAATTGGACCGGGATCGGACCGGAAATTACGGTTTTGGTTCGGACCGGAATTATTACGGTCTGGTCCACGGTCCAAGAAAATCTGAATTTCGGGTTCCGGTCCAAATCCGGGACCAGACCGGAATTTCCGAGTCGGACCGGAACTGGACCGGATTTGGGTGTAGAAAAAAAAGGCGTGCCTAATTACCTACTGACCTACTCCCTTGTTCATCAGTTCAGCCGCATCCTTTCCTCCTTTCATTTTCAGTTCGTCTCTTCACGGAGTTCACGCAACCCGTTCTCCGTCTTCGCACTATCGACCTCTCTCTCTTCAATTCATCGTTTCATCTTCAGCATCGCTACCTCGCTCGACGCTCGCACTCTCGTCTCACGCTCGCACCTCGCTGGACGCCGCCGGATCCCATCGCCCATCCCCCATACTAGGCCTCTCTCTCCCCTCTCTTTTAGTCTTTTCAGATCTAGGTTTTCACATGTTAATGTCGATTTTAGTCTTAGATTAGGAGAAATCCCCATTCAAGATTAAGATTTAAGAATCTTGTTCCAATTTCAAATTTAGGGTTAAGAGAAATTTCAATTTGTTCTTTAATAATTTCAAATCTAGGTTTTTGTATGTATTGTAGGAGGAATCTCATTTTGTTCTTGAAAAAAATTTGTTCTTTAAATTAGTAAACTACATCCCTAGAAATTTCGATTTGCTTCTTTTGTTCTTACAAATTTTGACTTACCTTGCTTCTTTCTTCTGTACAAAGGACTGCTTCACAGCCCGGTCCAAATGGTTGTTTCTTCTTTCTTCTGTACGCAGGACTTACCTTGCTTCTTTCTTCGGTACAAAGGGATGTTTTATGTAATTGAAAAAACAGGGTGGATAATTTCGGTCCAAACGGTTCGCGGACCGGAAAACCCGGAACCATATATTCCGGTCCCGGTCCGATCCACGGTCCAAGATTTCAAAGTTACCGGATTTCCGGTCCGGTCCGATCCGATCCGATCCAGACCGGATGCTCAGCCCTACATGGGAGTATACAAGAGGCATCGGCGATGCCAAAAAACAACAGACACCGGCAAGGCTTCCAAGGCGGCGAAGAAGGCACACCGGAAGAAGCCCGATGGCGCCGAACATACTAGGCGATGGAAAGCACACCCCCACCAGCCACACACGACGGCAGACGGCGAACGAAAATCCACCGAACACCAGGCCATGGCAACAGATGGGAGCGAGAATGAGCACTTATGGAATCCGAGCCACCAGGGTCGGCTGCGAGACTCAACGAAACTAGAGCTTCACGACACCAACAGGTGAGTGAGCAGGCGATCCGGGAAGACGAGCCACCCGGAAGCAGTGTATCGGAGCCAAAACGGTCCGAAGAAGAACCATCCGACCAAACCTCCAAAGGGAAGAAAGAGAGATGGAGATGCTCGAATCGTGCCGATCAAAATCAGATCTGGGGAAGTAGACTAAGATCTACAAAAGCCCCAAATCAAATTTGGGTTTTGATCGAAACCAAAACTGATTAACAAGGCTATGAATACCGTAAACGCGATGTGCAACCGGTGACTCACCGGAGTTTTGACATGGCCGGAACCGGGTTGAGGCCGGCCGAAGCCGGGTTGATGAAGGTCGGAGCCTTGGTTGAGTCTTCTCCTCTCTCTAGAAAACTAGAGAGAGGCAGAGCGTTTTCCTCTCTTTTTTCTATTGTTTGGTTCGAAACGTGCCAATTAAATTCAGATCTTGGGGAAGTAGACTTAGATCTACAAAAGCCCCAAATCAATTTTGGGTTTTTGATCGAAACCAAAACAGATTAACGACGCTATGGATACCGTAAACGTGATGTTCAACCGGTGACTCACCGGAGTTTTGACATGGCCGGAGCCGGGGTGAGGACGGTGATGTGATCTAAACCAACACAAGAATAGTGTAGCCTGAACCAACCTCGCAAGAATACGAGATCAATTGCAATATACGGATATCGATCACGGGGATTATATATGTATCAATTATTATCTAGAACTAATAAGCTAAGCCAAGAAAGATGGATTTGATTTTCAACTAAACTAAGAAAAAAAAAGCAAAGATTATGAAGAAAATATATATGAGAAGCAATTCCAGAGTTAAAGATTCCCACGACAATGTCACAAAGAATTCAACCTGATGTTCACACGAACTTCATCTTCTTAATTAGTCAAATTGAAGGTAAATTATCTAAAGACATCACTACGTCTCAGCTGTCGCATGTTGCAGTGATTGTGTCTAAATTAACCAAATTTAGACCCTTTAAGCTCTTTATAGACCTTAGGAGGAAATCAATTAAACTTTCGTTGTCGCCTTCCGCCTAACCGATTCACACCTAAGAATCTACGATAATTTATTAATCCTCAAGATTCCTCAACAATCGTTTAAATGTCACAATAACAATTGTTGATTCCTCAAATTCAATCCTAGGGTTCAAATGAAACCAATCCTCCTTTCGACATCATGAATTTCATCTATTTATCCAATTTCAATTCGCAGCGGTAGCATCTTGAATCTAAAAAGGATTCTAATCGATTCACATCAATTAGGTTAAGCAACTAGGATCAAATCAATTTATAAAATTCAGACTAAGTTCAAGCGAACATCGAAATCAAACAATTCGCGACATTGTCGGGTTCACCCTAACCCTAGAACGGAAAATTTAGCTAAACATAATATAGATAACAATAGAATAAATTAAAGACATGCTTAAAATAAAATGCAAACCAGAAATCTTCGTCTTGAATCCAAAGTGTAATACCGAAAAGAAATAAACAAAACCTAAAACTAAAGATGGCCGAAGCCTTGTGCGGCGTTCCCCCCCAAAAAACAAACGAAGAGAAAGCCCCCCTTAGTTCTGTAATGTAGCGAGTATATATATAAATAAATTTTCTAAATTACAATTCAGCCCAATAATTTAAGGAATTAAAATCTAACCCAACACCTACTTATAAATTCAGCCCATCAGATTCCAATTTGGCAATTTCTGCACTTTGGCTTCCAAGTTCCGACTCAGCCATTCTCGCTGCTTCGTATCAACTCTCGAATTTCCACAATATTAATGCCAAAATACCTGAAATACATAAACACTCGGTGTAGACTCCGAAAATGCAAAATAAACTAAATAAAGTATAAAATATGATAAATATGCATGAAAATAATCTAAACTAATATGCAAATGCAACTCTAAAATATGACTAAATTAGATGTCATCAAATCACCTTATGCTTGAACCTTGCTTGTCCTCAAGCAAGAACAAGTGTAAATATTCACAAGAAAGATTTTGGTTTCTATCTAAGCAATGTTTTTGCTCATTTAGATTTAGACATCGGGTTCAAAACAAGAATAAGCAAATCATACAAGAGACACATCAAGAAATCAATTCCAAGACCTTACATATGACATACTTTTGTGGAACTCTCACACTCTTGTGTTTAAGGTTAAATATTCCGCTCAAGCTCAAATCTTAAAAACTCATCTACCATAAGCTTGAATTAGCGTCATAACTCTCCATCACTTGGACTATGTACAAAAACATAACTCACGAGGTATTTTCATGGGTTGTAATGGGGTCATGGTAATAAACAAAAGGTATGGATTCTTTGGCCATGTGGTACTAAATTCGAGAAATAGAACTACTTCCTAAACTTTAACCGCAATTTCAACTTCTTTTCTCAACACACATACCAAATTTCTCACAAAAACAACATCACATAAGCAAATAAGCTCAAAACTCACAACTTTGAAAACTCATCCCCTTTTCACAAACATTTCTCTAGTGATGAAGAATTTTATTCACTTTTTTTTTCCACTTCATTTTTTTTTCTTCTCTTTTTTTTTTCCTTTTTTTTTTTGTTAACTTTATCACAAAGAACTTACAACTTAAGCACGAAACCCCCACTCAATACATAATCACTCAAAGCCAAGTATTCTCTGTTGCCCACAAAACGACACATAAATCTATTTCATCTTAATTCCCGGATGGGTAAACAAGGCTAAAATAGGCTTACGGAAGATTTTATGGAGCTACAAATGAATAGGCAATTAGGCTCAACGGGCTTCAAGCTAAGGATATACTCATGGGTAGGAAGGGAATAATAGGCTAACAAAAATTGCCTCAATCATGTTTATGCAATGCACACAAGTCATACATGTGACCTTGATAGGTTCTAACGCAAGCTTTGAAGATAAAGCAATCAAGATGAGCAATTCACACACAAAAGAAAGAGGACTCATGATGTCGGCCCTAGGCTTAGAAGCTCACGGCTTTTGTCTCAGAAGTTCAATCTCAACAAGTCTCAAGATGATTAGTTTTGAAAGAATTATAACATAAACCCAATAATCCAAATCATCACAAGTTTTTTTAACATGCCTTAAAGGATATCATCAACCAAATTTAATCAAGGAAATGACATGTTCTTCAAGAAGAGCAAGGAATTTTATAGTAAGGGTTCATCTCAATACATCCATATGCAAATGCAATGCATGAAATGCACATGAAAAATGAAAAGAAAAAAAAAATCAATGCAAAAATTATATGAAAAAACGGAGCTACACATGAACTATAAGTGAGTTGCAAGTGAGTTACCCTCACCCCATGCTTAAAAGCTACTTTGTCCCCAAAGTAGAGAAAAAGAAAGAGTAAGGAAGAGGAAACTCACTAAAGAATCAGGCACACTTGGGCATTCTAGACAATTTGTCCATTTCAGCACAACAGGAGCTTCCCGAATTCATCAAAATCAACCAGCAACATTACTCCCGGGTGTGATTGAGGACTTGCAAAACATGTAGTTACATCTCCTTGTTATTGAATCTGACCAAGACATAAAAAACAAAGGAAACACCCAACCAACAAGACAATACAAGTTCTATCCAATATCAAGAGCACCACACCATATAAAACCAAGAGTAAGTCATAGTCACTCTAGATCGAACAGACTTCATGGACATTATGGACATAACCCGTAAAATCAGTAATCAAGTCCAGGAGGATGATCCAAAGCATGAAGAATGAAGCATCTACTCCTTCAAATAGCCTTATCACAAGTAACACCTCAATTCCACCAGATAAGTTAAGCTCTAACTCAGCCAAAATCAATGATACTCATAAGACATATCAGCAAACACAAGGCACCAGCACGATGCAGGGCAAGAGCATGCACAAAATTCAGTTCTGCACCTCACACTCATCCATATTCATCGAATTGAATGTCGAGCACTGACATTCACGGATTAGAGTCAAAGGCGGCAGCAGCAAGGATTGAGGTTGCATCAGGCGACGATGCTGAGTACAGGTGCTAGGGCTATGCCGACGCTTCTACATCTGTTTCCCTCTCGCCCATAGGTGTTGTGTGTGGTGGCGGTCAGAGGCGGGCTGGTGGGGGCGAAAAGGTTAGGGTTTAGGTGGTGGCAGGTGCGGTGGAAAGGTGAGGAGGAGAGGCGTCGATTTGTTGTGCGGCACCGGTGAAGGTAGTGCAGCGAAGGGCGCCGGCGAGGGGTGAGACATCGGTGGCAAGGAGAAGACGGCGAGGATGGGAGCGAGGCGGAAGGTTGGCGGTGAAGGAGAGGATCGGGAAGAGAGAAAGGAAAGAGAGGGATAGACGGAAAGGTTCTTTTATTTTCTCTTTTTTTTTGTTTGTTGAATGAACAACAGGAGCTGAACGCGCGATCGCGCGGAAGATCACACGGGCTTGCTTTTTTTTTTTTGTAATAGCAAACTATTATAACCAAAATAAAATAAAAGAAGACTTACCTTAAATTGACTCGAAAACGTTTGAACCTTCCCGAATGGATGGTCCATGGCTCGATCCAACCATCTAGTAAAGTCTTTTCGGGGCAATATAATTGGGATCCATTGAAGCTCAAGCTCCCGAAAGATGTGCTCTTCTCCTTAGCATCTTTTCCCTTTGTGTGTTCACCGTTACAACCATCTTCGAATAGAAAGACTTCCTCTTGGGATTTGCTGTATGGCGGTATATCAATGAGAACTTCCTTTGAAAGGTCATCTATATGCCACTTGGAGAGTAGTCCAGTGAACGCTCCGAATCGTTCCTTAACATTCTCTTGAACCATCACTTCAGAAAATAGCGACGGTGACATGTATACTCGGGAAACAACCAATCCGGGTTCTTCTCTGGATTCCTCATTTCCAGGATCATCAATCTCAAACACTTTAGACTCATGTATATGCTCTTCCAAACTTTCCTCAATCTCAATAGATACAATAGTGCAATCGTCATTGTCACTGTCACTGGCATCTGTTTGGCTTGAGAGGCTTTCTGGAACAGTCTAAGCATTCATGGTAAGTTGAGCAATTTGGGCTTCAATTACCGCAATCTTAGCGAGTAGCTTCTTCGTTGATAGGTGTGAATAAGGTCTTTGCTTGGGAGGAGGTGGTGGAGGTTGAAACTGAAATCCTATTAGAGCCCTTTCTTGAGCGTGATTGCTCTCATAATGCTCATCAGAATTGCACCTATGGTACATATCATCAGCATCCTCGTAGGTGGGGGCCCACAACACCGGGCATTCAAAGATCATATGCCCAAAACCCTCGCAAAATTCGCAATGAGCATGGTTCTCATACGTCGAGAATTGATTTTCCAAAGTGGCATGACCAGAAGATGAAAAAACATCACAATAAGGAACGCAATTCATCTCTGGGAGAACACACCTGAAATCACAAAAAGAAAGAAACAAAATCAAAAGCAAAAGAAAGACTTAGCTATCTAGTTTATAGAAACAACTAATACTATCAATAATCCCCGGCAACGGCGCCAAAACTTGATGTGGTCTAAACCAACACAAGAATAGTGCAGCCTGAACCAACCTCGCAAGAATACGAAATCAATTGCAGTATACGGATATCGATCACGGGGATTATATATGTATCAATTGTTATCTAGAACTAGTAAGCTAAGCCAAGAAAGAGGGATTTGATTTTCAACTAAAGTAAGAAAAACAAGCAAAGATTATGAAGAAAATATATATGAGAAGCAATTCCAGAGTTAAAGATTCCCACGACAATGCCACAAAGAATTCAACCTGATGTTCACACGAACTTCATCTTCTTAATTAGTCAAATTGAAGGTAAATTATCTAAAGACATCACTACGTCTCAGCTGTCGCATGTTGCAGTGATTGTGTCTAAATTAATCAAATTTAGACCCTTTAAGCTCTTTATAGACCTTAGGAGGAAATCAATTAAACTTTCGTTGTCGCCTTCCGTCTAACCGATTCACACCTAAGAATCTACGATAATTTATTAATCCTCAAGATTCCTCAACAATCGTTTAAATGTCACAATAACAATTGTTGATTCCTCAAGTTCAATCCTATGGTTCCAATGAAACCAATCCTCCTTTCGACATCATGAATTTCATCTATTTATCCAATTTCAATTTGCAGCGGTAGCATCTTGAATCTAAAAAGGATTCTAATCGATTCACATCAATTAGGTTAAGCAACTAGGATCAAATCAATTTATAAAATTCAGACTAAGTTCAAGCGAACATCGAAATCAAACAATTCGCGACATTGTCGGGTTCACCCTAACCCTAGAATGGAAAATTTAGCTAAACATAATATAGACAACAATAGAATAAATTAAAGACATGCTTAAAATAAAATGCAAATCAGAAATCTTCGTCTTGAATCCAAAGTGTAATACCGAAAAGAAATAAACAAAACCTAAAACCTAATCTAAAGACGGTCGAAGCCTTGTGCGGCGTCCCCCCCCCCCCCCCCCCCCCCCCCCCCCCTCCCTAAAAAAAAAAAACAAACGAAGAGAGAGCCCCCCTTAGTTCTGTAATGTAGCGAGTATATATATAAGGCCATGTTTATCAAGGGATACTCGGAATACTAATATTTTATTCTTCTCTTTCCGCCACATCATCCTAGGATCCCATTATTATTTTTCCCACTTTATCAGTAACATCCCTAGTATCCCAAAACCCATCTTTTCCTATCAATTCAATTTACAATTATACCCCTCTCCCATAATTATTTCCATCCTTTACTAACAAACCAATTTACTATTATACCCCTCTCGACTCATTTTCTTCAATCTAGCTTAATTTATAATATTAATTTTCCGGTAAACAATATTATTCATAAATTAATATTATTTATTAAACTAAATCGATGACTATATATTAACTTAAAATATAAATTTCATTTAAATAAGAGGAAATATATTGATTACTTCAAAAGAAATTACGCTACGGAAAATACATAAGCTTAAATTCCAACTTAACAAACATAATACTAAACTAAAAAAACATTAATTATCTCCCACATTGGACCCGAATTTCTCCCAAATGTGTTCCCTCAAGTCTTCTCTAAGACGACGGTGTGTGACAGTATCACGTAGTTCATTCCTGGCTTGTATATAATCTCGTATAACATTGGGAGTCCTAGTCGGCTGCGTCCAAGTAGAGTTCTCCACCGGAATAGGTTCGCCACTTATGCCTTCTTCAAACTGCGGAATCTCATATCCATGGTGGCTATAGTCTTCTCGCTCATCCTCTACGATCATGTTGTGCAAAATGATGCATGCTCGCATTATCTTCCCGAGCATGACTGGATCCCAAGATAGTGCTGGGTTGCGAACGATTGCAAAACGAGATTGTAGCACTCCAAATGCTCTTTCCACATCTTTCCGAACGGAAGCAACTTGTTCAGCAAATAATTTCATTTTGACTCCCTGAGGAGACTTCGGTGACTTCACAAATGTAGCCCATTCCGGGTAAATCCCATCGGTTAGATAGTAACCCATGCGATACTCATGTCCTCCAACGGTGAAATTAACGGTTGGAGCTCGACCTTGCACAACATCATCAAAAACAGGGGAACGATCAAGAACATTAATATCATTATTAGTACCTAGGACGCCGAAGAAAGCATGCCAGATCCATAGGTCATATGATGCAACCGCCTCAAGTATAATCGTTGGGTGATCATGATCTCCACGAGCAAATTGACCTTTCCATGCAGTCGGGCAATTCTTCCATGCCCAATGCATACAATCAATGCTACCCAACATCCCTGGGAAGCCACGAGACTCCCCCACGCTTAATAATCGTTGGATGTCTACTGCATTTGGTCGACGAAGATACTCGTCTCCAAAAAATTGGATGATGCCATCAACAAAATGTGATAAGCACAATCTAGTCGTGCCCCCCGATAGACGAAGATACTCGTCACAAGCATCAGCAACAAGGCCATAGGACAACATCCGAATTGTACTTGTAATTTTCTGCAAAGCAGAAATGCCCATCCGGCCCGTGCAATCCGGTCGTTGTTGAAAGTACACCATTTTTGTCTCCAATTGTTGAGCAATGCGATTGAAGACCCCCTTACGCATTCTGAATCGTCGACGAAACACTTCATCTGGGTATGTTGCCACCTCCGAGAAGTAATCATTGGACAGTTGAGCAGAGCCTCTCTCCCTCCCTCTTTCAATGTGGGTTCAACGACGTCTCCTTCGAGAACTTTCAGGTTGTTGGTATGGTTGCTGAAGAGCAGTAGCTGTAGCTTCCCATTCGGCAAAAGCTGCTTGTAGCTCGCTCATAACCCCATCTTGAGCTTTTCAGCCTCCGGTGGAAGATTTGGAGTTTGCATCAGGTTGTTAAGCAACTCTATCTTCCTCACTCGCATCATGCCATCAATTTCCAGCTTCTTCACTCTCTCATACCCTTGCACCTTTTCTCTCTTACGAGTCTCCTTAGCAAGCTGCAACTCATACAGTCGGTTGAAGTTGTCAACCTTGGCTTTCTCCATTTGTTCGGCAAGCTCGTGGGCTTCTACCTGATCAGATGACATTGCCTCATTCCCCTTTCTTTTAGACTTCTTGATGTCCATGGGACGCTCTATGGGGTTGACACTGAAGACACTTGTAGGAGTATCTGAACGTGGGGTATCCCCTCCATCGGTTGATCGAGATCTTTTGGAGCTACCGGTGCTTGCATTGTAGCGACTGATTTTATCTAAATAATCAACACTCCACTTGGGCTCATCACGCAATGCAAGCCATGCATGCTCTTCTTTGAACTTCTTCCCATCACTTTTCGAAGCATAAAGTTCATGTGCCCTCATCATAACATCCTTCTCTGCCTCACCAGATGCTCTCAAACGACTTGCTTCCTGAAAACAACCAACAAACTTTGAAACATTTGAGTTAACTTTTTGCCACCTAGCCTTACATCTCGTGGGATCTCTTGCCACTTGGTTTGGTTTCCTATATTTCTTATATAATGCTGCAATTCTGCCCCAAAATGCATGTGCATCTTGGTCGGTGTTCACGATCGCGTCGGTGGAAATATTGATCCAACAGCTGACAAGGAGATTGTCGTCGTCAACACTCCAGTAGGTACGACCTAAACGAACTTCATCACCACTTTCAACTCCTTTGCCACGAGCTACACCCCGAGCACCAGCACGACCTCGACCACGAGCACGACCCCGACCACGAGAGCCTCCACTACCACCTGTTGGGATCTCAACGACACTTGGTTGGGTGCTAAATTTTGGGACCGTCTGCGAAAATTGAGCATTTGCACTTCCATCAGTGCTGGGGGTAAAATTTTGTGGGTTTGAAGTGAGCACTTGCTCGTAATAGCTCAAATCATAATCAGAAGAAAGAGACATGTTCCCCAAGCTGGAAAAGAACACATTTTCTAATTGATTTTGGGAAGGATCCATTATGAAGAAGTAGAGGAAGAAGTGAAGTGTGGGTTGCAATGCTAGTGATTATATGTATTTATAGCCAAACTTCATAGAAACCTCACATATTTTCTAATGTTTAAACTTGAAAAATCTGAACCAAACTGATTAGACTACATAATGCAAAGATCAAACTACTCAATGCATCAATAGGAGACCATGCATGCTATTCTATATGACAAGTCACTTCATAAAAACATCAATTTCTACCATATTTTTACATGAATCATAAAATTTATTATATACTATCACATATTATATATTTTTTTAAATAATTATAAATTCTTCAAATGATAATAAATTATTACTAATGAAGTATAATGATCATATTATTTAAGGTATTATTACATGTAATTGTATTTGAAAAAAAATATTTTTTTCAAAATACAATAAAACATATTCAAAGTTGATGTCTATGTGTAGAGAAAAATGAATCTAGTATTTTGGTATAATTTGTTTTTTTTTTTTAAAACCATTTTCATTGTCAAAAATCACATTTTGTAATTGTAAATTATAAATGGAAGGTTTAATATGGACCGTCGATTTCTTTTCATCACACCCGTCCATTCGACGACTTACCCATGCTTGACACGTGTCCTCTATCCTTGCCCATTGCGCCAGCTTTCTTCACGTTTCACCTGGGAAATCTGGAAAATAAAGAAAGTGATGTCTATGGGGGCCCACATATGAGATACTCGTAGGAATACTATCTCAAGTATCAAAAATAGGGATACTTGTTGTCCATCCCATATTATAATGTTAAAATGTTCAAGTACCCCCCCTCAAGGATCCCGTTAAATATGCCCTAAATAAATTTGCTAAATTACAATTCAGCCCAATAATTTAAGGAATTAAAATCTAACCCAACACCTACTTATAAATTCAGCCCATCAGATTCCAATTTGGCAATTTCTGCACTTTGGCTTCCAAGTTCCGACTCAGCCATTCTCGCTGCTTCGTATCAACTCTCGAATTTCCACAATATTAATGCCAAAATACCTGAAATACATAAACACTCGGTGTAGACTCCGAAAATGCAAAATAAACTAAGTAAAGTATAAAATATGATAAATATGCATGAAAATAATCTAAACTAATATGCAAATGCAACTCTAAAATATGACTAAATTAGATGTCATCAGACGGCTGGAGCCGGGGTGAGGACGACCGGAGCCGGGTTGATGAAGGCTGGAGGCGTGGTTGAGTCTTCTCCTCTCTCTAGTTTCTAGAGAGAGGAGAGAGCGTTTTCCACAGAAATTTTTTTTCGCTGTTTTTAAGCAATTATTATATACTATATTCGTTGCCTCAATAATTTTATTTTAAAAAATACATATTTAAGATAATATTAGTACCACTGTTTTTACCATACCAAATCCACAAAATCTGTTCACATTCACATTAAAGCACACAATCACACCTGCTCACGTTCAAGAAGATGGAGCTTGCTTATATATAGCTTGTACATCCAATTAGTTAACAACCATGGGCGGACACTGTTCACATGTGACAAACAACTTGGTGCGAGCATGCAATAATCCTTACAAAAAGTAGTTGGTGCTATGGTTAATTATTACGCAAGTGACAGTTTTAAACGAAAAAAAAAACTTCCGCAAGTGACATTTAAACCAAAAAAAATTATACAAGTTACAATTAAACCAAAAAAAAATTACGCAAGTGACATTTAAACCAATAAAAAAAGTAGGCAACTGACAATTAAACAAGTGACAACTAAACCAAAAAAAATTACAACTCACATGACATCCATCAATTGTTTGATTCCTAATGTGGGCCTAGTCAATTTTGATAACAATCGGCATACCTCGGTTCTTAATTATCTCTACTTTGCAAATAATAAATCTACCTTGACCGATCTTTTCTAATGGTGGTGGACAATTTGGTTCTGCCAGAATAAATTGATTTTCAGATCAGCTACTTCGGTTACTTTGACTCAAATTCATATTCAAATCCTTGCTACCAAGCATAGTTGGGATGAAGCGGCTAGGCTTGAACTAGGTTTTGAATCCTTTGGACCAAAAAGGCCCACCGGTTGAACTCTCTCTCGGCAAAGGACAACGTCATGGGATGAGCCACTCCGCCAAGCAATGTTGGTACAAAACCATCCATCCTAGCCTTCAAGCTTAACTTCATTGGGTCTCACCGGGCGTCCGGCGAAGGCTCTTTGGGTTTCATCCTTAGGGACTCGGATGCGCCGGTGGTCTCTGTTGGTTCGGGCATCTATAACCATACATCAGCTCTCCATGCAAAGGCTCTCGCACTAAAATAGGGTCCAACACGCAAAAGAATTGGGTATCCAAAACCTGCTTATTAATGGTGACAACCTCCAAGTGATTAACTCACTTGTCAGCTACTTTAGTAACTTTTATATAATAAAAAAACTCACTTCTCATAAATATGTGTGGGTAGGGGGATTTTCAAGTGAGCACTAGTCTTATGATAAGCACCACTTCTTAAATGAGCACACTTAATCTCAGCCCTTCAAATAATCATCAATGGTATTTATTTAAACAGTGGCAAACTTGTAAATTTTAAAACCTATTCCCCCAAATTGGAACCCCTCCTCTGTAAAAAATCTCAAAACCCTTTGTTTTATCGGCTCGGTCGCTAGGACCTATATATGATGTTTCCATTTTACTTATATATTCTTATTATTTGTTATCGGGGAAAACATTTGTTCTCTTGCTACAGGAATAAAATCGATGATGTTCAAAGTCGGATAAAGAAGATTAGCGATAAACTGAATGCTCTACACAAATACCTACAAACAATATATTGGGCTTCAGGAGAATAGCCATAGAGAATTGACTCGCAGTATGAGTGGTCGTGCATCAGGTCCTCAACTCAATGCTACAACGATCGTAGGAAGAGATGGAGATAAAGGGAAAGTAATCGAGCTGTTGTTAAAAACTCCTCCCGAGTTTGAGCTACAAGAGACAATTCCAGTAGTTGCAATTGTTGGAATGGGTGGGACGGGAAAACAACTCCGGCCTAACTTGTCTTTAATGATGAGATTTTGCAACAACTTTCCAACTTTGATCTACGATTGTGGGTAGATGATTCTAAAAAGTTGGATTTGATATCGGCGTTGAAGAGCATTCTCAAGTAAAAACAACAGCTATTTTGATAAGCTTGAAGAAATTAACTATGGGAACTCTGCTCGAGTTGGAGAATCGACTTGTTAAGGAGATATACGGGAAGAGGTTCTGTAGACATCATTCATGATAGGTTAATCTAAGTTTACTTAGGGTTAATATTGCACACAAGTATAGAGCTATGATGAGAATAAAGGATTAAGTAAGGTTTTTTGGTTTAACCTATGATTTGAGTATTTATGCAGGCACTATGGAGGTGGCTTGTATTGGGAATAAAAGGAAACCGGGTTGGGCTTTAAGTCCAAGCTGATTGTGGCCTTAGCCCAGTACAAGATGCTCCGGAGGCCCATAAATCTCAAACCCTAGGAAGCAAAGACACTTACTAATCTATCTGAGCTCACGTTGTAAGGTTATGTACAAGAGCTTTCATATAAAAGCAAAATTCAGCTACTGTACACAGCATCTTCAGACCCCTTAGAGCGATTCACCTCCTGAGAGCAAAGCAAAGAGCGAAGCTGAGAGCGAGGGCGTCAGAGAGTCTTCATCGAAGAGAGTCCGACGGTGATCCGGTGTTGAAGATCAAGAGCTGTCGAGGGATCTCCCATCTGTAGAGATCCTCGCTGAAGAAGTGCTTTGGAGAATTCAATCAGAGAAGAAGAAGACGGCGAAGCCTCGATTCGACATCGGCTTCATCCAGATCAAACCTTCTAAACTCTAATCTCTTTACTCTTCTAGTTCTGTACTTGTGTGTGCCTCTTGTTTGATTGTCGAACAGTTGCCCTTCTTGTATTCGTTTTGAATTAGTGGATTAGGGCTTATCTTGAGGCCCCGGGGATGTAGGATCTTTGAATCCGAACCTCGTAAAAATCGTGTTCTTGCGTTCTCGTTCTTGTGTTTGTTGTTTGGTTCACACCTGGAACTTGAGCGTATAGGCTGAGTTAGGCATCGATTAGATCGATTAACGCTTAACAAAGTGGCATCAGAGCGAGTTCGCTCTTTGATACTTCGATTCTCGAAGTTCTGGTATCTAAAACCCTAGATCTAAGGGTTTCCTTGTTTCCGCTGCATAGATCTTGCTCACTAGTTTGATAACTTTTCTTCTGACTCTTTCTTGGATTATAGGTACTTTATAATCATCAAGAATGGGTGACAATTACGCCAAGATCAAGCCCTTCGACTCCAATTCTGATTTTGCGATGTGGCAAGTGAAGATGAAGGCGATCCTTGCCAAGGAGAAATGTTGGGTTGCTACTGAAGGAAAATTTCCAGCTGATATGAAGGAAGATGATAAAAACCTCCTGGATGCTCAAGCTCACAGTGAGATAATGCTCCGTCTGTCTGATGAGGTAGCCAGACAGGTTCTTGACTTTGAAACAGCTCAACTGTTGTGGAAAGGTTTAAAGGACCTGTATCAGGTTAAAACTCTCCCTAGTAGAATAAGCTTGTTATGTAGGCTTTTCACTTTTAAGATGGATACAAACCTGCCTTTAAATGAAAACTTGGATAAATTCCTTAAAATGACTCAAGAATTAGAGTCTTGCAAAGATAAAATAGCTGACACCCACCAAGCTGTTATCTTACTTAATTCTCTACCACCACAATTTGATAATCTGACAGATATTATTCAGTTTAGTGGTGATGATATAACTAAAAAGAGAGTTGTTGATGCTATCATTCAAAAGAATGAGATAGTTAAGGTCTTTAAGACTAAACTGGAACATAAACAAGCTAAGCAGGAAGTTCTCTATTCTCAAAATAAACCCAATAAAAGGGGAAATAATAATAAGAATAAGAAAAAGGACAAACCTGCTGAAGCTGATGCTAATGCTAAAAATATGTCTAACAGAAAGAATTTGAAATGCACTTATTGTAGTAGAAAGGGACATGTGCAGGAAGAATGTTACAAGAGATTGAGGGAGGAGGCCAATGGTAAAGGTAATGAAGGTAAGTCCAGTGGGACAACAGCCCTACTGGAATACTCTCCCTTCTACTCGAATGAACTGCTTTGTGTCTCTAATACTGCTGAATGTGATGAATGGTTGCTTGATTCTGGTTTCATGATGCACGCTACACCCAATAAGAAACTCTTTGATTATCTGCATGAATATGATGAAGGGGAAGTAAGACTTGGTGATCACTCTAAGTTAGCTATAAAAGGCATATGTACTATCCCCTTTAGGATGCATGATAACACTGTTAGAGTTATACAACAAGTTAGATGGGTTCTTGCATTAAAAAGAAATCTGTTGTCTGGTTCCATGTTTGATGACCAAAAATGTCACATTAATACTTATGATGGGAAGAAGACCATTTCCAAAAATGGTCAAGTTCTGATCAAAAGTGTTAAGATAAATGGTTTGTATCGTGTTATTGGTTCTTCTGAGATAAATATTGCTATTGCTTCTGCTGTGCATATGAACCTTCATGATACTTTGACATGGCATGCTAGATTAGGGCACATAGGCAATAAGGGTTTGCATTACTTGTACATAAATGGACAACTTAATAGCAAACCTTCTGACATCAAGATTTGTGAAAGTTGTGTTCTTGGAAAGAAAACAAGATCCAGCTTTCCCAAATCTGAATATAAAGCTTCCAGGCCACTTGAGTATGTGCATTTAGACCTTTGGGGCCCTGCCCAAGTAGAGACCATTGGAGGAAAGAATTATTTCATTTCCTTCATTGATCAAATACTCTAGAAAGGTTTGGGTGCATCTACTCAAGCATAAATCTGATGCTTTTCAGACTTTCAAAGTCTGGAAGGCCAGAGTAGAAGCTGAGTCAGATTATAAGCTAAAGTGGCTTAGGACAGACAATGGACTTGAATTTTGCAATCATGATTTTCAATCTTTCTGTGATTTACATGGCATTAAAAGGCATCTTACAATCTCAGGCACCCCTCAGCGGAATGGCACTGCTGAGAGGATGAACAGGACCTTGCTTGAGAAAGCAAGGTGCCTGCTCATAAGCTCAGGGATTAAGAAATCTATGTGGGGTGAAGCAGTTGTTACTGCTGCATACCTCATTAATAGATCCCCCTCCTCTTCTATACTATTTAAAACCCCTCAAGAATTGTGGACTGGTCACAAACCCAGCATAACACACTTGAAGCCATTCGGTTGCACAACATATGCTAAGCAAGATGCTGGAAAACTCGAACCTAAGGCATTAAAGTGTGTTATGATAGGGTATCCACAAGGGGTTAAAGGTTATAGATTACTTGTAATTCAGCATGGGGGTTACAAGGTAATCAATAGCCGAGATGTGACCTTTAATGAGGAGGATTTCCATTTTAAAAAGCTGCTAACTACCTCTTCTGAGCATACAGGTACATCTCAACATGAGTTTTATACATCTGATGCATACACTGAACCAGAAGAAGAGGAGTTTGATATTGGATATATTCCAGCAGCTAGGAATCCAAGTGCTACACCAACTGATGAAAGGCAACCCCAACCATCCGGGGATGAACACCATGCTCATGAATCAGCAGAAACATCAGGGAGTTCCTCTTCCTCTTCCTCTTCCTCCCCTACTTCTGCTGAACTTTCTTCTAATTCTAGCTCTTCTGTGTCATCCCATGAACCTCCTCATGTGGAGGATAATTCTGATGTTGAGTCTGTTCATGATTCTGAAAATGTGAATGTTCCTGATGTTCTTGTTGATGAATCTGCGAATGACTTGAGAACTTGGCAATTATCTGTAAATAGAGAGCCTAGAACTAAGATACCAAACAAAAAATTCATGAGCTTTCTTGTTGATTTTGCTTTCAATGTTGCTGCTGTTGTGAACTCTTATACTCCTAATTTATATGAGCAAGCAGTTAAGTGTAAGCATGCTTCTGATTGGATTGATGCTATGCGTGATGAAATTGCTTCTATATATGCATGATAACAAAACTTGGCAACTTGTTCCTAAACCTGCTTCAGCTAGAGTTATAAGATGTAAATGGATCTATAAGCTTAAGGATGGTTTGAAAGCTACTGATCCACCTAGATACAAAGCTAGGCTAGTTGCTAAGGGTTATAACCAAAGGGAAGGGGAAGATTACAATGAGATCTTTGCACCCGTTGTAAAATATAAGACTATGAGATTGCTTTTAGCTATGACTGCCGTGTATGATTATGAGTTAGAGCAAATGGATGTTAAGACCGCTTTCTTGCATTGTGATTTGAAAGAAACCATTTACATGTCTCAGCCTAAGGGCTTCACTGATAAGTCTCATCCTGATCATGTGTGTCTTTTGAAAAAGTCTATATATGGTCTCAAACAATCGCCTAGACAGTGGAACATTAAGTTCAACTCTTGTATGCGTCAGTTAGGGTTTAAGAAAAGCAATTATGACTCTTGTCTATATTTCAAATGTGTTAAATCTCGTTCTCCTGTTTATGTGTTACTGTACGTTGATGACATTCTCCTTATATGCAAAGAGAGATCTAAGATCCTTGAAATCAAAGCTGAACTGAGTTTAAACTTTGATATGAAGGATCTTGGACCTGCTCAAAGAATTCTGGGTATAAAAATCAAGAGAGATAGACCAAAACGGCTGATATATTTGTCTCAATCAGATTATATAGCTAAGGTTTTAGATAAGTTTCATGTGAGCAATTGTAAACCAACTGCTATCCCTCTAGGAGGGCACTTAGACTTGTCCAAAACCCAGCTGCCTATGTCTAAAACTGAGATAGATCGCATGAAAAATGTGCCTTATGACGCTGCTGTAGGTTCTATTATGTACTCTATGATTTGTACCAGGCCTGATATGGCTTTTGCTGTTAGTGTTCTTAGCAGGTACATGTCACAACCATCAGAAAAACATTGGCAAGCCATGAAGTACCTACCGAGATACTTAGCAGGCACCAAGACACATGGCCTTTGCTATGGGAGACACACTTCTCCTGACCAGCTGATGGGCTATCTCGATTCAGACTATGCCTCAAATAAGGATAACCGAAGATCCACCACTAGCTACATGTTTACTTGGTGTGGAAATTGCGTATCCTGGAAAGCCCAACTTCAACCTATAGTGGCCCTCTCGTCCACTGAAGCAGAATATATAGCTGCAACAGAAGCATGTAAGGAAGCGATCTGGCTGCAAGGATTGCTGAGAGAAATCGAAAATAAAAGGTGTACTTCTGTCCTAAACATGGATAGTCAGAGTGCTATTTACCTCTGCAGGGACCCAATGTATCACGAAAGGACGAAGCATATCGATGTTCGATACCACTTCATAAGGGAAAAGGTTGAAGATGAAGTGATCTTGGTAAAGAAGATTGAAGGAGATAAGAATCCTTCTGATTTTGGGACCAAGATAGTCCCGGCTAACAAGTTCTTGTATTGCTGTAAGTTTCTTTATGTGCAGGCTATAACGTAGAAGCTGGGATAGGGCCGACGATGGAAAGGAGTCTTAATCCACTATTTCTGTTTTTCATTTTATATGTAAACTTAGAATCAGGAGGGCATATTGTAGACATCATTCATGATAGGTTAATCCTAAGTTTACTTAGGGTTAATATTGCACACAAGTATAGAGCTATGATGAGAATAAAGGATTAAGTAAGGTTTTTTGGTTTAACCTATGATTTGAGTATTTATGCAGGCATTATGGAGGTGGCTTGTATTGGGAATAAAAGGAAATCGGGTTGGGCTTTAAGTCTAAGCTGATTGTGGCCTTAGCCCAGTACAAGATGCTCCGGAGGCCCATAAATCTCAAACCCTAGGAAGCCAAGACACTTACTAATCTATCTGAGCTCACATTGTAAGGTTATGTACAAGAGCTTTCATATAAAAGCAAAATTCAGCTACTGTACACAGCATCTTCAGACCCCTTAGAGCGATTCACCTCCTGAGAGCAAAGCAAAGAGTGAAACTGAGAGCGAGGGCGTCGGAGAGTCTTCATCGAAGAGAGTCCGACGGTGATCCGGTGTTGAAGATCAAGAGCTGTCGAGGGATCTCCCATCTGTAGAGATCCTCGCTGAAGAAGTGCTTTGGAGAATTCAATCAGAGAAGAAGAAGACGGCGAAGCCTCGATTCGACATCGGCTTCATCCAGATCAAACCTTCTAAACTCTAATCTCTTTACTCTTCTAGTTCTGTACTTGTGTGTGCCTCTTGTTTGATTGTCGAACAGTTGCCCTTCTTGTATTCGTTTTGAATTAGTGGATTAGGGCTTATCTTGAGGCCCCGGGGATGTAGGATCTTTGAATCCGAACCTCGTAAAAATCGTGTTCTTGCGTTCTCGTTCTTGTGTTTGTTGTTTGGTTCACACCTGGAACTTGAGCGTATAGGCTGAGTTAGGCATCGATTAGATCGATTAAAGCTTAACAGGTTCCTTCCTGTTTTAGATGATGTGAAGAATGAGAGTTGTTTTCGTTTATTCGGACATTATTTTTAGCCTAATTTATTTAAGGGAAATTTACAGAAAACCACCCTTTAAATATGGGTGTTTTCACTTAACCACCCCCTAAATTGAAAATTACAGAAAACCACCCTTTAAATGGTATTATATTTTAATATTTTTAAACTCAAATTTGATTGTACATATATTCAAAATTTGAATTTAAGGGTTCAATTACATTTTAGGGATCATTTTATTTATTTTTAAAAATAAAAAATAAAGCCTAGAATTATTATCTTAATTTATGTTTGAAAATGTTTATAAAATTTTAAAACATTATGTAAATTACTACTTTGTTTGTAATTTGATTAGAAATAATAATTTATATTTATAAAGTTAAAAATAAACTTGAAATTGTTATTTATTTCTAGATTAAATATTTTCATTTAATAATTAAACTTTGTTAAATATTAAAAAATGTCTATAATATAATTATGTTTAAGTTATACGATCTAGATTCTGCTTCCGCGATTTGAGATAATCCGCTTATCAGTCAAATTCTATCATCTTCGATAAATTTGGAAGATTTATTGTGCATTGGAACTTGGAAGTATGAAAGGGAGTAGAGTTCTGGTCACAACACGTTCTAGAAGAGTGGCAGTTTCCATTGGCGCATCAACCTATGAACTAGAAGGCCTTTCAGAGAGGATTCTTTGCAGTTATTTATAAGTATTGCATTTGATGAAACAATGGATTAAAATTTGGTTCCAATTGTCGAACGTATAGTTGAAAAACTAGTTTATTACCCGTGCTTTGCATGGTTTGTTGATTACAAAAATATTATATAAGTTTTTGTTAATAAATCAAATACAATAATTTTTATTAACCTATTTTAATAGAAAAATATTTAAAAAAATCTATTGGCCAAATTTGTACTTTAAACTTAAAAATTATATAAATTTAATTTTCATGATACCTAGCCACCCTTGAGCCAATAATAATCATATCCAATATTAAATGATTCTAAACTGATTAAAAATTAAATAACTGGATGAAAAGAATTAGCTCAATTCGACAGACGTCATATCTAGCCATACTAACAACCACCCCAAGTCAACCTAAAATTTCATTAGTTAAAACTTTCAATTTTTAACTTGTAATAAACAACTAATAATAAACTTATTTCAAATTTTAAAAATTAATGTTATGAAAAATCAAGCCATTGAGTTAAAAGAAAATGTTTTTTAGACCTCCAAACAGTTTGAGAAACTCCAAATTTCAAAACCACCCCTCTTCCATCATTGCAACCACCTAAAAAATTCAATGCATGCCACTACGCCATTTTGCAACTTGGGTGACGGATATAAATGGTCACCTGAAAGTTGAATTGGGTCACTTGAGAATTCAGGTGACGAATAGTCATCACCTGAATGGTGGTCACCTGATCGCCGTCCCCTGAGCTTATAGGTAACGACTCTATTAAAGTTGGTCACTAGAAGTTGTTCAGCATATAGAAGGCAAAGCCCGACAAAAGCCCGGCCCGGACGGTTCAGGTGACCAAGTTTTCGTCGCCTAAAAGTTAGCAAACATTGTTAGAGAGGGCATTCAAGTGACCAACTATGTCGTCAATAACCAAATCAAGTGACGACATTCAAGTGACCAACTATGTCGTCGCTGACCAAATCAAATGACGTAAATGTTCGTCACTTGAGACCGTGATTGGGGTGGATTGAAATATGAACACCACAAAAAATAATTCAGTTAGTCACGCTAGTTTGCAACGGCTAATCACTACCGTGGCTAAAAAATTAATTAGCCAGCCACCCCAAGTTGCCACGGCTTGATTTTTCTGACACGGGTTAGCGAAAAAAAAAGTAAAAAAAAAAACATCCTTTCCGAAAATACTTCTCTAATTCTCTTCCTTCAGAAAACCATCATTTCCTCAACTAAAACCCTACGCTCTTTCACCATCGCCGCTCCTTTCTCTCCTCTCCTCCAGGGTTCATCCAACTATGACACATTCAAATTTCGATCTCCATCGCCGCTCCTTTGTCTCCTCTATTAAATTTGTTTTTCTGAGAAGTCTAGAAGAAAGTGGCTCTCCAACAAGACCGAATTTTTGTTTCGATCTCCATCGCCGCTCCACCTCTCCTTTTCCTCCCTGCAAATCCATTTCTAGCACGCATTTTTATTTACCTCCTCAATTGTCTTTTTATACTCGGTATCCCTACAAAAAAGGTTAGTTCGATTGCGAATTTGCTTGCTTAATTTCCCGATACATGTGTTGTGAAATTGCGTAATCCCTTGGCTGAATTCAGCGGGATTTGATGCTAGAGATTGGTAGAGTTTTTTAATTGCTCATTTCTCTGAATTTTATGGATGCTTGGTAGGAGTTTTGTTTAAATGAGATTGTTGATCTTACGAGTCCTAGAGAACAACTTCGTTAATTTTTTCTACTCGCTCGAACTAGGCATTTGTGGTATGTGTACATGCAACGAACCAAATCAGGGGAAAGAAGTAGATGCTTAGTTGATATGTTTTGATTGAGAAGTGATCAGTATGATATTTCACTGATGCTCGTGATTTCATATTTATGGAAGCTGGAGTCAGTTTGACCATTTATCCTTGGTTTTGTGCTTTAGTTTTGTGATTGTGTAACTTATGCAATTTCTCCTTTTTGGTAGGTTATGTGTGAAATCTAGTTATGTAGAAGCTAACACAAGGAGTGATTCTAGATCTGCTACAATTAACGTTGTGGCTGATGTTAGAACTGAAAGGTAAGGGGCTTTAAGAGTTGCAGGTGTTCCTCTAAATTTTGATTCTCCATGTGTCTCTTACATGCACTTCTTTACACTAGCTATCATGCCCTTTGTCACTTATTTCTTTGTAGCTTATAGTAACTATTAAACCACCCAGAGCCTTTCTCTAGCCTCTTTCTTAGTAGCACTTCTGATTTGGGTCCCCTTTTTCTGCCTAATATTTTGTGAATTAGTACTTGCCTACTAATTTCAAGAATGTACTTCTCTGAATTTGAAAAAATGTTCTCGAATATGGGCTCGCCTAGTTATGTTATGATATTGATGATCATGCTTATTTGTTGTGATCATGCTTATTTGTTGTTTTAATTATTGCTATGCAGGGAACACCTGTGAAAGTGAGGAGCCCTAGTGACTACAACCCATCACTTGCTGCTACTAAAAAAATCACTAGATTGATGCAAGTGGATTCAGTTTGTAAGAAGTTTATAGATTTGATTTGAAGTTTCACATTATTTCATGATTGCCATTCAGAGAACTTGATTCATCTCCATTACACAGTGGGATGGAAAGCAGCTCAAAAGCTTATACAGAACTGGAAAATTGTGAGAGGGAGATCATGTAATATTCACTCAACTCACTTTCATCCTTTCACCCTCCACTTCTCTTGTTTTATTAACTCTCTGTATGAGTTTTTGCCTGGTTGTTTAATTGTAGGTTATAATTATTAGAGGCAAAGATAAAGGTTAGAAACTGGTGCTATCAAACGTGTAATAAGATCTCAAAGCCGTGTTATCGTCGAGGCAAAAACTTGGCAAGTACCTTTTATCCTTTTTCCTATCCAGTTGTTTAGTTTGAAGCTTTAAATACTTTTAAGAGTTAAGCTTCACTTTTAATAGTATTTAGAGTTTATATTGGAAATACCCAACTTTTTTTTGTTTTCACATATTTTTAATAGTATTTTTAACAATTTATGTTGAATGTTCTTGTCTACTGCCAATTTGATACTATTGAAGCTTAGTGCACGAAGTAAGGAAATTAGAATTACTCCAGTATTAATGATTGGTGGGTATAGACAAAAGGAAATTAGAAGGTGTTGTTTTTGAAGGGGGGTAATTAATGATGAGTTATACCCCAGAGTATCCCTAATATACGTCAAAGTGCAAAACCTCAATTAATATTGAGAAAAAAAATCTAACTAAAACCTAATGTGAATAAAAATGGAAGGAGTAATTTTCTTTCATGGTGAATTGGAATTGTGGTCTCAGTTACATATCTTGTCATGCTATGGTTGTAGGTGAAAAAACATGTCAAACAGGGGCAAGGTCACGAGGGAGGGGTTTTTTCAGTTGAAGCTACTCTACATGTCTCAAATGTGCAAATTATGGATCCTGGGTACAATCTTTACTTTGCTTTAACAAGGCTGGATTTATACTTCATGTTTGGCTATATAGAAAGCCCGGTAAGATTGGGTTCAGATATGCATTTGATGGTACCAAAGTAAGAGTTTCAAGAGGTCAAGGTGCATCAGGGAAGATTATTTCTCAACCTGAAATTCTAAAAATAAGGGCCACACCAAGGTAATTTATTTATTTGGGTGTTTTACTTGTTTTATGATTTGACCATAAATTTCTCTCTCTTATATAGATGCTTCGTAAATGGTATTATTGAACATGACATTGATAAGTATTAAATATTTAGAATTTTGATATAACCAGATTCCTTGAGTAGCTAACGGTAAGATAATTCTGAAGTACTAATATCAATCCTAAATCCATTTGAGGGTTTAGAGTTAAAGCTAAAAATCATGGTCTTTTGACTAATAGTTACACTGCCATTTGATGTATATCTCAAGAATGTAACCTGAAAATTGTCATAAATTTATCAGCATAGTTTCTATATCCACTATCCACCATTAAATATATCATGAACCAACTTGTTATTGAATGCTTTTGGGGATGTAAAACAGATTTTTTATTGATAAACCTTCTTGTATGAAGCATACAATTTCTTGAGAGGGCAGTCTTTAACATAATCAATGAACAATAATAGGATGTTACACTGTTTGGGAATTGCTGGAACGTTAAATAGATGGAATAAGAACCTTGGGATTCATTGCAATTTGTTGATCCCCTACTGTATGGGAACAGACCTGACAACATCTTATATTTTGTCTACCATGCAAGATTAACAAAAACAGATTGACGGTGAGATTAAATGCTATCTTATATTTTGTCTGCCAACATCTCAGTACCTTCATTTTCTGGAAGATATCTTGTGCTACGAGAAGCTTAAATTAAATATGTTTCTTCGAGTAAAATGCTATCTTCATGAGAAAAATATTAGGAGATGGTGTGTCAAATGGAGTTGCTTATATGAGAAATATTTCAGGGATGGCGTGGTAATTTTTCTATAGGTATTTTCATTATTTTTTCCTTATTTTGGTTGTCTATTATAGGGTGGAACAAATTCTCAACCAAGGGAGTCTATAGAAGAGGGGGTTCATCTCGTCCTGGATTGTAGATTAAGATGACGAGATCGAGATTCGTCGCGCGTTGTCGGCGATCGCTGTCTTGGGAATGGATTTTGGTCGATGAGGACGGATTCCCCGACGATGGAATTCGGATAAGGGAGGAGGTGCAACAGCGATGATAGTGGCGCTGGCGGAGGACGGGAGGAGGATCGAAGCGAGATCGTGCACCGGCTGCTTTGAAGACTGGCCGCACGCGCCCGAGAGCTCGACGGAGCAGGCTCCGAGGTCGACCGATTGAATTTGGATCGAATTTGATGCTGACTGAAGAGATTTCGATCGAATTTGGCGCTGGTGATTCAATTTCGACCAAATTTGACGCCGAGGTCGAGGGGGGAGAAGGGGTGGAGGATGAGGCTAACCTCGAGGATGTGAAGCTGGCGACGCTGCCAGATGTGGTACTCGTGGTTCTCGCTGAACTCGGAGGGCTTCAGGTACCGTAGCAGCTCCAACGACAAGATGATCGTCTCCGCTTTCCTCCCCGTTTGCTGTTGTTCAATGTTCATCCATCATCAGAGTTCAGATCAATGTAGATTATTTCATAAGAACAAGACAAAGAGGCTAATTAATTGGATCAGTGTACATACTTGATGTTAGATTGCAAATAGAATATAAATAAACAAAGCAAACCAATTCTGTTCCGTCCAATAATTATTAGACTCCCTCACATTATAGCAAAAGGAAGTCAGAACAAGACAAAGAGGCTAATTAATTGGATCAGTGGTTCTCAGATAGCAAGCAAATCACGTCCAGAAATCGACTCCAGAGTACTCGACCTCCACTAGGAAGTAGTTGATAGGGGTCAGCACAGTCGAATGAGCATAAATCAGCAAATCTAGACACTAGGATGTAAAGACCGGAATTTAATTAATATTTATAAAATATCTGTAGGATAATTCGAATATTATCCTCCCTTATGATTATGTAAACACGGAAAAAATTTAAAATTTTTATGCCTGGCTTTACATGGATTTAATGATGGAAAAAATATACCCAAGCCACTTTTCTCGTATCTTATAAACGTAACGGATGTTAACGCATCGCGAGCTCAGGTTTTACGTTATGTTAAAGAGGTCAGCCGTCCTATCCAAACCAATGCTCAACAAGGAGCTACCAACCCCATTTGATTTGGATGAAAACTAACTGGGCTCCTATTCTAGTTCAACCACCCCCATCACTTTTAATTCCTTCCCATCACACCCATGCTTTGACTCATGAAGCCAACCACCCATCTCCTCTATAAGCCTGACCCCAAGACTCCTGAGGAGCTCATCCCAAAGAAGCCCCACCGTCACCTGAGAGGAGAGAGAGAAGGAGAGCCTTGCTCCATTTTAGGTCCATTTTGGACAGCCTTCACAAGAAATAGCATAACTCCCTCCATACTTATCCAAATTGAGCAAACTCGGTGGGCATGGACCCGTCTTGAACCCATATTTCCATACATATCTCAAACACAAAAATCCAAGGTCGTTTGCTCAGCCAACATCGTCCATATTTGGAGCTGTAGAAAACTGTTTTTGAAGGGTCTTGAGAGTTTCACTTGATTTCTTGGTAAGAACCCTTCCTTTCTTTAAAAATTGAGTTCCAAAATGTGTTATAACTCCTTTTCTTTAACTTTGAGTAAGAATCTAAACCATGTTTTGGGATTTTTGGTGACAAAATGGCAAGGTGTTTGGAAGGTGTTCCGAAGGACTCCCGAGGGTGTTCTTGAGTCGTTTGTGTGGGATTCTTCGAAGGTAATCCCTCATCCGCCTCCCTCTATCTAGGAATAGATCTTGTGTGCTTGGAAAGGGCTTAGAAAGTGGAGCCTCTATGTGTTTTGGTTGCGTTTTGTAGCAAAAATGTCAAAAACAAAATGGACATATGTGCCTCTGTAATTTGGCTATTATTTCCAATCCAACGATCTGATTTGGCTGATATCGTAATATGATGTTCATCGAAATGTTATCTAATTGCCCTTCCAAAATGAGGGCGATCCAACGGTTGGATCAAGAGTTATTAGATTTTTAGTAACCAGTGTTTATAATGATTCGATTAAAAAACTTGGTTAAGGGAATGCTAAGAATATGGTTAAATATATGATGGCATAACCGAAACTCGGAGCATATAAAATACAGAAATGAAGTATACCCATAACTTGGCTTATGATCCGATAAGAAGAAAATCGATTATGTGATAATACGATATAGATTATAACTGGTTAAGTCCGGATCACTTAACCGAAGTGCATAATCTATAGAATCGTGAACCTCATGTGGATGTATGTTGATTATTAGGTTGGGCACCATGCATTAGAATACCACCTAATGAAAGCTTAATGAAATGACTAGGCTCTCATTGATTGGATCATTTGTTGCGCATTTTATTGCTTGCTTATTCTTCGGACTCTAGGTAAGTCCCATGGACTTGCTCATGATGAATTTTTGTGATACTCTTTGTCTTATCGAGAGTCTTCATGCATCACGCGACCTAGTAACATGTTTTGGAATATAAACCGGTAATATGAGGTAGGATGAACTTAGTAAATCCAACAATTCATATGTATGCTATATGTCTATGGTAGGGCGACCGTCAAAATCTGAATAGATGACTTATACTAGATGGAGCAAGAAGGAAATGATGAAATACTTATGATGAAAAAGAATGAGTATGTTTGAGAAGGATGAGTACGTTTGAGAAGATATTATGATATGATGGTGATGATGATTACGATGATGATACGAGCCCTTGTGTGTTTATTTCGCATTTATATGTATCTATACACTTGCTTATGTGTTACATTTTAACATTCATGTAGTTTAAGTATGCCTCTTTATGGCATTGAGTGTGCATATTTCCGATGATTGACCCCGATTTATTTCTTGTTTTTAGATTCAAGTCTTTTGTAATTCTTTCTATTTGATTTCTGATTGTGCTTGTTCTATCAGTCAGATCTTTCATTTTGTTTTCTATCAGTGAATAATTTGTCCAATCCATAGATCGGGTTTCCCTTACCCGATATGACTTACTTATGTGGATGGTTGTCGGGACGGACCTTTTGGGACGATTAGAGCGAGTGAGGCATGACTTACGCACTCTTTACTTTCTCGCTTACTTTGATTTGGTTTTGACCCGGCTACGCCGCGGGCGACTTTGATGTACGTTATCTCCGTACTTTATATTTCCGACTTGAAAATCATTTACACGATAGTATCTAGGACAGATAAACGCCTCCAACGGGTGCACGCATTTCTAGGGGTTCGAAATCCCCACTTTGGAAAACCATCGCTTCCGCTTAAAACAAATAACTTAACTAAATAGCTCGTACTCGGTCGTAAGATCTAAAGCTCACGAAAGAATTCAAAACTATTCTATAACGTTCTCCGAATAACCGGATCATCCGAACCTTATAAATCCTCTAAGTGGATTTATGGAGGCATATTCGGATATCCATACTTTTGGGTCGTTACATAGGAGTAGTTGACGTCGACCAGTTTACTCGACGTCGAGTAACCTGTTCGTCTCGAGTACCTACAAAATCAAAACCAACAATCGACCTTGAGCAGAAACTCTTGATCGAGTAATTAGTAGTCGACGTCGACCAGATTGGTCGATGTCGAGTAGTCCTGCAGAAGCTTTTGTGCGTCGGCAAAGAGTGGCCGAAGAGTTTGGGGATGGAAACGAAGCGTGTACAGAAATAAACCAGGGTGTTGATGATTCGAAATGAACTAATATGAAATAAAACTTCTAAGACCGGGGTCTGCAACAACGATAACCAAACACGCATAAGACAAGATAGAAATAATCATGCAATCTCATCAAAGGATCAAGCTTTCGCATTTTCCAACAATTAGACAACTCTTTCAAGTAACCCTAATTGTATCTACCAATTTTATTTTTATAATCCAAGTTGTTAACATGAATCTCTATTAATTAGGAAATAAACATATAAAAGGTAGTGGATGATCAAAACATAATAAATATCGAACCTTTACCTCAAGCGTTCTTGGCTATCGTCGGGCTCACCCCGACCCTAGAAGTGGGGCAACTACTCGCTCATCGCAATGGAAGACATCATTGAAAGAAATAAGCTTTGTATTTAACTAAATTCTCAACCTTTACAATCCCGGCACTCCAACTTTCGCAAAAGCGCCAAAACCCTAAAAGCCTTGAACTCATAAACTCTCTACTTGCTATTGGAATAAAGTTCTGAAATTGAATGAATGAAAAACTAGTCCCATGGGCTTTATTTATAGGGCTTAATCCTTGCTAACCAAGGAAAGCAAATTCTATCTAATCCTAAGATATAAATTTAGATAAAGGAAAGATAAATCCTAAAAGGTAACAAATAAAACTTCATGTGGTAGATAACTCCTTCTCTAATGTGATAAATCTTGATAAAATCTGGATAGAAACATCTTTGCTTCGTGCCCAAGTAGTTCACTCATGCTCGTATTAAAATTTAAACCAAATGGTTTAGGGTTTTATAAATAAGTGGCCCAGGGTTTTAAACCAAGTGTTTCAGGCTTTTTATACCAAGTGGTTCAGAGTTTTTAAACCAAATGGTTCAGGGTTTTATTACCAAGTGGTTCAGGGTTTTATTACCAAGTAGTTCAGAGTTTTTATACCAAGTGGTTCATGGTTCTTGTTAGCTTAATGAACCACTTCTTATTAATTTGGTTCATCAAATAAATAGTATTGGTTCATAAAATAAATACTATTGGTTCATACACCATTTTATTTTTAAAAATAAACAAATAAACAATTAATAATTAAAAGAAAATAAAAGAGTAGTAATTCGTGAAATAAAGAGTAGTGGTTCATGAAATAAAGAGTACTAATTAATAAAATAAAGAGTAGTTGTTTATCAAATAAATAGTATTAGTTCATCAAATAAGTAGTATTGGGTTCATGAACCATTTTATTTTTAAAATAAATAAATAATTATTTAAAAATAAATATTAAAAGAAATAAAAGAGTAGTGGTTCATGAAATAAAGAGTATTGGTTCATGATCCATTTATTTCAAAAACAAACAAATAAATAAATAAAAATTAAAAGAAAATAAAAGAGTAGTGGTTCATGAAATAAAGAATAGTGGTTCATCAAAAAAATATAAATTATAAGCGGTTATTTAATTTTTAGGTAAATAAAACCCTTTAATAAATAGAATAAAGTAAAACAAATATACATTAAAAATAAATAAGTAATGTTGTTAAAATGGTTTAAGTGTTGGGAGGGAAGCTATAGGTTTTGGGTTCAATTCCCGAACCCATCACGGCAAATTAAATGAGCAGTGCACACTCTCCGGATGCGAGTGGGGGGAGCATGCGCGCTGGACTTGGGCTGCTTTTGGAGATTTAGACGCGCACGCGGGAAATTAATTTTTGGCATTAATTTAACCCATATGAACCAATAAAATTGCTTCTTTCCTTCTGACTTTTGATGAATTTTTTACCTGAACCCAACCCTATATATATATATATATATGTGTGTGTGTGTGTGTGTGTGTGTGTGTGTGTGTGTGTGTGTGTGTGTGTGTGTGTGTGTGTGTGTGTGTGTGTGTGTGTGTGTGTGTGTGTGTGTGTGTGTGTGTGTGTGTGTGTGTGTGTGTGTGTGTGTGTGTGTGTGTGTGTGTGTGTGTGTGTGTGTGTGTGCGTGTGCGTGTGCGTGTGCGTGTGCGTGTGCGTGTGCGTGTGCGTGTGCGTGTGCGTGTGCGTGTGCGTGTGCGTGTGTGTGTGCGCGCGCGCGTGTGCGCGTGTGTGCGTGTGTGTCCGGTCCTGAACCGTTGTCTTCAACCTCCCGCCTTGTGTTTCACTGGTGCACAAGATGAAATTTCACTCCCTAAAATCTCTCCCGAATGTTACCGTTTTTGTTTCTAGAATGTTCCCTACCCGTTGAAGATAAGATTTCTGCAACCAATTTGGATATTCGGGATCGAACCGCAACCGAACGTACTTATCCCCGAATTCAAAGCTCATACAAATCCGCTCAATTCGGGATGAATCTCATCAAATTGAGGATGGTGATAGCGTTAGGAGTAGTTATCTAATCGATTTTCGGATTTATTTTAATCAAATCCGTCCCCGAATCCTCCCCTATAAATACCCCTTTTGGGATCACTTTCGAAGCACAACACCACCATTTCTCTCAATATCCGAGCTCTCAAACTAGTTCATCGTGTTCTAAACATTGTAATCAACAATCCCCTTGACAAAAGTTTTACAAAAACATCCCGTTTCAAAACCCCCAATTTCAAATTCACCCTCGCCGGAGCTGCATCGTACGCCCCTTCTCCGCCTCTAACGGAATCACCACCGCCCACCGAGAGATGAGCCATTTCGCCACAAAGCCTTAGCCACCGTTCTCATGTCATTCCGAGTACTAACGAAGCTGCTACGCCTCGCCGAAGTATTGTCGGAACGTCGCCCGAAAAACGCTGTTCAAGGTGCTGTTGGGCTGAGGTAGGGGATAGGTCCTGAATAGGTAAATATATAGATGTTGTCATAAAGCCAAAGGTAACAATAAAACAAGACCAAACTACGGGTCATGCGTAAAATGTGACACTACCTACCACTAGGGCTGATATACGAGCCTACGAGCTCGAGTACTAGCTGCTGCTTGAGCTCAAATCCTATTCGAGTATATTTATATGCTCAAGCTCGGCTCGCGAGCTTGATGTAGAGCTCGAGCTCGGCTCGTTGAGCTCGTTTGTTCTCGAGCCCGAACTCGAGCTCGAGCTCGTTAAGCTCGGTTGGGCTCATTACGAGCTCGAACTCGGGCTCGACGAGCTCGAGTAATGTCAAATTCACTATCAACACAAATCCAATTTCAGTTTAGAAAGCAATTGACCAAATGAAACACACAAATTCTCCAATCATGAAAAATTGGTAGTATTTTGGAGAGAAATTAACGCAGCAACAATATAAGATTGAGAGATGAAATTAACCTAATGGGAGATGAAATTAATTCAGTAGCAAACATAAAGCTTACAAACAGCAACATTGAAAACATATAAGAAATCAAATAACCTAAAGAAATAAAAAAACCTGAAGTGGATTGAATCTATAAGGAGGAAGACAAGAGGGAAAAAATCAGCCAGTGGAAGCAAGGGAGGCCGAGCGGAAGCGCAGGTGAACCACATTTGAGGACGAGCAAGGAAGCGAGCCGCTGCGACAAGGGACGAGCAAGGACGAGCAACGAACCAGATCTAAGGACGACGAGGGGCAGTGAGATTGGAGGCGGCGGGCAAGAGAGGACGGCGACGACAAGGGGTGAACCAGATCCGAGGACGACGAGGGGCGGCGACGAAGGGCGAGATCTGAGGACGAGGGGCGGCGACGAAGGGCGAGATCTGAGGACGAGGGGCTGCGACGGAGGGCGACCCAGATGGCCAGATCTGAGGACGGCGACGGAGGGCGACCCAGGTGGCTAGATATGAGGACGATGAGGGGTGGCGACGGAGATTGAGGCGGCGAGCGAGAGAGGATGAGAGAGTGAGCGTATAACGGGATGAGAGAGGCGGAGGTTGACAGCGAAAAGGAAATGAACGGGGAGAGGCGAGGGTTGGAACATATAAAACCCTAGGGGTATAATAGTAAATCCGAGCTCGCGAGCTACTCGAGCTCGAGCTCGAGCTCGGCTCGAGCTCGATTCGAGCTCACTTAAAGGCTCGAACTCGGCTCATTTATTATTCGAGCGATCCCGAGCCGAGTTTTTATCGAGCCGAGCCCGAGTCGATCCCGAGCTACTCGGCTCATGTATCAGCCCTACCTACCACCATGTGCTACCTCTAATTTACCACCCACTGCCCCCTGTTGAATTAAAAACCCCGTAACAAACCACTAGCTAGCCTAGGTCAATTACATAAAACCTCCCATACTTTCAGATTTTGTAGAATATGCCCCTGTTTTAGTTTTTAAAATTGGAGAAATTACATCGCAGTTTTAGATATTGTTCTAACTCGCGTAATCTTCTTAATCCGCAGCGTTATCATCAAATCTGTGTCCGTCCTCAATGATTCAAGATTCCCCCGAAGACCATCTTGGTATTATTTCCGACTATTTAACTTAATTCGATTTTTATTCGAATTAAATAAGTCATTCCGTTTCGTAAATTTTTGATTATTAAATACTTCATTGTCCTATATTTAATACATATAGATTCGACCGTAGACTTCGTCAACTCCGTCACAAGTGCTTTCAAGTCCATATTTGGTATCGAAATCCAACAAGACGAATCAGGCAAGTGACTTTCCGAGCCTTTATGCTCATTTAGTGCCTTTGTGTCTTGTTGTTTTCTTTCCTTGATTGCTTACTGTTTATTTAAAGTATGATTTATTCTTGTTCTTTCATGCTAATTGGTTAGGTATGGAACATGTCCTTTTCTTTGATGTTTCCATCCTTTTATTTTAATTGCTTTTATTTCATTTGCCATCCATGTGACCTATAAATAACATGGGTTATTTTTTCCGAGCCTTTATGCTCATTTGGTGCCTTCGTGTCTTGTTGTTTTCTTTCCTTGATTGGTTGCCAAATTAATTAAAATAAATTACAATTCACATGTTTGTGTGATTTATTTACCATTCCATTTGAATTTGGCAAGTATAATTGGGTGACCTTACGATAAGATAATAAAATAGTTACCCACCGTTTATTTAAAGCATGATTTATTCTTGTTCTTTCATACTAATTGGTTAGGTAGGTAACATGTCCTTTTCTTTGATGTTTCTATCCTTTTATTTTAATTGCTTTTATTTCATTTGGCATATATGTTACCTATAAATAACATGGGTTATTTTGTGTTGTGTGATCACCTAGGTTGTTAAGTAAAAGTAAATAGTAATAATGTGAGGATTGTGTGTTACGATTGAAACTCAATTGAATCAAGATCAATGAAAGTAAAACGTATCAATCAATGTAAAGCATGTGAACCGTAATGTGTGAAGTCAAGTGAAAGTGATGTTGTAGAGTCAGGTCGGGGTCGTTACTCTCGGTCTAAAGGTTTCATGAAACTACACACTTCCAGATGAGGTGTGTTACACAACCACAACGGTTGTAGATCATAACCACTATGTCAGGGTGAGACCGGTATTAGTCAGTAAGCAGTCATTCGTGTTAATCTAAAAGACGTAAGATGCATTAATTGTGTAAAGTGTGTAATTTGTATTTTAAGTTATTCAACGTGAGGAAGTGAGTGAAGAAATGTTTAAAAAGTGTTTTTTTTTCGGTGATTACAATTAGCTTTGTATCATATTCCATTCGTACTCAGAGTATGGTTCCTAAGAGTGCTCGTCACTCGCATCTTTTGTTACTCAATCCTTCGGGGTTATCCGTGTCTCAGGAGTCGTGTTTTAAAGATGTTAAGTTTTCACATAAATATTCTCAATAATCGCATTTGGGTTTAGATTCATACCGTATTATGGTCACTGAGTTTGAGTCTAGAGAAGTCCTAGTTTTTGAGCCGTCATTTGCCAGTTCTTGCGAACTAAACGTCCTTTATTTGGATGGCTGGTGTCCTTTATTCCGGACGCCAGACCAATTTTCGTAGGTTTAGGTCGATTCTCAGAAGACAAGAGAAGTTGAGAAGTCATTTAAGTTATTTTTAACATTGTATTGAAATTTTAAATTCCTAGATATATTGTATAGGAGTTTCATTGCTTGATTTTATTTAAACGTCTTCCACTTTATTTTTTTCAATTTGTAATAAAATCCTCAATTTAGAGGGGAGTTTAATAAAGAGTTATTGTTATTTTCAATTCTTCCGCTATATCAATTTATTTTGTATTTGTTATCATCTTGTTTGTGAGAGCATGGTTGCATGTCCCTATAAGCCTAAAGTGGTTACAAAGACATTAATTAAAGGCCGAGTAATCACTAGCGATGTGACATTCTCTTGAGTTATAAAAGGGGGTGTTACAGAAGGGGGTATCAGAGCTAAAGGTTTTCGTACATGAGATTGAAAATAAGTTTTCTTAAAATCACTTCTTAAAGTTGAAATATAATTTTTGATGTCTTAAAGTTACAGTAAACATATTTCTTTGAAAAATCATTCACATTGAAAAGTTGGTTTTATTTATGAAAATGCTTTTTAATATACTACGACATAAATTATGAAACGGAGTTCATGAATTTGGTGGGGCAAATTGCATAAAATAGCATGAATTTTAGGTATAGTTGCACTCGGTGGCACGAACTTAAAAAAATACAAAATTAATCACCAACTTTGGGGTTAGTTGCGGTCAATGGCACGTACCACCTATCTAGCTAATGTGAACTAGTGGAGGTGCTTACATGGAATTTTTTTTAATTAAAAGTGCATATATCGAGATATGAATTAGTGAGGATGCTTACATGAATTTTTTTTAAATTAAAAGGTATAAAAGATGTGCCCAAATTATGAAACTAGCTAGGTACCATTTTTATTTTTTATTTCATGTAAATCCAAATCAAAGATAATTGTTGTGACAAATATAACATTTGCAAATTAAAATAACTAGTATCAATTGCCACATTCACGGTAAACATTTGAGTAGCAAAATGATATAAATAGAAAACCAACAGTTGGTTAGCATAAACCAAACTAGATGCTAATCACCCGGGGCCCCTAGACCTTCTCAAGTTTGGTTTGTGCTAATAAAATGTTGGTTTTCTATTTATGTCATTTTGCTACTCAAATGTTTACCATGAACGTGACAATTGATACTAGTTATTTTAATTTGCAAATGTTATATTTGTCACAACACATCATTTATGCGTTTTAATTAAAAAAAAAAATAATCCATGTAATCACCCCGCTGATCCATATTTTGCTATGTCTTTTTAATTAAAAAAATTCCATGTAAGCACCCCCACTAATCCACATTAGCAAGATAGGTGGTACGTGTCACTAACCGCAACTAAACCCAAAAATTGGTGATTATTTTTGTATTTTATTAAGTTCGTGCCACTGAGTGCAACTATACATAAAGTTTGTGCTATTTTATGCAATTTTCCCAATTTGGTGTGACGTTAGCTTGTTGCACTCACTTCAAGGAAGCAATTTGTTTAATAGAAAATCCGTATTCCACTTGGACTTCTCTTGTGTGAAGAATTTTAAAATTTTAGGAGTATTCACTTATACTCTTGATGTTATATTGGGATCGGATATTAATAAACTATCTGGATTAATTAATTAAATTAATGTGGGTGCAACCACTGCCAGTTTACACATCTTCTGTACGTGTTGATATTTAATTTTGAAGATGAAACTCATTAAATTGAGACTTATGTACATTTTCGAAAATGGATCAAGGAGGAAGCAGTTGAGATGAAGAGGGCAAATTATAAAGATGGAGGGATTTTTGTTGGTGGTGAGATTCTGAGAGTGATTTTGATTTTGCTTTTTAAGCAAGTGAATTAAACGTATGGAGATTTAGAAAACATGTACTGATCAAAGACACTTGCGACAAAAAAATAAAATATATTGAAGACAAACAAAAACACATGCAATTAGGTTAAATAAAAACACACACTCGTTCAATTTGTTTTTATTGGTATTTGGTTCCTTTGATTTCTGAAGGGCACTTTCCATTTAAGCAAAGGCATCTAATGAAGTTAATAGTGCAAGTCCCTTTTCTTTTTGCACGTTCATACACATGCATGCATCCCTAGCTAATATTCATATTCATATATAGATGGTGTTTTGCACAAAAACTTTCCATATATGATCTCAAGTCTCCATCTATGTTGGCATCTCAATTTTTAGTTGGATTACAGCAGATCGAGGAGAAATACAGGTTGCAACTTGCAAATCAATTAAGGCCGACGTACCCACGTATAGCTTCGATCAATATCTACCACATTACCCGCTTGTTAATGTTGTGTAGTGTTTTCTACTAACGTATGTATACAAGACACAAATAAAAGGAAAGATTAGATCTGGCAAAGTTATAATGAAATGAAAGGAAAAACAAAACGAGAGGTTATATTAATCATTTCGACTATTAGATAAGAAGTTATGCAAGTTTAAATATTTTATATTTTATTATACATCATTATATGTCAAGAATATTACAAGTAACATATTGATCAGAGTTGTTATTCGAGCCGAACGAGCTAGATTGGTTTTGGTTGATTATATGTAGCTCGTTTAGAAACCAGTCGAGCATATGTTTGGACTTGAGCTCATACTTAACTTGTTTAGTATAAATGAATGAGTTCGAGTGTAACTTTTTTCAAGTATTATCCAACCTTAATTATATACTTGCTCATGACATCATAACTTCAAGAAAATTTTGTAAATTTCAAAAAAATTGACTCGAACTTTGAATAGAGCTTAAAAGTGTGTTCATACTCAGCTCATTTAGTAATTAAGCTCGAACCGAGCTTTTAATGAGCAAAACTCAAGTCGAGCCGAGCTCGAACTACTTGGCTCATTTAACAACCCTAATATCGACTTAATGTTTATTATATTGTGTTTCCTATCGTTATTTACTTAATTTTTTCTCGAATATTTCATTTATTTATTTATTTATATTTTTTTTAAACGAAAAAAATGATAACATTTTATCATAAACTGATTACATTTTATCCTAAAATAACATCATTTATTGTCGTATTATATAGAATTTTCTACGCCGATTTAATCCAAAATGATATCGTATATGTATAATTGTGTCTTCTCCGAAAATTTGCTGGCTTCGCCGCTGATAGAGAGAGAAATCAATGAATCCATGTGGTGATCACCTTTATACAAAGGAAGATGCCTAGCCACATGATTGATTGACATTTCGTCTAACAAAAAAAGACCCTTCCTTCTCCTCTACTAATTCCTTCCGGGCGTTAACAAAAATCGCAACAGCCTTCACCTCTATAGTGGAATTTTAACGTGTGAAGAGATGGAGTGGAATCTCAATGGAATTTTAACAAAGATGAGTAGTCGAATAAAAAATGAATTAAGGTAAGTTGAGTTGCGAGGTGGCAGCTAGCGTTTGGATTGGTGTTTTGTCCTCGGCACAATCGCACTCCTCTCCTCTTATAAATAGGGGTATACTCAACTCATTTAGTAATTAAAGCTCTAGCTGAGCTTTTATTGAGCAAAACTCGAGTCGAGCCAAGCTCGAACTACTTGACTCATTTAACAACCCTAATATCGACTACTTAATGTTTATTATTAATGAGATATATGTAAAGAAGGGTAAACTGTGTTATTTAGGAACAAGAGGGAGGTCTGATGTAATTAGGGAGATTAGAGGTTAGAGGGCTATAAATACAGATCACCTCTAACCGGCAATTATCATCTTTGTTACACACACACTCTCTTCTGTAAAACTCTGTCTTGGAGTTGTGATCAGCTGAATACAATCTTGGTTTTAGTTGCATCAAGGCTTCACAATTATATTGCGTTTCCTATCGTTATTTAGTTATTTTTTATTGGATATTTCTTTATTTATTAATATTTTTTTTAATTTTCTGGCTTCGCCACTGATAGAGAGAGAAAAATTAATGAATCAATGTGATGATCACCTTTATTCAAAGGAAGAAGATGCCTAGCCACATGATTGATTGACGTTTCGTCGAACAAAAAAATGCCCTTCCTTCTCCTCTACTATATTCCTTCCGGGCTGTTGAATGTACTTCACATTGTAATCCTTGAACTCTAAGACTTAGTTTCAAAATTCTGTTTTTTGTTGGTTTGTGTCAATGTCGAGTTTATAACTCACAGACAAGTTAAGTAGCAGTTATGTTTTAAGTTTTGTACACATGTTGTTTAGCTAAGTTAGTGGCTTAGTGGGGTGCAGTTACTTGAGCAGTTTTCATCAATTGAACCATGTCTTTAGGTGGTTCTGTAATGCAGTTAGTCGTGATCAATAGAGAATTAGTTTTAGCTCTCTCTTTCTCTCGAAGTGGTGTGTGCAATCTGGTGTCTTTGAGTGTGCATCAGTGGTCTTTTGATCCCCAATTTGAGTTGCAACATTTGGTATCAAAGCAAACTAAGGTTTGTGATCGGGTTTCAGTTCTGGGCTTGAGTGTTAGTGAGATCTATACACACGGGAAACACATTTGTGAGAGGTTCTGGACAAAATGCAGAACTCTGGTAATGGCAGTGGGAATCCACAGTTGCCTATGTTCAAGGGGGTCAATTACCACTTCTGGAGCTTGAAGATGACAACTCTCTTCAAGTCTCAGGAAGTGTGGAATTTGGTTGATCAAGGGTTCGAGGATACAATGGTAGGAGAACCAGATCAACAATTGAGAGAGAAGAGGAAGAAAGACTCAAAAGCTTTGTTTATGATACAAAGTGCCTTGGAAGATGAGATCTTTCCAAGGATTGCTGCTGCAACAACATCACATGAGGCTTGGGAAGTGCTGAAGCAAGAGTATTTGGGAGACAAGAAAGTGATTATGGTGAAGCTGCAATCACTGAGAAGGGAGTTTGAAACCTTGACAATGCAAGACAAAGAGTCTGTGCAGGTGTATTTGACAAGGGTTTCAGGAATTGTTAACCATATGAGAGCATATGGAGAGAAATTGAGCACTGAGACAGTAGTGAGTAAGGTGCTGAGAAGTCTTCCAAAGAAGTTTGATCATGTGGTAGCAGCAATAGAGGAGTCAAAAGACTTGGCTGTGTACAAGTTTGAAGAACTGACAAGTTCACTTCATGCACATGAAGAAAGGCTAAACAAAACTAGTGAGCAGAAGGATGAGAAGGTGTTTCAGGTGAAAGAGGAACCTTCTATGACCAAGCAAGATAGTTCATCTGGAAGAGGTGGCTATAGAGGAGGTCACAGAGGAAGATGGGGCAACAGAGGTGGCTCCAGAGGTCGTGGTGGTAGAGGTTATGGTAGAGGCTCACAAGGAAGTTCAGGAAGGGGAAATGGTGGTGATCAAGACAAGGATCACTGGAGAGATTCAAGTAGAGGTCAGAGAAATGAAAACAGATCAAACAGGAGCAACATTCAATGTTACTACTGTAAGAAGTATGGACACAAGGAAGCTTTCTGTTGGGAAAAACAAGAGCAAGAGAAGAAGAATGCCAATTACTCTGAAAGCAGTGAGAAGGGAGATAGATTGTTTATGGCTTTCACAATGACGTCTAAGAACACAAATGATACTTGGTATCTTGACAATGGGTGTTCAAATCACATGACAAGTGTGAGGAGTATGTTCACTGAATTTGATGAATCCAAGAAAGGGAGAGTTAGATTAGGTGACAACAAAGTTTTGCAATGTGAAGGAAAAGGTGTTGTGTTTATCAAAAGTGCACAAGGTGGAGTAAAGTATGTCACTGATGTGCAGTATGTTCCAGAGTTGGCTCACAACTTGCTGAGTGTAGGACAACTACAAGGGAGTGGCTATTCCTTGCTCTTTGATGAAGATCAGTGCAAGATTAGGGAGAAAAAGACATGTCATTTAGTGACTGTGGTTCCTATGACAAAGAACAGGATGTTTCCCTGTGATTTGTCTGCAAATTCAAGCAAAGCAATGACTGCAAAGGAGGAGGATGCAACCAGATTATGGCATCTCAAGTATGGACATCTCAACTTGCAGAGTTTAAAGATGTTAAGCACTAAGACAATGGTGCAAGGCCTGCCTAAGATAGGAGAGCTTGACTTATGTGAAGGGTGTGTGTATGGGAAGCAAAGCAAAGGGTCATTCACAAATAAAGAAGCATGGAGAGCTGGTGATTGCTTGGAGTTACTCCATGCAGATTTGTGTGGACCTATGCAGACAGAATCCATAGGTGGAAGCAAATATTTTCTTCTCATCACTGATGATTTCAGTAGGATGAGTTGGGTATTCTTTTTGAAGTACAAGTCTGAGGCATTTGGAGAGTTTGTCAAGTTTAAAACACTGGTTGAGAAGCAGTCAGGCAAGGTGGTAAAAGCCTTGAGAACAGATAGGGGAGGAGAGTTCATTTCAAATGAATTTATCTCATTTTGTGAAGAGCATGGGATAAGAAGAGAGCTTACAACTCCTTTTACTCCAGAGCAAAATGGAGTTGCTGAGAGGAAAAATAGAACAGTGGTAGAGATGGCTAGGAGCATGCTTAGAGCAGGAAATGTTCCAAAGAAGTTCTGGTGTGAAGCTGTGGCCACTGCAGTCTATGTGTTGAACAGATCTCCTACACGAGCTGTGCTAGACAAGAGACCTTTTGAGGTGTGGAGAGAAAAGAAACCTTCAGTTCAACACTTGAGAGTTTTTGGCTGTATTGCATATGCTATGATCAACTTGAGATCAAAACTGGATGACAAAGCAGAAAAATGTATTCTGATTGGGTATCCTAGTTAATCTAAAGCATACAAGTTATTTGATCCAGTGAGAGGAAGAACAATCATAAGCAGAAATGTGGTGTTTGATGAAGAAAAGGAGTGGGATTGGATGAAGGAGAAATGTGGAACTGTGACCAAGGAGGTTGTCATAGTTGAAAGCTTTTCAAAAGAGATAGATGCAGAAGATGAAGCAGACATAAATGAGTTGAACTCAAACTCCTCTTCAACACCTTCAACTCCTGTAACTCCAAGGAATTCATCAAGCAGTGAAGAGTCTCCATCTTCAGGATCATCAGGTGAATCACCTCCCAGAAAGTTTAGATCACTCACTGATGTGTATGATAGGAGTGTGAGGTATGGCTATGCTCTGATGGCAAGTGATCCAGAGAGTTTTGATGAAGCTAAAGGAATTCAGGAATGGAAATCTGCTATGAAAGAGGAAATGAAATGTATTGAGAAGAATGAAACATGGGAGCTGGTGGAATTGCCTCAAGGAAAGAAACCAATTGGGTTGAAGTGGGTCTTTAGGACCAAGTACAACATAGATGGGGCAGTTCAGAAATACAAGGCTAGGCTGGTGGCAAAGGGCTATGCTCAGAAGGAAGGAATTGACTATGAAGAAATATTTTCTCCAGTTGCAAGGCTTGAAACTGTGAGTGTTGTTCTAGCTCTTGCTGCACAGTGGAGATTGCCTATCTATCAGCTCGATGTAAAATCAGCTTTCTTGAATGGAGAGTTATTGGAAGAAGTATATGTAGAGCAGCCTCAAGGTTTTGAGAAAGAAGGAGAAGAGCACAAGGTGTTCAGATTGTACAAAGCTCTCTATGGACTGAAGCAAGCTCCAAGAGCATGGTACAGTAAAATTGACTCATTTTTCTTAGAGAATGGATTCTCAAGAAGTGAAAATGAGCCAACTTTGTATGTGAAGAAGGAGAGCAGAGATAAGTTTATTGTGGTCTGTCTGTATGTGGATGAAATAATTTACTTCAGTCCTGAAAGTGAGATGCTTATGCAGTTTAGAGAGGCAATGATGAACAAATTTGAGATGACTGATCTCAATCTGTTACAATACTTCCTAGGCTTGGAAGTAAAGCAAAGCAGTGAAGGCATATTTGTATGCCAAGAGAAGTATGCTCGAGATATGATCAAGAAGTTCAAAATGGAGCATTGTGATGCTGCTCAGACACCAATGAACACAAATGAGAAGTTGAAGAGGGATGATGGAACTCCAAGTGCAGATGAGAGACTGTACAGGAGTTTGGTTGGTGGTCTGAATTACATCACACATACTAGCCCAGACATTGCCTATAGTATGAGTGTAATCTCAAGATATTTGCATGGTCCTACACAATAGCATATTGGTACAGCTAAGAGGATTTTAAAGTACATTGCTGGTACTTTGGGGTATGGTTTATGGTATGAGAGTGTGGATCAGTTCAAACTTATAGGTTACACTGATAGTGACTTAACAGGGTGCTTAGATGACAAAAGAAGTACCTCAGGATCTGTGTTTAGTCTAGGCTCTGGTGCAATGACATGGAGCTTAAAGAAGCAAGACACAGTAGCACTCTCATCATCAGAAGCTGAGTATGTGGCAGCAGGGTTAGCTGCTAAACATGCATTGTGGCTGAAGAAGTTGATGCTGGATTTGGGATGCGATCATGAGGATGCAGTGGAGTTGTGGTGTGACAACAAGTCTGCTATAGCCATGACTAAAAATCCAGCTTTTCATGCTAGGACCAAGCATATTGAAGTGCAGCATCATTTCATCAGAAGGTTGGTAGCAGAAGGGAAGGTGAGTGTGAATTTTTGTGGGACAAATGAGCAAGATGCTGATCTGTTTACAAAAGCCTTGAATGGAGCCAAGCATCAGTTCTTTAGAGAGAAGATAGGGATGAAGACAATGTGAATTAAGAGGGGGCGTTGAATGTACTTCACATTGTAATCCTTGAACTCTAAGACTTAGTTTCAAAATTTTGTTTTCTGTTGGTTTGTGTCAATGTCGAGTTTGTAACTCACAGACAAGTTAAGTAGCAGTTATGTTTTAAGTTTTGTGCACATGTTGTTTAGCTAAGTTAGTGGCTTAGTGGGGTGCAGTTACTTGAGCAATTTCATCAATTGAACCATGTCTTTAGGTGGTTCTGTAATGCAGTTAGTTGTGATCAATAGAGAATTAGTTTTAGCTCTCTCTTTCTCTCGAAGTGGTGTGTGCAATCTGGTGTCTTTGAGTGTGCATCAGTGGTCTTTTGATCCCCAATTTGAGTTGCAACACGGGCGTTAACAAAAATCGCAATAGCCTTCACCTCTCTAGTGGAATTTTAACGTGTGAAGAGATGGAGTGGAATCTCAATGGAATTTTAACAAAGATGAGTCGTCGAATAAAAAATGAATTGGTAAGTTGAGTTGCGAGGTGTTTTGTCCTTTGGCAGCTGGCACAATCGCACTCCCATCCTCTTATAAATAGGGGTATACCCTTCCCTCGTTCTTTTCATGAGCAACAAAAACCCCCTCCTCTATAAAATTAAACCCAACCCCTCTTCCTCCATACCCGATCAGAGCTGATCAAGACCGGAGCCGACCAGGCCAGTTCGAAGGCGCCGAGCCGGGCTTTCACTTACTGAGTTGTTGGTTTGTTTTTAACACCACGCCAATAAAGGTATTTTTATTTACTCTACTGTTTGTAATCGGACAAGCGGATATTTTTCCATATTATTAGTGTGGGATATTACCCAGGAGAATGACCGTTATGGACCTAACAGTAATAGGTGTGGTAATATTGAATACCTGAAAGCTTGATTTATTAAGATAATTTTTATTTGCCCAAAGATCAAATAAAATCGCTGTAGAATATTGGAGATTTTATGACAAGCGGAAGGGGTAGCTTTGACAGATGAAATATCATCTTTCATCTGCGAAAGCGAGGAACGGAATATTGAAAAACTAGAACCCTACATTCTTTTCCCCATTAGCTTCACGTGATGAAAAGAATTGATTCGTAGGCTCGTGGTTTAATAGAACGGAATACCAAACTGACTGGATATATCGCACCAACATTTTTATGTCACTTTATGTAGAGGAGTATTTATTCTATAAATTATTGCACCAACTTTTTTTATGTCACTTTATCTGATTTCTATATTATTCCCAGTTCAATCTCAACCAAGCTCATCTACTTGGAAACACTGGTTCTCCTTACCCAAGAAGAAGACAATGGCCGACGTTACTTCCGCTGTGATTGCTGCTGTAGATCTTCTCTATACCGTTGTCAAAGATCTTAAACCCTCTGACATCGGGGATTATGAAGGGGATATCGAAATGCTTGCTCTCTCCATCCAAATGACGAAAGATAAGCTCTATAATCTCGACGAACAGCAACTCAATTATACGCAAAAGGCTGTGTGCTATAAAATCCGAGTGGCAGTGCTCGACGCTGAGGATCTTCTGGACAGAAGTTGAGACTCTCATCAGGCTAGAAGAAAAAGCTCAATCAGGTAAGTACATCTTTGTTTTCATATATTTTGGAATTAATTCATCCATAGTTTATTTTACGGTTAAGTTTTGAAATTAATTTGTTTACTCATATGTGTGGCTTGTTCCATCTTTATTTTTCGGAAGAAAAAAAAAGCACAAACCGATGAACCAAAGAAAGCTTGCATTGCTCTCTTTACCAAAATAAAAAATAAAAAATAAATAAAAAGCTTGATAAAGATAATCTGAATACTAGATAACATGACATGAACTAAAAAGGAATCTCCATATTTTCAATAACCTCAGAAAGATCAATATATTTTGAGCAATTGTTCTTTCTGATAATCAAGATGAGAGTATATTTGAACTTTTAACTTGCACAAACACTTCACACATATCAAATAACAAATAAGATTTGTCATTGACAATCAAATATCAATATATAGGACGAGGAGAACACTAGGTTCTCCAAAAGGTGGCTCTATCAGCTGAGGTAGATAATGCAAAATGTTAATAAAGTATGTAGCAAAATCACATCCATACTAATGTACCTTTAATTTTGCAGGGGGATGATTCTGACACCAGTCAGACCAGTATTATTGCTCCATTCAAACATTGTTGTCCAACATAGACATATGCTAATGAGTATCAAACGAATATATGTGAGGAAATTATATATCTATAACTTTAAATATTTATCGTATTTTATTATTTGAAAATAGTTTTTATTCCAAAAAAACTTGCGTGAACGGTAAAACAATATATATGTTTTGTTGAACGGGAGTTGTAGAAATCTAGCGATCTTGCTAGATCTTTGTTCATTGATCCTGAGTGAACAAGCGTCGATCGAGTTTGGGCTCAAAAGAGATCAATTTTCTGTAGTCGTTGAATCATGAAGAGGATGATATTCTAGGCCGAGTTAGCCATTGCTCAACCTTCATTCACTCTTACCCAAAAAACAGAAATACAGAAGCATATATAGTGCCTACAACGGATGCCAGCTAGCAAGTGGTCCACAAGGACACATTATTACAATAGGAAAGCAAAGGGAGAAAAACTGTAAATTATGAAATATAGAGACATAGGATATGAAATGTAGGATTTCAATAGGACTATATATTAATTCTACCATGAAATATGCCTCTTATGATGGTACCTTTTTACTTATATATATATTCTCATTATTTGTTATCAGGGAAAAGATTTTCTCTATAACTTGACTGAAGCCAATGATAATGTTCAAAGTGAGATAAAGAAGATTAACATTAAACTCGATGATATACAAAAATATCTGGAAAAATTTGGGCTTCAGGAGCAAAGCCTCTATGACTCGCAGTATGAGTGCTCGTGCATCAGGTTCTCAAGTCAATGCTATAACAATCATGGGAAGAGATGGAGATAAGAGGGAAGTAATCGAGTTGCTGTTAAAACCTTCCATGGGTAAACGATCGACAATTACAGTAGTTGCGATTGTTGGAATGGGTGGAATGGGGAAAACAACTCTGGCCCAACTAGTCTTTGATGATAAGAGTTGGCAAAAAAGTTGCAACTTTGATCTACACTTGTGGGTATCTGATTCTAAAAAGTTGGATTTGAAATTGGTGTTGAAGAGTATTCTCAAGTCTATTAGTCCCAACTAGAGGTGGCAATTGGGCGAGTCGGGTCGGGTTCGGGTCGGGTTATTCGGTTTCGGGTCATATCGGACTCGGGTTGATATCGGGTGTGATGACAATTCGGGTCTGATTGGGTTCGGGTAGGGTTTATTCGGGCATTAGTTTATCGGATACAATCGGGTTTTCGGGTCCTATTCGGTTCGGACGAATCGGGTTTCGGTCTAAACGAGTTTGGGTTAATCGGGTGTCAGTCTAGACCGGTTCGGGTGAATCGAGTTTCGGTCTAAGCGGGTTCGGGTGAATCGGGTTTTGGTCACAACGGTTTTGGTTGAATTGAGTTCAGTCAAATCAAACCCGCAAGAATCATATTGGATAAAACAAATCATTTTTTTTTACCTATGAGATATGTATCCTTCTATATAGATTAAGTTAATGTTTATCAATTCTTAATCAATACTACATTCGTTAAAAAAAATAAAGTCTTCCCACTTTTTATAATATTTTAAAAAAAAGTCAAAATCATATAAAATATTATTTTTTAATATTAATTTCAAACTTATTACTCATAACTATGAAATTATAAAAATAACAAAAATTTGATATTTATATAATTTGGGCGTCTTAAAAAAGGCTAAAAAGTTACTTTTTTTCAATGGAGCTAGGGAGTACAAAATTATATTTAATTATACTATATGCATGATAATATTAATTACCATCTATTATTAAGTAATCAAATACTTAGGTTGTTTTGGGTATTTTAGGGAAAATGCTAAGATTTTTGTTGATTTTGGATATAATCGGGTTTGGGTTATTTCGGGTGTCGGGTATAATCGGGTTCGGGTAATTTCGGGTTTCGGATATGCTCGGGTCGGGCAATTTCGGGTTTCGGGTTGATGTCGGGTGGGTCCATTCGGATATAATCGGGTTCGGGTTCTTACTGGGTTCGTATTGCTTTCGGGTTCGGGCTTAACTCGAATCGGGTCGGTCGGTCTCGGATCCAAACTTTTTTTTCAATTATTCGGGTGTCGGACGGGTTCGGGTCGGATCAATCGGATCGGTTTTCTCGGGTCGGGTCGGGTATTGCCAGCTCTAGTCCCAACGAGAGCAGCAATTTTGATAAGCTTGAAGAAACTCAGTTGAAGGATTGACTTGTTACGGAAATTAACGAGAAGAGGTTCCTTCTTGTTTTAGATGACGTGGAGACTGAGAAGCGTTTGCGTTGGACAAATTTGGAAGATTTATTGAGCAAGGGAAGTAAGGAGGGGAGTAGAGTTCTGGTCACAACACGTTCTAGAAGAGTTGCAGTTTCCATGGGCGCATCAAGCTATCGACTACAAGGCCTTTCAGAGGAGGATTCTTTGCAGTTATTTGAAAGTTTTGCATTTGATGAAACAACGGATGAAAAATTGGTTCCAATTGGAAAACGTATAGTTGAAAAATGTGCAGGAGTGCCCTTAGCTATAAAAGTAATAGGTGCTCTCTTGTATGAGAACACAGATAGAAGCAATATGGTCAGTGAATTGGGCAAAGACAAACAGATAGTGTCCATTTTGAAGATGAGTTATGATGATCTTGATTCCACTTTGAAGGAATGCTTTTCATACTGTGCCCTCTTTCCGAAAAACTATCGTATTTCCAAGAGGATTTTGAGTAGCATTTGGAAGGCCAATCTTCGTTTCAAAAAAGATGAAGATGTTTGTGAGAACTTGAAGATCTTGTATAACAGATGCTTCCTAGAAGTAGCAGAAGAAAGGCGTCCTTGGGATGATGATACACATTACAAGATGCATGATTTGATGCACGATTTGGCCAACATAGTAGTCGGTACAGAGATGCTCAGGGATTTTGATGCTATGGAGGATTGTAACAAGTTAATCGTTGAAGAAAATGTTCGACATCTCAGCCTCTTGTCTCATGAAATGAGAAATGGTGAAGAAGTAACATGTGAGCTCAAAGGAAGGAGACTACGTACTTGGATCCGTAATTCACAACAGCCCATGGCATCTGATTTGTGCAAGCAGGTGTTAGATTGTCAATTCATTCGATTCTTGGATTTAGAAGGCTATAGCATAGGCAATCTAAGAGATTCAATTGGGAAGTTGATCCATTTGCGGTATTTAACTCTCTCTAGTGCTGATGTGCAGACTGTTAATTCAGTTACTGAGCTGATCAACCTTCAGCATTTGTGCTTAAGAAATTGCAATGCCTTGACTCACTTGCCTTCTTCAGTGGGTGTGTTGACTTCCCTGGAGGTGCTTGACATTTTTGAGTGTGGAGAATCAAAGGAGCTTCCAAAGGACGTTGAGAAGCTTACCAACCTCAGAATTTTGAAGTTAGAAATTTGTACGGCCTTGACTCACTTGCCATTTGGAGTGGGTGGGTTGGCATCTCTCGAGGTGCTCAACATTAATGGGTGCTATAACTTAAAAGGAGCTGCCAATGGGCATTAAGAAGCTTACCAACCTTCAACACTTGCAATTCTTCAGGAATGGGTGCATTACTACCCATATGCTGGCCACCAAGATTCATAGTAGGCCATCCGAAATTCAACACTCTACAGTTGGAAGAGTTGGATTCTGTTTCTGAACTAACAGAAGGAGAACTGCAAATACAACTTCTAGTGAACATCACATTGGAAGTGTCAATGTCAGTAAGGGATTGTGAAGCATTTTTGGTAAACAAGACATGGTTGAGGAAATTAGAGATTATCTGGAGGGAAGAGGAAATCAACCACATGCACAATCCAACAGAGGAGGTCCCTGGAAATCACATGGAGGAGGACGTACATCATGGTGAAACTCCAGCCTCCCCCTACCCTAGAGGAGTTCAAGCTGTTTTGGTATCAAGGAACGGAGCTTCCAACTTGGTAGGATTAGTTTGTTGATTTCAAATTGGGGAGCATCAAGCTTTCCGCCACACGATATCTCAGGTATGAACACTCTCACAAAACTCCAACATCTTACTGCTCTTTAACAATTAAATAATGGGTATTGTGGTGATTTTACAGGGGAGTTAGAAGAGGAGGAAGAGCAGATAGTATCAAATCCCCTCCAAAACTTGAAAATTGACACACCAACAGTTGCTGAATTGACGTGGCAAGGGCTTCGAAGCCTTAAAAAGTTGACATTGAGTGACCTTCCAAATATGGAGAGACTCCCGGAAGGAATCCTCACCTCCCTTCAAGAGCTCCGTATATCGAAATGTGCCAAGTTGACCCTTCCAGAATGGGTACACACAACATTCAAGCATGAGCGTTATTCCTGGGGATCCAGCTTCAAGAGTATTATCAACAGCTAAAGGTAAAATATCCGAGTGTATTTTTTATTATTATTATCAATTACAGTAGTAAATTTGAATCCCAAGTTTAAATTGGGGCAATTTCTTTGCAAGTTAGAGAGTATGTACGTTCCATTCCCAATTTCTTTTACAAATTAACAGGAACTATGAGAATTTCAACATCTATCCTGTCTTGGCTTCTTTGTAATCATACGTATAGATCAAATTATGGACCAAAAAAAAAATAGCAAAATAGCCAAGGTTAGCTTATCTTGTACAGTATATTTTTTAGCCAAAGTGGCTTTACCTCAGCTTTAAGAAAATTATTAAAATAACAAAGTCGTGTTGTTTAAGATAGCGACTTTATATTTTTTTTTTTTAAAAATTATCATTTAAATGTTAAAAATGTGAAACAACACAATTTGTTAATAATCTTCTCATTGAGGGAGATAATCTAATTGTTGTTAATATATGCCTTACTAGGTTTGTGGGAATGCACGTTAACATTGAAGTTCTGCAGTCAGAGACAATATTGATCTTACGTTTTTTCAATTATGTGTTTATTTGCAATATTTTCAAGGAAGCTAATGCTATTGTAGATAGGATTTGCTCATCTAGCCTATAATATCCCTATCAATGAAGGTTTGGAGGAAGATATAGAGCTTCATACTCTCGTTCACAAGGACGCTCTAGGATGGAATTCGACTCCTTAGCGGTCTTTCTATTCTAATTTCCTTTCATTATAGTAAAAATCATGCAACACATATATAATATATGGAAAAAAAATATTAAATTTTATTGTATGAATTTTTGTAATATAATGTCATATTTACATCAGATTTACTAGATCTTTCAATATCCAAAATAAACTTTTCGGCCCCTTCTCCCGCTCCAGTAGGAAATCTTACGGCCGCCGTTGCTTCAATGACAAATGGAATGGCCAAAAGAGAAACTGAACTATATATAATGAGGGTTATCCGTGAGGAGCCAGTGAGTTAATATGTGAGGGACTTGTTGGGCAAAAGAAGGATACGCTGCGGAAATGAAAACTAATCTTTTTTTTACCACAATTTGAATAAAGGCATTTGATTCGGTGCTTGGAGAGTAGGAGTGCAACGAATTTGATAAAAATAATATTGAGAGTTTCCATATTATTTTTATAGAAGATATTTTTTCCTTATTTTTAGAAATATTTGTATATATAATGCGGATTTCGTATTGAGAATTATTTATAGAGGTGGAAATTAGAAGGAAAAAAAAAAATCAGAAGACCTTACCACATGATCGAAGAAGAGGAATAAGAAAGCGTTGCATTGTGAGCTGAGTTCACAAGTGGTCAGTAGAGTTCATCATATGGTAAGGTCTAAAATCTTCTTTATAAAAGTTTTATCGAGTATTCAGTAGGGCTAGAACTACAAACATTAGGATAGTTTATTTAGAAAGAAATAGCCTAAATACTTTGCATTTGAAATTCTCTTTATTATCGCTAGAGAGGTAGTGGGTTTTTTGTTCAAACTAATTTGTTTGGTTGTTTTCCTACTCTAAATCAATTATCTTGTATGTTCCCACGTGTCTTTTTACGTTACATTTTGTTTGTAATATTGCACTAACAAAACTTTTTTTTTTTTTAATTTAGGGAAGAAATTCGATTCTCTAGAAACGTTTAGAATAATCGACAGACCATCACGTACAAACAAAAGTAAGTGACAGAAAAGAAAACACGTACACGTACCCAACAAATCTAGATATAGCCGGAATCTAAACATAAATACAAAAACAAAAACAAACAAAAATCAAATATAAAAGATGAAAAGTCAACACAAGAGGAATAAATTTTTAAACTTGAACAAGCAAGGGTTAACTAGCATATATAGTCACAGCAACACCGAAACATGTGAAATACATACTGCAGACTCCACCTTGATTGTAAGATCTTGAGAACTAATGTGCAGGTGATCTAAAGGATGATGAAAGACAAAAGGCTGGGTTTCAAGGTCTTGAAACCCAGACTAAAATGTTTGATCACTTATGCATTTCTCTATTTTGACTTGTTCTCTTACATGAAAGAATCCGAGGCCAACCTTTTTGGGCCTAAATTATAATGGGCTTTATATTGGGCTATGAGATGTGATTTGGGCTTTATCGATTTCTACATGAGTTTCTCATCTAACCCACTTTATGTACTAAATACATTATGGAAGCTCTTTTAGGATTTCACCTTTTATACAAGGAAAGAATCGATCCATAGTTGATCATATTTGATCATGAAGAAAGGCGAAGGAACATCTTGGAAGGCACACAAAGGATCTGTTTTGGAAGGAATTCAAATATCTTGGAAAGAATTTGAAATTCAAGCGATTCTCCCTCCAAGAAACTCTACAAGTGTTCCTACTATAAAAAGACGAAGGTTAAGAAAGATGGAAGCTAACTAAGCAAGCACTCAAGCAATCTCAAGCGTCTTAAAGCATTTGTCAAGTTTCTCCTACATTCTCAAAAAGCTTAGTTGTTGATCATTGTTTAAGAGTTGAGAGAAACACTAGCACTTATTGTACAAGTCATTCATTTTACACTTAGAGTTTTCATACTCGATCAAAGCACACTTGGTGTGTGGTGTGAGCTTTTATTTCACTTGTAAGGTTGAGAGCTAGAATAGAAGCGGTGAGGCTTTGTATAGAGAAAGGGAAGTTTCTCTAGGAAGTTCTAGGCTCAAGAGAAGTGAAATAAGAGAATCCTACAGGTTGGATAACCCTAGGCGGGGATGTAGGCCAGTTGGTGCCGAACCTCATTAACAATTCGTGTGTTCATCTTTTATATTCCGCATTTACATTATCTTATTCGATTTTACCTTGTCAAGTCCTTATAGCCTATATCAAGGTCTTGACAAGTTGCACTAAATTTCTATTGTTGCGAAAATCGTCCATACTCTATTCATCCCCCCCCCCCTTCTAGAGTATTATTCATCGCCTTATAGACTCTTCAATTGGTATCAGAGCTTGGCTCACTGTTTTGATTTAACAATCTTGTGAGTTTTCAGCATGTCTACCATAGGTGATGGAGGTTTTGCTCAAGGAAGGTCAACCAATAGGCCTCCACTTTTCTGTGGCAATAACTTTGTCCACTGGAGATCACTGATGCAAATGTTCATTATTGATCAAGACCTTGAGCTATGGGGCCTGGTCAATAATGGACCACATGTTCCTAAAAAGACTGTCGATGGAAAGCAAGTTGATAAAACTGAGTCTGATTACGATCAGACTGATCTTGAGAACATTGCTAAGAACTACAAAGCTATGAATCTACTATATTGCGCTATCGATGCTAATGAGTTTAATCGTGTCTCAGCTTGCAAAAGTGCCAAGGAAATTTGGGACAAACTTATAGTTACTTATGAGGGCACAAGTCAAGTCAAAGAGAGTAAGATCAATATCTTTCTCAGGCAATACGAACTTTTCAAGATGAATCCTGATGAGATAGTAAAGGAGATGTTTACGAGATTCACTCAAATTGTAAACAACCTCGACTCACTTGGAAAAACTTTCTCCAACCCAGAAAAGGTTCGAAAGGTTCTAAGGAGCCTTCCAAAAACCAAGTGGGGTCCTAAGGTTACTTCAATTGAGGAAGCTCAAGATCTCTCTACACTACCATTAGATGATCTTCTCGGAAAACTTATCACTCATTAGATGATATTAAACGAGGAAGATGAAGAAGTACCCTCAACAGCAAAGAACCTTGCTCTCAAAGCTAAGAAAGATCACTCACAATCTGAGAGTGATGAATCAGACGACGAAGATGATCCCTTTTCTCTCATCACACGGGGATTAGCTCGAATTCTGAAGATGAAAAAATAATTTTCCAACCGTGAAAATACCGATTCATCGAGATTCAAAAGCAAGTCTCTCAACATGTCAAAGAAGCCAAAAGTGCTAACATGTTTTGAGTGTGGCGAGACAGATCATCTCGTAAAGGAGTGCCCTATGAAGAAAAGAAATAAGTTCAAGAAATATGAACAAAAGAAAAAGGTTGTGCTTGCAACCTGGAGTGACTCAGATTCATCATGTGACTCAGACACCGAAAAAGAACAGGCAAATCTATGTCTTATGGCTGAACACGAAGGATCACAGACTCAAGACCTTGAACAAGTGGTAAGAAACCTAATGTCTAGTCCTCCCGATGTTCTTTCCGAAGTCCTAAGAAATATGATTTCTAATGAAGATGCTTACAGCAGTGAAATCAACACCTTGAAAGAAAAGCTGATAGATCAACAGAAATGTATTAGTGATATGTCGCTGGAAATGAAAAATCTTGAAACATCTCGGTCGGCCCTTGAAATTAAAGTCAAGACTTTGAGCTCAGAAAATTCTGATCTCAGGCAAAGCCTCTCCTCTCTAAAGAATCGTAATGAGGATTTAGAGAAAGAGAAGGCAAAGCTAACCGATAAGTGTCAAGACCAGCAGACTTCACTCATTCAATTCACCAAATCTAAAGCTAATCTTGATAAGATGTTGGGTGAACAACAACTCTCTATTAATAGAAGTGGTATTGGATACAACAAAAATTTTCCAAAGAAACCTAGTACCACTTTTGTTAAAGCTAAAGGCTATTGGCGTTCACCTACTTGCTTCCATTGTTGTAAGAAAGGGCATGTTAGAGAAACTTGTCCATATAGGAGAAAAGATCCCTACATCATTAGAAATACATTTCCAGTTTGACTTAATGAACAGATAAAACAAGTTTGGGTTCCTAATGGGACAAGACTACCCAACATGGTCTATCCTCATTATGAATCTAAAACTATATATTGGTCTAGCTGGAAAGGTTGATGTTGGTATTGCAGGATTTCATCAAGAGCAAAGAGCCAAAATGGATAATAGACAGTGGATGCTCACGACACATGAGTAGAAAGAAATCTCTATTTCAAGATCTTAAGGAACAAACCACTGGAACAATTACTCTTGGTGATAAAGGGAAGTGCAACATTATTGGTATTGGTAATTCAGAAAGTTGCATTAAGGATGTTTATCTTGTTGATGGATTAAAGTATAACCTCTTAAGTGTCTCTCAGTTGTGTGACAAAGGAAACAAAGTTGGCTTTGACAGACACAAGTGTGAAGTCAGGAATGAAGAGACTGATGATCTAATCCTCACTGCTCACAGGCACAACAACACTTATGCTGTAAATGCTAATCATATTACAGGTACAAAACTCAAGTGTCTCAAGGTCTTGACAGAAGACCCCAGCCTATGGCATAGAAGACTAGGTCATGTAAGCATGCACACCCTCAATAAACTCAAAACAAGACATCTTGTTAGAGGATTGCCTGATCTAAACTTCAAGAAAGAAGATCTATGCAATGCATGCACAAGAGGCAAACAGACACGCAGCTCCTTCAAACCTAAAAAGGTTGTAACTTCCTCTCGCCCTCTTGATTTGTTGCATATGGACTTGTGTGGACCTATGCGTGTCAAATCTCCAAAGGGTAAACAATACATCCTGGTTATTATTGATGATTTCTCTCGTTTTACATGGATCTCCTTTTTAAGAGAAAAATCAGAGGCTTTGCTCGAGTTTTCTAAACTTTGCAAAGAGTTGTAGACCTTGAAAAACATACATATTGTCTCCATTAGGAGTGATCATGGTAGAGAATTTGATCAACTTAAATTTGATTTGTTCTATGCTAAATATGGAATTTCACACAACTTTTCAGCACCTAGAACTCCTCAACAAAACGGAGTTGTGGAACGAAAGAACCGCACTTTGGAGGACATGTCTAGGACAATGCTTTTGGAAAATGGCTTGCCAAAAATCTACTAGGCTGAGGCTGTTAATACAGCCAACTACATTTTGAATCGATGCTTAATTCGTCCCATTTTGAAAAGACTCCTTATGAACTTTTCAAAGGAAGAAAGCCTAGCATTTCCTACTTCAAACCTTTTGGATGCACTTGCTTTGTTCATAACAATGGCAAAGATAATCTTGGGAAATTTGACGCACGTAGTGATGAAGGTATCTTCCTTGGTTATTCTACTATTAGCAAAGCTTATGGAGTTTATAACAAGCGCACCAAAATTGTTGAGGAGAGTATCCATGTGGTATTCGACGAAAGCAACAATGGTGTGTTAAGTGAAGGTTTTGCAGATCTCAATCTAAATCATCATGATTCGGATAGAGAAGAAGAGGACAAGGATGAAAATAAGCAGGACCAAGAAAGAAACATGCAAGAACAAATCCAAGATACCAACGAGCTATCTCAAGACCTTGAGAAGGAACTACAGAATCAGGATTCAGTCATTGAAGAATCCAACACTCAAATTATCTCTCAAGACCTTGAAGAGAGACCTGCTACTATCTCAAACAATCAGGGTCCAAAGCTACGAAAATTCAAACATGCCTCTTCACACTCAGCTCAAGATATCATATCAGATCCATCATCTGGGGTACAAACTCGATCTAGATTAAAGAATCTTTGTTCCTTCTATGCTTTTGTTTCTCTTGTAGAACCAAAAACCCCAGCCGAAGCACTCAAGGACTCGGATTGGATTACTGCCATGCAAAATGAGCTAAATGAGTTTGAAAGGAACAAGGTATGGACTCTTCAACCCAGGCCACAACACCAATCAGTCATAGGAACTAGATGGGTGTTTCGGAATAAACTAGATGAAGCAGGCAAAATCATTCGAAACAAAGCAAGACTTGTTGCTCAAGGATACAATCAAGAAGAAGGTATAGACTACGAGGAGACATTTGCTCCCGTAGCAAGGTTAGAAGCTATACGAATACTACTTGCTTTTGCATCTTTCATGGGTATCAAGCTATTTCAAATGGATGTCAAATGTGCATTCCTAAATGGGTTCTTAGACGAAGAGGTTTATGTTGCTCAACCACCAGGTTTTGAAAGTGAAGAATTTCCTAATCATGTGTATAAATTGGACAAAGCTCTCTATGGTCTCAAACAAGCCCTAAGAGCTTGGTATGAAAGATTGTCCAAATACCTTCTTGAAAATGGTTTTCAAAGAGGATTGATTGATAAAACTCTCTTCATCAAGACTCGTGGAAATGATCTTTTGATTGTTCAAATATATGTAGATGATATATTATTTGGTGCTACTAACAATTCCCTTTGCAAGGAGTTTTCTGAAATAATGTGCAGAGAATTCGAAATGAGTCTAATGGGAGAATTAAACTTCTTCCTCGGTTTACAAGTTCTTCAAACAAGTAAGGGTATCTTTTTGAATCAAGGGAAATATACCAGGGATCTACTAAAGAAATACAAAATGGAACAATCAAAGGTAGCAAAGACCCCTATGAGCTCCACTCTCTTCCTTGATCAAGATAAGAATGGTAAGAATGTAAACCAAAAAGAGTACAGAGGTATGATTGGTTCTCTCCTATACCTTACTGCTAGTAGACCTGATATAATGTTCAGTGTCTGTATGTGTGCTCGATTCCAAAGTGATCTCAAAGAGTTTCACCTTATTGTTGTGAAAAGAATCTTCAGATATCTAAATGGATCTCAAGACCTTGGGCTATGGTATCCCAAACAGAGTAACTTTCATTTAAAAGGCTACTCAGATGCAGATTTTGCAGGATACAAAGTTGATAGAAAAAGCACCTCTGGCTGTTGCCAACTCCTAGGATCCTCCCTGATAAGTTGGCACTCTAAGAAACAAAATTCAGTAGCCTTATCAACTGCAGAAGCTGAGTACATTGCTGCTGGTGCATGTTGCTCTCAGATTCTTTGGATAGCACAATAACTCAGAGACCTTGGAATTGATCTTAAAGGTATTCCTATTTTGTGTGATAATACTAATGCTATTTCCATCACTAAAAATCCAGTGCAGCACTCGAGAACCAAGCACATTGATGTGAGACATCATTTTATAAGAGATCATGTGGAGAAAGGTGATGTATCAATATCCTTCATATCCACTGATTTTTAGTTAGCTGATATTTTTACTAAACCACTCCCTGAAGATCGTTTCAATTTTATTAGATTGGAGTTGGGTATGCTTAATAGGGAAGCACTTTCTTAGGGGGAGTAATTACTCCCTACATGAAAGTTCAGAATTCAAATGACATCTCAAGGCCTTGACTTCATAAGGTTTTGAGATGATCATCCGAATAAAATTATATTGGATCAAACTCTGTTAGTATCTTATGGATATTCAACAAGAGTGTCTTTTGATTTTATTTACCCTTTTCAAAAATCGATTTTCATATATTTTGGTTCCCATTTCAAAATTATCCCAAATCTCTTTAATTTTTGCAAGTGGATGTGACACTTTGGGTTTAGAAAAATCAGATCATCATTTCTTACTATTCAAGTGAGTTAATGAATCTGTACTTGCCAATTTGAAAAAGAAGGGAGACGATTCTGTTTCCAGATTTTTTGCTTTTTAATCTCTCCCTCCTCACGGTCTAATCCACTCCACCCTCACTCTCTCTCTGTGTTCATTCTCTTTCCCTCTCCGTGTTCCAAAACTCTCTCTTGTTTCTGAAATCAAAATGGTGGGATCGAAGCGCTCATTAGCATCTCCGTCTCTAGTACCTTCTGCTAAGAGGTATAAGATACCGGCCAACAAGGGGAAGCAAATAATGGAGGAATCTGAAGAACATTCCGAGGATTTCAGCGAGAACTCACCATCTCCACCACCTCTGATCATGAAATCCAAAGGCAAAGCTCCAGCCACTTCTGCTCCTGCTTGGCCTCCCCAGGTACCTTCTGTCATTTCCCCCAATTGGTTTTGCTCTAAAGAGGTTGAGGAGTCCTGGAAACAGGACTTTTGCAACCGTCGTTTATGCTTCTGTGATGCTGTCGATTTCAACCTCCTCCAAACCATGCCCTTACCTTGCATTTCCCTCCTCAAATCCACCTGTTTTTGGACCTTGCTCAACCCTGGCAATTTTGCCTATCCCCAACTTACCCGACTTTTTTATGCCAACCTTACTGTTCATCGGGTAAATGGAACCCTAACCCTAGTATCCAAGGTCAAGAACACCCGAATCCGCCTCTCTCCTGAAAGCCTTGCTCTCATCCTTGATCTTCCAACTGAGATTCCCACAAAAGAATTCCCAAGCCGATTTGAGTGTCTCTCACGAGCACGAGATGAATTCTTCCTAAAATCTCAAGGCCCTGGATCTTCATCCACCCTCAAACCCACTCACACTGCCCTAAACCTTCAAGCCAAGCTCATCTTCTCCATTCTGGCTCGTTGTATCTTCCCACGCATCCATTCCAGGGAATTGGTGACCGAGAATCTTCTCGAGATCCTTTTCCTAATCATGAACGGATACGAGCCTGACTTGCCCAAACTCATCCTTGACTACATGACCCATGTCTCTACCTCCTCTCGGCCTATGCAAACCTCCTGCCCAAAATCTTTGAAGCCTTTGACATCGACACATCAGGAGAAGAAAAGCAAACCTACAGTGGGATTGTTGATGAGGGTTGTCTAGATAGATTGGGGATTGCCAAAAACCTAAGGGAGCAATGGTTTTTGAGGAAAGACTCGAAGGGAAAACAGGTTGCTGAACCTAATATGAGTAGGATAGATTGGCTGCTGTGGGGACTGAGATTCAAGACCTTAGGTTTGATCTGAGAAGATTGTGGTCGGATGTGGTGATTCGCCAGGACCAGACTAATGAGCTACTCTCTATGGTCAACTGCAAGCTTGATCAAATGATGCTTCTCAATGCTCTCACGTACACTGCTACAGGCTCTATCATGCCAATGGAGCAAGACACTTTCGATCATGTGCGTGAGAAGACAGGGAATGTCATCCTCAACTGTGAAAATCAAGTGAAGAAACGTCCTATCCTGCGCCCCACTCACCATGAACCCACCATTCTCACAGTCGAGCAATATGGTGTGGTCAAGAAATACAGGGATGTGGAGCGTCAGAGACAGCTTGCAGAGATGGAACGAGACAAGGTCACCAGAGACGCCCTTGCAAGGTGGAGGAAGAGGTGCAGAGATGAGGTCAGAAGGAAATACCTTCCACCCAACAAGCAGTACCCCACCTTTGGCGAATGGGTTGAGGAAGGCGCTGACATTGCCCCTCCTGAAGATCCTAATGCCCATGGCGCCCCTGGTACATCCTCTGCTGCTGGGCCATCCTTTGCTAAGAAAGGCAAGAAGGCTCTAAAGAGCAAGAAGAAGAAGGCTGCAGATGGGGATTCTGACTCAAGGCCTTGATCTCCCACCGTCTTTCCTCTACTTTCTAAAAACTCATCTTTTGCTGTTCGTCTTTTAAAAACTCTTGGTTGTGTTTTGGTTGGTGTTTTCAGACATTTTCACCTCTCTGCCCTTTTGTTGGAAGACAAAAAGGGGGAGAATGTTTTGGTTGCCCTGCGTTTTGGCACTAGTTGGTTAAGTGCTTGTCGGTTTTAAAACTTAGATGATCCAAACATTTTATGCCTATATTATAATATGCTTATTTCCTCTTATGATTACTGGAAATATGTTATGAATATTGAAACAGGTTTTGTCTTCCATCAAAGGGGAGATTGAAGACTCCACCTTGATTGTAAGATCTTGAGAACTAACGTGCAGGTGATCTAGAGGATGATGAAAGACAAAAGGCTGGGTTTCAAGGTCTTGAAACCCAGACTAAAATGTTTAATCACTTATGCATTTCTCTATTTTGACTTGTTCTCTTACAGGAAAGAATCCGAGGCCAACCTTTTTGGGCCTAAATTATAATGGGCTTTATATTGGGCTATGAGATGTGATTTGGGCTTTATCGATTTCTACATGAGTTTCTCATCTAACCCACTTTATGTACTAAATACATTATGGAAGCTCTTTCAGGATTTCACTTTTTATACAAGGAAAGAATCGATCCATAGTTGATCATACTTGATCATGAAGAAAGGCGAAGGAACATCTTGGAAGGCACACAAAGGATCTGTTTTGGAAGGAATTCAAATATCTTGGAAAGAATTTGAAATTCAAACGGTTCTCCCTCCAAGAAACTCTACAAGTGTTCCTACTATAAAAAAACGAAGGCTAAGAAAGATGGAAGCTAACTAAGCAAGCACTCAAGCAATCTCAAGCATCTTAAAGCATTCGTCAAGTTTCTCCTACATTCTCAAAAAGCTTAGTTGTTGATCATTGTTTAAGAGTTGAGAGAAAAACTAGCACTTATTGTACAAGTCATTCATTTTACACTTAGAGTTTTCATACTCGATCAAAGCACACTTGGTGTGTGGTGTGAGCTTTTATTTCACTTGTAAGGTTGAAAGATAGAATAGAAGCGGTGAGGCTTTGTATAGAGAAAGGGAAGTTTCTCTAGGAAGTTCTAGGCTCAAGAGAAGTGAAATAAGAAGTGTTTGAATCCTACGGGTTTGATAACCCTAGGCGGGGACGTAGGCCAGTTGGTGCCGAACCTCGTTAACAATTCGTGTGTTCATCTTTTATATTCCGCATTTACATTATCTTATTCGATTTTACCTTGTCAAGTCCTTATAGCCTATATCAAGGTCTTAACAAGTTGCACTAAATTTCTATTGTTGCGAAAATCGTCCATACTCTATTCATCCCCCCCCTTCTAGAGGATTATTCATCACCTTATATACTCTTCACATACGAAAAGAAATCAATCAAAGAATGAAAATCTAAGTCTTAGCCAACCACAAATCATTCAAACCCAAAAGTGGTCACAACCATCCAACCAACCTGCCGCAAGATCATCATTAGCAAAGAAAAATAACAACCCAAGGCCACGCCCTTTCTTGTTGAAGACCAACTAAACCTTATTGAGGTCCAACAACAACAACGAATTAATATAGAGCAGTTTATCAATTTTATATATTAATTTTACATTTCTTTTCTATTTTCAAAGGCACGCCTTCTTTTCCCCGGTGCATAAAAGGGGTACATGTCTTTTGAAGATAGGTTTAGGGTAGAGATAAATTAATTAATCGGAAATTTCATGAGGTACTCTGATGTATCACTTTATTTATGTGGTGATCAATTATTTTATACTTTTCACGTGGTGTCCCTGAACTTATAAATTCTTTCACCTCATGTTCTTATCCCTATAGTTTAAAAAAAAATTGAATCAAAAAAAAAGGAGGGAAAAGAAGACACGAAGAACGTAAAAAAATCAATTCAATTAAATAAAAAGAGGTAAAGAAAACTGAAGAGGCACATTGAACAGAAGACGAAGCTAGAGAAGATCGAACAAAAGTTCGGCGGCATCCACGCCAAGTACGAATGCCCTCTCTGCAAATTCACCGGCCCCAATGTGAAGACGATGCAGATCCACCAAGATTCCAAGCACCCTAAGCTCCCCTTCAACGACGACGCATCCCTGTTCAGCACCGCACCGGGGCGAGGATTCGAGGAAGCAGGGATGAGGCTAGAGGGATGGACACCGAACTCCGACGAGACCATCAAACAACACAACCGATGGAGAAACGGAAGAGGAAATGTAGGAACCGGTGTGAAAACCCCCAAATCGGAAACGAGTCGGACTCCGCAGAGGGAGGAGAAGGAGGAAACAGAGGATCGAAAGGCCGGGGCAAAGCAGGAGGAACCAGGGTCAAATCCTTCCAAGCGGGGACGAAGCCGAGGCAAGGAAGCAGGGGACGGACACCGACAGACGAGGAACCAAGTGGTGGAGGGACACCGAACCTGGCGGACGAACCCAAACTCGCCTCTTTTCTCACACCGAATTTCACTCCTATGGTCTTTCTTCCCTTTTCAACCTAGCTTCATTTGGGTTTGTGTGGTTATGAAAGCAATATTACATGCCTTGGTAACAATTTACTTGATCTATTATTAACATTTAAGGGAACATTTGACGTCCATTAAACATCAAAATCCAACGGCCGATCAGGCATTAGTTGCACTAACCCATTTCAAGGGAAAATTTTGCATTATCTCTTTCTTCTTTGCTCGGATGTACTTAACTGGTTTCTTAAGTTGTTCTCTTAGCAATTTATCTATCCTTTCATCTGAATCTTTCAATTTATATATAAAGAGAGAGTTTGTCTCCTTCTAATTTCATGTGCCGTTGAATGATGTTTTGTAGCTAACTAGCTCTTTATTGCCTTTTGTGTTTTATTTGGGTGTAGAGAAATTAATTGAATCCTCCGGACGAGTTCAAAGAGGTTTGCTTGCATATGTGCAACCTTATGTGGATGGACTACAAGGAAAAGAAATGTGCAACCTCATCTGAAGAAGAAGTGTCCTTCCAATGTCCTGGCGTCCGATTGGGTTATGCTCCTTGCATATATAGAGAACTGAATCTGCCCAGGTATTATTTATTTCCTCCTCATGTTCGATGGTCCATATGCAAAGAAATTTGCAGCCTCTTGTAAAATCTTGGTGTGTACAGGAACAATTGCAGCATAGCTCAAAGAATCGAGATAAGCATGGACCGGTGCATGTCATTGGGCAAACGTCATTCGCTGAAGTAAGACATGAGGTTCGTATGTGTGCCTTGCTTGATTTTATGCATTTCTTCAGTTTTTAGTGATTGCACTTTTGACTACTTGCGTGGATCAACTCCATGAGGTTCGTATTTAATCTGAATTGGATTTGTTTCATTTAAATAGAGGTGTAAATCCAGGCAACCAACTGATAAGATGAGCATGTGGGTTTCATCTCGAAATGCAGATGATCCTGACGTTATTGGGACCATTGTAAGGTTTTTGACCCTTTTACTTTTCTGCATGAGATATTTACTTAATATTTGTTGCTGGATTGCCATCATTAAGATTCATATGTTGACCTACTTTGATAATGTAGCAAGACTTTAACACCCTCTTAGAATTGGAACCCAAGGATCAGCGAGATCTTGACGCCGTGAAACATAGGACATTCCATCGTTTTATTGGACCTGATGGTCACGGATACTGTCGGACCTATGGTGCTAGTTCCCCTACACGTTTGGTGTATAACTCTTCATCAAACATGCCTCAAGTCGGTATTAGAGAGTTGTGCGAGATTGCCTAAAAAAATGGAATTGAACCTCAAAAACCTCTTACAGAAGAGATTTGAAGACTTCATATCTGAATGGATAACGACTTGCAGGTGCCTGATGTGAGCCTAAATTGCCATGCTTTACACTTACTTTTATATCGATTTCTGCATGCATTTCATACATTTGGGTTAGAAGAGTACATAATCTATGTAGTTTATGCTTAATTGTCAAATTATGGAGTCTACACTAGTTTCTATTTAATTTCGCAGAAATCGAACGCACTTTGGAACTTAATGGAAAGTCATGAAGAAGCTAAGAATGGTGCAGCCGGAGAAAAACCCACTTTTCACCATTCATCATTCTGAATCAAGCTCTGATGTCTTCATGAGAGTTGTAGCCCTCGAAAGGAGCTTTCCAACGCATATTCATATGCGTCAATCGGACGAACGAGGACTCGGGAAAGTGCGTTTCAAGGCGGCGCCGAATGCTGAAAGATTGGTCGATTTCGACCATACTTGGTCGATATCGACTAAGAGTCGGTCGAAATTCCCAAGTCAGACTCGACATTGAGTGATCAGACACGAAGACGGAGGAACACAACTTGATATCGACCTTACATACTCTATATCGACTAATGACCTACTCGATATCGACTAATGACCAACTCGATATCCCTACCAGAAGCCAATATCGAGTGACAAAAGCTGAAGTCGAGCAAGACAACTCGATATCGACCTACCTTAGTCGATATCGACCAACCCTTAGGGTCGAAACCTAGTCGAGATCGAGTGTATGCCGAGAAGATAGACTACTTGCAAGTGAAGATTTGTGGAATTCTATCCATCCAGATGAAGATCTATCAAGTCCAAGAAGGAGTCTATCCACATTAGTTTTATTTCCATATAGATTTAATTGTTTTATTTCCAAGTTTTATCTTATGTCTTTCAGATAGATAAAAATAGATAGAGATAGATTTTAGAGATAGATTGTTCCTTCCTAGATAGATTGTTCCTAGATTAGAAGTCTTTTAGTTTATTGAATTAAATTTATTTTTTCGACGTTTTTATTTATTTTTCTGCAAATTTTGAGTTTCTGCATTTATCGATATCGACTAACACTTGATCAATATCGAGTATACTAAGGTTGATATCTAGTTCCCTTTACTCGATTTCGATTCTGTTGCTTTTGTTGCGCAGGTCTGAAGAAATATCGACTGACTTCAGTCGATATCGACTAACCCTTGTCGATATTGAGTGGTCCCTGAGTCGATTTCGAGAGCAGTTTGGGACTGAAAAGACGGGCGCTGACACGCTTCCTCGTGAATCGATTCTGACTACCTTCTACTACAACGGGAGGAAGTCTTGTATTTATTTGCTGAGACAGGGAGTCGGTTTGAGTTTATATTTTATATTTATTTCATACTTAACACATCCTCCTGCAACAACAGTGTCATGATGAGAGAGGCTCACATTCACACGGACAGGTGAGTCAAGACTTATTTTAATCGAGTGCTAAGGAAAATGAATGATGCGTGATTGTTTGTTTATTTCATTGCTTTATTTTTCTTTATAACATGAAAGATTGAAAATCCTTCTATTATCAAACTCCTAACTGTAGTGTTTAAACGTACCTTATTTGGATGGTTTTTGTTGCCATTTTTATAGTTTTATTTTCTTATTCCTATAGCTAACTAATTCTCACCTTCTTTTGGATTGTTGATATACGATTATTGTAGTTATATAATAGATTTGACTTCAAATCGGGCTAGGTTAGGATTTTGGGGAGAGTTTATGCATTTTTTTTCACTTCAAATCTAGATTTGAAGTCAAGAAAAATGCATAAACTAGATGTTAGTTAAAGTAGGCACCTATCAAGGGCATTTTTAATTTGCAAAGATCAGGATTTGCATTTCAATTATGAGGAAGTTTGTTAGCGATGATTTAAGTTAATTTTTTGCTTTTCTAGTATAGGCAAGTGTTCATTAGACAAATCTGAGGGAGTCAATTGAAGATGGAGCCATTGTCTTATCCAAAAACGAGCAAGCTTCTCTTAATAGCTCAACTGAACTAGAAGCAGACACCGAACAATCTCTGCCCACGGTGTGAATATAACGCAGTTTAGCACCAGGTTATATGGATTTTGTGTTTGTTAGGCTATATGTATGTTTACATCTTTTATTGGCTTGAAGTAGATTTTGGACTTCGTATGCTTTTGTTCAGTCTTTGTTAGGCTATATGCATGTATGTTTCCGTCTTCTATTGGCTTGAATTAGATGTTGGACTTCACATGCTTGTTCTGTTAATGTCTTTTGAACAAGGTGTATGTAGGATGTATTGGAATGTAGCTTTAACTTATGGTTTCGTTGATATGGTGTTTGGGAGAAACTGTGCATATGTATACATAGATAAAGGAGAATATACAGTACCCTGACCCATAGCAATGGCTTCTAGTCGTGGCAACAAAAATTTAAAGGTTTTCGATTGAAAAAAAAATCAGCAGCCATGGTTTCTAGTCGTCGCAAGGACGTTATAAAGATGAATGTAGTAGCTACAGTTGAAAGTCATGGCAAACTCCTAGCCACGACAACTTTCGTGGGAAAAATCTCACCCCTCCAAAATTTTGGAGCCAAAATCTTAGCTATGGCGACTGTCGTGGCAAGCGAAGGAAAAAGAAGCTAAAATTTTGGTGCCTTGAATATCATTAGCGACGCAACATACCGTTGCAATTAAGTGACAATTATTTTAAGAGGGGTCACTGTTGCTAACATCTTTACCACTTCTAGCAGCCAAAGCTACCGAATTTTGCCGCTGCTCAATTTGCCACACTCTTATTACTCTCGCAGAGCCGAAGCTACATGCCTTTTGCCACCACAGGAAAGCTTTATGCAACGACTTTTTGCCGAAGCTAATTTAATTTTGTTTTTGTACATAGTGTAACGAATAAGTGATATGATATATGGAATTGGTTTCACCCAATTATCTCTACATGGTTGGTTACCTCGTTCATTGGTTCTTCTTATTACCCTAGGGACTAGTTTGTGCACTGAGTTGTATAGTTTCCTATTCGATCACTATCCAACTCCCTAAACTCTTACACGAGGTTCGAGCAAACATTAGGTCCTAGTCTCCTAGCATGTAGATCAATATCTCTCCCGAATCGTCGACGTGTCTGTTGGTTGTTAATGCAGCTACAACTTCCTCTAAAAGAGATGATATTTACCTATTAATTTCCTAACATAAACCAACTTCCTAACCTGTTATCACTAGATGTGTTTGCTATAATATAGGCTTAACCCGCAACAACGGAGGTAGTCGAAACCCTATCTAGATGCAATTTAGTCTAGGTGATCAATCAAGACAATGCAACAACATAATAACCATATAAGCACAAAGGAAATGAAATAATAAGATAGAAAGAACCTATAATTGATAATCAAATCAACGTCAAGACAAGTGGATGAGTGGAATATTAGCCTAGCATGACTATTTTAATTTCATGCAAAACATAAAAGTAAAGAGTACTTCGGGATTCCGCTCCACAAGGAAGGTTGATCCCTCTCATAAAGAAACGAGAATGATTGTATGAATGGTAAACTGAAATGCCTAGGCTAGGGGTCTATTTATAGTGCTAGAAAACCCTAAAGTTTGTTATCCTTAGTTTGAAAGCAAAGCCCAATAGGTCGGATACGGCCGTGTGAAGAATCTGTTGAGATACAGGATCAGCAGGCACCGACTTAGTGGATGCTCAGGATCTTCTGCGGATGCTACAGGATCGGTGGGTGCCCTCCTTAATGCTTCATACTTTTTATACACTTTGGTTCAGGAGAACAATGTGGTTTAGGATATGATGAAGACATGGTTCAAGATATTAAAAAGAAGTGATTCGTATTTCTTACTCTCCCAATCCAGAAGTGATGTAGTTCATGATTTTACGATGAAAGGTTTATGATATTTAATAAGAATTGGTTTAGGATTTTAAGAAGAAATGTTGAACCACATGGAAAAATAATTGAACCACGTGAAATAAAAATGTTGAACCAAAAAGAAAATGTTAGGTTTGGGAGGGGAACAATCCACCCATGATCTCCTCCTCGCATATCTCAATTGGAAACTTCTTTCACCGACACCGATGATCTTCTCCTCGCATAGGATTCGAGTTGGATTTATATTATTTTTCATTATAAAGTTGAAATCCACCACTAATCCAGCAGCTCAGAGTCAATCACCTCCATCCTCTTCCCTACTCGCACCTTCATCTTAACCCACCCAACCAAATTGGTATCCCTAAAATCATCCTTGTCGGTAGGCCTCATGCTAGTGAGCATCTCGAGCAGCACCACTCCCAAGGAGTAGACATTCCCCTTAGAGGTGCACCTGAAGCTCTTATAGTACTCCAGGGGCAAATATCCTGGGGTGCCCGCAAGAGAGCTCACGCTCAAATGCGTGTCAAGGGCACTTATCAACCTTGCCATCCCGAAGTCGGAGACTCTAGCCTCCAAATCCTGGTCTAGGAGAACGTTGCTTGATTTCATGTCCCTGTGGATTATGTGTGGGATGCAGTTGTGGTGGAGGAAGCACAACCCCTTGGCAGCCCCACGAACAATCTGCTTCCTCTCCTCCCAAGTCAGCGCCCTCCTCTCTTTGTAGGGGTTGAACCTGGAGCTGCCGCTCTTACTATGTAGCATGTCTTCCAGGCTGCCATACTCCATGAACTCGTACACTAGGAGACGCTCCTCCCCAACCTTGCAGTAACCCAACAGGGGGACCAGATTCCTATGCTTTATCTTCCCTAAGGTCTCAATCTCCGCCATGAACTCCTTGTCCCCTTGGCAGCTCAGCTGTATTAGCTTCTTTATGGCCACATTAGATCCGTCTTTCAGGGTCGCCTTGAACACCTCCCCGAACCCTCCACACCCTATCAGACTGTCCGACGAGAACCCGTTTGTGGCTTCTATTAGCTGGGAGAACTTGAGCTTTCTTAGCTGCCGCTGGAAGGTCGCCACGTTTATGCTTAGTGGCTCTCTCTCCTTGTAAATCTTCTAGGTCATCATTGTTTCTCCGCGTTGGAGGCTGCGCAGCTTCTTGGCCTCTTCGGCATCTCTCCTCCTAGCACGCATGTCGATTGCCTACACGACCAAGATGTAGAACGAGGCGATTGAAATACAAACCCCGAGGACAATGCTGTTAGTCCATGTCGCCCCACTGCTTTTGTTTCGCCTCATGTTGTTTTTGTTGTTGTTATCGTTTTCGTCGCTAGGATTATCCAGTGTGGGGCACTCAGGCAACGGTACCCCGCATAACCCCGGGTTATTGGCATACTAGGTCGTAGGGAGAGTGCTCAACTGTCCCCTTGTCGGAATTTGACCTATCAACTGGTTGTTTGAGAGATCGATCTGAACTAGGAAGGTAAGGCTGGGGAAGGAATCAGGGATGGGGCCCTACAATCGGTTGTGAGAGGCGTCGAACATCCCGAGGTTCTTGAGCTGGCCAAGAGACGCTGGGATCTCTCTAGACAAGTTGTTATAAGAGATTTCCATCACTTGCAGCGCTACCATCTCTCCGAACTCATCCGGGATTCTCCCGTGGAGCTAATTGTAGGAAAGATCAAGGTACTCGAGCGTTTGATATTGAGTGAAGAGTGAGAGTATGGGCCCTGAATACAGCCTTGTAAAATCGCAATTCTTGAGGGTTGGGATCTGCATCAATCTCTCCAGCCGGATGCCTGCAAATTCCAACAACTCACCGACTCCTTTTCAGGAGTTGCCCATATTCCTCACAAAGACTAGAGTGTTCCCTGATAGTATGCCACTCAAAGGCTTGCACCCCTGCTGCCTCCCGATCCTTGGTGGGATCTCTCATGTTAACCTGTTGGTGCTTAGATCCAACCACACCAAACTGCTGCAGTTAGACAGCTTTGACGGTATCTCCCCAGCCAAGCTGTTGTGGCCCAGCTGCAGCATTGTTAGCCTTGTTAGAACCCCAAACTCTGTGGGGATCTCACCACTCTGCACATTGCTGGTAAGTGAAACCCACTCGAGATTGCTACAGTTGAACAACTCTTTCGGAATTTCGCCACTGAGCAGGTTGTTATTCAAGATGAGGTCTTTTAGGCTCCCACACTGCCCTATCTCTTTAGGGATCTCCCTCTCCAGGTTGTTGTACTAGGCTATTAGCCGCTCCAAATTCTCAAGCCTGCCTATCTCGCCCAAGATGGATCCATTTAGGTAGTTGAGGCTCAAGTCCAGGGTTTGTAGTTTTGTACATTGTGAGACCTCTTTTGGAATTTGCTCTGAAAATAGATTGTTTGCATGTCTCCGCTCTTCCTGTACAAAAGTAGAAGAAAATCAATGTCAATGACAATGACAATGACAATGACAATCAACTATGACTTTAACTCATTAATACCAACCATGGCTGAAGATACACCAGCTGGGAAGATTTCTGGTGGGATGGAACCAGAGAGTTTGTTAGAGATGAAATCCATCACCCTGAGCTTCTTGCAGGCAGGTGTAGTGGTGGGGAATGACCCTGATATGGCATTGTTTCTAAATGGCAACATCTCCAATGACCCCATACTAGACAGGAAATGATCCTGACAGGTTGTTGTTGGAGAAATCAAGAACTTGAAGCCAAGAACAAGAAGCCAGTGTGGTGGTGATAAACCCGGATATGTTGTTATATGCCAGCCTCAGCTCCTGAAGTGAGTTGCAAGGCTCACTAGAAATGTTGTTGGCCAGGTAATTGTGGGACACGTCCAATTTCTACAAGCTGTTGAGTCTCACAAGTGACTTCAGGATCTCCCCAGTGAGCAAATTGATAAACATATTCAATGTCCTGAGGTTGGTGCCGTTGGAAAGTGAGACAGGGATAGAGCCACTGATTTGATTGTACGACAGATCGAGGCTCGACAGCGAGCCACAAGAAGAGCATGATACAAGAGGCCCTATCAATCTATTAGAGGAGAGGTCTAACACCTCAAGCTTATCTGAGAGGGAACACAAATTGTTTGGATGGAAGGAAGTGAAGTTGTTCAATGAGAGGTCAAATGAGACCAGATTGGACAAGAAGAGAACAAGTTTGAAGCGGGGAAGAGGCCCTGGAGTCTGGTGGAGGACAGCTGGAGCTCCTGGAGGAAGGAGGGGAGTTGGAGGAGGGCGTAGGATTTGAAGTCGGAATTGGAGAAGTAGTTGGCGGACATATTAAGAGCAGTCAGCATGTCAAGGCAAGCAAAGGGGGCGAAATTGATGGCTCCTCACAGGAAAGACCAACTGAGGCTGATGGTGGCAACACACCCTAGGGGATTGCAGGTGACCCTCTCCCAAGTGCAAGGATTCTTGGTTATCAGCCAGCTTGAAAGGATATCGTTTGGGTCATTGTCGGTCATCTTCTTGAAGAATAGAAGTGCTTCTGCATCCTTGTTTTCTTGCACTGACTTAGCCGAAGCAGTGACACTAGTACAGCACGAGTGTATCACTACCACTACCAGGAGGAGGATGCAGCTGCTTCGGATGAAGATGCCAATTGAATTGAATTCAAGAATACTACACTGACTACAAACAACTGTGCTTGGTTAAATCTTGTTTTGGCTCATATCATCACTGTTGATTGTTATGTCTGTTTGCGTCTGGGAGATAGCTAAGATGATGTTTTGGTGATGGAAAGAGAGTAAAGCTAGGCAACGCAAAGGTCTGAGTGGTGAGAATGATGAGAATTCCATCTTGTTAAAAGCAAAAAGTGAAAAAGGTGTTGCCTTTTGTTTTTATTAAAATTCATTCAAGTATTTGATTTTCTGGAAAGGGAGGGAACGTGATAAGGAATAAGATAAGCAGGATCTTTGTATTGGAAATTTTTTCTTCGAAAAATGAACAATATTGGTATGGTATGGAGGTGGGTGGACGACACAAAAGTGGGAACGCAATGCTTGCAAAAACTACTTTTAATGTCAATGGGGTATTGGTCAAATGATTTCACAAAATTTTCAATTTATTGCCTCATTTTATACAATAAATTTATTTGCATTGTTATATGAGAGAACAATGGAAGCTAACGCGGAAGGACGGGGGTGGTGCCCGCCGATGGATCTCATGCGTTCAGAGGCCATGCAATTGGTCCGATTGATCATCCCGATTGAATCCGCTCACCATACCATCTCCTATTTGGGTGACCTCGGCCTTATCCAGTTCAAAGATGTACGAACCCCCTTTCTCTCTCTCCTCCCTCTCGTAGAGTAATTGGCTTGAATTTCGATTCAATTTTTTATTTTATTCAAAAATGGGTTATAACCCTTTTATTAAAATAGGAATAATCAATAACCTCCCATATGAGGTACAATAGTGCATAATAAAGAAATGTTGCTAGGTAGTTCCGAGTGTTCTGCGAAGGCATCAGTTAGGTCCGGTGACAAGTTAGCGAGGGCATCCGCCACCTTATTCGATTGACGACGGACGTTGCTAATGGTCACCTCCAAACTTGGATCCCTCATGAGTTTCCTGCACCTTCATATCAAAAGAAGCTCCGGGCAAGGCGGCATAATACTTGCCAAAATCAGCTCCTTTAAGACAGATGAATTTGTCTCCAACATCAACCGGGACACTCCTAATCTCCTAACCATCTTCAGACCGTGGACCGCCGCCCACGCTTCAGCCGACTGCGCACGACAATAAGCACATTTAAATGTGAAAGCACGGAGCACCTCTCCTTTGTCATTGCGTACTAGACCTCCTCCTCCAGCCGGACCCGAGTTCCCTTTTGACACTCCATCGATGTTAAGCTTGGCCCAACCCACGGGAGGCGGGACCCAATCGTGTGAGAAGCTTGCTTCTTGGGCGTTTGTGCGGCATCCTTTGGCATAGAGATTCATAGACTTACGAGCAATGGCCTCATAGCTGCGAACTTGAGTCACAATTGTGGACGTCAGACCCCGAAGAAGGTCCTTCCCTTCGAACATAAGGGCATGCTTCCCTTATCAAGGTGCAGTCCCTCGACGCACATCAGATTATTTTCTAACATTCACCATAATCCATCGACGCACATCAGATTCCGAGCAGAAGAAAGGCTTAAGAAAGTTACCCATGAGCTTTCGCCATGCTTCCCTGATCAAGGTGCAGTCCCTTAGGTGATGAAAATTTGATTCCTCTACACCACATCTAGGACAACCGCTGAAATTCGAAAGGTGACGATGCGCCTGGTGCTGATTGCTCAAAATGCTATTGTGTGCTACCAGATAGACAAAGATTCTAACTCGCTGTTGGGCCGGGATATGCCATATGTGTTGCCACCCTTCTATTCTCTCCCTATCAGCCACTCCACAGAGTAAGGACCTTGCGAATTTGGTAGTGAAATCACCCGAAGCCTTGTGTGCACAGTAGAATCTATCCCTCTCAGCTACTTCCGGATTGACCTGGACTGATTGGAGCTTCATCATCGTCTCAGTCGGGAGGAAAGCTAAGAGAGTCGGCCAGTCCCAGCTGCCGTTCGTCCGGAGCTCCCCAATAGTGGCTCCGAGGTGCTCGTCCGGAATCGGGTATGTAGCAACATCCATCAAGCACTGCTCCTCTAGCCAGCTGTGCATCCAGAACAAGGTTGACATGCCATTGCCAAGCGCCACTCGATGTCCTGGCACCAGCAAGTCAGCACTGTGATTGATCGCTCGTCAGTTGTGAGAAGCGCCTCTGCGTACTCCAAACATATCAATGTCAAGTCTCCCATGGCAGTGTTTCCCACGGACTGCCCTGCTCCAAAGAGATTCCGGGTGCCGAATCATTTGCCAACAAAGCTTCGCAAGAATAGCTTGGTTAGTGTCTCTTATAACTCTTATACCCAATCCCTCCTCCTCTATCGGCTGTTTCTCATAGCTCTTGAGTAGAGCAACCCACAGCATCGAAGAATCGATCTCCTCTCGTGGGAGACCTTGAAACAACCGATAGAGAAGGAGGGATTGGGTATAAGAGCTTTGAGAGACACTAACCAGGCTATTCTTGCGAAGCTTTGTTGGCGAATGATTCAGCACCCGGAATCTCTTTGGAGCAGGGTAGTCCGTGGGAAACACTGCCATGGGAGACTTGACATTGATATGTTTGGAGTACGTAGAGGCGATTCTTGCAACTGGCGAGCGATCCATCGCAGTGCTGACTTGCTGGTGCCAGGACTTCGAGTGTCGGTTGGCAATGGCATGTCAACCTTGTTCTGGATGGACAGCTAGCTAGAGGAGAAGTGCTTGATGGATGTTGATACACACCCGATTCCGGACGGGCACCTCGGAGCCACTGTTGGGGAGCTCTGGACGAACGACAGCTGGGACTGGTCGACTCTCTTAGCTTTCCTCCTGAATGAGACGTTGATGAAGCTCTAATCAGTCCAGGTCAATCTAGAAGTGGCTGAGAGGGATAGATTCTACTGTGCACACAAGGCTTCGGGTGATTTCACTACCAAATCTGCAAGGTCCTTACTCTGTGGAGTGGCTGATGGGGAGAGAATAGAAGGGTGGCGACACATATGGCGTAACCCGGCCCAATAACAAGTTAAAATCTTTGTCTATCCGGTAGCACACAATAGCATTTTGAGCAATCAGCACCGGGTGCATCGTCACCTTTCGAATTTCAGTGGCTGTCCTCGATGTGGTGTAGAGAAATCAAATTTGCATCTCCTAAGGGACTACAACTTGATCACGGAGGCATGGCGGAAGCTCATGGGTAACTTTCTTAAGCCTTCCTTCTACTCAGAATCTGATGTGTGTCGATGGATTATGGTGAATGTTAGAAAAGAATCTAATGTGCGTCGAGGGGCTTCACCTTGATCAGGGAAGCATGCCCTTGTGTTCGAAGGGAAGGACCTTCTTCGGGGTCTCACGTGCACAGTTGTGACTCAAGTTCGCAGCTATGAGGCCATTGCTCGTAAGGCTAAGAATCTCTATGCCAAAGGATGCCACACAAACGCCCAAGAAGCAAGCCTCTCACACGATTGGGTCCCGCCTCCCGTGGGTTGGGCCAAGCTTAACATTGATGGAGTGTCGACGGGGAACCTGGGTCCGGCTGGAGGAGGAGGTCTAGTCCGGAATGAAAAAGGAGAGGTGCTCCGTGCTTTCACATTTAAATGTGGTTATTGTCGTGCGCAGTCGGCTGAAACGTGGGCGGCGGTCCATGGTCTGGAGATGGCTAGGAGATTGGGAGTGTCTCGGTTGATGTTGGAGACGGATTCATCTGTCTTAAAGGAGCTGATTTTGGCAAGTAGTGTGCCGCCTTGCCCGGAGCATCATTTGATCTGAAGGTGCAGGAAACTCGTGAGGGATCCAAGTTGGAAGGTGACCATTACCAACGTCCGTCGTCAAGCAAATAAGGTGACGGATGCCCTCGCAAACTGGTCACCAGACTTAACTGATGCCTTCGCTGAACACTCGGCACTACCTAGTAGCATTTTTTTTATTATGCACTATTGTACCTCCTATGGGAGGTTATTGACTATTTCTATTATAATAAAAGGGTTATAACCCACCTTTGAATCAAAAAAAATTGAATCGAAATTCAAGCCAATTCCTCTTCGAGAGGGAGGAGAGAGAGAAAGAGGGTTCGTACATATTTGAACTGGATAAGGCCGAGGTCACCCAAATAGAAGATGGTATGGTGAGCGGATTCAATCGGGAAGATCAATCGGACCAATTGCATGGCCTCCGAACGCATGAGATCCATCGACGAGCACCACCCCCGTCCTTCCGCGTTAGCTTCCGTTGTTCTCTCATATAACAATGCAAAGTAATTTATTGTATAAAATGAGGCAATAAATTGAAAATTAAGTGAAATCATTTGACCAATACCCCCTTGACATTAAAAGTAGTTTTTGCAAGCATTGCGTTCCCACTTTTATGTCGTCCACCCACCTCCATACCAACAGTGTTCATTTTTCAAAGAAAAAATTTCCAATACAAAGATCCTGCTTATCTTATTCCTTATCATGTTCCCTCCCTTTCCAGAAAATCAAAAACTTGAATGAATTTAATAAAAACAAAAGGCAATACCTTTTTCACCTTTTGCTTTCAACAAGATGGAATTCTCATCATTCTCACCACTCAGACCTTTGCGTTGCCTAGCTTTACTCTCTTTCCATCACCAAAACATCATCCTAGCTATCTCCTAGACTCAAATATACACAACAATCAACAGTGATGATATGAGCCAAAACAAGAATGAACCAAGCACAGTTGTTTGTAGTCAGTGTAGTATTCTTTAATTCAATTCAATTGGCATCTTCATCCGAAGCAGCTGCATCCTCCTCCTGGTAGTGGTAGTGATACACTCGTGTTGTACTAGTGTCACTGCTTCAGCTAAGTCAGTGCAAGAAAACAAGGATGCAGAGGCACTTCTCTTCTTCAAGAAGATGATCGATAATGGGCCAAACGATGTCCTTTCAAGCTGGTTGATAACCAAGAATCTTTGCACTTGGGAGAGGGTCACTTGCAACCCCCTCGGCCGTGTGGCCACCGTCGGCCTCAGCTGGTCTTTCCTGGGAGGAACCCTCAATTTCGCCTCCTTTGCTTCCTTTGACATGCTGACTGCTCTTAATCTGTCCGCCAACTACTTCTCCGATTCTGACTTCAACTCCTCCGCCCTCCTCCAACTCCCTTCTTCCCTCCAAGAGCTCCAACTGTCCTCCACCAGACTCCAGGGCCTCCTCCCTGCTTCAAAGTTGTTCTCCCATTGTCCTAATATGGTCTCAGTTGACCTCTCATTGAACAACTTCACTTCCTTCCATCCAAATAATTTGTTGTCCCTCTCAGACAAGCTTGAGGTGCTAGACCTCTCCTCTAATAGATTGGCAGAGCCTCTTGTATAATTCTCTTCTTGTGGCTCGCTGTCGAGCCTCGATATGTCACACAATCAGATTAGTGGCTCTATCCCTGTTTCACTTTCTAACCGCACCAACCTCAGGACATTTAATATGTCTATCAATTTGCTCACTGAGAGATCTTGAAGTCACTTGTGAGACTCAACAGCTCGAGTACCTTGATCTTTCCTACAATCAGCTCCACGGGAGCATCCCGGATGAGTTCGGAGATATGGTAGCGCTGCAAGTGCTGGAAATCTCTTACAACAACTTGTCCGGAGATATCCCAGCGTCGCTTGGCCAGCTCAAGAACCTCAGGGTGTTCGACGCCTCTCACAACCGATTGCAGGGCCCCATCCCTGATTCCTTCTCCAACCTTTCCTTCCTAGTTTAGATCGATCTCTCAAACAACCAGTTGATAGGTTAAATTCCGACAAGGGGACATTTGAGCACTCTCCATGCGACCCAGTATGCCAATAACCCAGGGCTATGCGGGATACCGTTGCCCGAGTGCCCCACGCCGGACAGCCCCGGCGATGACAACAATAACAACAACAACAACAACAACAACACGAGGCGGAACAGAAGCAGTGGGGCGCCATGGACTAACAGCATTGTCCTCGGGGTTTTGATTTCAATCGCCTCCTTCTGCATCTTGGTCGTGTGGGAAATCGCCATGCGTGCCACGAGGAGAGACGCCGAAGAGGCCAAGATGTTGTGCATCCTCCAAGGCGGAGATACAACGATGACCTGGAAGATTGACAATGAGAGAGAGCTCCTAAGCATAAATGCGGCGACTCTCCAGCAGCAGCTAAGAAAGCTCAAGTTCTCGCAGATGATAGAAGCCACAAACGGGTTCTCAGCGGACAATCTGATAGGGTGCGGAGGGTTCGTGGAGGTGTTCAAGGCGACCCTGAAAGACGGATCTAATGTGGCCATAAAGAGGCTGATATAGCTGAGCTGCCAGGGGGACAGGGAGTTCATGGTGGAGATGGAGACCTTACGGATGATAAAGCATAGGAATCTGGTCCCCTGCTGGGTTACTGCAAAGTTGGGAAGGAACGGCTCCTAGTGTACGAGTTCATGGAGTACGGCAGCCTGGAAGACATGCTACATGGTAAGAGCGGCAACTCCAGGTTCAACCCCTTCAAAGAGAGGAGGGCGCTTACTTGGGAGGAGAGGAAGCAGATTGTTGGTGGGGCTGCCAAGGGGATGTGCTTCCTCCACCACAACTGCATCCCACACATAATCCACAGGGACATGAAAACAAGCAACGTGCTCCTGCACCAGGATTTGGAGGCTAGAGTCTCCGACTTTGGGATGGAAAGGCTGATAAGTGCCCTTGACACGCATTTGAGCGTGAGCTCCCTTGCGGGCACCCTAGGATATGTGCCCCCGAAGTACTAATAGAGCTTCAGGTGCACCTCTAAAGGGTATGTCTACTCCTTAGGATTGGTGTTGCTCGAGCTGTTCACTGGCAAGAGGCCTAACGACAACGATGATTTCCAGGATACCACTTTGGTTGGTTGGGTTAAGGTGAAGGTGCGAGAAGGGAAGAGGATGGAGGTGATTGACCCTGAGCTGCTGCATTTTGACAACGTTAATAATAATAAGCACAAGCCCACACCCAAGCCAAAGCCGGCCGATGATGACTCGGAGGTAGAGGAAGGGCCAACTGATGAATTAGAAGAGGTCAAAGAGATGGGGAGGTATCTTGATGTAACCTTGCTGAAGACTCCGCATTGAATGTACCTTGAATGTAAGATCTTGAGAACTAATGTGCAGGTTATCTCTAAGGATGATGAAAGACAAAAGGTTGGGTTTCAAGGTCTTGAAACCCAGACTAAAATGTTTGGATACATATATGTTTATCCATGCTATGACTTGTTCGTTTGCAGGAGATGATTCAAGGTCATGTCGTTGGGCTTGAATAATGTCATGGGCTTCTCTTTGGGCCATAAGGAATCGAATTGGGTTTAACCCATTTGCATGATTCTCCTCTAACCCATTTTATGTGTTAGATGCATCTTGAATTATATTTCATGAGTTGGAAGCCATACAAAGAATATCCGATTATGACAAATCAATAGAAGATTGCAGCCACAACTTTGGGAAGTATATTATCGGAAAGAATTCAAATGTCTTGGAAAGGATTTGAATATCGAACGTTCATCCATCCAAGAGTCCTTGAAGACGTTCGACTATATAAAGACAAAGGGCAAAAGGACTCTACTCACTCAAGCCAGCACATAAGCTGTCCTTAAAGCATTCGTCATCACAATTTCTCTCGTACATTCTCACAAAGTTGGGTGTCGGTTATAGTTTGAGAGTTGAGGGAAACACAAGTACTCATTGTACAAGTCATTCATTTTACACTAAGAGTTTTTATACTCAAACAAACACACTTTGAGTGTGGTGAGAGCTTTTATTTCACTTGTAAAGTTAAGAGCTAGAATAGAAGCGGTGAGGCTTTGTATAGAGAAAGGGAAGTTTCTCTAGAAAGTTCTACGCTCAAGTTAAGTGGAATAAGAAGTGTTTGAATCCTACGGGTTGGATAACCCTTAAGGGGGAGGGGGGGGGGGGGGTGTAGGCCAAGTTTGTGCCGAACCTCGTTAACAATTCGTGTGTTCTTCATTTACATTCAGCATTTACTATATCTCATTCGATTCTACTTAGTCAAGATTTGATAGCTATATCAAGGTCTTGACAATTTGTTTTGCATATTATTTTAAGTTTTCTTTTATTGCGAAAATCGTGCATACTCTATTCATCCCCCCCCCCCCTTCTAGAGTATTATTCATCGCCTTATAAACTTTTCAATTGGTATCAGAGCAAGGCTCACTGCTTTTTGATCTAACAATCTTGTGAGTTTTCAGCATGTCTACCATAGGTGATGGAGGATTTGCCCAAGGGAGATCAACCAACCAACCTCCTCTGTTTTGTGGCAAAAACTTTGTTCACTGGAGATCACTAATGCAGATGTTCATCATTGATAGAGACCTTGAGTTATGGGACCTTGTCAAGAAAGGACCACACATTCCGATGAAGACTGACGATGGGAAGGAAGTCGAGAAATCTGAAGCTGAATACGCTCAAACAGACTTGGAAAACATTGCTAAGAACTTCAAAGCTATGAATTCACTATATTGTGCTCTTGATGCTAATGAATTTAACCGTGTTTCATCTTGCAAGAGTGCCAAGGAAATATGGGACAAGCTTGTTGTTACTTACGAAGGCACCAATCAAGTCAAAGAGAGCAAGATCAACATCTTCCTCAGACAATACGAGCTATTCAAGATGAATCCTGATGAATCAGTGAAGGAGATGTTTACGAGATTCACTAAAATTATGAATAACCTTGACTCACTTGGAAAGACTTTCTCCAACCCCGAGAAAGTAAGGAAAGTTCTTCGGAGTCTCCATAAAGCCAAGTGGGGTCCTAAGGTTACTGCAATAGAGGAAGCTCAAGATCTTACCATATTGTCATTGGATGATCTTCTTGGAAAAATTATTACTCATGAGATGATATTGAATGAAGAAGATGGAGAAGTTCCCTCAACCACAAAGAATCTAGCTCTTAAAGCGAAGAAAGAAGAAATTCAGACTGATGACGATAGTGATGATGAGGACGACCCATTTGCTCTCATCACTAGAGGACTAGCAAGAATCATGAAGATGAAAAAGCAATTATCGAATCAAGACAATACTGGTGATATCATGCATTTAGGTAGGCATAATAGGTTGCATTTATCTTAGTTATTATGCACATCATGCATGGTTTAAGTACAATTTGCATATTTGCTCTCTATGTTGGTGGAGTCGGAATCTACACATTTTTATCGATTATTTCAGGTAACTGTGGATCCGAGGAGGAGACATGGGTTGATAACGCATTGGATAAGAATTTATAGTTGATCAAAGAAGCTTGTATGAAGATCTCAAGAGGTCATGAGAAGAAGAAGCGAACCTAAACGAATAACAAGTCTGCAGAAGTTGTCGTAAGACATGATGAACTGATTTTGCACTTTCTGCAGGCCTCAGTTGTCCAATTGAATACTATGACCATGCGTTGGAAAGCTCTTTCAGAGAGCTACAACTTTCCTGTTAACGTTGAGATCTGATTCAAATTAGATTTTTCGCAAAACATCATTTCAGCGGGCGCAGCACATATGCCGCGGCCGCAACACATCAATGAAGCAGCGGCCGCATCTTCCATGCCGCGACCGCCGCAACTGCCCAGAGCGACACGTTTTTCTTTCGGCAACGGTTTTATCTATCTAAACCCTATTTACCTATCTTTGTTTTTAGAGAGGCCGACTTGGACACGAAGGGGACGATTTTAGAGAGGGCTTAGCCCTAGATTTTCATTCATTCATTAGGTTATGATTCAAGACGATTTTAGTAGGAGATTTGATACAGGGTTAGCCGTGTGATGGTCCGATCTTCGACAACAAGCAAGAAACTTCAAGAACTGAACAAGAAACACAAGAACTTAATCAAGAACGATCAAGAACAATAAAAGACGCAGCAAGACTCAACAAGAAAGATGAAAGACTCGACAAAGATTCCAAGAACAAAGGCTGCACTTGAAATCGATAATAACAAGAACAAGACTCGATTAAAGAAAGTTGCAAGAATCAAAAGACACGACCTGATAAGGACTGAAACGATCTATGCAGAACAAGATAAAGACCCTAGGCCTCCTCAGAGGGTAGGAACCAATACCAATGACTACACAACCCGCCTCTACAACCCTACACAATCAAGCGGACAACTTGAAGGCACAAGGAGGGGGCTTGTGGATACTAGATTCACCAAGTCTTGCGAAGTTGATGAACGGCAAAGCAAACCAAGCTAAAACAAACCAATTCGATGATCAACGAGCACAGCTCTAGTTGGATCAACAAGACACTCCATGTGTTTCACACAATTTGAGAGATCTAAATTCTATTCATAATTGTTCTAATTGAATTACAATAGGAGAACTCGGAATATATAGGCCACGCAGGGCTGTTGGGCCGAGTTAGATGATAGAATAAGATAAAACTAACATCTAATGGAAATAATAAAAATAACCTTAAAGTTTCCTAAAATAACTTAAGTAAAAGAAATACTAAAAATAGGAAATAAACATAATGTTCCAAAACTTAACAAAATCCCGTCAAAACCAGCAGCAGCTCAAAGAATGTGGATTTCGGCCAAGCTATAGGACGAATCTGGAAAAACCTTTAACAGCAAAGTTGTAGATCTCTTCGTCCTCGTTCCAACAAGGTATGGCACGCCTCAATCCGATCAATATTGAATCCGTACGACCCATTTTACAGAGACGTCGAAAAACTGTCAAGTTGCTGAACGAATGTAAAAATGCCAAGCTTCCACCTTTGGGCCTTCTCCCATGGTGGAGCCTTCTTCTTCCTCTTGATAAGAACATCATCCAAAGGTGTCTTGGATGGTCCCGCATCAAGATTGAGAGCAATGTTCGCCATGGGCGGTTAAACTCTCTTCGTTCTACTTGCAATTTGAAGCTTTATTTGGATTGATTGTGAGTTTCTTAATCTTATTCCTTATTTCCTATATTTGAATGCTTCAACTTCTTTGTGCTTGATTGTTTATTGTTTTGTTCTATCTTGTCTGGCCAACTTGTTAGATCAATTCGATTGCTAAGGTTTTGTAGATTCCTGATTGTGAACCTTAACCTAAGTAGAAAACTTGTCTCTTTAGGGCTAATTGAACTAATTGGATAAGTAGGAAGTTGGATGTGTTGTTAAATCCCTCTTTAGGGACTGCAAATACCTTGGCTAATCTTTGGACTTAAAGCTATCAATTGGGTTAAATCCTTCTTTAGGGACTGTTCGATTGATAAGGGTTGCTAGGACTGGTTGGACTAGTAACTATATTAGGTCGGGACAAGGGCATTCATAGGAAGACTAAAAGGACAAGAGGAAGTTACAATATCAATTCAACCAAATAAAGTGGATAGTTGTAGGTAGAGCGATCTTCTCTGAATTGTTTTAAATCAACTTGTTTATAGTTTATTTTGTTTTCGTTCTTATTTCAATCACTCAAAAACCCCCTTTCACTAATTGGTAAATACACATTACAAAGTAATACTTGATTCTCTGTAGGATCGACCTCTTACTTACTTGCTATACTAGTTTGTAGTATACTTACCACTATGCTACAACGACATATTGGCACCGGGGAATCAAGTTTATTTCTTTGTTTTGTGTATTTATTGATTTTTGTGCATATATCTAACTTTGTTGTGAACCTATCTTACGGTTCACAACACCCTTGCTACTAATTTTTTCAAGATGTTGAGATTAGCGCAGTTTGAAGGTGAGAACTTTCACCAATACTTCACTAGATTGCTTGAGTATGTTGACCACCTTGGTTCATGGGGTTATCAATTCAGCATCCAAGATATGATTATGTGCACAATGATATGCCGAATGAGGAGGAATTGGTTGCAGACAATGATAGTTCCTTCGACGATGGAGAAAAGGGCCCAGTGCTTCTTGACTTGGAATCTCATAAGTCGACGCATGAGGTTACATGTGTTGTGTTTCCTACTCAATCTGCACCGTCCATTATGAGCTCGCCCATTGATTAACCAGGTCTAGAGCCATCAGCTGAGGCTCAAGAGGTAATAAAGGTAAACTTTTGCAATTTTTAAAGGTAATTGTGATTATGTTGATCCTTTTTATTGCTATTTTAAAAAGCCACCAATGGAACTATGCTGGTGGTATCATATTCCTTCTGTAGAGAGTCATGCTAGACTCTTTGATAGATTGAAAGGGTTTTTGAATTCCATATTTTATGCTTTCAAGTTAGTGTGTTATGATGTCTTTTGTAAGATGTGTGCACATGAATATGATATGCTACTGAGGGCCTTAACGATGTCTGATAGCTAAGACCTTGAGATTGAAAATAAGTCAGGTCAATGACATTAAAGAAAGGCGCTTCTCGGGAGGCAACCCGAGGTAAGTTTTCTAATTTAGTTTTTTAATTCCTAGTTAACTAGTTTTGTTTAAAATAAATTAGGTTTCCCATTAGGCATTAGATCGTTGTTTTTGGTTTGGGATACACTAAGTTTTCAGGAAAGACCGACGCAATGCTCAGATCTAACTTATTTGTGGGCGATGTCATGATCCTACTCTTCCACCACATTGTGAGTATTTCATTCATCTCTTCCTTTATATTTTTATTTTTTGTTGTCTTTTATGTTTCATTGAGGACAATGAAAGGTTTAAGTGTGTGGGGGGGGGGGGGGGGGGGGGGGGATTGCATATAGATAGAGTTTGCATATCTTGTTTATTTATGTTTTCATATTTATTTTTACACATATATCACATTTAAAAAAATTACAAAAATATCATGCATTGCATTTAGGTGTTATTAAAGATACCCATCTTGGTTTAGTTTGTCCTCTAATTAATTTTTATGATCTCATTGCATAAATCCCATGATTTGATTGAATTGCTTGAAAAGGATTTTTGGAGAATGATTTGAGAATATAATTGAGCAAGTATGGTTCATAGTTGAGGTTTAATTGAAATCTAAAAAAATATAACCCTTGTGAGTTTGTTTTGGCCTTATAGGGACTTTACATATTATTCCATTTTGCTTTTATTGTGTGATTATACTCTCCATATGCTTCTTATTTCAATACCGTATTGCACATGTTTGTTGCTTGTGAATTTCAAATGATTGAGGCATGTTTTCTTTAGCCGTATTATACTTTATCTACCCTTTGCATTATCCTTTGCTTGAAGCCCATCTGAGCCTTAAAGCCTATTCTTTTTTATAGCTCCACAAAAATATATCATAGCTAATGATTAGCCTGACCCTATCCGGAAATTAGAAGGAGAATTGGTGAAAAATCTTTATGTTGGAGTTGCTTTGGGTGGAGATGATGTATGTATGGTTGTGCATTGCGAGAGGCATAGCCGAAATAAGGTAACCCTTCTTGCATAATAGAGATGTCTTAATACTAGAGGCCTAAGGAGGATAAAATTCACTTAGGAGTAAAAGTCTAGTAAGCTAGGGAGGATAAAATTCACCTAGGGGCAAAAGTAAGCATACAAGAAAAGAAAAGAAGTCATCATCCAAATGGAAAAATTGCATGAGTTGTATGACTATTGAAATCGAATAGTGCTTATTGATGTGTATTGGAGTTTATGTTATTGGAATGGTTTGCGAAGTATGGAAGTTTTGGTATTGTTCTGGTTGGTTGTTGTTCCTTTTTCCCGGATTTTTAGCACTACAAGCCCTAAATATTTCTCATGCCTTATGTTCCTACCAAAGCCCATTACAACCCTATAAAAGTTCTCATGATGTTGTTTGCAAGTGATAACTTTCATGGTGTATAGAGCATTTTGGATTGAGTTGAGAGTTGGACTTTAAAGCCTAAACACATGAGAGCTTGAGTGAAACACATTATCTCGGTGACATTGGATTAAATTTGCCTTTACTATTAGATCACTCATATATTTGCTATGATGTTTGTTCTCTTATTCATGGCTCCTATTGCTTGATGTTTCTTTTATAAAATTATAGCATTAACATCTTATTTGTGGGATGATTACTTCTATATTTGTTTTTTATTGCCCGATGACAAGCAAAAGCTTAAGTGTGGGGGAGTTTGATAGCATGCATTTAGGTAGGCATAATAGGTTGCATTTAGCTTAGTTATGATGCATATCATATTATCATGCATGGTTTTAGTATAATTTGCATGTTTGCTCTCTATGTTGGTGGAGTCGGAATCTACACATTTTTATCTATTATTTCAGATAACTGTGGATCCGAATAGGAGACATGGGTTGATAACGCATTGGATGAGAATGTATAGTTGATCAAAGAAGCTTGCATGAAGATCTCAAGAGGTCCTGAGAAGAAGAAGCGAACCTAAACGAATAACAAGTCTGCAGAAGTTGTCGCCAGACATGCTGAACTTGTTTTGCACTTTCTGGAGGTCTCGGTTATCCGATTGACTATTATGACCATGGGTTGGAAAGCTCTTTCGGAGAGCTACAACTTTCCTGTTGACGTCGAGAGCTGATTCAAAGTATATTTTTCGTAGAAGACCATTGCAACGGGCGCACCACATATGCCGCGGCCGCAGCACATCAATGAAGCAGCGACCGCCGCATTTGCCCAGAGCGACGCGTTTTGCTTTCGACGACGGTTTTATCTATCTAAACCCTATTTACCTATCTTTGTTTTTAGGGAGGCCGACTTGGACACGAAGGGGACGATTTTAGAGAGGGCTTAGCCCTAGATTTTCATTCATTCATTAGGTTAGGATTCAAGACGATTTTAGTTGGAGATTGAGAGCGATGTTCGCCATGGGCGGCTAAACTCTCTTCGTTCTACTTGCAATTTGCAGCTTTATTTGGATTAATTGTGAGTTTCTGAATCTTATTCCTTATTTCCTATATTTGAATGCTTCAACTTCTTTGTGCTTGATTGTTTATTGTTTTGTTCTATCTTGTCTGGCCAACTTGTTAGATCAATTCAATTGTTAAGGTTTTGTAGATTCCTGATTGTGAACCTTAACCTAAGTAGCAAACTTGTCCCTTTAGAGCTGATTGAACTAATTGGATAAGTAGGAAGTTGGATGTGTTGTTAAATCCCTCTTTAGGGATTGCAAATACCTTGGCTAATCTCTGGACTTAAAGCTATCAATTGGGTTAAATCATTCTTTAGGAACTATTCGATTGATAAGGGTTGCTAGGACTGGTTGGACTAGTAACTATATTAGGTCGGGACAAGGGCATTCATAGGAAGACTAAAAGGATAAGAGGAGGTTACAATATCAATTCAACCAAATAAAGTGGATAGTTGTAGGTAGAGCGATCTTCTCTGAATTGTTTTGCATCAACTTGTTTATAGTTTATTTTGTTTTCGTTCTTACTTCAATCACCCAAAAACCCCCCTTTCACTAATTGGTAAATACACATTACAAAGGAATACTTGATTCTATGTGGGATCGACCTCTTACTTACTTGCTATACTAGTTTGTAGGTTTGAGTTTACTTTTGATACTGTTTACGCGACTAAAAACCATTCATCAATTGGATCATTCAAATTCAAAGGTAAGTCCTTAACTCATTCAAAAAGCCGAAAGTTCTAACATGCTTTGAATGTGGTGAAACATATCATCTTGTGAAAGAATGTACAATGAAGAAAAGAAATAGGTTCAAAAGGAATGAGCAAAGGAAGAAGGCTATGGTCGCCACCTAGAGTGACTCAGACTCCTCAAGTGACTCAGACACGGAAGAAAATTAGGCAAATCTCTGTCTTATAACTGAGCACGGGGGATCTAGGAGTCAAGATCTTGAGGAAGTGGTAAGAAACTTAATGTCTGGTCCTCCTGATGTCCTCTCTAAAGTTCTAAGAAATATGATTATTCTAATGAAGAAGCTTACAACAGTGAAATCAACATCTTGAAGGAAAAGCTGAAAGATCAACAGAAATGTATTTGTGACATGTCGCTGGAAATGAAAAATCTTGAAGCTTTTCGGACGGATCTTGACATTAAAGTCAAGACCTTGAGTTCAGAAAACTCTGTTCTCAAGGAAAGCGTCTCCTCTCTAAAGACTCGTAATGATGAGGAGAAGGCTAAGCTAACTGATAAGTGTCAAGACCAGCAGACATTACTCATACAGCTCACAAAATCTAAAGCCAATCTTGATAAGATGTTGGGTGAACAGCAACTCTCCATTAATAGAAGTGGTATTGGCTACAACAAGAATTTTCCAAAGAAACCCAGTACCACTTTTATTAAAGCTAAAGGAAGCTGGCGTTCATCTACATGTTTTTACTATTGTAAGAAAGGGCATGTGAAGGAAACCTGTCCATATAGACGAAAGGATCCCCAAATCATTAGAATCACATTTCCCGTACGACTTAATGAACAGATAAGACAAGTTTGGGTTCCTAAGGGGACAAGACTACCTAACATGGTCTATCCCTATTATGAATCTAAAACTATGTATTGGTTTAGCCAGAAAAGATGATGTTTGTCTTGCAGGATATCACCAAGAACAAAGAGTCAAAATGGATCATGGACAGTTGATGCTCTCGGCACATGAGTGGGAAGAAATCCTTATTTCAAGATCTTAAAGAGCGAACCACTGGAACAATCACTCTTGGTGATAAAGGGAAGTGTAATATCATTGGTATTGGTAATATTGGCAATTCAAATAGCTGCATCAAGAATGTATATCGTGTTGATGGATTAAAATATAATCTCTTATGTGTCTCTCAGTTATGTGACAAGGGAAACAAGGTTGGCTTTGACAAGCACAAATGTGTAGTCAGAAATGAGGAAACTGGAGACCTAATCCTCACGGCTCACATGCACAATAACACTTATGCAGTGAATGTTATCCAAATTTCAGGTACAAAGCTCAAATGTCTCAATGCCTTGACTGAAGATCCAAGTCTCTGGCACAAAAGACTAGGACACGTGAGCATGCACACTCTCAATAAACTGAAATCAAAAGACCATGTTCGAGGACTGCCTGACCTAAACTTCAAGAGTGAGGAACTATGCAATGCATGTACAAGAGGTAAACAAACATGTGGTTCCTTTAAACCCAAGAAGGTTGTAAGTTCCTCTCGCCCTCTTGAATTATTACATATGGACTTGTGTGGACCTATGCGCGTCAAATCTCCAAAGGGAAAACAGTACATCCTAGTTATTATTGATGATATCTCTCTTTTTACTTGGATTTCATTTTTAAGAGAAAAATCAAAGGCTTTGTCTGAGTTTTCTAAACTTTGTAAGGAGTTACGGACCTTGAAAAACATACCAATTGTCTCCATTAAGAGCGATCATGGTAGAGAATTTGATCAACTTAAATTTGATTTTTTTTGTGCCAAATATGGAATTTCTCATAATTTTTCAGCTCCTAGGACTCCTCAACAAAACGGAGTTGTGGAACGAAAGAATCTCACTTTGGAGGACATGTCTAGGACAATGCTTTTAGAAAATAGTTTGCCAAAGTATTACTGGGAAAAGGCTGTTAATACAACCAATTATATTTTAAACCGTTGTTTAATTCGTCCTATTTTGAAAAAGACTCCTTATGAACTTTTCAAATGAAGAAAGCCTAACATCTCTTATTTTAAACCTTTTGGATGTACTTGATTTGTTCATAATAATGGCAAAGATAACCTTGGGAAGTTTGATGCTCGTAGTGACGAAGGTATCTTTCTTGGTTATTCTTCCAAAAGCAAAGCTTACAGAATTTATAACAAGCGCACCAAAATTGTTGAGTAGAGTATCCATGTGGTATTCGACGAAAGCAATAATGGTGTGTTAAGTGAAAGTTTTGCAGATCTCAATCTAAACCACCATGATTCGGATGGAAAAGAAGAGGACAAGTCTGAGAACAAGCAGGAACAAGAAAGAAATATGCAGGAACATATCCAAGATACTAACGAGCTATCTCAAGACCTTGAGAATGAACTACAAAACCTGGATGTAATCAATGAGGGACCCGTCTCTCAAGACCTTGAAGAAAGACCTGCTATTGTCTCGAATGATCAAGGCCAAAAGCAACGAAAGTTCAAACACGCCTCTTCACACTCAGCTTAAGACATCATTTCAGATCCATCCTCTGGTATACAAACTCGATCTAGATTAAAAAAATATATGTGCTTGTTATGCCTTTGTCTCTCTTGTAGAACCAAAGACTCCTGCTGAAGCACTCAAAGACTCGGACTGGATCACGGCTATGCAAAGTGAGGTAAATGAGTTTGAAAGGAATAAGGTGTGGACTCTCCAACCTAAGCCAAATCATCAATCTGTCATTGGAACCAGATGGGTGTTTAGAAATAAATTGGATGAAGAAGGCAAGATCATTCGAAATAAAGCAAGGCTTGTTGCTCAAGGATACAATCAAGAAGAAGGTATAGACTACGAGGAGACCTTTGCTCTCGTAGCAAGGTTAGAAGCCATACGTATATTACTTGCCTTTGCATCTTTCATGGGTATCAAGTTATTTCAAATGGATGTCAAATGTGCATTTCTAAATGGGTACTTGGAAGAGGAAGTTTATGTCGCCCAACCTCCAGATTTTGAAAGTGAAGAATTTCCTAATCATGTTTTTAAATTGGACAAGGCTCTCTATGGTCTCAAACATGCCCCAAGAGCTTGGTATGAGAGACTGTCCAAATATCTTCTTGAAAATGGTTTTCAAAGGGGATTGATTGACAAAACTCGCTTCATCAAGATCCGTGGAAATGACCTTTTGGTTGTTCAAATATATGTTGATGACATACTATTTGTTGTTACTAACAACTCCCTTTGCTAGGAGTTTTCTGAGATTATGTGCAGGGAATTTGAAATGAGCCTCATGGGAGAATTAAACTTCTTTCTTGGTCTACAAGTTCATCAAGCAAAGAAGGGAATCTTTCTAAATCAAGGGAAGTACACCAGAGATTTGCTCAAGAAATACAAAATGGCTCAATCTAAAGTAGCAAAGACTCCTATGAGCTCTACACTCTCCCTTGATCAAGATAAGAACGGTAAGAATGTGAACCAAAAGGAGTATAGAGGTATGATTGGTTCACTCCTCTACCTTACTACTAGTAGACCAGATATTATGTTCAGTGTTTGTATCTGTGCTCGGTTCCAAGCTGACCCCAAAGAATCTCACCTCATTTTTGTGAAAAGAATTTTCATATATCTGAATGGATCTCAAGACCTTGGACTCTGGTATCCTAAGCAAAGTAACTTTCATCTAACAGGATATTCAGATGCAGATTTTGCAAGCTATAAGGTTGATAGAAAAAGCACTTCAGGATGCTGTCAACTTCTAGGGTCTTCCTTGATCAGTTGGCACTCTAAGAAACGAAATTCAGTGGCTTTATCAACTGCAGAAGTTGAGTACATTGTTGCAGGTGCATGTTGCTCTCAGATTCTTTGGATAGCACAACAGCTCAGAGATCTTGGTATTGATCTAAAAGGTATCCCTATAAAATATGAAAATACAAGTGCTATTTCCATTACTAAGAATCATGTACAACACTCAAGAAACAATCACATTGATGTGAGACATCACTTCATAAGAGATCATGTGGAGAAAGGTGATGCATCTATATCCTTTATCTCTACAGAATTTCAATTACCTGATATATTCACTAAACCCCTTCCTGAAGATAATTTCAACTTCATTAGATTGGAATTGGTTATGCTTAATAGGTAAGCACTTTCGTAGGGGGAGTAACCACTCCCTTTGTGAAGTGAAAGATTCAACTAACATCTCAAGGCCTTGACTTCATAAGGTTCATGAGATGTTCAACTGAATAAAATTATATTGGATCAAAATTCTGTTGATATCTTATGGATATCTTATGCTAGTTACTCTTTCTCCTTTTTCTTCTCGTTTTTAATTTGATTCAAAATCTTCTTATTTTTTGCAAGCGTGTGTGACCACTCCTTTTGATAAATCAAATTTGATTTCTTTCCTTCATTTATTTTAACTGGTGAAATGGATTAATTGAAAACTGTGCTTTCTGATTTGAAGGGGGGGGGGGGAGACGATTCAGTTTCCAGTTTTTTTACTTTAAAAACCCTCTTCCCCCTTGTCAAACCTCTCATAGCTTTTTCACTCTTTATGTGCTCTCTCTTTCTCTCATTCTTCGTTTTCCAAAAAACCCCTTTCTCAAACCTTGCAATGGCATCCAAGCGCTCCTCAGCATCTCCATCTCCTGCACCTTCTGCTAAGCGATACAAGATTAAAGAGGAACCTGAAGTACACTCGGATGATTCCAGCGAGGACTCTCCCTCTCCAGTTCCTCTGACCAGAAACTCCAAGAACAAAGTTCCGCCTGCATCCACTCCTACTCTGCCTCCTCATGTATCATCTGGCATCCCCTCTAATTGGTTCTGCTCTTTAGAGGTTGCAGACTCCTGGAAACAAGACTTTAGCAATCGAAGGTTGTGCTTCTGCGATGCTGTCGATATTTCTCTTCTACAATCCATGCCCATGCCATGCATCTCTCTTTTCAAATCAATCGCTTCTGGTCTATTCTCAATCCTGGAAATTTCGCTTACCCACGGCTTACTCGTCTCTTTTATGCCAATCTCACTGTTCACCGCGTGAATGGAACCCTAACCCTTGTAACCAAGGTCAAAAACACCCGAATCCGATCCCAGCAACATTGCTCTCATTCATGATCTTCCCAGCGAAATCCCCACCAAAGAGTTTCCAAGTCAATTCGAGTGTCTCTTCAGAGCACGAGATGAATTCTTCCTGAAATCTCAAGCTCTTGGATCTCGTCCCTCTCTCAAGCCAACTCACACTATTCTTAACCTTCAAGCCAAACTCATCTTTACCATCCTGGCTCGCTGCATCTTCCCCCGTATCAACTCTAGAGAACTGGTGACCGAGAGCCTTCTTGAAATCCTCTTTCTTATCATGAATGGCTACGAGCCAGATTTGCCCAAGCTTATCCTTGACTGCATGACACAAGTCTCCTCCTCCTCTCGACTCATGCCACTTCCCTATGCTAACCTCTTGCCTAAAATCTTTGAATTCTTTGATGTCGACACATCGGGTAAAGAAAAGCAAACCTATAGTGGCACCATTGATGAAAACTGCCTCGAGATATTAGGGATTGTCAGAAATCTGAGGGGGCAGTGGGTTCTAAAGAAGGATTCGAAAGGGAAAAATGTTGCTCCTAGCATTCGAAGATAGATTGGTTGCTTTAGAGAACGAGATTCAAGACCTTAGGTTTGATGTGAGCAGGATGTGGTCCAACGTTGTTATTCGCCAGGACAACACTCATGAGCTACTTTATATGGTTGATTGCAAGCTCGATCAAATCATGTTTCGGAATGCCCTGACTTACACTACTACAGGCTCTATCATGCCCCTGGTTCCATAAGTATTTGATCACGTTCGTGAGAAGACTGGAAATGTCATCCTCAACTGTGAGAACCTGGTGAAGAAAAAGGCCGATTCTACGCCCCACACACAAGGAGCCCACTATCCTCACTGTTGAGCAATACGGTGTTGTTAAGAAGTACATGGATGTGGAGAGGCAGAGACAACTTGCAGAGATAGACAGAAACAATATCACCAAAAAGGCTATGGAGAGGTGTCAGAAGAAGTGTAGGGACTCCGTTAGGAGGAAGTACCTCCCGCCCAACAAGAAATACCCTACCTTCGGAGAATGGCGTGAGGAAGGCTGAAATGCGATATATTCTATAGCGCATTTAGTAGTTTTTGTCATCATTTACATGTCATTGTGAGAGATATTTGTATGAACTTGGTGATTCAGAACCTGTTGAAGAAGTTGAAGAAATCATAGGATCATGCAAGTTACAGAAGAAGTTCGGAAGCAGCTGGAAGCTGGTGACCTGACGCGGCCGCGCTGCAACTGGCGCGCCCACGCTGCAACTGGCGCGCCCACGCCGCTAGGAGGAAGTGCCCGCGTCGATGCACCAGATGGAAGTAGCAAGATGAGACACTGGCGCGCCCGCGCTGCTACTGACGCGCCCGCGTCAGTCCCTGGAGACGGATTCTTATCCGATTTTTCCCAATCTTATTAGTTTTAATATTATATTTTTACGGGATTTTAAACCCTTTAAGTAGGATATATATTATTTCCGAACGGAAGTTTTTAGAGATTATTAGGTTATTTTCCAGAGACGTAGTTTCCTTTTCTTCATCTCACAAACCCTATGGAGAACTAACTCTCCGTTGTTGCACTTGGTTCTTTGAAGCCTTCGATTGATTTGGTTGTGAGTATTCTACTCTTGTTCGTCCTTTGTTAATTGTTTCGATCTCCTGAGCTTATTGCTTGATTGCTTATTATTGGTTAATCTGGATTGATCACCTAGGTTTATCGATACTAGTCATATTGCTAGGGTCTCCAATTCCAGGTTTGGGGTTGTAGATTCATTGTAGCAAACCCAATCGTCATACGCAGGTTGCTTGTGGTAGATTGTGAAGGAGATTCGATTACAGGCTATTTTAACGGGTTGTTAGAATCGCTTGTATCTCATTATAATTCATGTTTGAATGCTATCGCTTTATTATTCGGTGAAGGTTTTCCCTTGTAATTAGGTGATAAGTGCTTTTAGGACTGGTAGGACTAAAAGCTATTACACGATCTGAATTGAGAACAATTACTGGACATTAGAACTTGAGACTCATAGAATGCGATGATGAACCATCTCAATTGTTGTGCGGATAATTACCTGGTGTGATACTTTTCCATCATATATTCGCAACCTCTTATTGCAACTTGTTCTGTCACTATTGTTTACACACAAAACTCCCCCTTGAATTGGTTACTTTTGGGTAATAATACTTGCTCTTACAATTGATTCTGTTTCCCTGTGGGTTCGACCCTAACTTACCTACTATACTTGTTATAGTTTGCATCTTAGGAATTTACTTTGATTTGGCATAACGACTTTAGGCCTGTCAAATTTGGCGCCGTTGCCAGGGAAACGGATTATCTTTGTTCTTGTTTGTCTTATTACCTGTTTGGGTGCGAACCTCTTGCATGGTTCGCACTCGTGCTACTGATCCCCATCTTGTTGATTTTGATTGGGAGATTGACAGGACATACCACCGCCGTCTTAGAGAACAACACCAACATTCCCAACAACCCGATCCAATGGCTGGAAATGTAAATCAGACGCTGCGACAGCTGACAGCATCAAACATCACACAGCAGGCACCTGCTGTGACAATCCCTGCTCTAGGGGATGACAACCATTTTGAGCTAAAGTCTGGGCTGATTCATCAACTGCCCAAATACCATGGATTGGCTGGAGAAGACCCCATCAAGCACATGGGGAAGTTTCATAATGTGTGCATGAGCATGAAACCAGCCAATATATCCGAAGCACAGATAAAGATGAGAGCTTTTGGGTTCACGCTGGTCGATGCTGCGGATGACTGGTACTACAGTCTTCCTACAGGGAGCATCGATACTTGGCCTAAGCTCCATAAGGCCTTCCTGGAGAAATTCTTCCCTGCTAAGAAGGAGAACACCTTGAAGAAGGCAATCAGCAATATAGAACAGGAAGATGATGAAACCCTCTATGATTACAATGAAAGGTTCAAGAAGCTTTGCGCTAATTGCCCTTTCCATTGCTATAGCACGAAGGACCTAGTCCTATACATCTATGGGGGACTGCTGGAATCTGATAGAAGGATGATTGATGCCGCCTGCGGAGGAAATATTCTGAATGCCACGCCAGAGGGAGCCATGGAGAAGATTCAGGAAATGGCTGAGGGGACTAGAAATTTCAGGAAATCCACCAGAAAGAAAGGGGTCAACTCGGTAGACTCTAACCAAGCCAAGGATATTGCTGAATTGAAGGATATGGTTAGGAGGCTCACTATGCAAGGGACTCCTCAACAAATCAAGGCTTGTGGAATCTGCAATGATAACTTCCACCCAACTGATGCGTGTCCTACACTCCAGGAAGACACCGCTGAAGTAAGTGCTATAGGTGGAAATGGACCTCAGAGACCCAGACATGACCCCTACTCAAACACCTACAACCCAGGGTGGCGGGATCACCCAAATTTCAGATGGAGGGATCCACCAAACCAATCACAACAGCAACAGCCACCTCCCTACAATCAGAGGCAGCAGGGTCACGCTCCCTCTACTGAGTCCATGCTCAATACCCTGACACAGCACTTTACTGCGCATGTTCAGACAACTGAATCGAGCATAAAAGATATACAGAAACAAATGGGGCAAATGGCCGAAGCAATCACGAGAATAGAGGCAAAGACGTCAGGGGGTCTACCATCTCAAACGGTGGTCAATCCAAAGGAAAACGTCAGTGCTATAACTCTTCGGAATGGAAAAGAGCTAAGAAGTCAGGAGGATGAGGAGGAAAGCACGTAGGTCTCCGACGTGGCCACGCCCAATACTGGCGCGCCCGCGCTGGAGTCTGACGCGCCCGCGCTGGAGTCTGACGCGCCCGCGCCGGAGTCTGACGCGCCCACGTCGAGTCCGATCTCGCCTGAATCTGAGCCCTATGTCGATACATACGTCCGACCGGATTTTCCCCCTCTCGGGTCGGAGAAACCAAAACCTCCGTTCCCTGAGGCACTCAAAGAGAGGAGGATAATCGATGATTCAGAGCTCTTCGAGACATTTAGCAAGTGTCAGGTGAACATTCCTCTGCTGAAAATGATAAAAACTGTGCCCAAGTACACCAAGTTCTTGAAAGAGCTTTGCACGGTGAAGAGAAATCAGAAGCTGAAAGGAAAAAAGAAAGTGAAAGTAAGTGAGCAAGTCTCCGCTATGTTTCAGAGGAGAATGCCGAAAAAGTGCCCTGATCCAGGTATGGTTACTATCCCTTGTGTCATTGGAGATGTAAAATTTGATAGAGCTATGCTTGATTTGGGTGCTTCCATAAATGTGCTTCCTTATTCACTTTACAAATCGCTAGATTTAGGACCTTTGCATGAAACTGGAGTTATTGTGCAACTAGCTGACAGGTCTAATAAATACCCTAAAGGAGTAGTAGAAGACGTTTTGGTCATGGTCGATAAACTGATTTTTCCTGCAGATTTCTTTGTCCTGGATATGGAACATGATAAGCATGATGCGCCTATTCTGTTAGGTAGACCTTTTATTAAAACAGCTAGGACAAAAATTGATTGTGTCTCTGAGACACTAACAATGGAATTTGATGGAGAAAAGGTTGAATTCGATTTATACAAGGCTATAAAACATCCTGTTGATGACCATTCTCTGTGCTCTATTGATGTGATTGAACCATTAGCTCAAGATCTATTTGATATTTCTAGGGAAGATGAGTTGCAGTCAATTATTGAGAATGCTATTGACGAGTCCTATACAGATTTTTCAATTACATCTAACATGCAGGAATTAGTAGCCCAGATGGATGTAGAAGGTAAGTCCCCTACTCTTTTGGGCATTGGCCCCAATCTACTGACTCCAAGCGAAGTGCTTGTTCCATCTGTTGTGCAGGCACCTGAAATTGAACTCAAACAACTCCCTAGTCATCTCAAGTATGCTTTCCTAGGAGTTGATGACACTTTACCAGTTATTGTGTCGAGTAAGCTTTCAGCAGAACAGGAAGAAAAGTTAGTGGAGGTTCTAAAGGAATACAAAACTGCGCTGGGGTGGACCATCGCTGATATCAAGGGAATTAGTCCATCTACATGCATGCACAGGATCCTGCTGGAGGATGGAGCTAAGCCATCACGCCAACCACAGAGAAGGCTCAATCCTCCCATGATGGATGTGGTGAAGAAGGAAGTGCTGAAATTGCTATCAGCAAACATGATTTTCCCAATTTCTGACAGTCAATGGGTAAGTCCTACACAAGTTGTCCCTAAGAAAGGAGGGATTACAGTCGTGGAGAATCAACAAGGTGAGTTGGTCCCTACCCGGACACAAACAGGTTGGAGGGTATGCATAGACTATCGCAAGCTGAATACAGTAACCAGGAAGGATCACTTCCCCCTCCCCTTTATTGATCAGATGCTAGAACGCCTTGCTGGGCGCCCCTATTATTGTTTTTTGGATGGATATTCTGGATATTTTCAGGTGGCCATAGCGCCAGAGGACCAGGAGAAGACTACATTTACATGTCCTTTCGGTACTTTTGCATATCGCAGAATGCCATTTGGACTATGTAACGCACCCGGGACATTTCAACGATGTATGGTTAGTATCTTCTCTGAGTACATTGAGAATTTCATTGAAGTATTCATGGATGATTTCACAGTACATGGGGATAGCTTTGATACTTGTTTGAGCCATTTGGCACTAGTGTTAAAAAGATGTGTTGAAACTAATCTGGTTTTGAACTCTGAAAAGTGTCATTTTATGGTAGAACATGGAATTGTTTTAGGTCACATAGTCTCTGCAAAGGGTATTGAGGTCGATAAGGCGAAGATTGATGTAATTCAATCTTTGCCTTATCCTACTAATGTGCGCGAAGTTCGTTCTTTCCTAGGCCATGCAGGTTTTTATCGCAGGTTTATCAAAGACTTTTCAAAGATATCCTCACCCTTGTGCGAGCTTCTGAAGAAAGATGTGACCTTTGTACTCACACAAGAGTGCAAAGAGGCGTTCGACCAGCTGAAAGGACGCCTCACTAGTGCACCAATCATTCAGGCACCAGACTGGTCTCGCCCATTTGAGATCATGTGTGATGCGAGCGACTATGCAGTGGGAGCAGTGCTAGGCCAAAAAGAGGGAAGAGCCTCTCATGTGATCCATTATGCTTCCATGACTCTGAATGGAGCGCAGCGCAACTACTCCACCACTGAGAAAGAAATGCTAGCTGTGGTATTTGCACTAGAGAAGTTTCGACAGTATCTGCTTGGGGTCAAAGTGATTATCTACACAGATCACGCAGCTCTCCGCTACTTGATGACAAAGAAGGAGACAAAGCCAAGATTAATTCGATGGGTTCTGTTGCTCAGCGAATTTGATGTGGAGATTAAGGATAAGAAAGGAGCGGAGAATCTGGTGGCTGACCACTTAAGCAGATTGGTGAATGAGGAGGACAAGCCGGAGTCACAGAAACCCATCTTAGGCACGTTTCCGGATGACACATTATGCAGAATCGAGCACGAAAGCACGTCGGAGTCTGGCGTGCCCACGTCAACAGCTGACGCGCCCGCGCCAAAGTCTGACGCGCCCGCGCTGACTTCCGACGCGCCCGCGTCGTTCCCTGACGCGCCCACGCTATTGCTTCTCAGCCCATCTCAGTCCGTTCTAGGACTTCACTCTGTAAGCCCTTGGTACCGGGACATTGTGAACTACTTAGTTTGTGGGAAGTTTCCTCCGAATCATACCAAGGCCCAGACGGAGAAGATTCGAAGAGAAGCAAACCACTATGTTTGGGATGACCCATACCTTTGGAAACATTGTGCTGATCAGGTAATTCGTCGTTGTCTTCCAGATAATGAGGTACGATCTGTTCTTGAATTTTGTCATTCTCAAGCATGTGGGGGACACTTTGGTGCCAACAAAACTGCTAGAAAAGTGCTTGAATCTGGATTTTATTGGCCACATATTTTTAAAGATGCTTATTCTTTCTGCAACGCATGTGATAGGTGTCAAAGAATGGGGAATATCTCTCAAAGGAATGAAATGCAACAATCACCGATGATTTTTTGCGAAATCTTCGATGTTTGGGGCATTGACTTTATGGGACCTTTTCCTAGTTCTTGTGGGAACTTGTATATTTTACTTGCGGTGGACTACGTTTCCAAGTGGGTGGAAGCGAAGGCCACCAGAACTGATGACTCTAAAGTTGTGGCAGGGTTCTTGAAAAGCAATATTTTTGCCAGGCATGGTATCCCTAGAGCGCTGATTAGTGACAGGGGTACCCATTTCTGCAACAAAACTGTGACTGCTGTGCTGAAGAAATATCATGTCACACATAGAGTTTCCACCGCATACCATCCACAGACGAATGGCCAAGCAGAGGTGTCCAATAGAGAGATCAAAGCCATTCTCGAGAAGACTGTGAATCCTAACAGGAAGGATTGGAGTTTGAGATTTGATGATGCGTTGTGGGCTTATCGCACTGCTTACAAAACTCCAATTGGGATGTCTCCTTTCAGACTTGTCTATGGTAAAGCATGTCATCTTCCTGTTGAGCTAGAGCACAAGGCTTGGTGGGCAGTGAAACAGTGCAATATGCAGAGTGACGGGGTTGGAGAACACAGGAAGCTACAGTTAGGCGAGCTCGAGGAGTTACGGTTGGACGCCTATGATAATGCGGCAATCTACAAGGCGAAGACCAAGGCATGGCATGACAAGCACATCCATAGGAAGGACTTTAAAGCTGGTGACAAAGTCCTACTCTTTCAGTCTCGCCTGAAACTCTTCGCTGGGAAGCTCAGGTCAAAGTGGGGGGGACCATACATTGTTGCTGAAGTTTTCCCACATGGAGCTGTAGAGTTATATGACCCGAATAGCCACAAGAAGTTTAAGGTAAATGGTCAAAGGCTTAAGACATACTATGAAGGGTTCCCAAAGGAGGCTATGGATGAGTTAGCTTTGGAGGAGCCAAATGCAGAGTTAGAATAATCGAAAAGGCTTAGTCGAGCCAGCAACATGAAACAAAGGCGCTGCTTGGGAGGCAACCCAAGGTATTGCATTCTTTCCCTTAACTCGATTTTATTGTAACTTGTAGGTAATAAAGACGGAGTTTCTAGCGACGAATTGCACCCGCATTTCGGACCCACTGCTTCCGCAGTGTTAATTTTCGTCCAAAAGAAGAAGGAAAAAAAAAAAAAAAAAAAAGGCCACGGGCTGGAAAACCCGCTTCGGGCTAGCCCGCCATTTTCAAGCCCCATCATCACTACCCATCACCATCCCCTCAAATACCACCAAAACCCTACATCCCCCACACTCTCTCACCTTCCCCACACCCTCTCCTCTCACACCCAATCTCCTCCACACTCCACTCAAACACCCCCCACCAGGGTCCCCACACCCCGTCCCCCTCCCTTCCTTCAGCTCTCGGCACTAAGACATCGACGACCGCGTCCGACGAGTTTGGAGGTCTGCAGAAATCGCCGACGCGGCCGCGCCACCCCCAACACGCCCGCGCCTGTCAGAGAAACCCACCAAAAGGCTGACACACCTGACGCGGCCGCGCTGCTACCCGACGCGCCCGCGCTGCTAACCGACGCGCCCGCTCTGCTCGCCAACGTGCCCGCGTCTGCCCCCTGCGCCGAACCTCATCTATTCGTTGTGAGTTCCTTCCGCTGTCCTTATTTCGATTTCGATTTAGTCGTATTATCTATCGAGTATGAGTTCATCGGAGGAAGAGGCAAGTAGATCTGATAATGGGTTAGAATTGTCTGAAGAGGAGTGGGCTATTTATAATAAGGTCAGCTGTGTCAGTTCTACCAAATATTTGCATAGAGAGACCCTTCAGAGACTTCAGATGCTAGATTGTATGCAGAAGTGTCTAGCTCACGCTGGTATTAGTGACTTTTTGGAGTTGAGAGCTGTAGGATACCCGGAACTGTGCAAGCAGTTCCTCGCGACATATCAGCTGTACCTTGGAGATAACAGAATTAGAGGGGTTGCTTTCAGATACAATGGCACTACCTACCGGGCTTCTGCAGCAAGGTTGCGAGCTGCTTTGGGGGTCACTAACGCCCCAACTGATGGATGGGTGACAGCCGCGACCGACCCAGACCTAGTTGCATTCTTTAGAGCGGTGTCTGGAGAAGAATTCTTAACCAGTAACGAGTACAACAGCAGGATTACTCATCCTGTCTTCCGTATGTTGTGCAAGATCGTCTCTGGGACATATTATGGGCTGATCACAGATACCAAGCTTTCCATGACACACCTGAGGTTTGCTTACAGCGCTGTGCCTACTGCAGATTATACGCCTGACTGGGTTCGGCTCTTCTTCGATGGGCTCGACAAGGTCAGAAAGGATCGCAGTGCCGTTGGACCAGAAATGGTCCAGAGCGGACTTATTACTCGGGTAGCCATTGCTGCAGGCGTTTGGCGAGTTCAGAGAGATGAGGGAAGAGCTTCGCCGCATGCGAGAGGATTACTCTCGCCACTATCCACCCCCTTAGTGAGTCCTTCTGTTTCCTTCCTCCCTACTTATTTCTGTCTTCTTTCACATTGAGGACAATGCTTCATTCAAGTATGGGGGAGGGAAAGGATTTACATATCTTGTACATATTTCATTTCCGCATTATTTGTGTACAGATTCTGCACTTGTTATTCTGAAAAAAAAAAAAACAGAAAAAAAAAAAGAAAAAAAAAAAGAAAAAGAAAGCAATCAAAATCCTGGGATGAGTTGAAAACCCGAAAGGGCGACTCAGGCAAAAAGCAAGTAGTCTGGCGAGCCTTAGGCTTTGCCAATATGAGACTTGAGGAAAGTGAGAATGTTTATGTGAGTACCATCTTTGAAAAAAAAAATGAGTGGCTTGGTGAAAACCCGAAAGGGCGCCTTGGCAAGATGAGCGTTTACTTTGAGTGTTTAGGATTGATCTCTTGGTGAAGGCGACATAAGAAGTGGAGTGATAAGGAGGTTTTCGGGTAGGCCACTGGGAGCTATAAGGTGTAGATGGTTGAGATACAATTGTAAGTCTCATTTCCTATTTTTGATTGTCTTTTGTGCTGATTGTTGAGATGGTAGAAACTACTAGTACTTAGTGTTCATTTTCCTTGTACTGTCTGTGAACCTTTGAGATTTATGGTGAGAGTAGGCTTAGCTTCTATGCTTACTCGGGACGAGTAAAGGTTTAAGTATGGGGGAATTTGACATGCGATATATTCTATAGCGCATTTAGTAGTTTTTGTCATCATTTACATGTCATTGTGAGAGATATTTGTATGAACTTGGTGATTCAGAACCTGTTGAAGAAGTTGAAGAAATCATAGGATCATGCAAGTTACAGAAGAAGTTCGGAAGCAGCTGGAAGCTGGTGACCTGACGCAGCCGCGCTGCAACTGGCGCGCCCACGCTGCAACTGGCGCGCCCACGCCGCTAGGAGGAAGTGCCCGCGTCGATGCACCAGATGGAAGTAGCAAGATGAGACACTGGCGCGCCCGCGCTGCTACTGACGCGCCCGCGTCAGTCCCTGGAGACGGATTCTTATCCGATTTTTCCCGATCTTATTAGTTTTAATATTATATTTTTACGGGATTTTAAACCCTTTAAGTAGGATATATATTATTTCTGAACGGAAGTTTTTAGAGATTATTAGGTTATTTTCCAGAGACGTAGTTTCCTTTTCTTCATCTCACAAACCCTATGGAGAACTAACTCTCCGTTGTTGCACTTGGTTCTTTGAAGCCTTCGATTGATTTGGTTGTGAGTATTCTACTCTTGTTCGTCCTTTGTTAATTGTTTCGATCTCCTGAGCTTATTGCTTGATTGCTTATTATTGGTTAATCTGGATTGATCACCTAGGTTTATCGATACTAGTCATATTGCTAGGATCTCCAATTCCAGGTTTGGGGTTGTAGATTCATTGTAGCAAACCCAATCGTCATACGCAGGTTGCTTTTGGTAGATTGTGAAGGAGATTCGATTACAGGCTATTTTAACGGGTTGTTAGAATCGCTTGTATCTCATTATAATTCATGTTTGAATGCTATCGCTTTATTATTCGGTGAAGGTTTTCCCTTGTAATTAGGTGATAAGTGCTTTTAGGACTGGTAGGACTAAAAGCTATTACACGATCTGAATTGAGAACAATTACTGGACATTAGAACTTGAGACTCATAGAATGCGATGATGAACCATCTCAATTGTTGTGCGGATAATTACCTAGTGTGATACTTTTCCATCATATATTCGCAACCTCTTATTGCAACTTGTTCTGTCACTATTGTTTACACACAAAACTCCCCCTTGAATTGGTTACTTTTGGGTAATAATACTTGCTCTTACAATTGATTCTGTTTCCCTGTGGGTTCGACCCTAACTTACCTACTATACTTGTTATAGTTTGCATCTTAGGAATTTACTTTGATTTGGCATAACGACTTTAGGCCTGTCAAAGGCCCTGGCATCGTTCCTCCTGAAGATCCAGCAGCTCCTGACGCTCCTGGAACATCTTCAGCTGCTAAGCCATCATATGCTAAGAGTACCAAGAAGCATCAAAAGAAGAAGAAGAAGTCTGCAGATGGGGCATTCTCCTCAAGGTCTTGATCTCCCACCCTCTCTCTCCTGAATTTTAAAAAAAAAACTTTCTATCTTTTTGCTGATGGTCTTCTAAAAACTTCTGGTTTATGGTTGTTGGTTTAAAGACATTTTCATCTCTCTACCCTTTTGTTGGAAGACAAAAAGGGGGAGAATGTTTCGATGGTTGGTTTTGGTACTGTTTGGTTGGGTTTTGATGTATACCCACAAATATATTGTTTCCGTCTTTCTCATCAGTATTGTTTTTGCGTTGTGGTTTGCTTAATTAAATAGTGCTTATGATCGATTGTGAAACTAGCTAGCTCTATCGGTTGCGCCTAAGCATATCTTTGTACATATTTGTACGATCGGGAATGATGAAAATTATACAAGTGGTAAGACAAAGCAATGGTCATGATCAACTCCTGTCTACTTAATTTGTTAAAAAAAAGGTCATTGGTTTTCTAGGTTGTTAAATGCATGAAGCGGTTGAAAAGCATTTATGTTTAAGATAACTAGGTTTTCACTACAATGATAGAAAATAGAAATTTGATAAAGAAATCATCATATGCTTGAATATATAGCTAAGAATTTATCTAACATGAGCATAAGGCAAATTATGATTAACAATCCCTTTACAAAATGCAAATAATGAGACAATGTTACTTATTAATTATTATTAGGCGGTTTATTGCCTGTCATAATAACTGTTTCTTGACTGATCTTTTCTCTTCTTGTTCGGAAGTTAAACACTTGCATCACCTTAATTATCAACAAAACCTGTCGAGTTCATCTCTAGCAAGCTTGTCCAATAAATTAGTCAGGCAAGAGACTGCAAGAGTATATATAAAAGAGAAAAGTGATGCACAATACAAATTCCAACAAATCCAGAATTTCTTATCTGTCTACATGTGTAAAGAGGTCAATAGTAGGAGCCCTTCACCTCTAATCAAAGGACAAGTTGTATAACATGTTTTATCATATCGTCTTAGCATCTTCTTTCTTAAAGGCTTGGAAATATTTTTTTTCATATAATTCAAAAACCTAGAACTCTACAAATAAATAGTGGGTTATCCCAACCAAGATGAAGTTTGGCATTTACCCATTTAATATGTTGATGCTTCTTTTCGTAGTCCTCTTCCGTGTACTCTAGTTGTTTAAACTGGACCCTCCTGCAAGTTGAAATAAAGAGTTGTCTTAAATGATAGAGCTAACAAGCATGAGATATGGAAATAAAAATGAGCATTAAATGAACACTACAATGATAGAGCAAAATGGACATATGCCACCAAAGGTATACTATACAGCTGTGGAGAGAGAGAAATGGCGAAGAAGGGAGTTTCTGTCAAAGACAAGCTAAAATTAAGAGACAAGAAAATTTTAAAAAAAATTATTTGTGTTTTTTAAATGAAAATATTGAAAACAAGAAACATTGAGAATATGTTTCTGGATTTTATTCGTACAAAAACGAAAAGCTGAAGCATATCATTGTGAAGGTATCTTTCTATCCCAATCAGAGGTAAAGAGAAGCGCGAAGCTAAGGCCATACCTATGCAGCTTCCGTCAAGTTAAGGTCCAGCTCCTCACTGGAGTAAATACCAGAAAATTTTCAAAATAAAGTGAGTACAAATATACAAGAAGAGAAGGGGAAAACGTATAAAAAGATTCACCAGGATCCAAAGGATATATCCTAAAGGCAAGGGTGGATACAACAAGCTTTACTGATAGTATTAATGTTAGATGGCAATGGCTTCACCTGTTCTAGCAGTGTATGTAGTCATATATATTCATATGTTATATTTTTACATTTTTCTTTCAAATATCATTGAATTCATCGTTCCTTGAAGCATCAAACTCACCCGAACGAAGTGTCAATGCGACAACAGGATAATTAGTTAATGCTGAGGTGTGGAAAAGAATGGTTTCATTATTTTTATGAGGCATTTACTTGCATCCTCGGAATGCAAACTGCGAGCGTATCCTTCACCTTCTTTTGGTCTCCTCTATCAATTTCATTTCCAGACCCATGTAATATAATTAAAACATCCTAAAATACTATCCATGATTACGGAATCTGACAAAGAAGCAATCTGAGATTACGGAAGCATAAGTATTTAGATTGAAGAAGTTGATTTGTGCAACAAAATCGTATTAATTAATTAGATTCCGACTCTGCTAATAACTTCATGTTTATCATTGATATAACTAAAAATAAAGGAGCTCATAATTCAATGGAATAGATACCTAAAATAGGTAGGCAGCCAAGACAGACAAGTGTAATGTCCCCAACTTCCACAAAAATGAGCATATATCATTGCCCATACAGCTGGAGTTCAGAAAAAAGCTTTCCAAGGCACATCCTAGACAAATATCATATACAAATCAACTCTTCACGAAATACTTTGCACACCCTAAAAGATACTTATTCTGATAGGAAGATCAAATTACCTTCAATGAGCGTTGCAACTCTTCTAGAGAACTTAACCATGATTTATCTGTTGAAACTACACCTAAATTTGTAAATGGAAAAAAGATTGTTAAAACTTGAAACTATAACTATATAGTACATAAAAGAAGCCAAAGGAATGTTGAAGATAAGAGGAAATAACCAGATCTCTCTGAAGCAGGAAATGCAGTTTGTCCTTCATCAACTAACTGAAATCCTAAAAACCTTCAATGTTTTTAGCATCAAAGGAATACTTCAGTCAATCTCCATATTTGCAATGGATAACCTTACTGCTATTCAAGAGCAACAAAAAAAAACAGTGATATTGTCTCTGCAAGGCTAGACCCAGCATAAGCAAACCACGATATGCAGGATAACTCACATCATCAAGGCTTTTTTTTTTGAGAAGAGAATATACATAGTGAAATTTGAAATCGGAAAACTAACATTAGAGTCAAGGATTAGCAGCTTACCATGCTACTCCTAGAAGTCCAAAAATGTAAAATACCGATTCCCAACCAAAATTCTAAATAAGAGGAGGTGCTAAAAGAAGCCTGGAAAGTGTATGATGACAACAAATTAATTTTTCCACGACATATGGAGATTATGTGCCAAATTATGAAATGTAACAGGAGCTTATTCTGGTTATAGTTCTTTTCATAATTTAATTTTTACAAATTACCAAATTCTTTCTCATTAGGTGTCATTCATAAATGACTTCTGTGCCTCATGGGTGTAAGTCATAAACGCTGATAAATCAATATTTCCAAATTGTAGTCACATTGTGAGAGATACATACCCGGCAACACTTCCAACACTAAGTCCACCAAAAACAAAAACAACTGCTCGTGAACGCTCCTCCAATGGTATTGACCTGGATTTCAAATTGAAGAGAAAACACGTATCATAAATGCACCCATATCAGTTCTTCCAAATGTAATGGTAAAAACATCTATGTAAATAGCACATGCAGAAGCTCCAATACAAAAAAGAAAAGAAAAAAATGCTATTCATAAGTCGGAGTCATATCAACAACGGATAGTGGAAAAACAACTCTTGCTACAAGGATGTCGACATTCAAGTCATACATGCCTGGCTATAAGATCTGCTGCAGCAGATGGTGAAACATCTTCTTCTATTCCAACCTGAAAATAAAAAAGAAATACATACCATTTAGCAACAAAAGGAATACATTAATATGTTTTAGACTAAAAGAAAACCGCATGTATTAAAACAACATTAAAAATCCTACAGTTCATCAAACGATTCACAATGTCTACATACTAAAATCCTGGAAAAGATTAATCCGGGCATAAATCCAGCTACAGAAAGAACAAGTGCAGTGGCCATTGACCAAACCAAGACTCCAATAGCAAGAACTTGCCTGCAATAACAAAAATGGAAGTCAAGGAGTCATGTAATCAGTGGCAAAAGGATCCAATATTTTGTCCGGAGATATCGCAAAAGAACACCATACCTCCAAATACCCATAAAACAAGAGTACTATAAAGTATAAACTATAAAGCCAACTCATCCCCTATTTTAAAATCGATTCACTGATCTAAAGACCATAATCACAAGCAATGTCTACTATAAATACGTTGCAAAATAAAATCATAAGTGATCTGTCATGTATCATGATTGTCAATAACTAACCTCCCACCAAAGATCTTCGAAAGCCAACCCCCAGGCAACTGTCTCAATGCATAGCCCTAGAAGAACGAGGACTGAACCAATCCCGCAACCGATGAATTCCAACCAAATTATTTGGTGGGACATAGGAATTATTGCAATGCTCAAGTTCACCTATATCCAAATCAAAATCAATTTGAAGAAAAACGACTTGATTTAGAAAAAATGAACAAAAAAACAACTGAGTTAATCACCTTATCCATGTTACAAATGACAAAAGCAAGAGAAGTAGTTCCGACGACCTTATATCTCTAAGGAAGGTTTTTCCAAGGCGGCCAATTCAAATCAAAACTCTCGCCCCCGTCGAATTGATCCTCATCGGAAGAAGCCGGAAACCATACAGGCTTGGCGAGCTCGTCAACCGTTACTCCGTTGACCATAGTCTCTGATGCCTTCCCATTTGACCTAGCTAAGACGCTCTCCTTCTCTTTAATGGAGGAAATTAGCCTCAATTTGAATCCAGGGAAGAGGCGGGAGGTGGAAGAGTGAGCGAGCGACGAACTATAAAGTATAGGTTGAAGCTTTCTTAACTTGACAAAATCATTTGAATGCCCATATTTCTCAAAGTTTTGAGGTATTGGATCTGTCAAAGCACTAATAGAGCTCATATGTACCAAGATTTGGCCTATAATGAACAAAACATGTGTGGCTTTACAAGAAAGAATGGAAAATTTTGAAAGCCTTTTATTATATGAACTCAATAACAAATCTGTAAAATAGCATTGAAGGATTGAACTACCAATATCATGTTCTTAGTAATCTACTAATTAAACAAAGATACTAAAAAATCTTCCATTACGAAAACCAAATAATAACCCATAAATTAGGACTATGAAACTCAACATAACTCCATTGATTAAAGAGGATTTATAAGTAAACAGTGTCCAATCAGTCAAAATGTGCAAGGTCTGCAATTGGGGGTTTGGATAAAAAAGCTTCATGAATTGGAAGGGTAAACAAGGAGAAGGGGGGAGTCGGAGAAACCTGATCCAACCAGTCGAAAGGCAAAGAATCTTTCGTATCGGAGATCGCCCTGAGGCGCTTTGGCCCTTCCGATTCAATCTCTTCTTCGGCCGGTCACTTTTCAGGAATAGTCGGTGAGATACTCGGATTCATGGTTGGCTGAGACGGCCGACCCATCCTCTTCCTAATTGATTCAACCTCTTTAGCGCTAGCAACGACTCAAGAAACAGAAAACCCTAATCGAAGCATATGAAATTACACAATAAACAACCGCACAAGGGAAATGACAGAGATAGAAATTGGAGCCGGAATTCGAGAGAACGAAGCAATTAAGAGATGAATGCCTTGAGAGTGAAAGAACTGAAGCTTTCAAGGTGAGATGGAACCCGGAATTGGAGATGGAACCCGGCAAGTCTTGATCGAGAAAGGAGGCAGATGTGAAGGGGAAGAAGGGGCGTTTGGAAAAGGACCAGTAATTTTTGCCTTTTTTTTATTAGGTAAAAATTCGAAGGTCAGACAGGTCTCACTCATCGAGAGGCCGACCGAAGTCGGCAGACGGCGAACCGTCTAACAGAGCAACCTAAAAACAAAAATACAAATAAAAGGCATAATGAACCAAACAGAAATAAACTCTACAACAAACGTTCCAAGTAGACCAAACACCCGAAAAGTTGAGGAAGCCACCGAAGAACGCAGCCAAGCACCACCGAACAGTAGCACCGCGAGCCAGCAGTACAGCAGGACACTAACTCATGTGGGTAGTGCAGACGAACTCCAATGAAACTCTATCCCGAATACGGAGTCGCCTTGAGCGCACCACCTCGACTCCAGCCAGACCCGACTACAGACTCCACGCCCCCCCCCCCCCCAACCAAGCAGAAGATCTCCTAGAAACATCAAAAGCAGAGCCGCAAACTGCTCGACCAAAACACCATCAAGCTTTCACCTGCAAAAGTATCGACAAGCCCTTACGGGATTTTCTCAAACCCTTTCGGGTGGTGTACTCAGTAATTTTTGCCTTTTGGTGTAACCTTGGAAGCCAAAAAAAAAAGTAAAAACAAAAACACAGAAAAAATTGGGTAAAGAGAACGGGAAATGAAATACCCAAAAAAACTTTATACTAGACAGGAAAAAGAAAAATAAAAGGAAGACAAATGGGTAAGTTTACTTTGTGAATAGGAATGGTAAACTTTGGCTTTTATACAGTTATGATTGTTTTTCATAGTTAACTATTCAACTTATAGGTTGGGTAAGGTATAATCAACTCTTATTGTGTTTTGTGTTAACAAATATAGGTCATTGATTGAATGAAATGGGTGGCTGAGATTATTTGGCAATTTTGATTTTTTTTCTTTAATTAAAAATCAATGGGTCCCACCTCTTTCCTTGCCCACTTGCTAAATTACGTGTGCGTGTGTTGTATTTTTTTGTGGCGTAACTTTTTTTTGGGGTTACGTTGATTTGTGTGTGGTGCACTATTTGAACTATTCGATAAGGTTATATTAATTATTCGCTAGCTTATAGTTATTATTCATGTGTAAGGAGAAGTTATCGGTTAAATAATAGCAAAAGGGGTTGGTCAATTTTGCAACTATTCGCTAGGTTAATAGTAATTATTCGGTAAATTAATTCTTATTAATCGTCTGAAAAGAGAAGTTATAAAATAGCACAGAGTTGTCAATTATGCAACTATTCGCTAGGTTGATAGTAATTATTCGTCAAGAGTTTTCAATTATGCAACCATTCGCTAGGTTGATAGTAATTATTCGTCAAGTTGATAGTAATTATTCGCTAGGTTGAAAGAGCATGTAAAACTATTCGCTGGGTTGATATTAATTATTCGTCAAGTTGATAGTAATTATTCGTTAGGTTGAAAGAGCATGTAAATGTAATTCTTGATTATCCACATCTAATTAACCACATGTAGCTGAATAATTCATTATTATCAACGAATATTGCCTCTAAACTTGCTGAATAGTTATAAATTGAATGGGCAAAAGGGTTGGTCAATTTTGCAACTATTCGCTAATTGATAGTAACTATTCGCTAAATTGATAGTTATTATTTGCTAGTAATTATTAGTTAAGCACAAAATTGAAAAACACATAAAATTGACCGATTGGAGTCAATCGCACTACATGGAGTTAATCCACTAATACACAAATTTAAAAATTGCAATATACAGATGAGTTAATCCACTAAGTAAGTCATGGATTAAAAACAAAGGCTTACTCAAATTCAAGGTTATCATCGTGCGCCAACACCAGTCATCGTCACCGAAGGTCATCGCCATCAGCAAAAAAAAAAGAAAGGAGAAATAGTATTGCACCAACAAATCGCCACTGAAGGGTCATTGCCATCATCGACGGGTACTGCGCTAGAAAATCGTGCTCCGCTCTGCCATCGCCATCATATAGAAGACTCTCCTCTTTGTCATCGTCGATCAAACATAGCGATGGCAATGGTGATGGCTTCAATTGGAGTACTCAACGGGGATTTGAAGGAGTGTGGGGGCGATTTGAAACAATCGGCAGAGGAGCAAAGTCCGATGTCGGGCGCTCCGTGTGCAAAGGTCGACGGAGGCGATGGCGGGCGAAGAAGGTGATAACTCTAGCGATGTTGACGACCATGGCGATGGCTTTAATTGGATCGTAGAGGATTGTGGTTGATGGAATTCGCCGCCTCCAATCAAAGACAAAGGAAACTCGAAGGAGATGGCGGAGGCGATGTCGAGCGAAGAAGGATGACTCCGACGATTGCGGCGACAACGACGACGATGGCTTCAGTTGGATAGCAGAGGATGGTGAATTTTGGGGCAAAGGAATTCATGAATCCACCATGGGAGCAAGAAGGAGCAAGAAAGAGACGGTGATCTGGGAGGTTTGTTATGATCGATTAGGGTACACGTAGAATTTATAAGGAATTAAAATACACGCTCCAACAACTGAGAGTAATCCAATTTTTTTAGTGGGCCCATCTTAATAAATAAATAATTAATTTAAAATTTGACAAAATCTAGGTTATCCATTTTTCCTCAACCAATGGTCTACATTTGTTAACATTTAACATGTTAAGAGTTGTAAACATTTTATCCATCCTCATTCAACTTATATTAATGCTTAAACATATGCACATATATTACACCAAAATTACATTAGTTTCAAACTATATTTCCTTCTTCTTCATTTTTATTTCGAAACTATCTTATTGATATTGATTTCATTTGTACAAAATCTAAAAAGCTTTTTTTTTTACAGTGGGCGAACAGTCGAAGCTATTACAAAGAATATAAACGCACTCTTGGATCATCCTTACGGATGATGGTACAAAGTTCCCTATTAAAAGGGATTGTAGATCTATCACTAATGATACCCCTAGTAGCTATATAATCTGCAACTTTGTTCGCCTCTCTATAGATGTCGTTGTACTCAACCTTTTCAAAATTTGCCTCCATGATCTTGATCTGTTCTGCTTGGCGCAAAATCTCCCATCTGTTTTCTCTTCCTTTCGAGAGAATCCTCATCAGCTCTTGGTTGTCACCTTCTACAATAATTTGTCTTTATCCTAGTCTTGTAGTTACTCTCATTCCTTCTAGAACTGTTGCTGCTTCCGTTTGAATAACCATACCTTGATCAATTTCCTGGTAGAAAATCTCAGTTACATGACCCCTTGAATCAAGAATGATTCCTCCCACCTGACAAGCGCCTGTGGGTTTGACAGAACCATCTACGTTAATCTTGTAGATGACTCCTACTAGTCTAGTCCAACTAGATCTAGACCTTTTCTTCCTTTTGTTGGCATTGTAACGGCCCGGGATTATGATTCCCGGGTTACGTTTCGAGGGATGAAACCCCTCGTTGGGATCTTGCGCCCCGAGTACAGGTTGAAGGTTTGAAATTCTATCCTAACATTTTGAAGTGGGATTTCATACCCAAAATTCGAAGGGATCGTTGGAATCCCCGGGGAAGTCCCCTGTACCTGTCATAAGTCTAAGCGTAGAAAACCAACAGTCATGCAGATATTAGAATCAAGGTACAATACAAGAGGGTGCCACGGCTAAGCCGGGTCAAAACAGAATCAATAAGTGTATTTATCAAAATCTAAGGTTAGACCATTTCTTTGCAATCGCCCAAGAGAGTTCCCACGTCACAGAAGTAAGGAACAATAATGCTGCAAAACAAACCTAAAAAAAATGTATGCGGGGCGGTGTCAGATCGAAGCCCTGCGCAATATAGTCCCAAACAAGCAGACACATACACACGCTAGTCCTGATAAAGATGCTTCTAGATGCAAGGCGGAATGTTAACACACTAACATGCCCCTAAGATCAAGTGCGTAAATATAATAAGGCCTTAGCACCGAATACCAAGTGGTATATCCCTCTCCTACCTCCACCCCCTTCCGATAGGGCGGAGACTGGCCAGCTCGTGAATGCATTCCATTATCATCGGGTGGCACACATGCCCAACCCGTATCCACAATAAAGCCCGCAGGCATCTCCTAATATAAGGAAGTTCATGACTCGATTGATTCAGGACGGGACCCGATGAGAATAGGTCGTCCTATAACCCTAGCAATGACTCTAGTTACTTCACAGATAACGGCCGTTCTGTTTACAAAAGCAATGAGTAAACGAATGCTCAATCATGAGTGCAATCCTAGCAGGATAATACATGACATGCTTTATTATGAATGTGAGCACTTAGTATGCACATGGCTACAAGCAGGGAGATCTCTTTTCGAATCTGAGTGAGCTCATATAGGAACTCACCTGGAAGTGCAGAACAGCAAAAGGCAACAACTAGGTATATAGAAAGCCAATACGTCACAGATGATCACCTAACACATATATAAGTAATATAAATAAGCCTACTTCTAATGTTACTTAACGCATATAATATCACACACAAGTCATCAAATTTATTCACCCAAGACTTTCCAAAATTCTTTTAAAACCTCAAGTTAGATCAAATCACCATTCAAAATGCTTTCTCAAATCATCCAATAAAAATCTACTTATAAAACATTACCCTTTCATCAACTTATTTATTATTATTTCAAGACAAATCCGAAAAGGCTAGTATATTTCCAAAATCCTCTTTTTTGTACAAGTCTCATAATATTATATTTTCAATCACCATAATAATATTACATCTTTAAATCTTCATAATTTTATAATATATATAAGTATACTCTAATTATTTAATAATCAAATAACAAATCCGAAAAATCCCCAATCTAAGTCTTTTTGAAACACATTTTACACATAACCACCAACAAAATTAGGCCCAAGGAATGGATAGGCCCAATACTCTGGTTAATTTCGGATCCAGGCCATTATCTAATTTGATTTGATTTTAAAGACCAAACCAACCTGTTTTATTTTAAAAATAGAGCTGAACCGGACCCCTTTTATAAAACAGAAAACCGGACCCAAGGAATACACTATTCATCTCCTTTAAGGCTTCAACCATACCACCGCCGAGACACTGGAAAAAGAAGGGAGAGGAGAACTGCCCACCGGCGACGATTGGCCACTCCGACCACCCAAATGACACCCATGGATCACGAATCGACAAGAAAAGGGAAGGAAGGAGTGCTCACCGAGGGGTCTTCGACTCGCCAGAGACGGAGCTTGGGGAGGCGGCGTCCGGGCGCGTCGAGGCTAATTCTACGAACGGGAGTGCCTGGGAGAGGTTGGGGAGGTTAAAGGCGGAGCCTCTGGGTTGATAAGGAGCGAAAGAAGAGAGGATGAGAGGAGTCGAGACCTCACCGAGTCGAAACGGAAAACAGGGCGGCGGAAGGTGCTCGGTGGCGCTCTGGGAGGATCCTCTGCTGCTCCTGGCGTCGAGAGAGGTGTGGAGATATCTCTGGGTGCTGCTCGCAGAAGATGGAGGAGAAGCGGGGAGGGGCAGCTCGGTTTCCTCCATGGCAAAACAAGGGAAAAAGGAGGTGGAGGCTGCGGTGGTGGCGAAGTGGTGACGGTGGTGCAGCAGTGAACAAGGGGGAGGAATGGTTCCTCAACAATTCAAAGAGGGAGAGGGGAAAGGCTGCATTTCTGATTGTGAAGATGAGGAAAAAGGTTGTAGCTCTTTGTCTCATTTCTCAAGGCTAATTTCATCAGTAGTGGGGTTGTTTGGTTTCTCGTGTTTGTGTTTGTGTGAAAGTGGTCAAAGAATCTGACTTTATGGAACAAATTTTGGATTTCGTGCAACTTTAGATAAAGCTGGGAAAAAGGGTTGTCTTTATTTTCGTTCTTGGTGAGTCAAGGCAAGAGGAAGAAAATGTGCATGTGTGTGTTGGGCTAGTTAGGGAAAGAGATAGGAAATTTTAAAATCAATTCTCAAATTGTGGAAACCAAGGTTGAATTTGGATAAGGATGGGAGACAGGGGACGGAATTGTGGTCTCGAGTCGGAAATTTGAATTCTCGACGATTGGTCTTCCGAATTCCGCTCTCTCGACCGATTAGATATTTTAAAATTGAATAGGATATCGCCGACAGAAGGAATTTTCAAATCCCGAAATGAAAGACGGATTCGATCTTTAAAATTAAAAATTGGGCCAAAATTCACTTTAAATTCATTTAAAATTTCTTTTTTCCAAAAATGAGGGTTTAAAAATCCGAGCCTTTACATCATCCACCTCTAAAAACAAGTCTCGTCCCTGAGACTAAAACCAAAGCAGAGTAGAAGCTGAAGTTTGAAATTGATGAGTACAAGGACCATGTCCCAAGATCTTGTAATCATCTCGGTTGCGTCTTCCGGGATTCTCACAACATCCTAGTCACGGTCGTGACATCTCCAATTGGCCTTGACAAGTATGCAATAAGTGCCCCTATCACATCCTCGCTTCGACTTTTCGGAAGTACCACAACTCTAAAAGTTCTACAATATCATCACTAGGTCTTAGCAAACACTCTACAAGCGCCCTCATAAAATGCTTGTATACACTTCGTGAAGTATCATAGAATTGCCCAGGTTTGAAAAGTTTCAAAGGGGATTCCGCAATTGAAAAAAAATTGGCCTCAAAATCGTTGAAGTTCTCGATCGCGTTCAGTCTCCCAAAATCCAAGTTAGTCTTTTTCAAACCCGTTCAAAACCCTTTAAATCCCAAGTTGGTCAGACAAATTCAGAATTCAAGAGGTGAAATCATCCACCTCTAAAGGCTAATCCCATATTCTCTTCCTAGGTTCCAATCTCAAAAGCAATTCCAATCTACGAATCTCTAGTCATTATCAGAATCGACATAACCAAGACATGCCACCTCATAAACAACCAACCATCGAGATTGACCATACCAAAACCATAACATGAATAGCCATTATCAACATTGTCGCACACCAATATATTGAAACGTCACACTCAACATTAGCATTTCATGTTCTAGGTGTCAACAAATAAGAATGCATCAAGCAGGAATGTCATTCTTGAAAGGGCAACACACAAACACATCAAGCCTCAACCTTAGTAGATCACATCAGCATGGTTTCCTACTTACCACTACTAACACAACAGAATTTTGTCATAATAGGGGTGTCAGTCTAATAAAAAGACAACAAGTCAACACAACAAAATCCATTTCAACAAGATTCAGCAAGCCAAGATATTCACCATTTTCATAGCCAAAAATCTAAATGAAAATCAATTTTTGAAATATCAATGCATATAGGTATCACCACAATCACATACATTTCAGCAATTTATGTTCAAGTGTCAACATAGAATCGGTCACGCCCTCATGGTTTAGCAATAGCAAAGTCTAGCAACATAGCAGAACAAGATATTATTGTCACATCAACATTTAACTTAACAGGATATCGCATACCAATATATCAAGATAACATGCACCCTTATACCATGGACCCTTCATCCTACTATCACTTAATTCCCAAGTATTTCATATCAGTATATAACATGATTTCACACTAGGTTTATACATCATTATCTCTCAATACTTCAAACAGTCACATGTCATGAATCCTAATATACTATCATTCTTGGCAAGTATTGCAGAATATTAGGTATCGACATAGCAAAACAAGTTACCACATAACCTCATGCTAATAATAATTCGAGCAAAGGTAATATCAGGCCAGAATCACAATAACATATTGTCACATATTAACGGGGCATATAATATCATGATTACTAAACACAAGGTCAGGATCTCAGCAGGTATAGTTCACGTTCCACAAGTAATAGAAACAAGCAAGGCTTACCAACACAGAACATCAATCATATCACAAGGTCAGTCACATAGGAACACCAAAGCACTAAAATTCATAACCATAAGTAGAAGTCAACCAAGTAACGTCCACCACCAGTTCATCATTCAAATAATCAATATGTCAGTTCTGGGACCTGGGGTTTATGGGCCCACCGTGCTTCCACTGTGACGCTCCCGTGCTATTTGGCTATACGTGCTCTTTTCTACGCCATCGTTCGTCAAAGTATTGCAAGCAACTTTTAAGTTAGTGGAGATAGGGGAGAGACAAGGAGGACGACCCGGACTCCCCATGGAACCAAACACAGACCAATTGATGATGATACGACGAAAAACAAGATCCCAACCCAAGAAGGAGTATGATGCCCTTATGGAACACTACGAGGTTACAAGTGCAGCAAGTAAAACACATACCAATCATGGAGTAAACTAGTTGCATCACTGAACACTAACATGTACATACCTTAATGAAAAATGTTAACAGATAGGGGCAACTAGAAGCATGATCGAGTTCTGGATGGGGCATAAGGGACTAGCTAGCAACTTTTCATTTCATATATCAGACAAGCTTGATATGTATAAGAGACATGTATACACGGATGCAACAATAGATTTGTGCGACATAAAAGCTCATGCAAAATCTAGTAAACAGCATAGAGCATTACACGTAGGGTAAATTGTTCGTGACATGTACACCTAAGCAGGTCAAAATCAATGTGAGGTAATATGCAGACATATCGAGATGTTTCTTATCAATCGGACTAATGTTATGAAAGGATCATATAAAGTCGTATAGAAACCATGTCATGTAACAACAACGTTCTTATGATAGGATAAACGCGGGATGTCAGCATATAATGAGCTATGGTTGGAAAGCAGCCCTCCATGATACTAGTAATATATTGTCAAGGATTGAGCGCAATCAAGGATAATCGTTGAGGAATAATTTAACACCAAAATCACATTTCACGTATATATGCATCTACCATGTCGTAGGGTGTAACACGCAACTAGATACTCAATTGCTAATTAACACATATCCCATCAAAATATGAATTTATATCCAATTAATCATCGAAAGGGCATTATGTGATAGGGACAACAATTCAGAGGAGAACGCTCATAAGCATGCCACTAATCATACTTAGCATGAGACAACTCTGAGGAGGCATAACATTCTAACTAGACTAACAACATCTAACATGCTTGGACAATCATAAGATAATGTAGAGAGAGTATAACAAGGCTATCACAACCTATGACAAGAGTGGCTACATGAGATGCAAGTTGAGCATGCGATTGTACAAGTCATATCTCTGTAGGCATAGATTTTACAAGGTACTACATGACAGTCACATATGTATATGAATAAGGTGCATCGAGCAACTCCAAATAATAGTGGGACGATTCATAGAAGTTTAAGCAAGACTACCATTGCACCCAAACATTAGCACATATAAAAGGAGTATAAGCAATTGTGATGAATGAGTCATGCGCATATCATAGTGCAAAACAGGACAAGGCTCCTAAGGTATCATGCTTCAAGGGGGCGGTATGCTACATTATGTATGCAAGGGTAATCATGCGAGTTGCCAGATTATTCATTTACGGAAGCCTTAAAAGGTCAGGGGCATGCAGAAACAACATCGAGTGATGAGATGATTGGCACACATTAATTATCACCTAATGCTTAACATGCATCGAAAATAGGCATTAACTCTATAACTGGGTCTACCAATTCCTAAACAGTTAAAGGATCGCATATCAGAGATGTTGGGAATAATACAAGACCTTGCGGAGTCTATCCTACGTGAGAACAGGTTATAAAGCAGATAGAGCATGAATACACACAAGCCACAATTCATGGGTCCTGTAAGATATATCTTAACACGATAAGATGCACGGCTATGCAGCATAGGTTACATGTTCATTTGGTAACTAGCACGAATGCATTTAAGGGGTCAACCAATCGTAACGTTTTCATATGAAGACAAGGGGGGAATATGGCGGAACGACAATATGAGCTTAAGATAGTACGGCTTCACATGAATATAAAGCATGCAAGTACACATGTATAGATTGGCAAAATACAACCAGGGCATGTATTTAACATAAGGATATATCAAGTCACATCGTGATCCTACATGATGCTAGCGATACATGATAAGACATGGGTATCTCTACAGAGTGAACAAGAGAACATCACGGACGATATATTATAATCATGCTAGGAATCAATGAACCGTCATAGGAGTACATGGAATGGTACAGTACTATCACATCATGGAACAATCCTATTCACGTGATGAAGCAAGCATGACAAGTTACCACTCAGCGAGTCATATGGGAATTCATAAGCCCTATAGGATACTACCAGCACATATCGAACATGAGTACAATCAAGTTACTTCGACTAGACTCACCCTAGCATTGGGTGTCCTGTATATGCGGAAACGTGATACTAACTCATACGTTCATTCGATTAGTACAACAGTTTGCAAAGAGCCAAATAAGCTACACCGTAACGACCTAGAAGCATGATAGACATATAATAGAGTATAACATGGGCCTAAAGCAAGATACCTAGGCATAGATACGATGGTAGACAATTACAGGTACATGCAAATATCTAAACGGTACATGCTCAAAATATCAGGTCATATATTTAGGGAAACCCGAGAGGATACCACAAGGAAGAAGAAAATATCATGGGAATAAAAAGGTGAGCATGCTATGGTTTAGTGGTCATAAAGTTATGATGAGGGGCGAGAGTAAGACTGACATGCTAAGGGTCACACTACCATGAACCTAATCCAAGAGAGAGAGTAAACATTATGTGAGTTCGTAACTTTCGACATATGTGTTTAATCAATCATTAGTACGATTATGCGGGGAACCAATGAAATCAAGTTGTGCATGCATGGGGGGTATGACAGAAATACAAAGAAGCATGACATGAGACCTAAACAAGATGGTCAAGCATGGATACATAATGACATACAACCACAAATCTACATTAAGGATCAGCCTCACAACATATGCTGGGAATAACCCATCAGGTCGAGTCATGCATATACGAAACCAGAAATTATAGTGGTGTGTGCTCATGCGGCGTGTCATGTCATATATTCAAGAAAGTATGAGAGAAACATGGAGATCATCCTGGCATGACAGTTAGATAAGCATATTGGAAATTAGGCATCATACAAGGCAGGTTGGACATCAAGTTGTAACATGCATTCATCAAGTAAAGACTCACTCTAACAAGATATCAGAATGGATCGATCACACTATCATGAGCCTATTTACATAGATTTAGGTAGCTCCCTAACACATGACACATACATTCAAGAATTAGTATAACAATACACATATTAAGTAGATCATGCTGGGATGATATAGGCATAAAATATAACACGAACCTAAGCAATGGTTAAACATGGACATCAAGACATGTAGGCATAATTTCACACTAACAATCAATCTGCAAGTCTAGGGGGTAGTACATAAAGAATCATGCAATCATGGACGTAACATTTAAGACAAATCGACAGAGATCTACAAGGGCGACTCTGACTCACTCCCAGAACCCCCACAATTCGTTTCCCGTGGAATATTCATGTGACTCTCGAGTAGGGTAGCAAATGGATCAAGTAAACATCGTACTCCAATACAACCTCAAATGTGGTTATTCCTCCTAATTTCCCGTAGATCACACTGACATCGCAAGAAAAGCTCAATAAAGACGTTTAGTGGGGTCGGAAAAAGAAGACCGAAGAAGGAAATAGTCAATAATGGCAGAAGATCTCCCCCGCTATTCCATTCACATAGGCATTTAACACATGATTCATAGTCAAAATATCAGCCAAGTCTCCAATTTAACCAAACAGCCCTTCGAGGGGCGACTAACCGGAGGGGCACACCTCACGGTCTCTACCTAACTCGCCACTCCAGCCACTACGACGCAAGACCTTGGAGTCTTGTAGGCTACTCTGTAAAGAATAAGCTATATTTTGCCTACCCTTTCCCAACTACATCCAATAGGGATGATCTAGCGCTTTCACTACCCCTTCGTTTCCCTTCTTTGATTAACAATTTTATTAAGTCAAGTTCATATTCAGTCCATTTGAGTTAGCCATATTAAATTCATTTTGCCCTTTCTAAAACATTTTGAAAAAGAAAAAAAAAACCATTTGAAAACCTTGGGCCATTTTCAAAACCACTTCAACCTATCATACTCGGTTTGCATAACCTCGCTCTGATACCATCTTTGTAACGGCCCGGGATTATGATTCCCGGGTTACGTTTCGAGGGATGAAACCCCTCGTTGGGATCTTGCGCCCCGAGTACAGGTTGAAGGTTTGAAATTCTATCCTAACATTTTGAAGTGGGATTTCATACCCAAAATTCGAAGGGATCGTTGGAATCCCCGGGGAAGTCCCCTGTACCTGTCATAAGTCTAAGCGTAGAAAACCAACAGTCATGCAGATAGTAGAATCAAGGTGCAATACAAGAGGGTGCCACGGCTAAGCCGGGTCAAAACAGAATCAATAAGTGTATTTATCAAAATCTAAGGTTATACCATTTCTTTGCAATCGCCCAAGAGAGTTCCCACGTCACAGAAGCAAGGAATAATAATGCTGTAAAACAAACCTAAAAAAAATGTATGCGGGGCGGTGTCAGATCGAAGCCCTGCGCAATATAGTCTCAAACAAGCAGACAGATACACACGCTAGTCCTGATAAAGATGCTTCTAGATGCAAGGCGGAATGTTAACACACTAACATGCCCCTAAGATCAAGTGCGTAAATATAATAAGGCCTTAGCACCGAATACCAAGTGGTATATCCCTCTCCTACCTCCACCCCCTTCCGATAGGGCGGAGACTGGCCAGCTCGTGAATGCATTCCATTATCATCGGGTGGCACGCATGCCCAACCCGTATCCATAATAAAGCCCGCAGGCATCTCATAATATAAGGAAGTTCATGACTCGATTGACTCAGGACGGGACCCGATGAGACTAGGTCGTCCTATAACCCTAGCAATGACTCTAGTTACTTCACAGATAACGGTCGTTCTGTTTACAAAAGCAATGAGTAAACGAATGCTCAGTCATGAGTGCAATCCTAGCAGGATACTACATGACATGCTTTATTATGAATGTGAGCACCTAGTATGCACATGGCTACAAGCAGGGAGATCTCTTTTCGAATCTGAGTGAGCTCATATAGGAACTCACTTGGAAGTGCAGAACAGCAAAAGGCAACAACTAGGTATATAGAAAGCCAATACGTCACAGATGATCACCTAACACATATATAAGTAATATAAATAAGTCTACTTCTAATGTTACTTAACGCATATAATATCACACACAAGTCATCAAATTTATTCACCCAAGACTTTCCAAAACTCTTTTAAAACCTCAAGTTAGATCAAATCACCATTCAAAATGCTTTCTCAACTCATCCAATAAAAATCTATTTATAAAACATTACCCTTTCATCAACTTATTTATTATTATTTCAAGACAAATCCGAAAAGGCTAGTATATTTCCAAAATCCTCTTTTTTGTACAAGTCTCATAATATTATATTTTCAATCACCATAATAATATTACATCTTTAAATCTTCATAATTTTATAATATATATAAGTATACTCTAATTATTTATTAATCAAATAACAAATCCGAAAAATCCCCAATCTAAGTCTTTTTGAAACACATTTTACACATAACCACCAACAAAATTAGACCCAAGGAATGGATAGGCCTAATACTCTGGTTAATTTCGGATCCAGCCCATTACCTAATTTGATTTGATTTTAAAGACCAAACCAACCGGTTTTATTTTAAAAATAGAGTTGAACCCGACCCCTTTTATAAAACAGAAAACCGGACCCAAGGAATACACTGTTCATCTCCTTCAAGGCTTCAACCATACCACCGCCGAGACACTAGAAAAAGAAGGGAGAGGAGAACTGCCCACCGGCGACGATCGGCCACTCCGACCACCCAAATGACACCTATGGATCACGAATCGACAAGAAAAGGGAAGGAAGGAGTGCTCACCGAGGGGTCTTCGACTCGCCGGAGACGGAGCTCGGGGAGCCGGCGTCCGGGCGCGTCGAGGCTGATTCTACGAACGGGAGTGCCTGGGAGAGGTTGGGGAGGTTAAAGGCGGAGCCTCTGGGTTGATAAGGAGCGAAAGAAGAGAGGATGAGAGGAGTCGAGACCTCACCGAGTCGAAACGGAAAACAGGGCGGCGGAAGGTGCTCGGTGGTGCTCCGGGAGGATCCTCTGCTGCTCCTGGCGTCGAGAGAGGTGTGGAGATATCTATGGGTGCTACTCGCAGAAGATGGAGGAGAAGCGGGGAGGGGCAGCTCGGTTTCCTCCACGACAAAACAAGGGAAAAAGGAGGTGGAGGCTGCGGTGGTGGCGAAGTGGTGACGGTGGTGCAGCAGTGAACAAGGGGGAGGAATGGTTCCTCAACAATTCAAAGAGGGAGAGGGGAAAGGCTGCATTTCTGATTGTGAAGATGAGGAAAAAGGTTGTAGCTCTTTGTCTCATTTCTCAAGGCTAATTTCATCAGTAGTGGGGTTGTTTGGTTTCTCGTGTTTGTGTTTGTGTGAAAGTGGTCAAAGAATCTGACTTTATGGAACAAATTTTGGATTTCTTGCAACTTTAGATAAAGCTGGGAAAAAGGGTTGTCTTTATTTTCATTCTTGGTGAGTCAAGGCAAGAGGAAGAAAATGTGCATGTGTGTGTTGGGCTAGTTAGGGAAAGAGATAGAAAATTTTAAAATCAATTCTCAAATTGTGGAAACCAAGGTTGAATTTGGATAAGGATGGGAGACAGAGGACGGAATTGTGGTCTCGAGTCGGAAATTTGAATTCTCGACAATTGGTCTTCCGAATTCCGCTCTCTCGACCGATTAGATATTTTAAAATTGAATAGGATATCGCCGACAGAAGGAATTTTCAAATCCCCAAATGAAAGACGGATTCGATCTTTAAAATTAAAAATTGGGCCAAAATTCACTTTAAATTCATTTAAAATTTCTTTTTTCCAAAAATGAGGGTTTAAAAATCCGAGCCTTTACAGGCATCTCTTTTTTTTACTCGTGGGATTTGTTGCTCTCCAATCTTGTATATCTTTAATAATACGGTTAATTAGGTTACAGAAAGTGTCGGCCGGGCTAGTATGGTTTGAAAATTAGCTTGTTTCTAGTTTCCTAGATAATTTCCCAAATAACGACTAGTTCTTCAAAAAATTGGTTTCCCTACTTAATTTGGGTAATATTGTCACACAGGGGTCCTTGTATAGAGAGGTTGTGAAAGAGCTTACTTGTTGCATGTTCAAACTGAGCTATTAGTCCTTTTGCAAATGAGCACTTTGTGAAGAGATGAGTGGTACCCTCATTTCCTTGACTACATAGACATCAGGTGTGTGGGACTCTATTAATGTACCTATTAAGCATGCTAGTCATTGGGAGACCGTCTATTTTAATTTTAATTCCATACTAGGTTTTTAAGTCGTGGAGGAAGATTAAGATTCCAGATCCAATTATGGTTTTCAACGTTGTGGTTATGAGTGTTGGTAATTTGTTTTGCCGATTTGGTTGAGAATTTTCCAGTGGGATTAGGCATTCAGATTAGCTTATCATGAGCTTTCCAAGAGGGGATATTAAGGGATAAAATACAATTGGTTATATCTTAGGGAAATAGACTTTGGATAAGGGGCTTATTCCAGAGCTTTTGAGGGGTAGGAGGTGGCTGACTTTCATGTTTGGGCCATGGTTACCCATGAAGGTTTTGAGGCATTTATCGGGAACCCAAGGATCTTTCCAAATATTTATTTGGTTACCATCTCCTATAATCCAAAGTATGCCTTTGTCAAATTTTTCTCTAAGGGATAGGAGTCTGCCAAATTGTCAAGGGGTAGCTTGATTTGGTTTATCTCTGATGCTGTTATCTTGTAAATATTTTTCTTTGATTACTCTTACCCAAATATTATTTTCATTAGTATAAAGTTTTCAAAGAAGTTTAAATTGGAGGTTTATATTTAGATCTTCAACTTTTCTAATACCCAATCCGCCTTGTGCCTTACTCTTGCAGACGTTATCCCAGCTGATCAGAGGAGTATATCTTTCAGATTGAAGTGTATTAAAAAAAAAATCCAATAAGCTTCTTGAAAGGTTTATAATTACCATGGATTTTTTAGAAATATACTACATGGTTTAAGTTATATATATTTAAAAAAATTGGCTTATTTTTATTATAATTTTTCAAATATAAGTTGGTCTCTATGTTTTAAAAAGATATTCAATATAATTAATAAAGATAGGATAATAAATTATTATTTAAATTAATTATTTACTATTACAATTCCCGCGTCATGGCGCGATTTTTTAAACTAAAATCTTGATAATATAAAAAATAATATCATTGTAACTTTGTTTAAATGTGATGTGGTATAACATTTATCTAAAATGATAATGGCTATGCCAAATCATCATAAAGGCATATATACATATTAAGTAGTCTATATAGATTAGATATCTATAATATATAAATATTTACATGTAGATGAATAGTAAGCATTAGATTATATTAAATTAATATTTTAAATTAAGTCTAATAGTTAGTTAATATATTTAAAATAAAAAAGAAAAATTAAAGGAAAAAATAGATTGATTTAAAGAGATAAAAAAAAGTAGGGAGATCATATAGGCTAAAACTCTTTTATTTTAAGAATATATATAGTAAATGTGATAAAAAATAAAAGAAAAAATGTAATTGGTTTGAAAAGATAAAAAGAAAGAGAAAAAAATGATTAAAAGAAATAAATTTGAGTTAAGTTCAGTAGCCATATTAAATTGAATTAAATGTTTTGAATTAAGCCCAATTTTTAACAAATATGTTGGAAATAAAAGAAAGAATATGATTGATTTAATAAGATAAAGGGAAGAATAAAAATAATAATTAACGGAAATAATAATTAAATATAGGAGAGAGGAAAAAATAAAATAAAAAGTAGAAAATAGAAGATTGGTTGAATTAACTAAAATCAATGAGAAGATGACACTGTAATGTCCCAAAGTAGGGATTAGGAAGTTGAAAGGGAAAAGGAAGAGATTTAGGGAAGGATTAAGGGAAGAAGAAGATAAATTAATAGTGAGAAGAGTTTAGGAAGAAGAAGAACGTAGGGAAAGGAAGAGAGAGAAGGGTAAGGAGAAAAGGGATAATTGGGTTTTTGGTTATTTCATTGATGATCTTTCCAATAAATATAAAGAGGGATATTTATACTAATCCCTAATACACTTACACCTATAATTCCTATATATGACAATACCTACCCCTTATAAAAGGTTTGTCCTCAAAGCTTAATACAAAGTATGCACATCCTACACCATAACAATATAAAAGTAAAACTACTAGTTACTTAGAAATGATAAAAGTAATACTCCACCAGCTACTCCTCACAAACATAAATGCATTTAGTACTTGGGATCAGTGGCGCCAGTGGCGGATCTACGGGGGGGCTCGGGGTGGCTGAAGCACCACCCCCCTCCCCCCCGCCCCCCAAAAAAAAAATCCTAAAAAGGGTATATGTGTATTTTTATAGTTGTTAATTTAGTAATATATATAAAATAAGTAGAATAGAATCATAAAGACTAAAAGGCCCAATGGCAAGGACACGAGTAGTATCCACTCACGTTTGCTGTCACTCGTGTTCGAATCCCGCTCCTCACTCCATTTCCCTGTATCTCTTTTTTTTATATAAAAAAAACATCAAAATCGCCTTTTTTTGACAGAACGCAGACAGAGCGAACGACCAAACCCCACTTTCACAGACACAGCGAACCATGTATCTCTTTTTTTTTTATATAAAAAAAAACATCAAAATCGCCTTTTTTTGACAGAACATAGACAGAGCGAACGACCAAACCCCACTTTCACAGACACAGCGAAGGGCGAAGCCGATCCGAGCAGGCCGACCCTGGTACCGGCGGCGCACCACCTCAAACTACTGTCTGCAAAGGCTTCAACTGGCGGGCTTCTACTGGCGGCACACTCCCACTTCCCTCACCGATCTAGACTTCAAGGTTTGTTATTTAGTTTTCTTCCTCTTCCTTTGAATTTCATTATTTTTAAGTTCAATTGATTGAGAATCAATTTAGACTACAATTTGTGGATTTGAGAATCAGTTTGAAGGAATTTTGATTAGGGTTTATAATTTGTGAGAAATGGGTTTATGATTTGTGAGAAATAGTTTGTTAGTTTTCTTCCTCTTCCTTTGAATTTGATTGTTTTTAAGTTCAATGAATTGATTGAGAATAAATTTAGATTAGAATTTATGTATTTGAGAATCAATTTGGGGAATTTAGATTAGGGTTTGTGATTTGTTAGAAATAGGTTTTTTAGTTTTTTTCCTCTTCCTTTGAATTTAATTGTTTTTCAATTAAATTGATTGATTGAGAATCAATTTAGATTAGAATTTGTGGATTTGAGAATCAATTTGGGGAATTTCGATTAGGGTTTGTGATTTGTGAGAAATAAATTTGTGCTTTTGTGATTTGTGTATTATTATGGGTTGTGTACTTGTGTAAAGTCTCCATTATCGGAAAAAAATTAGCCCCCCTAAACAAAATTCTGGATGTGCCTCACCATTCCTTTGTAATAGGTACAATACGTAGTATATATTGGAGATAATGGAAATTGCTTTCCCTATTTAAGCTCCAACATGAGTGACAGCTCACAATCCATTAGCTAGCCATGAAGTATATAATTGCAATCCAGACTTCCCCATGATCGAGCAGGACCTTGATGAAGTATATGACATGCTAATTCATGGATAATCCACTTAATCAAACCAAGTTTGTGATGTTGTGACCCATGCGTCACACACAGCTGCACTTCACAGATGGTCTCATCATTGGCTGCTTCATGAAAAAAATCACACCAGCACTTGCCCGCACAGTAAAAATTTGGACCACCTACATGAAAACCACCTCTATAATAGCAACAATGGTCAAGCTCCCCAAAATACTATCCAATATCTAATTCTCAATTACACCCAGAAAACAAGATGATCGAGCATAAAATTGGCCTCGGCTTCTCACCAGCAAGGGCCAGTGCCACCCGGATCGAATACAAAGGTTTTTCCGATAGCCACTTCATTGTAAGACTCTGCTAAGACCATCAAAAACCATGTAGATACTGACTCGTTTCTTGATTTACCTCTATCATAAGGCATTTTAATCAACTCTTGGTTCAGTTCAGCACCACAAACAACACTTCTCGGTCGAAAAATAACCCGATTCGAGCAACTATCATCAACTCCTACACCAGTTACTAACTGAATGCCACGTCTTGGCGTTTTGGCAAACATCTTATGCAAACTAGGGGTTCTCAAACAATCCAACGAATCCATTCTCATATTAGTTGTTAGAGATATATTAGGATATATATATTAGATATGATTGTATTAGGATATAATCTTTCATATTGTTATATTATGTTAGAGATATATATCTTTGGTAGGTTTATATTATTGATATATTTATATTACTTATTCTCCAAGCATTGTAATCCTTGTATAAAGGGTTGAATAATAACATTATAAACGTGTGTTTGTCTTCTCTAATTTGAGGCTTCCAGCACCAATCTATTAGGGTTTTATCCCTCTCTAAATTCTACATGGTATCAGAGCAGGTCCGAGTCGGGTCGGTTTTCCTGGCTTCGGGGTAGGCTAAAAGAGATTGAGAATGCCAAAACCCCTTGAAAAACCGGGCGAGCTATAAAGAGATTGAGAGTCTCGGCCCGGAAGAGAAAGAAAAAAAAATTTCAAGTGTCAACCCGATCCAGACGGGTTGCACTTGAGGGGGCATGTTGGGATAAAAAGGTCCCACATCGGTGGTTAGACCAATACAACAACAAAATATAAGGAAGGGGAAACCCCTACACAATGGCTTAAGTTTTTGTGTAAAGTGGTGGATCCCGGCCTTATAAACAAAACAAAACAAAACAAAACAAAAAAACCCGACACGACTCCCGTTTTCATACGACCCGACCTGGGCTTCTCGGTTTCTCACATGGCATCAGAGCAGGTTTCGATCTTGGTTTGTCTCCACCTTCATCAAACACTTCCGCTGCCTTACTTTACCCTATCCATATATGTTTTTTTTACCGTCTGATTGAACGTCGTCGGCTCCACTTGCCACGGTTGATTACCTATTCTCTACCCATTTAATCCTATCGATTCTACTTTACCGATCTCTATCTTGTCTAATTGCGGGGGCGCCGTTCGCCTTTGTTGTTCGTTGATGGATTTGATCATACTCTCGAGCTCTCACCGTTCATGTTTTAGCCATCTACATCTACCGCAGATGATGGAACCCCACTCGACTTGTGTGCTCGGCTTGGTTAGCGCGTGTGGGCACTTGGGCGTGTGACCCCCCCACGTCGGATGACCCGCCGTTATTTAATATGGAATCAGAGCGGTTTAGCCTAATAGCCAGTCTTTCGATCCTGGTCTGGGTTACCCAGTTGTCCAAGTCACAACTAGATGATCATTCCTAGTTGGACTTGCGAGGACGTGTTGAGATGTGAATGTGACCAAAAGTGTCCCACATCGGAAAGTTGAACATATCAAGCCCTAGTATATGAGTCGGTGGGCTACTCCTTCTATTGCCAATTGGTTTTAGAATGGAACCCTACTCGGCTTGTGTGCTAGGCTACTAGCGCATGTGCGCCCGTGCACACGACCCCCAATCATCAGTCCGAGTCGAACTTTGATAGAAGAAATGGATTGGACTATAATATCATTTGGAATCTTGCTGCTTTATAGTCGGATCATATCATTAGTCGGATGTGCAATTTCTTTGACCCGTATAAGCTCTTCCGGAACATCAAGTATGAATTTTGGCAAGTGTTTGCCCAAATCAAAGGATCAACCTTCAAGCAAGACACTGTCAACTTCATTTCCACCAACCCCTGCCTGCGGTGATGATAAAGAAGTCTCCGGACAAGCATTGAATTCAGTTTCTTGGGCCGGTTCAAGACTCTCTTCGATTTTAGAGTCGAAGTCATTGTCGCGGTTCGCCTGTGAAAAGCATCTGTAATTGAGTCATGGATTGGAGAGGAAGAAGGAATTCTTATTCATGGAGGTGGGAAAATGGTTACAACTTCCATTGTTTGTTATACAGAAGCTCTGAATTGGTTACCCTTACAATGTGGCCGGTTCCCCTTATTTATACTACTCCAAGCTAACCCCAACAACCTTTCTTTATTCTTTTATTTCTAAGCTATGTTCCACTGTGTGCACCCTCACCTATTCTATGTGTACACTCCACATCCCCCCCCCCCCCCCCCTCAAGTAGGACTAGGGTGAGTAAGCACAAGTCCTAACTTGGATGATAAGAACCTGTGTTGTTGCTCACCTAATGGTTTTAGTGAGGACATCTGCAAGCTAGACCGAATAAAGGTGGGATTCAGAAAACCTTCCAAGTATCGATCCCTAACGTAGTGGCAGTCCAACTTGAGGTGTTTAGTGCGTTCGTGGAACACTGGGATGGTTGTGATATGAATTGCAGCCTTATTGTCGCAGTAAAGGGGAATTGGAAGAGGGATTGAGATTTGCAAGTTGCCAAGCAAGTTGTGCAACCAAACCATTTCACTAGTTGTGTAAGACATGCTTCGATACTCGGCTTCGGCTGAAGATTTTGCAATTGTCTTCTGCTTCTTGGTATTCCAAGAGATGAGAGACGTGCCTAGAAAAATGCAATAGCCTGTGACTGACCTCCCTGAGAAAACACAGGTGCCCCAATTTATGTCGCAATACGCAGATAGTTTGAATCATAGGCTACGGGATAAAACAAACCAAAATCAGTGGTTCCCTTGAAGTATCTAACCACATGAAGAGCCGTCTGAAGATGAGGTACTCGAGGAGATGTCAAAAATTGACTCAAATGTTGAACAACAAACGAGATATCCGGGCGAGTCATGTTCAAATAGAGCAATTTACCAATAAGCCAGCGATATGATTCAGGATCTGGAAGTACATCTCCATCATCTGTAGAAAGCTTCAACCCTCTAGGTAATGGGAACACAGCAGGTCTGCATTCAATCATGTTAGTATCTTGAAGTATATCAAGAACGTACTTTCGTTGGTTGAGTAACATTCCTGCAGAACTCCTTGAAACCTCCAACCCCGGAAAATATATGATAAACCCAGATATTTGATTGTGAAGGCCGTGTGAAGAGAAGCTTTGACATGATCAATGATTGCCAAATCAGTGCCAGTGATGATTAAATCATCAACATAAACGAGAGCAGCAATCAACCCATCATTAGGAAGTTGCATAATGAACAGGGAATGATCATACTTTGATTGAGTGAATCCCTGTTTCTGAAGAAATTTAGATAACTCTAAATTCCATTGGCGGGATGCCTGTTTAAGCCCGTAAAGAGAATGTTTCAAAAGACAAACTTCACGTTGCTTAGCCTTAGAATACCCAGCAGGGGGTACCATGAACACCTCTTCATCAAGAAAACCATGAAGGAAGCCGTTATTGATGTCTAACTAATAGACATGCCATGCCGTTGTAGCAACAACAGCTAAGAACAGGCAAACTGTGGTGAATTTGGCAACCGGGGAAAAAGTGCCCTTGCAATCCTTACCCTTGATTTGAGTATATCCCTTTGCAACAAGACATGCCTTATACCGTTCCACAAATCCATCTGGACGAAATTTTACCTTGAACACCCATTTGCTACCAATTGCTATCTTACTTGGAGGAAGAGACATAAGTTCCCAGGTGCAGTTTTGTTCAAGGACAGAAATTTCTTTATCCATTGCATCTATCCAATACTGATCTTTAATGGCCTGGGAATATGTAGTAGGCTCATTTACAGATAAGACATGATTCAGAGATACAATAAAATCATGAGAATAAAGAGAGGAATCAGCTAGAGACAAAGCCATGAAAGTCTGTGATGAATCACTTTGTGAATGCACATTGGGACAAATAAAATCTCGAAGATGAGTAGGACATATACTAGGCATACAAGATCGTCAAAGAGGAATCTCAGTTACTTCAATAGGAACCTCCACTGAATGCCTAGCATGATCAGATGAAGCAGACAATATAGGTTCAATTGGAACTGTCTGAGATGGCACTGAATCAGAGCTCTCAGTAGGTGAATTAATAATAGAATCAGAGATGTGAGAGGGTAAGGTAAGAGATGCAGATTGAGTAGCATCAGAATCAGCTACACTAGGTGAGGCATGAACTGGTGACTGAGATGGACATAAGGCCGGATTCACCAGTGGAAGAGAGAAAGATTGATCAACTTTAGGAACTGATGAAGAGCTAGCAAAAGGAAATATCGTCTCAGAAAATATAACCTCCCTACTCACAAATACTCTCTTTGTAGTCAGATCATAAACCATGTAAGCCTTTTGTCCTAAGGGGTATCCAAGAAAGAAACATCTTGTACTCTTGGAAGCAAAGACCATATAACAGCTCATAAGGAGTTTTCCAACTCAAAATAGCAGTAGGCAAGCGATTAATAATATGAGTTGCTCCCAAAATACAATCCCCCCAAAATTGAATAGTCAGATGAGCATGAAAACGGATGGCCCTGACAGTTTCAAGTATATGACGATGTTTATGCTCAACACGACCATTTTGTCGAGGAGTGTATGGGATAGAACGTTGATGCAAAATACCTTTAGAAGCAAACACGCTCATACACTCCTTATTAACAAACTCAGTCCCATTATCAGTGCGAATTATCTTAGCCCTGCACCTGAACTGGGTTTCAATTAAGCACAAAAAATCCTTAATCACATGATGCACTTGTTGCTTATTCTGTAACAAGTGATTCCAAGTGATCCGACTCTTATCGTCCAGAATTGTAAGGAAATACCGAGCCCCATCTCTACATGGAACCTTGTAAGAACCCCAAAGATCAATGTGGATCAATTCAAACAATTCACCAGCAATAGAAACACTCTTACTTAAAACAGTCTTGTGTTGTTTAGCCTGAACACATACATCACAAACTGAATCTGAAGCTACAAGCCCCTTACAATCAGGTATATGATGCATCTTAGAAATTGAAACATGTCCCATCCTAGCATGAAACAAATCATGACTAGAGGTAGCCACCAACTGATTACAACTGGTGTTATTTGGGATTTTATGTACAACTAAAATGAAATTTGACAAACTAAAGCTTCCATCAACAATCACAGTCTTATAAAGTCCAGCAACCCTCTTTCCAGAAAATGAAACTCGACCACTTCTAGGGTCCTGAAAATAGCACATGCTCTTAGTAAAAACTGCATTCAAATCCATCTCATCACATATTTTCCCTACTGATAGCAGATTCTTGTTGCATTCTGGCACAAACAGAACATTATGTAATAGGATTTCATCAGTCAATTTCATATCACCCATAAGGCGCACAGATTTCACAATTTTTTCAGGCAAACAAATATAGATAAATCTATCAAGCTTCCTGACATTCTTAAGCCAATTAAGATGGCAAGTCATATGATCAGATGCTCCTGTATCTACAATCCAATCATATGCAGTATGACATTGAGCCAAAGAAGCACTGAAACAAAGAACAATTGTGATACCTGAGAAATGACTTGCTTCAGATTCCATAACCTTTCCTTTGCCTTTCATAATGCGAATGAGTTCCTGGCACACAGTATTCACAAACGCAGGATTAAGATGAGGAACATGCATAGCAAAGTTAGAAGAAGAATCCATAGGAAAATGATCTCCCAAAGGCATGACAATCTCATAATTAGTTGTATTTGCAGACTTCTTGTTATCATTTCCTCCTTCTTTGGCTTTAATTTCCATGTACCAATCGGGATAACCGATGAGCTTGAAACACTGATCCACTGTGTGGCCTTTCATATTGCAATTGGTACATTTTCGACCCCCTTTGTCAGTACGCCCTCTCTTTGAGGGACCTGCTCTATTCTTATCCACAGTCTTGCCATCAGATCGCCCTCTAAAGCTCCTACCAGCATGAAGAGCACTCGTCTCTCCTTGAGCAACAAGGCCTATAACAATCTTCTGTCGCTGCACTTGTTGTGCAAGATAGTAAGCCCTGTTGACTGATGGAAGAGGCTCCATTGATAAGACTTGGTTCTGAACAGCTTTGAAACCGTCATTCAGACCAAGCAGGAACTCCATGAGCCTGTTCTTGCTTTGTAATTCAAGCATCCTCTTCAATAGATTGCACGAGCAATGCTTCTCAACAGCTTCACGCGTGCACTCTGGAATTCCATCCAAATTGTCGATATCATCCCAGTTCCGCTTCCTTTTACCATAATACTCAACAACTGATTGATTTGCTTGCAACTGTGCACTCAGTTCTCGGCACGGCTCAGTTCTCGTTTGTCTGACCGAATCTCTCAGTAATTTCGTTCCACAGTTGGTGCGCATAATTGGATTACATGAAACATTCGGAGATGCTTCCAACCATGGAGTTCAAGATCCAGCATCGGATCATGTAATCATACCTGATCCACTGTTGGTACTCAGCCGTGCCGAGATCTGGAAGTGGAACGGTACTGTCGATGAAACCGAGCTTGTATTTAGCTCTAAAAGCCATCCTTACACCACGGCTCCAGCTAAGTTAATTTGATCCGTTGAACTGGATCGAGACCAGTTGAGCTCCGAGGTTATCCGAATTGGACAAAGCCAATGGATCATTAGCAATGCGACTAGTGACTTCACTAATCTTCGTGGGACGAACAGATCGGGAACTACCTTCGTCATCCATTCTCGATTGCAGATCAGAAATCAAGAATCACAAAATGCAGCGAAACTCAAAGAGAAAAAAAATGAATCTCGTAGAGAGAAAATGAAAAGAAAACTCGAATTGCAGAAGAGCTTTTACAGTTGCTCTGATACTATGAAAAGCATCTGCAATTGAGTCATGGATTGGAGAGGAAGAATGAATTCTTATTCATGGAGGTGGGAAAATGGTTACAACTTCCATTGTTTGTTATACAGAAGCTCTGAATCGGTTACCCTTACAATGCAGCCAGTTCCCCTTATTTATACTACTCCAAGCTAACCCCAACAACCTCTCTTTAGTATTTTATTTCTAAGTTATGTTCCACTATGTGCACCCTCACCTATTCTATGTGCACACTCCACACAAGTTCACTATCGGATGGCCTCGATCATCTTCTTGGTGAATTCGGGGTTGATTCCGCTCGTTTCTGCTCACGCCGTCTTCAAGATCCACCGAAGAAGCCGTCTCTTTCTTCGTCATTGTTGTGAGCCTAATTTGTCATCTTTTACACTTACTTTTATATCGATTTCTGCATGCATTTTATACATTTGGGTTAGAATAATACAAAATTTGTGTAGTTTATGTTTATTTGCAAATTACGGAGGTTTACACAAGTTTTTGTTATATTTCGCAGAAATCGGACGCACTTTGGAGCTTAAAAGAAAGACATGAACAAGCTATGGATGGTGCATCTGAAAAAAACGCAACTTTTCACCATTTATCATTCTGAATCAAGTTCTGATGTCTTTATGAGAGTTGTAGCCCTCAAAAAGAGCTTTCCAACGCATATTCATATGTGTCAATCGGACGAACGAGAACTCGGAAAGGTGCGTTTCAAGACGGAGCAGAATGCTGAGAACTGAAGAAGTGGTCGATATCGACCAGACTTGGTCGATATCGACCTGATTTTGGTCGAAATTCCTCCTGGGAGCCAATATCGAGTGTCAGAAGGAGAATCCGAGAAATTAGCTCAATATCGACCAAACTTGGTCGATATCGACCAGTCCCCAGAGGCCGATTTCAAGCGAGTCCGAATTCCGAGTGGGCTTTCTTCCACATGAATAGACCCGGGCAAATGCGGGCACGGGCCGGGCTTAGGCTGGGCTTTACCCGAGATTTCATCTCATTGTTGCGGGCGCGGGCCGGGCTAAGCACGCTTAACGGGATAAAAGTCGTGTTCAAGCCCGTCCGTGAATGCGGGTGCGGCTAGTCCGTGGGTGCCCACAAATCTAATCATTGTTTCTTATTAATGATATACCAATTATATTTTTATTACATATATATATATATATATATATATATATATATATATATATATATATATATATATATATATATATATGTAGTTATTGTTTTTATTAGATTTACTAATTAGTATATATATATGTAATAAAAAATAGTAATATAGTAACTATATATAGTTACTAATAAATCTAATAAAATGTACATATATATTAGTAACTATACTAATTGATATTAAAAACAGTAACTATATTTTTTTTTTATACCAATCTAACTATAGTTACTAGTTACTAATTAGATTTACTAATTAGTGTATATATGTAATAATACAGTAACAATAGTTACTAATAAAAACAGTAACTATATAAGTAACTATACTAATTATATTATTTATTATATATATATTAATGTTAATAAAAAAAGGCGGGTACCCGTTACTGGCCTAGCGGCCCGAACGGGTTTATTAATCTGCCTGATCTCGCACCCGCTGTGGGCACGGGTCGGGCCTAGCAGCCCGCATGGCCTTTTCTCCATGTCCAAGCCTGCCCGCTAATGCGGGCGGGCCGAGCGGGCCTACCCGCGTTTTCCGAGGTCTACACATGAAGCAAGAGATATTATATCAACTCAAGAGGAGATTTATCAAGTTCTATCAAGAGAAGGAAGAATTATCCACTTTAGATATAGTTTTCTTTAGGGATTTATTTGTTTTATTTCCAAATTTAATCATTAAGCTTTAGATAGATAGGATTAGATAAAGATAGATTGTTCCTTCCTAGAATAGCTAGGATTGGGGCCTATAAATAAAGCCCTAGAGGGCTGATTTTCATTCATTCAAGCAAAGCCGTCTTCGGGCGCAAGGAGAGAGGAGAGAGAGAGAGGAGGCGAGAGAGGAGAGAGAGGAGGCGAGAGAGGAGAGAAAGGAGGAACGTTTGGAAGGTTTTGTAAGTTTTAGTTTATTTTATGTTAAAGTTAATTTCTTTCATTATGTTTTGTTTCTAATTCCCTTCTTCTAGGGTTGGGGTGATCCCAACATAGATATGTGTGTTTGATTTATAAATCCATGAATTTGTATGTCTTTATCATCATCTACCTATGTGCTTGATCATTTGCGAGAGTTGAGGAAATTCCTTATTCATGATATTGAAGCGAAAGTAATTTTATTATGAATTTGGATAGTAATTAGGGTTTATTTGCGAGAGCCGACTAATCCTAATTAAGAAAAGGTATAAACAAATTAAGTTTTTATGCGAGAGCCTCTATTACCTAAATTGTTAGAATTTGCGAAAGTCGATTCTTTGATATAAAGCATGCATCTTTATGTGATTTATGATCTACACATATGTTTATTGTTGTGGTGATCTCTAACCTTGGAAGTTCGCATTTTTATTTGTTATATTTTATTATTTTTATTCGATACAGGTTCTACTCGACACCAACCACCATTCCCTCTCCATCCATCGACATCGACCCCTCTATTCTTTGTCGACAGCCACCCTCATCACCTCTTCCCGCTATCCTTGAACCCCAAAACACACTAAACCTAGAACCGCTGACTTCTCTCCTGAGGACGAACCTGACTCCCCTATACTATAGCGGGGGTCTTGACTATAAATTTATTTGGTCGAGAAACCCTCTCGTCAGTCATCCCTCGAATCAACTCGCACAGAGTCTCGAAGCTCTGGTCCGATCTGGTTTCTTCTTGCGATCGTGTAGTTGCCTCCGTCGTCTTCTTCAACGAAGCGATCCATTGTTGCGTCTCTTGCCTATACTCCATCATTTGCCGCTGATTTTCCTTGTGAAATTGTTGATACCAATCATACCATTTGTCAATCGCCATTGTCGCTTCTTCGGGGAAAAAAAATTCAGGAAGTTTCAAATTCGAGATTGATGATTTCAAATTCAGCAACCTTGCTCTAGATACCAATTTGTAATGTCCCAAGTAGGGATTAGAAAATTGAAAGGGAAAAGGAAGAGATTTAGGAAAGGATTAAGGGAAGAAGAAGATGAATTAGGGTTGAGAAGAGTTTAGGAAGAAGAAGAACGTAGGGAAAGGAAGAGAGAGAAGGGTAAGGAGAAAATGGATAATTGGGTTTTTGGTTATTTCATTGATGATCTTTCCAATACAAGATAGAGGGATATTTATACTAATCCCTAATACACTTACACTTATAATTCCCATATATGACAAATACGTCATCAAAGTATTCTAATTTAAAGTATTATATAGATTGTTAACAAATATGTTGAAAATAAAAGAAAGAATATGATTGATTTAATAAGATAAAGGGAAGAATAAAAATAATAATTAACAGAAATAATAATTAAATATAGGAGAGAGGAAAAAAATAAAAAAAAGTAGAAAATAAGAGATTGGTTGAATTAACTAAAATCAAGGAGAAGATGACATGTCATCAAAGTCTTCTAATTTAAAGTATTACATAGATAAAAATAGATCAATAATATTATTAGGTAACCAACTAAAAATATACTGCTATATAATGAATTTTTTCAATTTTGACCTATTAAAGTTTGTTTTACTTTTCCTTTTTAACACTGCGCCCATACGCTAATACCACATTCCCGTTGATTTAAAAATTTTATTGTTTTATAATTATTTATGAGTCTCACTTTAACAATTAGTAATTAAATAAATAAATTTAACAAATTATAAATTTAGTTGTTTGTTTTACCAATCCTCTATATTTTTTTAACTAACTAAATAACTTCTAAAATAATTTATGCAATTGAATAAGTTCCTTTTATTATTTGATTAGCAAATATTTTGCCAAATAAGAATCTTCATTAATAAACTTTCATTGATTTGAACTAAATCTTCGTTATTAATGATCTCATTTAACTAATTTATCCATTAGTAATTATCTCATTTAAAAAAATACAAGTTACATTACATTCCATAATTCAAATACATGTTCCAACAAAATCTTTTAGATTCTTAAAAATCATTGATTTTAATTACTTATTTTTTGTCTAAATTGATTTTAATTACTTATATGATTCACTTTCCAACAAATTAATTTACAACAACATTCTCAGTTCTTGTCAACAACATACCGGGCAAACAATTCAAACCTGAAAGGAGAATTAGCCAAGGTGATCCACTTGCCCCCTATATCTTCATCTTGGTCATGGAAAACCTAGCACAAGAACTAATGGAGGAAGCAACCTATGAAGATGCACTCATAGGGATCAAACTAACCAAAAATGGTATCCCAATCCCCTTTCTCACCTTTGCAGATGACACAATCATCTTCTCTAAAGCATCCCATAAGAATCTCCACACGATTATGAATATCCTTAGCAACTTCTCAAACCTCTCAGGACTATCCATCAACTATAAAAAGAGCTCCCTACAAGTCTCAAAAAATGTAAGCCAAAACCTCGCCACCTCCCTAGCCAATGACATGCACATTCCGATCTCTAAGACCCTTGAAAAATATCGTGGCATTCCACTAGTAAGAGAAATAGTGAAAAATGTTGTCTTTGATGGGGGCATTCAAAATCTGAAAAAAAAAAAAACAATTATCCAAATGGAGGGCTTCCTCTCTATCCTAAGCAGGGCGAGCAACCCTCATTCAGGCAAACTTAAGCTCTAAAACCAATTACCTAATGCAAAACTTCTTGCTACCTAAAGGTGTTCTTAACCAAATTGATCAGATCCAAAAAAACGTTTTTTGAAATAAACTACAATCAGAGAGATACACCCCATTAATTAGCTGGGATAACATTTGCAAGCCCAAAGAACATAGTGGTCTGGACTTGAAACTTGCAGAAGACATGAACATCAGTTTACAGATGAAACTCCTTTGGAAAATCTATGTTGAGCCTAACAACATTTGGGTTAAATTAATCAAAGAAAAATATCTACAACAACATAGCCTGATAGAAAGGACACCTCAGAACACTTCATGGCAATTTGGGAGGCTCCTTCAACTAAAACAACAATTCCTCCAAGGATTACTATGGATTATTGGAAATGGAAAAACCATAAATGTTTGGACAGACCCTTGGGTTCAAGACCATAATCTGATTAGCTATCGACTGAACTTTGACCCCGAACTTAAAGTTTACCAACTCTTTACCCCAAATAAAGAATGGATTGTCCCTCTTCTCAACGAAATCTTTCCAAATCATATTGTTCAACACATCATAAAAATACATATCCCAGACTGGGACACTCCGGATAAAATAATCTGGAAATTTAACCCGAATGGTCAATTCTCTACTAGATCAACTAGACAGATAATCAACACTAACAACACATCCACCAAAGATTATAAATGGATCTGGAAGCTGAACCTCCCTCCTAGAATTAAAAACCTGCTTTGGAAAATATCTACTGACAGCCTGGCTACGACAGATAGACTAAACAGGTATATAAATAGAGTCCCTTCTCAATGTTGTTTCTGTAACCACAATAATGAAGATAGCAATCACCTTTTTGTTAATTGCCCTTTCACCAGAGCTACGCTTGCGACCTATGAGCAAACTGTAAGCAAAACTACAACACTTATTCCCAACCACTGCACTGATATATAGATAGTATCATTACAACAAATACAGACAAAAAGTTGATAGAAGAACTCTGTTTTATATGGCAAAGAATATGGGAATCTAGAAATGCATTGATTTTCAGGAAAAAAAAATGCATGATACGCCTCATTAGATAGCCGTAAGAGTAATCATAGACCTCGGAGATTGGCATGATGCCATCAAAACTAATAATGAAATCCACCACTAAGAAAAAAAAGAAGAAGAAACCATATTAAATGGATAAGACCACCTAGGACTATCTACAAAATAAACGTAGATGGTTCTTTTATTCCCACTGGCTCTTGCCGGGTGGGTAGGATTATTAGGGACCATAAGGGTTTTGTGATTGATATCTTTCAATCTGAAGTGGATACGACTTCTGCTATCCAAACAAAAGCAACTGCTTTATGTGCAGGTGTAAACTTAGCAATAGGTATCTTGCAATATAGAAAAAAAAAGATTAAAGGTCTAAGAAGAGTCATAATCGAAGGGGACTACCTCGAGGTTACCAAGGCAATCAATGGCAGCAACTACGTGAGATGGGAAATTCTAAGAGAGTGGAGTTCATCAAGAAACTTAGTTGTAACTTCGAGAGCATAGAATTCAGACACTGCTACAGTGAATCAAACAAGGTTGCTGATTATATAGCTAAGTCTAGGAATATTTGTACGTTTTCAAACCTCCCTACCTGCAGGGATCTCTGTAACATCATCTAGTCGGATGATCATGGTGGTATCTTACCTAGGTAGGATCTGCCTAATTTTTGCATACTGTAAAAAAAATTAATTTACATTTTTTTTTAATTATTATTAATATTTTTGATATTAATTTGAAATCATGATAAAAATATATAAGATGAGATTTGAAATCATGAATTGAAGGCTGACCCATCCATGTTATATGCTCGGTTAAAGAGCATTTCTTAATTGAAGGCTTTTTGGTACATATGTATGTTGAGCTTGCGATCGAATAAGCCATAAGATAAATTTTGAGTTTTTTATGATTTTTGATCTCCTGTATGTAATTTTATCTAGATGGATTAATATCATATATTTCCATGACAATTAAAGAAGTGAATGCATCTGTAGTGGATAAATTAGAGGTGTGGGTTAGAAATATTTTTACCTATCTTGTAAAGGCTCGGATTTTTAAATCCAAATTTTCGGAAAAAGAAATTAAAAATGAAATTAATTGAATTTAATTCGGATATTTCAAGCAAAACCCGTCCTAAATTTAATAAATCGAATTTGAAATTCCTAAAGCGAATTCCAGCCCAATTTTTTTTTTTTTACTTTAAAGATCGAATCCGTCTTTTTCTCGAGATTTGAAAATTCCTTCCTTCGGTGATATCCTATTCAAATTTTAATATCTAATCGTTTGAGAGAGCGGGATTTAAAAGACGAATCGTCGGAAATTCAAATTCCCGACTCGGGACCACAATTCCGTCATATTCTCTCATCCTTATCCAATCCAACTCTTACCCTCTCTTTTGGGTAAAATTTTATCTATGCTTTCTCCCTCTCTTCTTGATCCCCCTTGTTTTGACAAACAAACAAACAACAAATCCTTCTTTTCCAAAATCAGATTTCTTTGACCAATTCTAGACCACAAACTCAAGAACCTAAACATCACCTAGCTTCTCTCCCCCTTTACCATGAGCCACATACATCATCTCCTTCATTTTCACACACCAGCCCCTCTCCACCCCCAGCTGAGCACCTACCGCATCTTTCACACATGATTCAAACCCCACGTTTTTAGTTTACATTTCAAGATTCAGCTACTTGCTTCCATAAAAGTTCAGCAGCTAGCTTACCTTTCTATTTCCATAAGCCCATCTGCACTCTTGTGCTTTGTCGAAGCAAAGGAGCATCTAGCCACCGTTGTTGACCTTTTGACCACCTCAAATGGCGTAGACAACTCCAGCCCTCCAAGGTCCAACCGTAGCAACTAGCAAGCATCATGACGCCAACTTCCATTCCTCTTCCGTACAAAGTTACCCCATTGTGAGCCTCTCCTTTAGATCTACTCCTCCTTATGTATTTTCCAAAGGAAGTTAAGATTTTGAGTTAAGTTTTCACAAAAAGTTAGGGATTTGAAGAAAAGGTGGTGACTTGGAGTCAAGAACCCATTTTATTCAAAGTGTTTTCTAAACTTGGTGAGTTCTCTACCATGTGTTATGTGTGCTTAGTTTGAATGCTTGAAATTTGTATTTTGATGATGCTTGTATTGTGTTTGCCAAATATGGGTGGTAGAAGGATAGATTGGACAATCCTAACACTTGGAATGTAGTATATGTGCTGCTGGGTTCTTGTTACATTTTTTTCGAAATAGTTAATCATCGTATAAAATTCTCATCTTTTAGTATGTGATATTTTGCCATGTTTGGGAGCTTCTGTGATTTTTGTGGAATTTTTGAAGATGTTTTAAGGGACGCGATGAATTTTTAAACTCAGGTTGTGCTGCTGGAATTTCTTTCACTGTTTGACCTAGGTTCGGTATTTGAAGGATAACTACTGAAATTCTTATGATAAAATTTTGTACAATATCAATCTGTAAAGCTGACTTCTAGATCTACAATATTGATGTGGAGAGTTTTTGCAATAATCTTAAGAATGATAAGGAATCTGAGTCGAAAGTAAAAACTGATTGCTGAAAGAGGAAATCTGAGATACATCTTTGTGAAACTTTTGGGGGATTATTACAAAAGCTATTAATGAGATTCCAGAAGCTAAATTGTAGCTCCTCTTATGTAGAATGTGATAAAAATGGGACATATATGCATTGGAGTTTGTATGAATGTAATGTTGATTTTTCAATGGAAGTTAGAATTTGAAAGAAACCAAGAAGTTGCTTGCTTGTTGCATAGGTGTGAATTGATGCATGTTATACTATATGATTAAGAAGTATGACAATTGACATGTTCTTGAGAATGGAAGTATGATATGATGGCGTGAGATATGAACATGTTCTATGTATGAGATATTGATGAGATATGAGATGTTGAGATGATGACGATGTTATGAGCTTGGACCCTGTCTATCTATATGAGTCATGACCCTTGTATGCTTAGAACTTAGACTTATGTGTTTTATATATTAATCGCTAGGTGATTTGTGACTTGATTGGATTGCTTGCTACTACTGTGATTACTCTGGATTTTGCGCGTCTTCAGGTAAGTTCCCTACGGGGCTTACTCAGGTTGGACATTCATGCTTGTTGTTGCATTTTATGTTAGGTGTTGCATATGCATAAAAGCATGTCATGTAGTATCATGTTTAGGTTGCACTAATTGAATGAGCATCTGCTTACTTTATGCGTTTGAAACAGAACGGACGTTATCTGTGATAGTCCTAGACTCTTTGCTAGGGTCATAGGGTAGCCCAGCCTCATCGGGTACCCTGAGTCAATCGAGTCATGAACTTCCTTATATTATGAGATGCCTGAGGGATTTATTGTGGAGCGGGTTAGGCATGCGTGTCACCCGATTATGATGGAATGCATTCACGAGCTGGCCAGTCTCCGCCCTATCGGAAGGGGGTGGAGGTAGGAGAGGGATATGCCACTTGGCATTGTCTTGGGCCCTTTACAGTATTTTTACACATTATTATAACTAGGAGCATGCTAGTGTGTTTGACTTTCGTACTGCATTAGAGCATCTTTATTAGGTATAGCACATACTATGTGGCCTCAGCGAGGACTGCCGGTCCCGCATGAGTGGCTCGATCTGACTCCTTTCCCCGTTCTTCTTTTAAAGGTATTTTCTGCAGATTTTGAGTGCTCGATGTCTATATGACGGGGTTCCCTTTTTGCGAATCGAAGAACCTAGCTAATTCACTAACTCGTTATAAATGGTAATCACCCACTTATGATTTGGTTTTGACCCGACTCTGTTGTGGCACCTTGTATCTTAATTTTGTCTCCACCTTACTTCCGTTTGAATTGATTTTCGCAACATAGCCCCTAGGTCAGGTTAAGGGTACCCAACGACCATACGATACTTTTAGGGTTCGAAATCCATCTTTATCACTGACCTTAAAAAATGAGTTTGAAACCTCGACCCGTACCTGGATTGTAAGATCCGAACAAGGGGTTTTATCCCTTGAAACGTAACCCGGAAATCATAATTCTGGACCGTTACATATCTATAATACATTTGTTGCCATGAAAAATTATATTGGATAAAAGAATCCAGATGATCCAACGCTTATGATTCTAATACAACCATGTCTTTGGTTTTGTTTGAAGTTCCATTTTCCTATCTAAGGTATATTATTAGCGTTTTAAATAATTTTCATGGTTTCTCATTTGAGTACATAGTTTTTGGTTTGGTTTGGTTTTTAAGTATATACGTTGACATGTTTCCCGAAGAAACCATTATGGGTATATATATTGTCAATTTAACTTGATAAAATGATGATTTGGGAGAAGAATTTTAAACACATTCTCATTAAATTGTGTAAACTAATAACATTAGTTCATGAGAGCCCGAAGACTCTTTATTTTGGGATCTTGTTCTTAATCTACTTGGTTTTAGTAGAACTCAAATAAATAGCTAGCTAAATGACCTATGGTTGATAACCTCTCTTAGTAGAACTCAAATAAATAGCTAGCTAAACAACCTCTCTTATTGCCGGATGCAATATATATTGTTACCTCTAGCAGAGGAGATAAAGAGGATACGATGCGCGCGACCATTGTTAGGATACTGGTCATAATTTTGAAAATAATTATAGATCATCATGTATGAGTCGACTCCTAGTTCAAGGAGAATGTGGAAGAACAAGTCAAAAAATGATGGTTTATCTAATTTGGATTTGTAATCTCCCAAACTGTGAATGGATCATCGTATGAAAGTGTTAGAATGGTTTAGAGCTTAGTCTCATTTATATGTGCCAAAAATGATACTACAAACTTGAAGTTTTCGAGAGCAGATAACTGATTAATATTTGTATAAAGTCTATACTTGGCATAATTAATCCTTGAACATGGCTCCAGAAGAGCATCAAAATTAGTCCCCGAAGGGCTATTGATATAATCAAGCAATAAATTCATATGAGAAAATGACTCTAGAAGAGCGGCAAAACACTCTAAAGGTAGGAGTAAGGATAGTTAAATTGGGATCGTAAAAGCCGATGGAGGACTAATAATTGCCAGAAGCAGTAGCTTTCCTCTAGTTGAGTATGGAAAAAAAGGGACCCGACATGATATATAGATTACCCATGTTAGCAATACGAATGTAATATGGAAATGTTAAAATTGATATGTTGGATATATATGAGCATTGAGAAGTTGACAAGCAACTAAGTGAAGTCGTTACTTATAAAAGTATCATTTCGAATAATGCTGATGGATGAAATGACCCAGAAGAGTCACCAATAATAGATAACATACATTTATGAATATCAAGAGATTGATTTAATTTCGGTCAACAATAGAATAAATTCTCCATTGTAATTTATCTCCAGGAGAGAGATTTATATTTACAAGTTTTTAAATGTTTGGTTTCGGCACCAAAATCTCCCCAGATTACATTAAGTTGTTGTAAATCAAGAAAGATGTATATGGAGTAGTGAGTCCCCATAGATGATCAAACACCTAGATTTTATCACGGATGATAAAATACTCGGTATTTAGGGGGAGAGGAAAAGGAGATCAAGATAGTGGCAAAAGCCGCATTTATAACAAATAATGCACTAGCATGATTTAGATCAAGGTTCTAATAGTAACTTCAAACAATGGTGATATGTCTACTAGTATAAAACTCCTGAAGAGATTTCATGAATGTTGACAGTGTTGGAATTGATTATGAGTTGTCTTGAAATGACCAGATCATTGATTATCATTGATGACACATATCTAAGTTTGCACTTGAAGTGCTTGATAAGAATAATTAGAGCTTACAAAACGCTAAGAGCGTAATGCGATTGGTTTATTGAACAATTCATTAGATTGTGAAAGGATATTAAGTCCACGAGTACTATATCTTTATAAAATTGATGATTTATATGCTAAATTGAGGGGGAGAAAAGTTGTACTCTTTTCCTTAACTTTGGTTTTTACCCCATTTGGGTTTTTCCAAAAGAAGGTTTTTAACGATGCAACTCCTCTCATAAGGATACATTGTATATTTCAAATTATAGAAAGAAATAATTCATGCAATGATGGAGTATTTAAGCATGAAGTTTTCGGACCTGTAGCTTCAACATTGAAAAGTGTAGTATCAATTAGTTTTAAGTGGGTGTTCGTAAAAATGAAAATATAAAGCCAAATTGATTGCACAAAAGCCTATTGAAGGTTACATAAGAATGTATTCACCAGGAGTGAGTATAATTTTGGCTTCAAATGTAAATGACAGACATGGTAGGTGCATACCCATTTAAATGGAAAGAATCGATTGAAAAAGCCTGAAGCATTATTATAAAAGTCCTGTCACATTCAGTTGGTTAAAGATTCTTATTAGAGTACTTGGATTACCTATAATTGTGAAAGTAGTGACATTTTATTAGTTCCCGAAGTACCATACAAACTTGTAATCTTTTCTTTAATCTTGGTTTTTATCCCACTAGGTTTTTCCAAGGTAAGATTTTTAACGAGGCAACTTAAGCACCATTTAACACATCAGATCCCCCAGATCAACAATGAAAAGCACACTACGCCCTGAAGTACCTTATGCTTGTGCATCCAAGGCAGATCAACATCAATACATGCAAGTCAAGCACGTCAAAGTTAATCATGAAGACATTCCATCTTACACACATCAAAGACAATGTTGAGATTCGACCATAAGCTCATGAAGACGGCGACATTAAGAAGAATGAGAAGACTTTGAGAAGGATGTTGAATTCAGGGGGAGTATGCACTACACTCTTTTTCCCTTCGATCGGGTTTTTATCCCAATGAGTTTTCCTGACAAGGTTTTTAATGAGGCAGTACAACATGAGCGTACATAGAAGGCTGCACTCTTTTTCCCTAAGCTATGGTTTTGTCCCATTGGGTTTTCCTAGCTATGTTTTTAACAAGGCAGTTGGAGGAACAAGGAATGTACATCCAAGGGGGAGTGTTATAATATTATTATTATGTGGATGTACAAGATATACACTTTACTTAGATAGAGTTTTGTCTATAGATAGATTTATTATTGCTTGGAGCCTAAGGAGCTTATCTCTATATATTGTACCGTGGTAACATCAAGAGATACATCAATAGAATACACTCTATATTTCCTCCCCCTCTCTTCTCTTTGTCTCTCTTTTATATTATCTTATTATTCACCATATTATAACAATTAGTTAAAATCTCCTGATTGTTTTCTACTCCAGTAATTATTAATCTTCCCTTGCCAGTTTGTTTCCTCCTTATACAAATCATGTAAACAGCTCTATAGAATTCAGTTTCATCTTTTAATACTTTTATGATTTAAGGCTTTGCCCATTTTTTCCAATTCATTTTTTTGTTGGATCTCTTTATGTTTTTATGGTTTATTATGTTCTTCTAATAACTCTATGCTTTTTAATTTTATAGGTTCTTTGGCGGAATTTTAAGATATTTTTAATTATTTTAAGCATAACAATTAATGAATGAATATTTAGCCTTTTGGACACTTTTTCACATTAATGTTGAATAATGCTACAATAATTCGAGCTTATTTTAGAGTGATATCGACTATAATAATGTTATCATTTTTCTGTAATCCAAAGATCTAATGATATTTAACAGGGCCGGCCCTGGGCATGTGCAAGGTGGGCGATCGCACAGGGCCTCCGATTTTACGGAGCCTCATTTAAATAATATTAGTATATAAATATGCGTTTTGCTAAATTGCAAAAACTGTTCTGTTGGCATAATAGTTGATGATGCGCTACGTAAAGGTGGGTTTTTTACTGTCCGTGAGTTCGATTCCTGGGAGCCACGATTCAATTAATTTTTTCCTTAGAAGGATTGTGGCCCTTATGGGCCGGCCGGTTTTCTCCCACTTTGTTGGGCTTGTTTTGCTTCTAAAAAAAACAAGATTGTTTTTTTTTTTAATTTGTAATTTATTTGCACAATTTATTTAAAATATTCTCCATTTTCCTTGATTTATTTGGTTTTTCTTTTAAAACATGTTATATACTCGTTATTTTAAATAATGTTTCAAGAGGTGTCCACTCCTACTAACTCAACACCCAATAATGTTGTAAGTTGTTTATATATTTTTAGGTTAATTTATACATTCAATAATCTATTTTTAACTTTTTTGAGGCAAATATATTTGAACTTTTGTTTTCTTTTAAAACATGTATTACTACCTCCGTCTGGAAATACATGTTTTTTTTATTTTTTTAATACATTTTTTAGGAGATAAAAACTATATAAAATTTTATTTTTTTTATTTTTTAAATAACTAGAAACTTATTTCTAATAAGTTTGTCACTATTAAAAAATTAATTAAAATTTTTGATATTTTATAATAGCTTTTAACTCCTAAAAAATGTATAAAAAAGTCAAAATACATGTATTTTCGGACGGGGAGAGTATTAATTTTAAATTATTAGTCATGAATGATTATATCGGATCTTGTTGACTATTTTCGTTATTGTGGCATATGTAAAAATGAGTTTTTTTCAAGTTAAATTTGCTGAAATTATACATACTTTCTATATTTTTATCTTCAATGTACCGTCAAATGACTCAAATTTCATCTAAAATTTTAACTTTACTACTATCTTATTTGAAGTTTGGCACAGGGCCTCCGGAATCCATTGGACGGTCCTGATATTTAAAATGTTTGTTTCTTGTGTGTACCAAATTTTTGCAAATTAAGTATGTATTCTCATACAGTTTTCCTTAATAATACTAATAATTCAATTTGATGTTTCTTTAAAAATATTTAATATATCTAATTTAAGTATTTTTTTCTCTTCTTTAACTTAATAAATTAGTATCCTAAAATAATTTCAATATAATATAATATAACATAATATAATTTCAAAAATATTATATAACATATAATTTCGATGCAATACAATTAGACCTATCAAACGGGTCATTAGGGTCGAGTTCGGGTCGGGTCACTTCGGGTCCCGGGTAAAACGGGTTCCGGGTATATCCAGGTTGACTCGAACCCGGGTTTGACCGGGTTTCGGGTCATTACAGGTCAATTTCGAGTTTGTCAATTTTTTCTTTTTAAATTAAAAAAAATCATGATTTGATAATTTTGCGATAATTTTTAAATTCTAAAATTAAAGACGTGGTTCATAAGTTCTAGTGATTGTATTTATATACTACATCAGATCCAAAACATTTGATTTCTATTATTTCTCATAATTTTTAATAAAATGTAATAATATATCAAATATCAAATTTTTAAATAATTTTTTAAAAATAATTACATGCAATTAGTAATAAGCATAGATTTTTTTTAATATTTAATATTTTTTTAGAATTTTTATCTTCTTAAAAAAAATGCGTTGAAAAATAAAAAAATCAAATACAATCGATCGGGTCAAAATAAATATAAAAGTTGATTTGAAAATGAAAGATCAAATGATTGTAATTATAAAATGTAATAAATTGGAATCTCCATAAAAAAAATTAATCATATGTAATTATAAATCAGCCGGGTAAATCGGGTCAAAATTATGGGGTCAATCGGGTCATTGGGTCGATACTCGGAAAATTTACGGATTTTCGGGTTCGGATCGAAAAAAAAATTCCGGGTCAAAATTTCCGGGTTCGGGTTGGAAATTTTCTGGGCGTTTGGGTCGGGTCGACCTGGTCGGGTTGTGTTTTAACATGTCTAAATACAATATAATAAATTGTTAACGTCATTTTAAAAAAAAATTATTATTCATTCTCACTTTATTATTCATCTTAACTATTAATATTTTTTGGTATATATCTATCTATCTATCTAAAATTATACTAAAGCATCTATTTGTTTGGATTTTTTAAACACCAACTCTTTTGTTTTGTTTATCTCAAGTTTACTCTTTTATATATTGTCTTATCTTTTCTTGATATATACTCCACCTGTATTAAAATAAAGGGTCATTTGGCCAATTTCATACAGTACTTTTAAGAAATTAAAAAAGAAAAAAGAATCATTAAAATTTTAGCATGTAAATGATGTAAAAAAAATTGACCAATGAATATAGGATAATAAAATGAAAAGTTGGAGTATTAATAGAGTATATTGGAAATCAAACAAAATGATTGAGATAAATGAACAAAATTATAGAGAGTAAATATTTATCATTAATATTGTTCAAAAGATTAAATATTTTATTTAATGGAAAAGTGTCCAAATGGTTAATTATTCATATACAGAGGGAGAGGGAGTATTGAAGTGATAAACTACCTTCTTTTTTGTATTATGTTAACTTTTATAATTTATAAGAAAATTTCGCATGGTACCCTTGAGGTAATGGTACCCCTGAGGTAAGGGCTTTTTCGCACGGTGTACTAAAGTTTAGCATATTTCGTATGATGCCCCTGAGGTTTCTAATTTTTTTGGCTCGTGCCCCTCCGTTAAATTTTGTAACCCCAATCGTTAACCTTTACCTGCATAAAAAGGAAAATAAAAGAAGGCCAACCATACCTGTTCAAATGAGAGGAGGTCGATGGTTGCGAGGAAGAAGGAGGGCCTTAGAGTTGGAGAGGTCATCAATGGTTGTCTAATCTATGTTCTAACCGGCGATAGAGATGAAGGTATTGTGCGAGGAGGGAGGAGGCATAGAGTTATCGGTTGCCTAAAGTTTTTCGTTCTTATTTTGTGGTAGAATTGAGCGACCGAGAAGAAGTGAAGAACTATCTCACGGTGATGACAACCTTCTGATGGGTACTCATGGAGTGACCATGACTATGCAGTGGTGGAGGTAATTTCTTCTTCCTAATCTATAATTTGAAATTTTATGGTTTTTAGATTTGTAATTTTTGAATTGGGGTTGGATTTGGGAATTTAAGGATTGTAGTTCCATGGATCAGTTTTATCTTGGTTCTTTTTTTCCCCTCATTCTGATGTAGTTCCATGTACTGATTTAGTGAAACAGAGTTTTAGCTTTGAATTTGAATATTAATTGCGTATTTCTTCTTTGAACTGATTCAGTTAAACTTTGTTCCATTTAGCCGTCGAATTCATTGTTCTTTGAACTGAATCCACTCTTTGAGCTGATTCCTTGAACCCCTTCTTACTAATTTACTGAATTCATTATTTTTTGTTCCATTGATGTTGATTTTGGTATTTTTTATGACATGGATCAGTTTTATCTTGGTTCTTTTTTTCCCCTCATTCTGATTCCTCTTCATCGTACACGTTCTTGCTAATTGCATATAAAAAAAATACATAAAGTGTTTGTTTGTTCTAATAAGATGCAAATAATAGCTAAACTAGAAGAATTTCTGCTCTATCATATAACTTTTAGAATTCATTTCAAATACCCTTTTTCATCAAGATGATGGAAGCATTGCTGATGTGTTGGTTTCCCTCCTATATGGGGGAAGAGTCAAATGGACTAGTTTACCATATGGTTTTTACCATGTGAAGTTTTACCTCCTTATAAAAGGGAATGCCATTCCAATTGGGAAAGTAAGAGAGAGAAAACAAAGAGTGAGAAAGGGAGAAAAGAGAAAGAGTTGGAGAGAAATTCGTATGCCCTTGTTCAGCCCATTTTGAAGTGCCCCGGTCGATGATCAAACAACCTCCGATTGGGACGATTTTATGGTATGTTGTTCACCTCATCATAGGCTTCATTTACAGTTGGATCGTCGTTTTGAGCCTCCAATCTCATATCCCTTTTGCTTGAGTTTTGTTGATTTCTACCAATTGGGTGATGAAATTTAGAGATTCGGCCAAGCTTGTTGGTGCTTGATGATATTGTATGCCTCTAGCTTTCTCTAGGAAAGATTGTACCCACTTGTTATTGTTGATAGTGGAAGTTTCTGGCTCCCGTGGTTGTTTCCCCGTTTTGGGATTTTCCACGTAAATCTGGTGTTCTTTGTGCTTGGTTATTTTATCTTCTGTTTGTGTCTGATTGTTGGTTTTGGTTGCTTGAGTTTGGCTCTCTGGTTTACAGTTCTTGTCCATCCCGATTCGCGTGTGTTAAAGGGGTTTGTCTGACGTCCCCTTCTTCCGCTACAACAGACTGGTATCAGAGCTTTTGGTTTAAGATGGAGGAAAATAACAGTTTTCAGGGAATGATTATGTTGAATTCAGAGAACTACTCAGATTGGAAGATAAAGATGGAAGATCTTTTGTATGTGAAAGATTTGTATAAGCCAATTGTGCACAAAGAGATTCCAATGGGTGTCGTTGATGTTGAATGGAAGATTTTGAATCGAAAAGCGCTAGCTACGATCAGACAATTTGTTGATGTGAGGGTGCTTCAGCATATTGCCAATGTCACGAATGCTTATGAGTTATGGTATAAGATTGAAGTGATGTATGAGAGGAAAAATGCCCTCAACAAGGAGTCATTGATGAGAAAGCTTGTGAAATTGGAGTACAAAGATGGTGAGAGCATTGTTGTGCATTTGAGCACATTTCAGGGTTTTATGAATCAGTTGGCTTCTTCGAAGATTTCGTTAGATGATGAGTTGCATGATCTATTACTACTCTCCTCATTGCCGGAAAGTTGGGATACCCTTGTCGTATCACTTAGTAACTCCGCTCCAGAAGGCAAGCTGACTATGGAATGTGTGAAGGCTAGTCTTTTGAACGAAGAGACTAGAAGGAAGGAGATGGGTGTCTCCTCACAGTCAGAGGCTAATGTGACGCAGGGTTTTGGTAACAACAGAGGAAGGAGTAAGCAACGACAGCAGCAGAACAGAGACAAGTCCAAAGGGAGATCGAAGTCTCGAAGCAAGTATATTTTTGCTATTATTGTGAGAAGTCGGGTCACATTCAAAAGTATTGCCGAAAGTTCAAGAGGGACAAAGGCAAAGAACCTGAGAAGTCGGAGACGTCAAGAAATCAAGAAGATAAAGACATTGCGGCTCTTAGAATCAGTGATGAAATAGTGGAGTTATTTGTGGTGGCTGATGAAGGTTCCTTGAATCTTGCAAGTGATGAGTGCACTTGGATTGTTGATTCAGCTGCTTCATATCACATTACTCCATGCAAGGAGTACTTCTCGTCTTACACTTGTGGAGATTTTGACCATGAGATGATGGAAAATGATAGCGTGTCCAATGTTGTTAGCATGGGCACAATTTGTTTGTTAACATCAACTGGTTGTAGTTTGATTTTGAGAAATGTTCTTCATGTTCCTAATATCATATTGAATTGATATCTTCTGGGATACTTGATGATGATGGTTATGCTCAAAATACACAAGGCGGTGTTTAGAAGTGCTCCAAGGGAAACTTAATTGTAGCCCAGGCAAAGATGTAGAATACCATGTATGTGATGCAAACCAAGATTTGTAGAGAAGAAGCAAATGTGATTGATGATGGTGCCGGAGAGCTATGGCACAAGCGGCTTTGACACATGAGCGAGCGGGGTTTGCAAATGCTTGTCATGAAGGACATTCTCCCAAATATGCAAGGTATTTATCTCAAACCTTGTGTTGATTGCCTAGCTGGAAAGCAACATCGAGTAGCATTTCATACTCGACCTCCATCTAGAAGAAAGCATGCATTAGATCTTGTTCATACTGATGTGTGCTCTATGGATTTCAAGTCACATGGTGGTGCACAATATTTTGTCACTTTTATTAATGACCATTCTAGAAAATGGTGGGCTTTGTGTTGAAAAGCAAATACCAGGTTCTGACAGTTTCCAAGGAGTTCCAAGCCAGAGTTGAACGAGAGACTGGTTTGAAGTTGAAGTGTGTCAGATCAGATAATGGTGGAGAGTACAGGGGTCCGTTTGAGAAATATTGCAAGAGTCGGGGCATCAGGCTTGAGAAAACAGTTTCGAAGACGCCAAAACTGAATGAGTTTGCAAAGAGGATGAATAGAACCATAGCAGAAAGAGTTAGAAGTATGTTGTCGATTGCAAAGCTGCCAAAGTCCTATTGGGCGGAGGCAAGGTTGACTGTTGTGTATCTCATCAACCGCTCGCCTTCAGTTCCTCTTGATGGTGATGTTCCACAAAGGGTTTGGGCTGGAAGAGATGTTTCCTTCCAACATTTGAGAGTCTTTGGATGCCTACTATATGTTCATGTTGCTAGAGATCAGAGATTCAAGCTTGATAGCAAGACAAAGCCATGCATCTTCCCAGGGTACTCAGAGGATGAATTTGGGTAGAGACTGTGGGATCTTACAGACAAGAAAATGGTCAGAAGCAGAGATGTTGTGTTCATGAAGGTATCATTGGCTTCAAGAAAGAGTAGAAGACGAAGATTTTGAGCTCATGAAGATCCATACAAATGACAACGGATCAGATATGCTGACGAAGACTTTGTCAAAGGAAAAGCTCATCAAATGCCGCTCAAAGGCGGGCTTGCTCGAGCCCCCCATATAGGATTGAGGGGGAGCTATGTTGGGTTCCCTCCTATATGGGGGAAGAGTCTAATGGATTAGTTTATCATATGGTTTTTACCATGTGAAGTTTTACCTTCTTATAAAAGATGATGCCTTTCCAATTGGGAAAGTAAGAGAGAGAAAACAAAGAGTGAGAAAGGGAGAAAAGAGAGAAAGTTTGAGAGAAATTCGTATACCCTTGTTCAGCCCATTTTGAAGTAGACATAAGCACGGGTCGGACCCGCCGGGTCGACGGGTCCAACCCGCCGGGTCAAGGGTCGGGATATCCCTAACCCTAACCCTGACCCTTCCAAGCCACGGATCAAAGGGTTGTGGTGACCCGCCGGGTCAAGGGTCGACCCTTTGACCCGTCGGGTCATGACATGTCATTTATTTTTTATTTTTTAAAAGTTTTTTAAGTTTAAAAAAAATAAAAAGAAAAAGGTAGAAGGACATGGACCGATTTTCTAATTGTCTACGTATCTCTCGGAGAAAAGGAATTAAAGCTCACGTGGTTCTTTACATTCGTTCTGATATCTACTTACCTTATCCCATTCTAGGACTCTTCTTCATGCTTTGCATCTGAGCTCCTGACCATTGTGTCATCGTCGAGTTCTTTATCCGAGTCTGACTCGATTAAGTGGTCATTATTTTGAATTCGCATCTCTGCCCTCTTCCAATCGTTTAGGCAAACTTGACCTAGAGTCTCGGGCATGAGTATTGATCTCTTCTCGCTTAATATGTGACCAAATTGGCTAAAACGTTGCTCTACCGCTAGAGTTGAGCAAGGAACGGCGAATATTTGACGAGCGATTGCCTATAGAGTAGGAAATTTGTATTTCTTTAGATGGCTCCGTCATTCTATAATGTTGAATTCCTCTTCTTCTTCACCTCGATTTTTAAAAAAAAAAATAGATGACCCGGCGGGTTAACCCTATGGGTCAACCCTTCGAGTTCGACCTACCGGCTCCACGGGTTAAAATCAGCATGACCATAACCCTAACCCTTGACCCGCCTCGACCCTGACCCTTGTCGACCCTAACCCGCCGGGTCGTCGACCCTTCGGGTTCCCGTTAGGTCCGGGTCGACCCTTGACCCTTGCTCATGTCTATTTGATGTGTCCCGATCGACGACCAAACAACCTCCGATTGAGAAGATTTTCTTGTATGTTGTTCACCTCATGATAGGCTTCATTTTGTACGGTTGGATCGTCGTTTTGAGCCTCCAATCTCATATCCCCTTTTCTAGTGTCCTCTCTTGAGTTTTGTTGATTTCCACCAATAAGGTGATGAAATTTGGAGATTCAACCAAGCTTGTTGGTGCTTGATGATATTGTATGCCTCTAGCTTTGTCTAGGGAAGATTGTACCCACTTGTTATTGTTGATAGTGGAAGTTTCTGGCTCCCGTGGTTGTTTCCCCATTTTGGGGTTTTCCACGTAAATCTGATGTTCTTTGCGCTTGGTTATTTTATCTTCTATTTGTGTCTGATTGTTGGTTTTTTGGGTTGCTTGAGTTTGGCTCTCTGGTTTACAATTCTTGTCCATCCCGATTCGTGTGTGTTAAAGGGGTGTGTCTGACGTCCCCTTCTTCCCGGACAACATGATGGAATTGCTAGTTTGTTCCAAGTTAAATGCTTCAAAGAGAGTTTGGTCATTAGTAACAAATATTTGTTCATAAAAAGATTATAGTTATTAGCTCAAAATGGGAGAGCATTGTGCTTGTGCACAAAGATGTGGGTTCAAATCCCACATAGCTTATTGAATTCATAAACCAATATTTATCTTATTTGATTGAGGTCATTTCCTAGTGATGCAAAGCGAAGAGATGATTACAGAAAACAAACAAAATATCTAGATTTTTGTATTAGCCTATGTGGGAGTCGAACCCACATCTTGTGCACATGCTCGACCATTTGAGCTAATAGGCTTCAAAAAAAGTTTCAAGTAATTTTATGTCCTCTCATATGTTATACCAAGACTAAATGTGTAATTCAACAAAGTACAAACCCAATCAAGCCAATAAGAATGATGTCAGGTAAAAGCAAAGGTAGACAATGAATTTGCATAAACCCAACATGAAAATTCTTTGATGCTTACTTTTCTCAATTAATTTACGGAATCACATAACTCTAAATTATTTATCAATCATGCAACATTAAGCCGAAACTATTACTCCATGAAACTCCTTCAATGCTTGCTTTCATCACTTGGCAATCTAGCATGAACTTGTTTGTTTAGTTGCTAATTAGCCGGTAGGCAAGAAGATACGGAGCATAAGCTAACTTAATTTTAGAAGTTGTTAGCATGTTCCAACATCAAAGTTGTGCTATGAGATAATATTAACCAAAGTTCTATGATTTATGCACTAAAATGCTTTAACATCCCATAAACTCCTATCAAAATCGGAAAATACCTTGGTTCAACCTCTCTCAATCATGAAAGAGAAAGGAAAAGGAAATACATAACAAATAGCTAGACAAGATTCAAATTCTTAAAAAGAAAAAAGAGTGCACTGGGATCAAACAGATATGTGCACTTGTGCATTAGTGTTTAGTTCCGCTTGCACCAGCGGTGATGGAGATCATTGTCCCCTTCTTATCATAAGGGTCAGAAAGCAACTAAGTCAATTCAAAACGATCAAGTGCTTTGTTTAGGTCTTTGATGATGCTGGCAACCTCTTTAAGTAGGGCAGAATCAACTGAATCGATCTCTTTAATCAAACTAACTACAATTTGCACATCTTCAACCTTCAAAAGAAAACATATTTCAAGAGCTGATCTATCAGAATAGGGATGTGTTACATGTGTACCAACACAAAATCTGTTATGGAATATAAACAAGCAAATAGGATCAATAAAGGAACAATCATTTCCTTATTAATATGTCAATTCAAAAACAACCCAAGCAATAAAGTGATTAATAAAAAGGGTCATCTTCTCTTTGACATCGGTTAATGCTTGAGGAGTTACATGAGCCTTGGCACAATCATCCCATAAACTACTATCTACTGCTTTTGATTCCAAAACTCTAATCTCGTATTCAAGTTGCAAACCAACCCGAAACCCCTAATTCGAATAGCCTCCAAATGCAAACCAACCCCAAATACTGATGCCGAACGGGAGTTAATAGAGCCAATCAGGGACTATAACAGTCCGAAAGAGGCGTACAATCCTTGAGGATCGGAGGATGTGAAGTAGAAAACCCCAATCGAGCAAGAGATTGTCAATCGGAATGAGATCTGAGATCTCAGTAAGAGATTAGAGAGGAAGAGAATTGGGAGAAAGATATTTTCATTAGTTGATTCAGAATATGGAAAATACAAGCTTATATAAGCCTTGAACCGGGTTTGACAAATAACACATAAAACATAAAGGGAACCGGGTTCATTACTAAAATAAAACCATAACCCACAAACTAGCCCTGCATCAAATCCCCAATTCAAAAACACAAAAAACCCCTAAATCTGACAACAAGTTCAAAGGGAAGAAAACTTACTCCGGCCGCCAACATCCCCAGGTCTCCACCTCGCCAGTTCCCTTCGTAGGCATCGTTCTCTCCACGAGCGAAGAGGCAGGTCGTTCTCCCCACGAGCGAAGAGGAAGGTCTCACTCCTGTCTATCAATTTGGGTTTTAATTTTTAATTTTTTATTATTATTTTAACGGAAGACGCTAATGATTTTAACAGAGGGGCACGAGGTAAAAAACTTACAACCCTCAGGGCACAGGGACTGCAACAAGTTTCCATATTTGCATAAAAAAATCCAAACAAAAATTATAGAAGACATGAATTCACATGATTTAGTTTGTTCAATCAACGGACGCGCCTCTTCCAAACCCCTCCTTGCCCCAAACCTTTCCCCCAAAAAACTCTTCAGTTGAAAACCCTAGATCTGAAATCAATCTCTCCAATGAAATTGTTTTCGGTCCAATCAACTCCAAACATGCCTTTTGGCGGATCAAAATTTCCGTCCGATCTTTCTGTAAAACCTTGGTACTTGGCTATCTCTCTCTGTTGGGGGAACTCTGCATCTGGGTAATCGCCCTTTTTCCGAACGCCTGCTTGTTGCTTGGGGAATGTTCAACCTCTGCTCTCCCTGTCGGCTGCAGTCGGGTTCACCTTTCTCAGAGACGATCAAATCATGGGGGTCAAAGCCTGGTCCGGAATGTCCGTCCCCTGCCCTTGTCATCGTTTATGATTGTGGCGCTGCGCTCCTCTGTACTTCTGCTCGAAAGCGCCCTTGAGGGGGCTCTGTACTGGTCGGCTCTGCTTCTATGCCGGAGGCACATCATTTCTGGTCGGTTCAGTATGGGTATGTTTCTAAATCTCTCTCCAATCCCCGCTTCTCGTCATATCTATAAGAACAACTGGGGTTGTCTATCTTCAGCACCCATTTATAACATTCTCCCTTCTCTCACTTTCTGTAACTACTATTGTTTTCTCTCTAACCTTCCAATTTTTGCCTTAACCATGGCTTCCTCCTCAAAGGAGAAAGGGAAAAAACCAATGGGGGATGAACCCCTCATCCCCCACCCAAAACCATCCCGAAAGGGCAAAAATCAGATTCACAGTGAACAAATTCCTGTTATGGAGGACTGTAACAAGGCCAACGTCGACGATGGAGAACAAAGGAGGAAGGTGAAGAAAGATAGTCCCCCCCCCCCCCAGGTGAAATTGGACAAACTGAAAGCAATCCAGGGCTGTATCCAGGCCAACATCTCTTCTCTGAATACATTCTCTCTTTATGCTACTATTGTGGGCGACTCGGTCTGTTTCGGTATGTGTTCAACCTATGTTAGTAGAACTATCTATAATTCAAGCTCCGCTTTGTTCATCTCGATTATGATCAGTTTGTCGTTCTGCACTGTCACTTGGTTTACAATTCCGGTTATTTTCAGTTTTAGCTCTACAAATGCTTTAAGTCTAATTTGGCTCGAAATCCCAACTCGTACTTTCTGTTGGGTGAGTATATCTTACTGTCATCGATTCTCCATGGGCAATCAACAATGGCAATTCATTATCGTCTGCAAATAATAGGATCTAAGTGCTCAACAAAAACCAAACAAACCATAGTTATTAGATGGTGAACAATCTGGTTTAGAAGAATGATATTGGATAACTTAGATAATTGGAAAAGGGCTTGTAAGTTAAGCATAAAAGGAGAAGACCAAAAACTCCCGTGTAAAAGCAAAGACAGACCAAGAAAGATCATGACAAACCGCCAATGGAGAAAACCGCCAGAAGGCAAATACAAATTAAACTTCGATGGATCGAGCTTTGCAAATTCCAAGAGCTCCATAGGATACATCATTCGGGACTGGAATGGTAACCCTATCTTCATGGATGGCGGTCCAGTCGGTAGACAATCTCCAATTATGGCGGAAGCTTTAGCACTTAGACAAGGCATTGAAAAGGCAAAAGAATTAAAAATTGGTGACCTAATCATAAAAGGAGACTAAAAAATAATCACTGACTATTTACAAACTAAAACAAACTGCCCATGGGAAATAGAGATGATAATGTCATATATTCTCGTATTACTTCAAGAAATACAACACATAGGGATATCCCACATTCCCCGGATTGGTAACAGAGTGTCAGATAAGGTTTCACACCTTAGCTACTTTACCAGGGGACCAGATTTATCTCATGATTTCAGGTCTTCTTGACCTCATCCGGCATGATGCTTTCGGGTAGTTAACTCACCCGAATCCTTACCTAATCAAAAAAAAAAAAATATCAACCGACACAACAAATGTGTTATAGATCAAAACCTCACAAACATCAAATTTAGCCTATCATTTATTTAAGATCCTCATACTGTCTAAAGTGATAAATATATAGATGATGGCGAACGCCAAAAAGTAACAAGAAGCAAGACCATACGAAGGGTCTTGCATAAAAATACGAGACTACCCACAAAAAAACTCCCCACTCACGGAATAACTGGAATCCCACTACAACCTCTCTCCAACCGGCTTCTTTAAATATAATACATATTTTCATAAAAATTATATGGAAATAATATAATGAAAATATGCGCAATATTAAAAGAAGCCAATTAACAAAGTATACTCACCCCTAATATTTGTCAACCAATCATGTAAGGAATCAGATCCAAATAATTCACAAAAAAGGCCTAAGCCCAATCCTAAACCATATGCCCAGCCCAAAAAACAACATAAAAGCACCTACTAAAATCTATACCAGCAGATCGATGCACGAAAGGCCATCAGAGGAGCAAACGCATCCACCAAAAACTACGACAGCAAGCAATGCAAAAGCACAACCAAACCAATGCAAAAACCCGCCAGCTGAACAAACATCAGTAGCCTACTAGCCTCCCAGAAGCAACCAGCATCCAAGACGAAAAAGCAGCAGCACCAAAGTTCAGAATTCAACAGATAGAAATTTTTTAAAGTTGAACCACCCAACAGCTTGTTCAACCATAATCCACCAACAGCAGAGATCCTACCACCCCATCAGATTCGCAGGGGCTACTCACACTCAATCCGGGTTGGTCATATGTTTCATCCGAGGACGAATCCCCACACTCATCGATATCCGAATCATCGTTGAAATAGACAGCATCACCATCTCCACTACTGGGATCCTTAATCTCCGACATTACTTTGAACAGTTCATCCATCGTAAGGGAGAGCTTAACATCACCCGAGATGCGTGACTTGGTGCCCCTCAACCGATATGCACCCTTCTTGACACCACTCCTTACCTTCCATCTCATGAGGTCGTCCGGTGTTTTACATTCATTTATTTCAAGCTCCCCATCCCCGTTTGCATATATTCCCGCCTCCGCAGCCCATGATGAAGCGACCAACCGGGCACAAGCAAGGGACTTATCTCGATTCAAATCACCCGCGGCTGCCTCGGCTGCTTGTTTCTCATTCTCCATAGCAGCCTGTGACCCATCCGGGGTTAAATTCTCACTCGTCACCACATTCTCACTAGTCACTACTCTCCATATCCTGACTCTCCCCCTTATTCGCCCCCTCCTTCACATTTTGGACACCAATGGATGTTGTAGCAGCTGCTAATGGAGTCTCCAAGCAAACAGAATTCAGCCTGCTCGAGTCCCCAACAGCAGCATCAGAACAAACACCAAGATCCTCATACTGTGCCAACACTGGATATGTTTACTGAACAAGAAGACACAAAAACATAAGATCCTAGTCCAAAAAAATGCAAAATCACCTTTCAATCATGATAAGCATTGGAAGCCGGATATTGGCTGACAATCGATGAGCATCCCGGATCAAGCTCCAGGCGAAGGTAGACTTCTCATTTGTATCCAACACCCAAACAATCAAACCCAGAGTTCTCTCATCATTGCAGCCCCGTTTTGCACCCCCATTCAAACACCAGAAAAGCCAATTCCCAACGATCCCTCAATTCCCAAATAGACAAATTGACTACACTCTGACTAGGAACAATGCCAGAATCATCAAGAAAAGCAATGGCTTCACTTTTCAGCTCAAAACCCTTTGCCTTATCTACCAATTCAATCATCTTACTAACAACCAACTCATCATTCTCATTCCTCTCACCACTGATTCCCTTCAAATCTGCTGATAATATAGCTTGTAAAGGAGAATAGGTGAAAGTAGAATAGAAAAACAGCTTATTGTTTACAATGTAAAAAATAACACTAACTAAACTAAAACTAAAATGCAGTAGTACTAATAGGTAATTGAAAATAAATGTTTCAGCTTGTAGTTGCCCTTGAGAATAGGACAAAATTAAAGCTCCATTTGCACCTGATGTAGTAGCACATTTGATCAACCTTCACATTCAACTTGAGCAATCTGACTCCTGCACTACCTTTTCCCTGCCCTTCTTCAATTCAGTGAGAAAACAACCCTTTAACATCCTGCTTGCTTCAATGCATATACCATCCATTCCCGGTTCAAAAATCTGATGTCCATCCACACCCTGCATTTGTCCATCAATACACCCTGCGTCCACCCTGGTTGCTTCAATGCATATCACTACCTTTGCATTTGCGTTACTTGCTTCCAACAACAACCCATTTAAACTTCGAAAAAAATTAACAAGTGATTCTCCTTTATGACAGTAACAAGTAGCACTGTACAAACTGATCAGCAAGTTGTAGGAGCTCCCATTACAACCCAACTCAGCAACTATGACAGCAACTCTGACAGCTAGACCACTCACACTCCCCCATTGAGCCTAACTTGTAAAACTGTACCCAACAGATCCAAAGACCCAATGCTGAAGGCCAAGAAGAACAACTTGAGCACTCCACCCATCGGTTTATCCATCCGAGTATGCCCGGATCGAACACAAAACTCATGCTGCTGTCTGTTTCTAAATCTGCAGACCAACAATCGGGGTTGTTAGGCACCCAAGCAAGGGTTCCACCCAAATCAAAAACCATAATCCCACTCCGGCCTATATATGAAGTTGCCCTCGTTCTTCTTCGATCAATAGGAATCGCAGCGGCTCTGCCCCTGTCAAAGGGCATGGAATTCAGGGGATCTTTGATAAGATGGCGACTTTGCAAAGCACCAATGTCTAAGTTGTTACCAAATTGATCACTCGATTGAGTCGATGCCATGTCAATTGCTCTCCGTTTACCAATCTCAACAGCAAAAACATGAAAACTACCACCAGGGTCGAAAATGGGTGTGCCTACTGACCTAGGCATTCCCTCAAACACCTGGTATGCAGTTTTAGCTTTACTCGAGCCGATTGAAACATCAATACTTCCAATTACTACACAAGTCTCAATGACAGGAAATTCCACAAACAGTTTATGTGCAGTCAGAGTTTCAAGCAAATCCTTTGAGCTCACCTTATAATGAACCCACTTAGTCTTGATCGACTCAGACAAGGCATCAACCATTTCACCCAATTCCTCAAATTCTACTTCAACAATTTCAAGTGAAAAGATTGGGAATTACCTTGGGGCGACTGAGTTGAATTTGCATGTCTTTTGGACCCTCGATGATGATCCTTTGATTAATTCGATGCTCGCAAGAATCAATTTCTCGACTCGCCTCTGCAACCGGAACTTCACTTTGATTATTGTCAGCCTATGAACTCAACGGAGGCTTGATTTCTTGGTTCTTGTCTGCGATTTCTTCGACCCGAGCCAGTTCTGATTCTTAACACTCTCCTCAACTGCACCTTCTTCTTCGGTTGATGGCTGAATTTTGCTCCGGCAGGGCTCCTCGTGCATTTTTTTAACCAACGCCTCCATCCTGCGGAGGTTGAAACCCGTCGTCGATCTCGGCCTCGAGAAACAACTCCAATCGATAACATCCGTCATCCGATACTGCTCTCCAGGGCAAAAAAATTCTATGCATTCGATCCTCCCAAACCTAGCGAACAAGCAATCCAGCTCTTCCCACGAAATCAAATACCTCAGTAGATGAATATTGAGGATAAAGAAAAAGATCCTGCTTTCTTTACACCACACCTCCATACCAAAAGTATTCATTTTTCAAAGAAAAAGTTTTCAATACAAAGTTCCTGCTTTTCTTATTCCTTATCACGCTCCCTCCCTTTCCAGAAAATCAAAAATTGAATGAATTTAATAAAAACAAAAGGCAACACCTTTTTCACCTTTTGCTTTCAACAAGATGGAATTCTCATCATTCTCACCACTCAGACCTTTGTGTTGCCTAGCTTTACCCTCTTTCCATCACCAATACATCATTCTAGCTATCTCCCAGACGCACACAAACACGACAATCAACAGTGATAAGCACAACTGGTTGTAGTTAGTGTAGTATTCTTGAATTCAATTCAATGGGCATCTTCATCCAAAGCAGTTGCATCCTCCTCCTGGTAGTGGTAGTGATACCCTCGTGCTGTACTAGTGCCGCTGCTTCGGCTAAGTCAGTGCAAGAAAACAAGGATGCAGAGGCACTTCTCCTCTTCAAGAAGATGATCGACAATGACCCAAACGATGTCCTTTCAAGCTGGCTGATAACCAAGAATCCCTGCACTTGGGAGAGGGTCACCTGCAACCCCCTCAGTCGTGTTGCCACCGTCGACCTCAGCTGGTCTTTCCTGGGAGGAACCCTCAATTTCGCCCCCTTTGCTTCCCTTGACATGCTGACTGCTCTTAATCTGTCTGCAAACTACTTTTCCGATTCCGACTTCAACTCCTCCGCCCTCCTCCAACTCCCTTCCTCCCTCCAGAAGCTCCAACTGTCCTCCACCAGGCTCCAGGGCGTCCTCCCTGCTTCAGAGTTGTTCTCCCGTTGTCCTAATCTAGTCTCAGTTGACCTCTCCTTGAACAACTTCACTTCCTTCCATCCAAACAACTTGTTGTCCCTCTCAGACAAGCTTGAGGTGCTAGACCTCTCCTCTAATAGACTGGCAGGGCCTCTTGTATCATCCTCTTCTTGTGGCTCGCTGTCGAGCCTCGATCTGTCGCACAATCAGATCAGTGGCTCTATCCCTGTCTCACTTTCCAACTGCACCAACCTCAGGACTTTGAATCTGTCTATCAATTTGCTCACCGGGGAGATCCCGAAGTCACTTGGGAGACTCAACAGCTTGCAGAGGTTGGACGTGTCCCACAATTACCTAGCCGGCACCATTTCTAGTGAGCCCTGCAACTCACTTCAGGAGCTGAGGTTGGGGTACAACAACTTATCCGGGTTGATCCCCACCACACTGGCTTCTTGTTCTTGGCTTCAAATTCTTGATTTGTCCAACAACAACCTGTCAGGATCATTTCCTGGATCAGTCCTGTCTAGTATGGGGTCATTGGAGATGTTGCTATTGAGCAACAATGCCATATCAGGGTCATTCCCCACCACTACATCGGCCTGCAAGAAGCTCAGAGTGGTGGATTTCAGCTCTAACAAACTCACTGGTTCCATCCCACCAGAAATCTGCCCAACCGGAGTACCATCGGCCCTGGTTGGTATTAATGAGTTAAAGTCACAGTTGATTGTCATTGTCATTGTCATTAATTTTCTTCTACTTTCGCACAGGAAGAGCTGAGACTTGCAGACAATCTGTTTTCAGGGCAAATTCCAAAAGAGGTCTCACGATGTACAAAACTACGAACCCTGGACTTGAGCCTCAACTACCTAAATGGATCCATCCCGGGCGAGATAGGCAGGCTTGAGAATTTGGAGCGGCTAATAGCCTGGTACAACAACCTGGAGGGAGAGATCCCTAGAGAGATAGGGCAGTGTGGGAGCTTAAAAGATCTCATCTTGAACAACAACCTGCTCAGTGGCGAAATTCCGAAAGAGTTGTTCAACTGTAGCAATCTGGAGTGGGTTTCACTCACCAGCAATGTGCTGAGCGGTGAGATCCCCACAGAGTTTGGGGTTCTGACAAGGCTAGCAGTGCTGCAGCTGGGCAACAACAGCTTGGCGGGGGAGATACCGTCAGAGCTATCCAACTGCAGCAATTTGGTATGGTTGGATCTGAGCACCAACAGGTTAACAGGAGAGATCCCACCAAGGATCGGGAGGCAGCAGGGGTCCAAGCCTTTGAGTGGCATACTATCAGGGAACACTCTAGTCTTTGTGAGGAATGTGGGCAACTCCTGCAAAGGAGTCGGCGGGTTGTTGGAATTGGCAGGCATCCGGCCAGAGAGACTGTTGCAGATCCCTACTCTCAAGAATTGCGATTTCACAAGGTTGTATTCAGGGCCCATACTCTCACTCTTCACTCAGTATCAAACGCTCGAGTACCTTGATCTTTCCTACAATCAGCTCCACGGGAGCATCCCGGATGAGTTCGGAGAGATGGTAGCGCTGCAAGTGCTGGAAATCTCTTACAACAACTTGTCCGGAGAGATCCCAGCGTCTCTTGGCCAGCTCAAGAACCTTGGGGTGTTCGACGCCTCTCACAACCGATTGCAGGGCCCCATCCCTGATTCCTTCTCCAACCTTTCCTTCCTAGTTCAAATCGATCTCTCCAACAACCAGTTGACAGGTCAAATTCCAACAAGGGGACAGTTGAGCACTCTCCCTGCGACCCAGTATGCCAATAACCCGGGGTTATGCGGGGTACCGTTGCCCGAGTGCCCCACGCCGGACAGCCCCGGCGATGACAACAATAACAACAACGACGACAACAACACGGGGCGGAACAGGAGCAGTGGGGCGCCATGGACTAACAGCATTGTCCTCGGGGTTTTGATTTCAATCGCCTCCTTCTGCATCTTGGTCGTGTGGGCAATCGCCATGCGTGCTAGGAGGAGGGACGCCGAAGAGGCCAAGATGTTGCGCAGCCTCCAACGCGGAGATACAGCGACAACCTGGAAGATTGACAAGGAGAGAGAGCCCCTAAGCATAAACGTGGCGACCTTCCAGCGACAGCTAAGAAAGCTCAAGTTCTCGCAGCTGATAGAAGCCACAAACGGGTTCTCAGCGGACAGTCTGATAGGGTGCGGAGGGTTCGGGGAGGTGTTCAAGGCGACCCTGAAAGACGGATCTAATGTGGCCATAAAGAAGCTGATACAGCTGAGCTGCCAGGGGGACAGGGAGTTCATGGCGGAGATGGAGACCTTAGGGAAGATAAAGCATAGGAATCTGGTCCCCTTGCTGGGTTACTGCAAGGTTGGGGAGGAGCGGCTCCTAGTGTACGAGTTCATGGAGTATGGCAGCCTGGAAGACATGCTACATGGTAAGAGCGACAGCTCCAGGTTCAACCCCTACAAAGAGAGGAGGGCGCTGACTTGGGAGGAGAGGAAGCAGATTGCCCGTGGAGCTGCCAAGGGGTTGTGCTTCCTCCACCACAACTGCATCCCACACATAATCCACAGGGACATGAAATCAAGCAACGTGCTCCTGGACCAGGATTTGGAGGCTAGAGTCTCCGACTTCGGGATGGCAAGGCTGATAAGTGCCCTTGACACGCATTTGAGCGTGAGCTCTCTAGCGGGCACCCCAGGATATGTGCCCCCGGAGTACTACCAGAGCTTCAGGTGCACCTCCAAGGGGGATGTCTACTCCTTGGGAGTGGTGCTGCTCGAGCTGCTCACTGGCAAGAGGCCTACCGACAAGGATGATTTCGGGGATACCAATTTGGTTGGGTGGGTTAAGATGAAGGTGCGAGAAGGGAAGAGGATGGAGGTGATTGACCCTGAGCTGCTGCGTTTGGCCAGCATTAATAATAAGCACAAGCCCACGCCAACGCCAAAGCCGGCCGACGATGACTCGGAGGCAGAGGAAGTGCCAGCTGATGAATTAGAGGAGGTCAAGGAGATGGGGAGGTATCTTGACGTAACCTTGCTGTGTGTTGATGACTTCCCTTCTAAAAGGCCTAATATGCTTCAAGTGGTTGCCATGTTGAGGGAGCTTGTCCCACCTGGCTCAGCCAATAGTTCCACTAGTAACAGCACTTGACCCAAGCTCAGCCCATATATATAATATGCATTCTTCCCTCCCTTCCGTCAAGCTCTATTACAATTACAACGTACTATATGTATACCCACAAATATATTGTTTCCGTCTTTCTCATCAGTATTGTTTTTGCGTTGTGGTTTGCTTAATTAAATAGTGCTTATGATCGATTGTGAAACTAGCTAGCTCTATCGGTTGCGCCTAAGCATATCTTCTTTGTAGATACTAGATATAAACCGTGCGGATTGTTGATTTAATTACTTAAATAATAATTATAAAAAAATACAAAGTAAATCTCTAAATTAATACAAATTCCTACCAAGTCTTAACTATCTATAATATCTAGATGACAGTAGTAATAGGCTTTCATGTAGCTGGTCGTTGGATTCGTTTCCTCTGCTCAGTTTTTCAGTTTCCCTCTCTGCAGAGAGGAGATTCAACTCCAGGCCTACGACTTTACTTCTTAAATCGGCGTTTTTGTTCTCCAACGGGCTCATGATCTCCTTTTTTGACTCAAAATCAATCTTCCCAACCTGCATTCCTTCTAATTCCTTCAATCGGTCAATCTCATCTGTTAAGGCTGTTATTTTGGAAGAAGCTTCATACTCTCCATCATGAATCTTGCTGTAAGTGTGGCACACACGTTCTCCTCCTCTAATACTGATCCTTCTAGGTCCATGATTATCCGTTTGAGTCCTACAATATCCACCCTTAAATCCGTGGCTTCGTTTGTTATCGACCTGATTTAATCTTACAGACTGCTCTTCTGGTTATTCAAGGATTCTACTTCACATTCAAGGCCCTGCACCTTCTCAGACTTCCTCTCTGACTCAGACTCCATCTCTGCTTTCAGTGTTGCCAATGTCGTTAGTTCCTTCTCGAAACTGTTTAAGTAATCAAAAAGCTCCTTCATCTGAGCAAACACTTCACCGTTCTTGTTGATCAGCTGCTCCTCCAGCTCACTCTTTTGGCCACGTATCGTCTCGGCTTCTTTCTCCTTCTTGAGTTTCAGTCTACTTGCAAGGTTGTACATAGTCGCCAAGAACACCAATACATGTTGTTTCATGGACAGCGCAACCCACATTCCGTATAGTTTCCGTAAGCTTCCTAAAAGTATTAAGAGTAAGTAACCAAGAATGAAATTATATATTATTCACTATTTGAACATCAAATTTTATATCAGAAAGATCAACTGCTGGTAAATGGAGCTCATAATATTCACAAGTATTGGGGACAATTTTCACCCATATGGATAACACAGTTTATCTACAGTGATTAGAAGTCCTAGAACTGTGAATCATGTGTGAAAAGTTGAAGCAGGACTAACCATCCATCAAGTTATGAACTCTTGCTTGGCAAAAAGAAATATGTCAACCATATATCAAGTAATCAATAGATAACTAATTAAGAAACAGGCAAATACAATCTATCAATAGAAAACTGTAGTTCTAACTCGTAAGAATTCAACTTCGGGGATTGTTTACAACCTAACCACAATGAACCTTTAAATGAATTAGGTCAAGTTTATTTCATGTTGAATCAAAGAAGGTATGCATCAAAATGTGTATGGCTGTTTCTTAAATGAATTAGGTCAAGTTAATTTCATCTGCAAGTTAATTTGTTAATGAATATAAATATTACTCACCTAAATTCTTAAATAAATACTTTTAGTTGTGATTTTAGCACGTAGAAGTTCTCGATATAGAATGTGTATGGCTGAAGTTGAAAATAACGTGATACCATGTTCTTTTGGAGCTTCCAAATCATTAGCAGAATGAGATTTACATTACCTGCAGGCTGCAGCCAAAGCTTGATGATAGATGTTGGTCAGAAATAGAATGTTCGAGGGAGAATCCATTCTAAGTAGCTCAAAGATGTAAGCATAATTGTGTCTCATTATAATAAGAACATGAAAGAAAAGGAAGCTGATGATAGTAAATAAAAGCTTACCTAAGCCCAGGCGTGAATATCCAATTTCACTAATCTTCAAGTTGGAGAACTCATACATTGGGAATTTCCCAAACTAACACAACAGAAATCCTCCAAGATAAATAAATAATACCTCATTCTATTGAAACAAGGGAGAGGAAGCTAACCATGACAAAATGATAAGGGAAAGCTCAAGAAAATGCAGTAAAAAAGAAGAGTTAAGAACATAAATAGCATGAAAACAAAGGGAAAAATCACTTCAACCAATACTGATTAAAATGTTGGGAAAATCTAATACCCATCATTCTAGAAGTGGGAGAAAAAACTCAGAAATTGGCAAGCCATAATGCCTCAATTCAGAAAGTGTTGAAATTCGGACAGACAACATCAGACCCAGACGCAAAATAAATTTCACAACCACCACTATCCATTTCATTTGCACTTCCCTAGTAGCGTAATTACACCAATTATTTTACTGTAATAATCAATGACTCAATACTTCTATTACTGAGAATAGGGATAAGGAATTTGAAACAATTCAACAACTTCAAAACAATGTGAAGGACTGGCAGACTTTATGTGCATTTTTTCTTTATAACTATACTACTATTTCTTATTAAATGAAGCAATACTCCCCCCTTAACGCTGGGATTGTCACCATCTGCATAATAGTTGGAAGACAACAAGATAGAGAAGTTTAACTTTTATAGTGGTGGATTCACAAGAAAGACAAATTACCCCACCCTGACCTCATCTGCTCCAGTAACTGCTGAAAGTTAACTTGCTGCACATTTTGGCCATCCCCACCACCACCAATTACCTCCCCCGTGAATTGTATGGTGGTAAACTTATTATCAATCCCAGATGTATCTTCAAACACCTGCAAAGGAAACATTCATATTCCAACATTAAATTGATCAACATGTTCCACAATTCGATATTTTTTTCAAACATCCCTCATGCAAGGAAAAATAATATAAAGCGAAAAACATGCTAGGAACAGACTTGGCAGGACAGGTTCAGAAGGCACATAAATCAAGGTGAAGATAGAAGCCTGTCAACTTCCCAATGCCCTTCTTTTCCATCGTTAATCAACTAATTACTCGTATAGAAATGGTAAATGCCCATCAGTTGAGAAAGTATTAGAAAAGAATCATCAACAAATCCAACAAGCAGCAAAGCACTTCACGTGGATTCCCATAATTTCATGTGTGGTGAAGCCACCTCCACACCAAAGAGTGAGTCAGCTTGGTCAAATTGTGAATAGCACGGAAAGTGTGAGCAACAGGCTTTACGTCCTGTATTCCAAGTTGGCAAGTTGCCTAATTACAGTTTCTCCCGTAAACATGGAGAAAAGTAAACAATATGTAGACCTCCCTCATAAAAGGTACATTTGCACATTTGCACTGAACTGTCAACCTGGTGACTTTAGGCAGATTGTCCATGACTGGTGCAGATGTAGAGCAATAAATGAATTACTCATCAATCAAAGAAATAATAACTGAGGAAGCTAAGTGAGGAAAATAAAACATTCCATACGCATGGAAAACAAGAGTCACAAAGTATTAGATTATCTCAATTAGAAAGCATTTATTTTACAGAGAGTATAAATTGAATTATACAAAGTTTTCCAAACGCAAGCACAGGTAGACAATCATCTATCGAAACAATCGATCAGTCAACTAATTTTTTTTCCTACCCAGAATCTGTAGAGATTCCATCCATTCATATAGCAGTCTAACCGTTGCGAGAGCAACTGAAGGAGAGAGAGACTACTATATATAATTACCTGCACGACAGCCTTCTCTCCGTCAACTTCCAGGACTTGACCTCGACGAGTACTTCCATCTCCTAGACGGATATTCACAATCTCCTGATATTTTGGTCCCTGCCACAACAAACCGTAAAAAAAAAATGAGGATTATCTTGAAAGTGGAGAAACCTATGCCAGTTAAGTTATGGGAAGAAAATATAAATGCAGAAAATGCAGCAAGAAGCTCAAAGCTACCTTCACTTTATCAAGGATAACCAGTGGCCCAGCAACTCCAGAAACAGTTCGATACTCTATGCACATAAATTGGAACAGGTCAGTCATCCATAGCCCAAACACAAAAAATTTTAGGGATGCCGGATATAATATATCAGGTCAATTTCCACAAACTACAAGCCTAAAAATTCCAACTCTGACGATTCATGCCAAGAGATCAACAAGACCGTGAAAATCAAGAGAACTTACCCATCCCGATCTCCAGATTGCCGTCATCCATCTCGAAATAGTTTTGTACCGTGCCCATTCTCAGACTGTCGAAAAATATAAAACCAAACAAAAATTAACATCCAGATAAAAAAAGCCATTAAAGAATAGCACATCTCATATCTTTCAACAAATTCTTCAATAAAAAAAGGACACTTCCAAAACGATTTATAATTGAAGAAAACAACTGAAAAGCGCACAGAACAGCTCACAATTTTGCCACAATTCGCACAATATCAGAATCGTCGTTTGCTCACAAACACATCCAGGAAGCGATATTTAAAAAATTCAAAAGACGAAAGTGATACAGAACCGTAAAAAAACTGTCACCGCAACGCCAATCTATTACGGGCTTCAAATCATCAATCGAAACTTTTTAGAGTGAATTCTTACATAGAAATCTCAAGAGATGAGTAATTTCAGATTGAATTGAGGAGGAAGATCTGCAGGAGCCTCAGGAACTCAATACACAAAGGAGAGGTGTGGGGTGGGGATGAGAAACGACCCTTTTCCTTCATGACCTCATTACCCCCTCCTTTTCCACCTCCCATCTGCAATAACTTCATGAGCTGCTCATTCACATTGTCCAATTCACCGCCCTTGCTCTTGTTTTCACCCTTGCCAGAGATCCACACCTCTGCATGTTTACCTGATTTCTCCAGCTTCTTGACCAGTAAATAAGGCTCTACATCCCCTGCCACAGTCACCTTTCCTTGCTGCATATATATGGCAACTGCATACACACCTATACACAGAAATCACCACGCGTAAAAAATAGATTTATATTTAGAAGGAAATGTAAAATCTGAATCTCTATGGAGTAAAAAATAGTGTGTTCTTGCCATCAATTTTCTGTAAGATCTTCCTGACTTCTCTCTTGCACCCATCACAGTCTATATTAACCCTCAAAATGCAGGGCTGCGCCAAAAAAAGACTAATGAATAGAAGAAGAAGAAGAACAACCTATTTAAGAGATAAACAATACCAACTCAAGAACAAAGAAGAGATCAAAGAGACCTGCGAGATAACAAGGTAAAAGAGATTCACAATGAAAGCAAGAAGGTGAAGAGAATGGGAAATTCGAAGTAAACCTGAAATTCCAATAGCAAAAAAAAAAAAAAGCACAGCTTGAAATCAGCAACATGAAGGCAAAATGAAGTTGCACTCGAATTCAACGACAGAAGGAGGATACAAAAATTTCAATCCAACACGATGAAGATGAAATTAGATTGTACCGGAACTCAATTAAGACCTGGGAAAAAAAGATAAAAGGGGTTCCATAATCGGTGGTAATAAGTTAATTGTTGCTTTTTTTCGCCTGGAACAAAAGAAAGTCAAGTCACAACTTCATATATCAGTAAAGAAACTCAGTTGTTGTTTTTTACAATTTTACCCCTGGGAACAAAAGAAAGTGAAGTCACAACTTCACAAATCAGTAAAGCTACTATATTTGCAAGAGTTCATCTAATATGGCGATTAATAAATATTCAAACCCCGGCCCAAGCCCTAATTTTAACTAAACATAAGTAAAATTTAAAACAAAGAAGTAAAGGGGCTAGAGATAGAGGTCTTGGAAGTAGTATTAATGTATCTCTCCACCACAACCACAAGGGAAGAAGCTTCACCTCTGTAGTGAAACATGATGAATCAGATACATCTCTTTTTTTTTTTTTGGAGGGAGGGGGGGGGGGAGAGAATCTGAATATGGTGGTAATTATGAAGCTAATTTTCACCCAACAAATGTTGTCAGTAAGATCTAGAAAGTTTACCAAAAAAAAAAAATTGATGAACATGCCAATGACGTTATTATAGGAAAAAGTGATGAGATCACACACACATCAAAGAAAAGGCACATCTTTGAAAGGGTGAAAAATATCACCAAGCAAGCAACCACATATAACAACTTCTAAATATCATGATTCATGAAGCATGCTTAGAGAGATGGAACTTTGAATAATGCTTAGAGAGATGGAGCTTAGAAGAGTAATTATCTATCTATCTATATATATATATATATATATATATATATATATATAGATAGATAGATAGATAGATAGATAGATAGATAGATAGATAGATAGATAGATAGATAGATAGATACATAGATACATACATACATACATACATACATACTTTAAGTGACTGCTATATAAATCCAGAACTGATTTACAAAGAAGCGGGCTGTGGACACACCCTACTTCTGTTCCATCAACTGTAAAATCCAAAAAATGTATGTTAGTGTAGTATATGGTAAAAGAATAGGAGGATAGGATATTCACTCATTCAACAGTCATCCACAATTACCTATACTATACACACTCATTTATTGTCTCCGTCAAACGACTCAAACTACATTCCTAGCAAAAAGAGGTTCTTCAGTTTGTGATCACTTACTTTTTGTGCGAAGGTTATTGCCTTTCTCTCTACAGAGTTCTATCACTGATCCACGAGGAATCTTGTACTCGTCTTTGAACAGAGAAGTAAAACTGTAAAAGAGCATGATCTAGTTGGTTCTACTAAGTTTAAGTACAAGGTTTGTCTCGAGATTCAAAACTCTATGAGCAAGCCCAACAGCTTCTCTAAAATAAAGAAAATGAGAGATTTTAGAGAAAAATGCCATTTTTTCTCCCCAACAGCTTCTCTAAACTCATCTCTAAAATAGAGAAATGGAAGGAGAGAGGGAAAAAATCTCTAAATTTAGAGGAAGGGTTAGAATTTCTAAAATTTAATGCGTTCACCCCTTTCAATGCCTAAGTATTTGTTCATTGGTTGTTGCCTATTGATTTAATGAAGTTATTGGAATTTTATTTATTAAATTATAAATTTATGCATCTATTATAGTGTATAATAAATGTAGCAATTTCTATAATAGAGAATCTGTTGGAGTTGTTGTGTAAAATTTTTAGAGATTTTGTTATTTTGTTCTCTATTTTAAAGATTTTTTAGAGGAGCTCTTGGGATGCTCTAAACAAGCCAGATAGTATTACAGTAGCAATATAGACTCGGAAAATAAATATGCAGGAAGAACATATTTATAAAAAGCATTTGTAACACTTACTTTCACTTATCCAACTTAAGGAACAAAACTGAAATTTTCCAGTGGTGGGTAAAAGAAATTTTAAGTAAACAAAAACTTAAGAAACTTCTCAAGTGAAAAGGAAAGATGAAAGAATGGGATTAGTTGAATAGTTGATCACGAAATTTATCAACAATTAATCATTAAATCGCCATTTAATTAAAATCCAAAAATCAAACAAACGCGCAAATTAAATTACCTTTAGGGAGGCCTGGCCGGTGGTGCCGTAGGAGTGCAGCAGCACAACCACATCATCCGGTTGAATATCAACCGCAGCCGGCATCTCCGCCTCATCAGCGGCCGCCAACTCCGCAAACACCAAGCAGCCATCTGCCATCGGCTCATCAACAACCACGACCTTGGTCCTCGGCCTATAATTACTTGAATTAGTTGCCAATTTAAGTTTATTTTAATATGAACTTGTACATTAAATCATAAATAACACACAACATGTTCGACGAAATGCCCAAACTAAATAAATTGAAGACACATCAATCAGTTAGTTATTCGGTTTTGAACCATCTATTCCAGTTAGATCACCAAACATAAAAATAAAACCCATTCAGTCAAAGTGCAAAACTTGTGTCAACAAACCTGCCCAAAACCAGACCCAAGAAAAACCATAGTTCCAGACTTCCAGTCGCATTCAGCAAGCAGGGAGGGAACATAGAACGTGTCTGCAGCTTTATTGGCAGATTTTGCAGATTTTGAGCTTACATATATTATACGGAGTATTCTTTAAATTTAACTACTAAAAAGAAAGCCACTTAAATGAATCATAACATCCAAAACCTATAACTTCCAGTGATATGGCTTGATCCAAGCTTACATATATATTCTTTAAGTTTATCTACTAAAAAGAAAACCACTTAAAAGAACCTCAATTGAAACAGCCGGCATAGTATCAGCTAAACAATCTAGAAAGGTAAATAGAACAAATCTAGGAGATATTTCTTACTCCAATGCTTTCCAGAAAATTCAGAATGTCCTAGATCCGACGCTCTCAACCCCTTCGTGTCAAAATTTCCCAAATCAGTACATCCCAAAAAAATAAAAAATTCCTCTAAAACAAAGGAGACGAAGCAAGACAAAGAGAGTATGAGATCTAATACATAATCTAGTAGCAGCGTCATCCAATCCAATCGAATCGATGTCGCGATGGTTAAGCAACGCCGCAACAAGAAATTAACAATTACAAACCGAATAACTGGATAAATAAAAGACTAAACCCTAACAGAAGACAGAAAAGTAAAAGAACTGAGCAATTTGGGGGCAAAATTCTCTTTGTACACAGCAACCCGAGCGATTGAAACGACTTCTCATAACCAGATCCGAAATTAGGGCACTAAATCTAACTGAAATAAGCAAAAGGAGGTGAAGGTTGAAGCGCAAAATCCAGACTTGTCGACAACGAATATGAGCGGAAGAAGTCGGGGAGCAAGAACCAGCCATGGGAACCTTCTCCCTGAAGAGATGAAGATCGGCGAGCACAGAGGAAAGGCCAGGTTGATAGAGAAGCGATTAGATGAAAATATCAAAATCCTTCTTCCCGACGAGATGAAGCAATTAGATGGAAATACGAAAGAGGACATTGAAACAAAAAAATACGGAGTAAATAATTTCAAATTCAACTAGTTCTTTTCCCGAACTTTGTTCGGGTTTTTCATAATCTTTTCGATCAAGTTTGACGTATTAAATAAAATGTTCCACACATCAATTTTCTACTAACATATTGTTTATGCTTCTTGTCATGTTGTTCTTTCAAATTTTCTTTTCTTGAGATGATTGATACTTTAAATTTGACAAAGCGGTCGCTTCCACACTTCTTCTAACATCCGTCCTAATTGAAGTCAAAGAAAAAAAAACCTTATAGTTTTTGGCTTAAGAAGATTGAGTTTGGATCCTCTATGATACTTTATCTATTACACATTATGTTACACCTTTTAAATTGGTCTAAATTATAAACCGATTTGATAAAGATACCTTACGTTTAAATATATAAACCCTATATAGCTAAAGAATAAAATAATGATATTTAGTGTGTGTTTTTTGTAATGTCATGGACCCTTAATTAGAAAAAGGTACTCTATGTTTAAGTATGAACCTTAAGAGGTTATAACATTAAACTTATCAAATCACAATGATTAAATACTTAATTGTAATGATTAAACTCATCAAATCACAATTTATAATCTTCTATAATCTTCAATTTCACAAATTTCATCAATGGAGTAAACAATTTATGCATTGCTATCTAAATATTTTGCCCAAAAAAATTCCAACGAAAATATATTGGAACTCTTGTCAAAGCTCCGAGCTTAAATATATGATCGGTTGAGCATCAAATATTTTTGGTTTTTTTCCCACTGTATTTAATATTGAAAATTAATTTTCATAACCATAATAGATTACACACCATACTTGTGAAATGGGCTGCAGAAAATGAATAATTTATGTTTTACTCATTTTAAGGTCGTGTGTATTTTAATTGGAGCTCAATTACTCCATTTTTTCCTCTAATAGACTATTCTTTTTATATATTTTTTTAAAAAAAATTTGGTTCTTGCTATTCTTATTGTCTTTAATATTGAAACCTAATTTTTATCGTCATAATATATTTCACACCATGCCTGTGAATCATGCTGAATAAAATGTTTGTAAAATCAAGCCATACAACACAATAGCAAGCATAATATATAACACCCCATCCCGTCAATTTTCCTTTAGAGCCTAAGACTATCAATAGAAATATCGTAAAATCAATTCCATAGTAGAAATATTTTTTATACTATTTAGCAAACATCAAGCAAAAGTTGTTCACAACTTGAACCACAGACAAAATTCCATGAGTAGACAATTACCATGTATTCCCGTTCTAGGTTGAACTTGTATTCATAGGAGAATGTAGGCATTAGATACAGAGTGATTATCCTCACCAAGCATAATCGATTCATAGATCACAAGTGTAGTACATACTTCAAACAACCAACACAACCATTGAGACATGAACTCAAACAACTCTAAAATAACTGTACATCTCATCCTGCAAGTCTCGTCTAAGAAGTCAGCTAAATCACCATATAGGAGGCTGCATCATATGACAGAAAATTCAACAACACCTTATGTAGAAACATCACCCAAAATATAGATAATTCCAAGACCAGAACAACTCTAGAACATCCTTAAATTAGCCTTTTCCGTGAGGTGAAAATGCTGAAAATTCCAACAACATGTTCTCCATTCACATCCCAACATAACGAAAAACAATCTGCATCAAAAGGTTCAACAACATCAGCCGAGAATTTCCACCTTCCAAACATTCAACAAACAACACAAACCCAAAGAAATCAACACAAAATAGCCCTCGAATTACCAACATATATATGATATCCACATAATTGTATAGGAGAAGACATGATTGGAACCTATTAATTAGCATTTTACATTGAACAATCAAATTCAATTTTGATTGAAATATGTACTCATATCAACAAATAAAAGCAAAGAGCCTCCCATTGGACATAATGGGTGTAATAATAAACGAACCCAAAACTAAAACAAAGCAGAAGTAAAATCACAACAGTAGCCAATGGAAAGGAAAGGAAGCAAACACCACATTGATTGATTGAAGAAGAAAACAACAACTCTGAACCACGGAAGCAGCTCAACCAACTCATAATAAATTAGTTCAATTTACATCAAAAATTAGAACAAAGACGTCCCAATAACCTTTTGTCCTAATTTCATAATCAAAGTTGAGATTTGAGAGCACCTCTCATTTCCTAAATGCACAACTTTCATTCATAAAAGAGGAAATCAAAGTTGAATTTTTAGAACAACTTCCCTTATGGAAAAAAAAATTATTAGATGAATCAACACAAAATAAATTTTAAAGGTAATCAAATCGGAGGATGGTTGAGAGCCCTCTCACACAAGCCTGAGATAGCTTAGCGTTTAACCTAAGGGGGTCTTCTCTTAAATGGAACAAAATAACTGAATAGAGCACTAAAAATAGGCACATCTTCAAGAATATGGAGAGCACATCAAATAAATTTTGAAGGGTGAGCATTTAAAGAGTTCTCTTAAAGGTTGTTGCAAAGAGTAACATTCATAGTATGAATCAATTTTATTTTCCCTAAAAACTTAGATAAATGAACACAAAATAAATTTTGAAGGTAATCAAATAATTCTCTATAAACTTAGATGAATCGACACAAAATATACCTATAAGCATTTCATCGAATACCTTGTGTGCATACCGGGGGAGGCTCTATCGAATGAGGTTTTGGATATTGTTTTCCATTATTTGAATCATTAATATGATTGGTTTGTTGATGCTAAAAAACATAACCCCAATTCCCATCAACAAATCTAATAACTAAGCTATCCACATACAATCAAATAACAGATTATACCTAGCAGTGACACGAGCAATGTCAAATCCACCAATCACCATAGGTCCATAACAACAAAATAACCCAAGAGGATGAAAGGAGAAAAACAACAATATCGAACCTCCTTAAATCAAGTGTGCGCTTTTACCTAAATACACTGCGTCTCCTTTAATCAATCTCTGGTTTGGTCGAGCCTCCTTCCTCTCCTCCTTCTCCTCCGGCGCCGACCCTAACTCCATCGATCCACCGCGTCAGTGGCTTCGACGTCGCTCCCCCTCTCCCCTTCGCCTACAATCGCATCTCCATCTTTGACTGCAGTAGTAACAACTCCGATTGAGCGCATCCAGTCCAGATCCGCTTGATGATGCGTCTATCAACCACAACCGCGTGCCTCGTTTTTTCCCGGAGATGATGTTTCCTTCCAATATTTTCCTTTATTCATCGGAGGGGGAGAAGTTGAGGTGAAGGTTGTCTTATCGCCCTCCTTCGGCTGCCGACAGCCCTACCTCCAACAACGATTGTCGCCACCAGCAGTCATCGGCTGCGCTGCCGCCCTCCTTCGACCGTTGTTCGATTGCACCCTTGCTCTAACAACGACAACACGAATGGAAATATCAGTTTTGAGGAAGGAACTAAAATATTGGGAGGAAGAAGATAATACGTGAAAAAAGAAAATCAATTTCAGCTTGGAATTGGTATTAGAATTTAGTAGCAGTTGAATCCTGAACGTGGGAGAAAAAAATTAAAATTTTTGTTTCTTAATTTTGTCCATTAAAGGACACGTGGCTCATTTTATAACAAAGAGACTGCTTCTAGTTTTATAAGTATAAGGGTGGGATGTTTGAGGGGCAAATTTGACATTGCATACCTAAAGAGACGTGAGCCCTCACCTCAGATTCTGCACAAGAAAGGCCGGAGCAAATCGTCATGCCCCATTTCCCCGCCCCAAATCCCTGTCCCACGTAAATATTTGGCCTCCAAATTAAAATTAAAAAAATTTAAAAAAAATATATTTAGCTTCTACGTACTTATTATAACATATTTGAAAAAAAATCTTAAAAAATCAAATTATAATTTTTTAAAAAAAATATATAGTAAAACAACAACTTTTTAAAACTTAAAATATCTTTATATCTCTTTTTAATTATTATAATTTTTGTAGGTTGATTTTTTAAGATTTTTTTTTTCAAATATGTTATAATAAGCATGTAGAAACTAAATATATTTTTTTTAATTTTTTTAATTTTAATTTGGAGGTCAAATATTTACGTGGGACAGGGTTTTGGGGCGGGGAAATGGGGCAGAGTATTTGCGGAGAGGAAGATTCATATGAGTCGTAGATAGTTATACGTATAGTAAATGAACGGGTAGGATGGCAAATACTCTCCCTTGCTATTATAGTAATATAGATATAGACTAGTACTTTTCCCGAACATAGTTTTTTTTAATAATATTTTTTACCGAGTCTGACATACCACACAAGTACTCGATGCATGTTAATTTTCTACTGACATACCATTTTGCCTATAACATGTCGTTCTTTTAAAACTTTGATTGTTATGACGAAGTCTTTTATCGAGACGACCGATACTACGAATCCGACAAAGAATAGTATATCAGTTGCTTTCACACTTCTTCTAACATCCGCTCTACTTCAAATAAAAGAACAAAAGTCTTGCAGTTTTTGCCAAATAAAATCGAGTTTGGACCCTCTGTAGTATTTTATGTGTTACACACCATTTTACACTTCTTAAATTGGTATAAATTATAAACAATTTGAGAAAAAAGATATTCTATATTTAAATGTATAAACCCTATAGAGCTAAAACCTTAAAAATGATATTTAGTATCCTATATTTAAACGCATAAACCCTAAGATACCAAAATATTAAAAAAAATGTTAAATCTCTCAAATTAGTGTAGATTATACATCAATTTCAATATGTCAAATTTTAAAAATTAACTTTAAATCAAATTCTAAATTTTAAATATTAAGTACTTTTTAGTGGCATTAATTCATCGAACACCACATGAGAAAGGTATATGATCATACTCTTCACCATGTTGTTTTTTCAAAATCTTTGGTTGTCACGGATAAGTCTTTTATTGAAAAGATCGATCGATACTTCGAATTTGATAATATATATATTAGATCGACCACTTCTACACTTCTCTGAACATCTTTTTTTTTTTAATACAAGGAAAGATTTAGGATAGGAGACCACAGGCGGTCTGACCCAATCCTAGAGCGTCCTTTCGGACGAGAACACGCAGTTCTTCATTGGCCTCCAAAGCTTCGTCGGCAGGGATACAGTAAGCCAGATGCGCAATCCAATCTGCAACCGTATTAGCTTCCCTGAAAATATGACGAATTGAAATAGAATTAAATTTCTGAACATCTATGTACTCTACTTGAAAGCAAAGAAAAGAACTTTTTGCTGTTCATGGCCTAAGAATCCAATACATCTCGCTAAGGATCTGAAACAGCATAAGCAAACCCATACTTTTCACCATGGAAGAGGATGGTTGGGTAGATGATCTTAATGCTTCGAAGTTATGTTTCAATATTGAGAGAGGTACATTGGTTCCTACTTTAATTTAATACATAAGTATATCCATCACACACCATTTCTCGAGCATATACACTACAACTTTAATCGTGATTAGACATTTAGACCCTTGTTCTGTTGAAATCCAGAAAGATAAGCTTGTAATTCAGCTTCTAGTTAAAACCAATTAAAGGCTTCAATGCCTCTCAAAGTTACCAGGATCAAATACTATTTGCATTCTAGTTAATCAGGCTAGTGAGATACTTTAGTGGGTATGGTCTAAGAGAGGTCACAACCTCACACTAGTACAGAATAGCCCATTAATACCGGTTATTTTCTCAGTTACCGGTTATTTCATAAAAATCGATATTAATATGTGGTCCAAAAAATTAACACCGGTTATTTTAAAAAAAACGGTAATAATATGAGGATTTTTTTTAATAAAAAAAGTAGTATTTCTAGACACCAGTTACATATAAATAACCGGTGTTAATTTGTTTTTCTTTTAAATATTCTAAATAGCCGGTTACATCATCTCTTGAGTGATCGAATAGCCAGTTACATCATCTCTTGAGTGATCACTCAAGAGATGATGTATTAGACCCTGGTTGAATCTCTTTGTGTTCGCAATGTTGGCATTTTTATCACTATCCGTTAGCCACTCCACCTCTCTTACTACGATCTCAATATTGTCAACTGAAATGTTGGTTTGCAAATTGGATAATTTCAAGTAGAGATGACCTATACAACTCCTAAAAGCTCTGAAATGATTTCCCCTAAAGACAAAAATGCTAGCAATGTAGTTTTAACCGACGGTGAATGAAGACTGTGCATCAACAATGCATGATCGACCAAAAAAAAAGATATGAACACTCAAGATCGATCTCATTAGCAGATCGATATTTAATTCAAGTAAGTTCTATGTTCTCTGCATAGCCGAATATCCTAAATTATGCTTTGTAAAATTGAAGAATACAAATTTGCAATTTAGGAAGAGATGGATTAAGGAGCCCCAAAATTCAATGGATTGACTTTGAGAAATAATAGAAAGCAAATTACAAATCAAGACAAACATTTACCGAATTCAACGTGCTTGAGATTCTAACATTTTGAGCTTGGAACCCTTGTTAAGCATCGAGTATTTTTTGTTTTTTCATTCCCTTTGTATTTAATATTGAAAATTATTTTTCATAACCATAACATATTTCACAATATGCCTGTGAAACAGCATGTAACAAATGAATGATTTATGTTTTTAGCCGTTTTAAGGCTGTGTTTAATTCAATCGGGGTCCAATTATTCCTCTTTGAGCTCTAATAGGTTATTTCTTTTTAGATATTTTAATTTTTTAGATTTGTTATTCCTATTGTATTTAATATTGAAACCTAATTTTCACCGTCATAATATATTTCACAACATGCCTTTGAATCGGGCTGAATAAACCGAATGATGTATGTTTTTACTTGTTTTAAGGCTTTGTGTATTTTCATGAGAATCCAATTATTCCAAATTGACCTATAATAGATTATTTATTTTCAAATGTTTTTTACTTTTTTTTTTTATTATTATTGTTATTGTATTTAATATTGAAACCTTATTTACCCATCATAATATACCATACATGTGAATTGGGCTGAAGAAAATAAATTATTTATGTTTTTACTTGTTTTAAGCCTATTTGTATTTTTAATCGGGGTCTGATTATTTTAAGTTGACCTCTATTAGATGATTTCTTTTCAAATGTTTATAATTTTTGGGGTTTTTTAATTCATATTGTATTTGATATTGAAACCTAAATTTCATAGCCATAATATACTTCACATCATGATTGTGAAAATGGCTGAAAAAAATAATTGATTTATGATTGTACTTGTTTTAAGACCGTGCATGTTATCATGAGAGTGAAGATAAGACTAAATACTGTAAAAACAGTTCCATACTCTAGAGTCCATGCAAGTTATTAGAAATAATTTATTATTAAGAAATAATCCAACAATATATTGACCACCACAAAATTGAGCAATGCAAACAAAAAACTCACGTGGTATGATTCGTAGAGAAATCTATTAAGATATATAGACTTAGCAAACCAAGACAACAACCAATAGTCAAATTGCATCACTATTACAACATCACCACCATCTAACTCCAATTCTCGCTAATTCAAAAAGTTGTTGGTTAATCCAATAGTGTGTCAAACACATAACATTACTATTGCTTATTACAAAGAATACATGCGTTGTGCAGCTATGCATTTCCCCTTCATCTGTCAGCTCACAAGTGTCCACATCCTCCTCATTATATTGCAATGCTAAGATTGCATTTTGAGTAGCCCTTGCCACCCTCCTACTTAGCTTGGTGTTCTTCGCAAATATGCAACATTGTGTCTTCATATCATTTGAAAAACGCGCATCAGTCTCGGAACCACACCCCTTCTCCAGCTATCCAGATTTTGGAGTGCAAACACCCTTCGAATCAACTATTTGTCGCCTGAGTTTTGCAAATATGTCGATTGTCACTAGGGATGGCAATGGGTCGGGTGATGGGTAGATGATCTACTTCCGTCACCCGACCCACCACCTAAAACCCTTCACCCTACCCAATCCATCACCCACCAAATATTTCACCCGCCCCGTCCACCCATCACCCACCGGGTGATCGGGTGGATCGGGTGATAATTCGGGTGAAAAACAAGACATCAAATTCATCGAAAAAAATTATTGAAAAATATACGTCGAACACATCGACGAATAAACAAGTACAAAATATAGTCAAATTTGGTCAAATACATGTAAACATCCACAACTTTCAACACTTCAACCTAGAAGTCTTAGAAATAAAAAAGACATTATAACAATTAGGGGGTATATTGGTAATTTTACATATAAAATGTAATTATATATTATAAGTCGGGTGATGGGTCGGGTGACGGATCGGGTGATGGGTTGGGTGACGGGTGGGGAATGTCTTCACCCGAATCCGACCCGACCCATCACCCGTTCACCCATCACCCATTTAATATCCACTTTATTTCGGATTTTCACCCACTTTTTCGGGTCGGGTGAGACGGATATCCCTCGGATGCGGGTGAAATTGCCATCCCTAATTGTCACCACTTAGGGGCTCAATCTCTTCTTCCGTTGTAGCCACATGTTGCACATACTCCTTAACTTCTTTTTATCTCATGCTTCTGCTCTCCGCTGCATTTTTCATTCACAAAAGTCCCTCATACAACAACCTTTGTGACTTTTCAAAGAAAGCACCCTTATCTGTCATAGTGATTTCAACACCCTCTTCAGTCATACATGTAGCTATTCTAGAAGCCCCCATTGCTGTCATACAATTTGCACCCTTCTCACCATCGCTAGTACTTGTATTTCCTTGTATATTACCTATCAGTTCTCCACCCAAACTTGCAACTGCACCTGAATTCGCTTCTTCAGTTATAGAGATGGACCCCTCTTTACTCGATAATATTAACATACTAGCAGCCCCTTAAACATAATTTCGCCCATTGCGCTTGGCCTTTTGTGTGTGCACAACCTCAATAAATTATCATTTTGAGCAGCTGCATTCCCATTAATACAAGATGGATGCATCTCAATACTCGCTAAAACAGCCCCTGTCCCTGAGATATTCATCTGTCGATCAGTTTTCTCCTTTACACAATCCTCATCCTTTGAGCTCTTCTACACATGAAGATTCACAAACACCACAAGAACGACTACAGAGGATGAAAGATAGGTGCAACTAAATCATTGTTTTTCTCTCTAGATGAGCACAAATCAAACCGTAGACTTTCAATTAGAACTCAAAACGATAAGCATTGTCCTATCTCTGCAATGGTACAATACCAAGACATAAACTCTTTCTATATCAGCTAAAGAGCATATAAATCATCTGAAGAATTCAAGAATTCCTCAAATGGTCACAAGTTTTCAAGGATGACATATCTGTATCAGCAACAACCCATATGTACCATTGCAACATTTGGTCAAAGATGATATCATTAGCGATATTGATATCTTGAATATTATATATGGATGTTTATGAAGTACTATTGCAATTGCTTGAAAAACATAGTGAAACGGTTCAAAACTGAAGCTTTCAGATAGACACTGACGAATCGAATGAGAGAGAGGAACGAATTCGAGAAATACAAAGCGGAATTGCTCAAAAAGGGAAATTGGATACAAGACCGATTAAGGCAACCAAATTAGGATTCTAGAGGAACAAAGAAATTAGAAATTAATAGGTACGTGTTACCTTTGCTCTCCTTCAATGACGGTGGTTGTGGTGGACGGTGGTGGTTATGGTGTAGATGGAGAACATCCAGGTCTTCAATTTCACGCAGCGAAGCTTGATTTGGAATTTGAATAATCAGATCTTTTAGGTTATATCACTCCAAATTATCTTTCTTTCTCTGTGAGTCCTCAATTAGGGATGAATTATGCTGCTTCCACCAAAGGCAAATACTTGAAGAAATCAAGGCAAAGAGTTTCCATCATCCATGCCTAACCGCCTCCCATCTTTGCCAAATCAGATTCTATCTCATAGTCACAGGAATTGTCTTCGACCCTTTTGCCACCGGCAAGCTCATCGCCACCCTCACAACTTCCTCCGACATCTCACGCACTTACCAGCTCTTTTTCCGCCTGCCCCATTGCACTCTCTACATATGGAACTTCATCATCAAGGGTTTCTCCAAAACGAACCAACCCGAGAAATCCCTTTCTATTTACCAACAGATAGAAAAAAAGATGATTTTGAAGAAGAAGGTAAACGTGAGTGAGAAAACCCATTTCAATTTTGGTATTGACAGGAGAGAACGTGGGTGAGGCAGTTGAAGGAGAAAACCAATTTTAACTTAGAATTGGTATTGGGAGCAGTTGAATCCATAGAGAGAACGCGAGTAGGGTGAAAGGCTTAAAATTTGGCTTCTTAATTTTGCTCATATAAGGACAAGTGGCTCAATATTTTGTGAAGACATTGCTTCTAAAATTATAAGTATAAGGGGTGGATTTGTACGATCGAGAGTGATAAAAGTTATACAAGTGGTAAGACAAAGCAATGGTGAATGGTGATCAACTCCTGCCTACTTAATTTGTTAAAAAAGGTCATTTGGATCTCCTTTCCATTTTCCATGAGTAACCGCCTCTCCTGTATCAATTCACAAAACTAAACACCCTTTCCACGAAACCCCAAATCATAAAACCAAACACCCTGATCCAGCCGGTGTAGAGAACATACAAACTCAAATCTCCTTTAACAAATCTAATTTTATCTCCTAAATCCACAAAATCGAATAATCCAAATTTAATATTATGTCCCACCTCTAAAAATAAAAAAAAACACAAAATTGAAAAGCACAATATAGTCATCGACGGTGCTCAGATTTATGACATGTGGGTCTAAATCCGGCATCACACCACCTTAAATATCATCACTAGGGTTGTGCAACTTCAGATCTCAAGTTTCGAGTCCGAGCCATCACAAATTCACATGTAACAATAATGTAGAGCAAGCTTGCTTGCTGCCGTATTTGGATCCAAATCCACAATCATCACCGCTTTCCAAGCCACAAGAATAGAAATCAAGAATCAACGGCTCCAATTATTGATACGGAGAAACTAACGTTTTAATTTTTCTAGACTTTTAATTCTAAATTTTTGTAATTGTAATCTTGGATAGTTTTTCTTTTTTGATCGACGACCCTCCGCGTATGGTCATTTAAGTCATCCATTGATAGCTTTAAAATCGCTTTGTCGATCTACTTTTTGCCCATTGTAAAAAAAATAAAAATAAAATAAAAATCAGGGTCTCCAAGGTTTGAATACTGCCTCATTTCCTCTTCCAAAGAATTCGGCTGATTGCTACTCCCAATTATGCCAACGGCCATTTACAAAAATGGAAACAAGCAGCGCTCCCTCGCCAAACTGACTTCTAGTTCTTTCAGCAGGCGAGCACAAAATAGAAAGAGAGCCTTGGCGGACAGCAATTTCATATTGTTTCTCAGCCTACCTTTCGCAAATTCACATTCTAACAACAAAATTACCCAATAATAATAAGACTTAAACCAAAAGGGTTCATCAATTTGGGATAGGATTGGGGCTTTAGCTGTTAAGAGTAGACAGAACGCCTCGGCTTGTGGTTGGAATCACCACCTCCCACGTCCCAGGACCTTTAAGGGGGTAAGCATATATTTCTCAGCTTCTTGAGGAGGAACATTTAGCAGCAAATCTCTACGGTCTATAACTCTCTCTAGATCATCATATCACTGATTTCCGTCTGTACCAGCCTATCTTCCTCGGCATCATCATCCTGGAGAAGTGCCAGCAGATGCAGATCCTCCTCCTACAATACAAATATCCGAAAACACACTTTCGATTTCATGTGCATAAGACGATCAATGAAAACTATCATCCTGAAAGCTGCATTCATCATCAACCTTATATGCAATTAGTTCATAAATCATAATGTTCCTAGACCAGCCGTGTAAAACCTTTCGTAACAGAGAAAGGAGGGAAGATAATGACCACATACCTCTAAAACATCACAAGTTTTGGTCCTTTCTTGCTGGAACTGCCCTTTTACAATAACCACGTGCTCAACCTTCAACTTACTGAAAGCCCTGTTAAGCATACGGCCCTGCAAAAACAATAATCCACAGTTTGCACTTCCAATGAGAGGAGGAAATTACAAAAACCTGACTGCTGCAGACACTTGATCCCCGGCGATGATAGGCCGTTCATGTATAAGTTCAAAATAATTAAGGTATGAAAATGACCATAAACCATAGTAAAGAAATAAAATACATTTTTTTTAATGTAAAATCACATCAAATTAAAAAAAATTACTTAGTTTGAGAGAAATTGAAATTAATGTCTCATTTTAATAATTATTTGAAAGTTAACTAATTTGGATATTTAAATAATTAAATTTTAATATTTTTTACATTTAATAGTATAAATTAAATATATGATGGACAATTAAACAAAATATAAAATATTTAATGGGTATATAAACAATTTTAAAGTTTTGATAGGTATATACCAAATTAATAAAGTTTCTATGGGTATATACCTGATTTCACCTTTTTTGGAAATCTAGATACTCTAAAAATAGGATAACATAGCTCCCCAAACTTGGTATACAGGTAATTTGCCACTCCTAGAAACTCTTCCCAGCAGATTGCTAACCCCAGCTATTCGAATGAGCTAATCAATCAGCTCATCGCTCTCAACAATGCCTATGTCTCTAAGATTGCTGGAGATTCTTCTACCACTCCTTTTGTGATTGCACCCTCTATCTTGCACACTATCATGGATTCTGCCACTCCAAACCTTCCTAATATCACCAACCTGATCAATGATAATGACTATGATGAGATGCTGAAAGCTCAGAGAAAAGGTAAAATGGTTGATAATGGGGTTGAATCTGAAGGATCTCAACTCTCTCTCAGATCTGACAACTCAGTCATTAGGAAGATGGGTGGCATTGTGATCAGATCCTCGGAGGAGGTTGACATGATTGCTGCCATGGAACAGAGCAAAAGGAAGGATGAAGATGATCAGAATGAAGCCTCTTCCCCGGCAAACAAGAAGCCAAAGAAAAAGAAGAACTAATGATGATGAACCACAGGACTCATGGCCTTGCAGCTGGCCTTGGTTATGCTATGCTGCACTTAAATAATCCTAAGCACTCTAGTGCTCTTTTGAATCTGCCATTTATTCCTGGTTTTAAGTTTGGCTGTAATTTCCTTTACTATGATGGTAGCCATTATATCTCTATGTTCCATGCTTTGTGTAAGTGCATCTCATTTTCCAATTATTGGTGGCACTCCCGTAGTATATATGCTTTTAATCAAGTTCTGCTAGACCTGTGTTGTGTTTGCTGTTACTTCTGGCTTGATCTTGATGAATTTAACTCTGAGAAGTTCCAGGGAGCTGTTGGTATTGTCAGTGATGCCAATGCTTCACACTATGATGCTCCTATTTGCTACTTCAGACATAATAATAATGAATACAGCACCAGCCCCAACTGGGAGCAATGGACAGGTATGAATCTCTATATTTCTCTCCCAACAAGTCTGGCTATCCCCACCGATTCTCTTCACAGAATTAGTGTGGGGAAAAGCAAAACCAACCCTTATACCAACAACAACATCTCCAACAAGCTTTGTAACAAAATAAATACTACTCTTGCTACAAGCAAAACATGCAGATCAATTAAAAGGAAGGAACACAAAACTGGAAACTGGAGCTCAACTAGACTCTACAGCAACACTTCCAGGATCACAGATATGAGAATGGAGTCAGGTAACCAGCATCACATTGCATTTCAATCATATCTAAAAGGCTATAATAATACTTTGACTCATGACATTAAATCTCAAATCTGTAGAATTCATAACACTTTGAAATATGGTACTCTTGAGCTAAGTAGCATAGCTTTGACAACCATTCATGATTAATATCGGCTACTGGAATATTAGAGGTTCTAGAAAGCCTCTCCGCTGGCAAGAAATAAACCATCTCAGACACAATAACAAGCTTGATATGTTAGCTCTATCTGAAACCAAATCAACTGAACCTCCTACTGACGGCCAACTACACTTAGCTGGTTTCCAAAGGTGCATCTTCATCACCTCTGTTGGTGCCAAGGGTGGTCTCTGGATTCTACTAAAACATACTAAAACCAATCAAAACACTACCATCTTGGAACAAAATAATAGATATTGTATGATTAAAACTTCTATTGATTCCCTAGATATTGCAATTATCTTTGTCTATGCACCCTCGGTTGAACAAGAAAAAACTAGATTTTGGAACAGCATTATTGAAGTCACCAATAAACACTCTCTACCTATTCTTATAATGGGTGATCTGAATGACATAGAGAATGACAGTGAGAAAGTTGGGGGGAACACCCCATCTCCTAGCAGATTCCGCATAATTAGACATCTCAAAGAGGAGCTTAATTTACACACTATCCCCTATACGGGATCCCTCTTCACTTGGAGAAAACACAAGGAGGATAGAGATAACACTTATGAGCGTCTAGACAGAGTCCTTGCTCATCATCACATCATTACCAAACTTACAGATCTGCACGTTCAGCACCACTTCTTTTTCTTGTCTGACCACTGCCCAATCACACTCCAACTGGGTAACAAACATAGCCACAAAGGTGCCCCCTTTAGATTTGAGATGGCTTGGACTGTGAATCCAATCTATGAAAAAATGGTGAAGCAAGTTTGGGAAAATAAACTCGTTGGCTCCCATGCTTACAAATTTATGAGAAAACAAAAACTTCTTAAGAACAACACTAAAAACTGGTGTAAAACACACTCAAATAACATCTTAAAACAACTCTCTAAAGTGGAAAAGAGAATTCTAGCTTTGCAAGCAAAGCTGCCATAGGGTCATATGTCCAGCTGGGATAATCAGAAACTTATGAATTTAGAAAAGAAAAAGACAGCCATGCTAGAATATAATTACAGATTTTGGAAGCAAAGAGCAAAGACTAAGCATCTTCAGCTAGGTGACAGAAATACAAGTTATTACCAAACAATCGTGAAGGTTAAAAATTTTAGAAATCACACCGCGTCCTTCACTTCCAAAGAAGGTGAAATCCTCACTGATCTAGAGAAAATCGCCAGCCAAATTACCAAAGAAATGGCAGATAGATTTATTAAACCAAACCCTCTTAGAATTACAGATGAACATCTACCTCATCAACTCTCTAGAATCACAACGGAAGAAAATAATGCCCTTATCTCAATACCTTCAAATATGGAAATCAAGAACATTGTCACAACTATGGCTATAGACAAAACACCTGGACCGGATGGTTATCCTTCTGAATTCTTCAGCAAGTACTGGCATATAGTGGGTCAATCTGTATGCAAAACTGTTAAAGCTTTCTTCCATTCTAGGACTCTACTCTCTGAGATTAATCAAACTTTTATAGCCCTTATACCCAAAATAGACAATCCTTCTAACATAAACCACTACAGGCCTACCAGCCTCTGCAACACCATTTATAAAATTATTTCTAAGCTCATAGCTAATAGAATGAAGAAGATATTAGCTAGACTCATCAACCCCTTCCAAGGTGCCTTTGTAGAGGGACGATCCATTCAAGATAACACATTAATAGCACATGAAATATTCCACAGCTTTCATAAACGAAAAGGATCCAAAGGTTGGATGGCCCTAAAACTTGACATGGAAAAGGCGTATGATAAGATTAACTGGGACTACATAAAAGCCACGCTCACTAAATGTGGCTTTGACTCAAGATGGATTAATTGGGTCATGAGCTGCCTAACCGCCACTACATTCTCTGTTCTTGTCAACAATCGTCCAGGTCCACGGTTTAAACCAGAAAGGGGTATTAGACAAGGAGATCCTTTAGCGCCGTACATTTTTATACTAGTAATGGAGAATTTAGCAGCTGAATTACAACAGGAAGCAATACTAGATGATGCATTGGTTGGAATCAAGATTACAAAAAATGGTACGCCTATTCCCTTTCTGATCTTTGCGGATGACACAATTATTTTTGCACATGCATCATACAAAAGTATCCACACCATACGTAATATGCTCAACAGATTCTCGAATCTATCTGGGCTCACAATAAATTACAGTAAGAGCTTTCTCCAGGTCTCTGAAAATGTTAGCACCTCCCTAGCAAATTCATTAGCTAATGAAATGCACATCCCGGTCTCGAGAACTATGGAAAAATATCTGGGCATCCCTCTAATCCGTGGTAGAGTTAAAAATGAGATATTCCAAGAAGCCATCCAAAACCTCAAAAAACAATTAGCCAAATGGAAAGCTTCGTCATTAACCCAAGCTGGTCGAGTAACTCTCATTACTACAAACCTGAGCTCTAAGCCCCCGTTTGATATCCATATACTGATATCAGATATCAGATATGGGTATTAGATATCGATATCGGAGATATGGGTATCAAATCTGATATCCGATATCTAATATCCTATTTGGTATTAGAGATATGGGTATCAACCTAAACCTAATTCCCCTTTCTCCATCCCCGCTCCCCAAGCCCTAGCACACAAAGTTAATCTCAATCCCTGAGAAAACAGCCACACCCGAACTTCGCCGGAACCTAACTGCCGCCGGAAACCAACAAGAACCCAGAAATTTCAACCCAGAGTTAATCTCAATCTCCTCACCCTAGATTTGAAGTGCAGCAAAGTAAACCATCAAGAACCCAGAAATTTCAACCCAAAATCAGAGAAATTAACCGGCCACCGAACCTAACTGTCGCCGGAAACCAGATCTGGATAGGTGACCCACCGAACTTCGCCGGAAACCAAGCCAAGCCAGGGAAGGAGGAACGCACAGACCATTGGCATCGAGGTTGAAGATCCCCCATGGACTGAGAAGAAGAGGGAGGAGAAGCAACCTGTTATAAACCCATATCCCAATTTTTTGGGGTATATGGAAGTGATAATATTTACAAAGGAATTGGGATATGGGGATATGGGAGTATATCAATTTGATATCTATATACCCACCTACCAAACAAGGATATGGATATGGGTGATATCCATACCCATATTCCATATCTTAATATGGGTACCAAACAAGGGCTAAAACTAATTACCTCATGCAGAACTTCTTACTCCCGAAGGGGGTACTCCATCAAATTGATCAAATAAACAAAAACTTCTTTTGGAACAAATTAGAATCTGAACGTTACAACCCGCTGATAAGCTGGGAAAAAATTTGTAAACCAAAAGATCAAGGAGGTTTGGGAATAAGATCAGCAGAAGACCTAAACATTAGTCTACAGATGAAGCTCTTATGGAAACTTTACACTGACGCTGATAATATTTGGGTTAAACTTATTATAGAAAAATACCTCAAAGATCAAAACATAACTACAGTCAGTCCGGCAAACCCGTCTTGGCAATTTGGCCGCCTACTTCACCTTCGTGAAAAATTCATGGAAGGATTACACTGGATAGTTGGAAATGGAAAAACCATAAACATATGGAATGATCCTTGAGTATTAAACTGTAATCTTAAGAATTTCCAGCTCTCAAATGACCCTAATCTTAAATTTCATCAGCTCATCAATCAAAACAAAACTTGGAATTTGCAAATTCTTCGGAATCTTTTCCCTAACAACATTGTAGATAAAATCCTAAATATCAAAATCCCCTCATTGGAAGCCAATGACAGACTAATCTGGAAGCTTAATGGGGATGGTCAATTCACAACCAAATCGGTTAAACAAATAATTAACACACGCCAACAGAATGAAATTCAAGGAAACTGGATTTGGAAGCTCAACATCCCTCCTCGAATTAAAAACCTAGTGTGGAAAATTTCCCAAGATGGAATTGCTACAAAAGAAAGGCTAAATCGTTTCTATAATAGAGTTCCCTCTCAATGCTGTCTCTACAAGGATCATGATGAGGACAGTGATCATCTCTTCCAGCACTGCTCCTACACCAAAAGAATCATAGCGGCTTATGAACAAATAAGTGGAAAATCACTAAATCTCAGTGGTAATCGACTCTCTCCAATAAAAGAAAATCTTCAAACTAAACCTTCAATTTAGAACTTTGAAGACCTATGTTTTGTCTGGCAAACAATCTGGGAGATTAGGAACGATAAAATCTTTAGAAATAAAAATTTAGCATCTATCTCCCAAATGGCAATCAAATCTTATATACAGGTTAGGGATTGGCTTGCCGCTAATCCTACCAGACACAAAACAAGAAAGAAAGAAGGCGTGGGTTAAATGGAAGAAACCAGCTAGGGCCACCTACAAAATTAATGTAGATGGCTCAACTACACCTTCTGGATTCTGTCAGGTAGGTGGGATTCTCAAGGATTAGGACGGAAATGTGAGGGATACCTTTTAGCAGCAGGTAGGTAGCGGTTCAGCTATCCAAACCGAAGCAACTGCATTTTGCGCAAGTATGAAAATGGCATGGCAAAAAGGATTAAGAAGAGTTATAATCGAAGGTGATTGTTTGGAGGTTATCAAAGCAATCAAAGGTACTGCGAGACCGAGATGGGAGATCTACTGGCAAATCAAGCTCTTACAGATGATGATAAGGGATTTTGAATGTATAGAGTTTAAACATTGCTTTCGTGGAGCCAATGGAGCAGCCGACTTCATAGCTAGATCTAGAGACACTTGTAATATGGATACTCTCCCTTTGAATAGGGAATTCTGTAACATCATCTGAAAGATTGATCAGGGTTGTGTTCTGTTTTAAGGACCGCCCCCTTTTCGCCTAATAAAAAAAAAAAATAATGGCAGTAAATGGTAGTGGATATACCACTTTGACCGGGCCATTGCAAAAATAACCCCCTCGGCCCAAATAGCAAAAATGTCAATTTGATCCAACAAATTGCAAATCTAACCGGTAACCCAAACCTGTTGCAGCGGGTAAGAATTACGGTTGAAAAATGGAAAGAGAAAAGTGAAGAAAGCAAACCTCACATCAACATCTTAAGTCACAATCATACCTTCAAGAAACCGTAGAAATTCGAAGTGGAAACCGCCATTGGAGGGAAAAGAGAGAGAGAGAGAGAGGTGGAACTAGTTGCTGTGAGGGAACTGAGGACGACGCCGGGAGAGAGAGAGAGGTGAGGCGCTTACTGTGACGGCGGAAACCAAAGGGAGGGACGACCCGAGATTGGAGAAAGACAAGCCCTGGTGCCGATTTCGCCATTGAAGAGAGGTAAACCCCTGTAATAGATCTCGAAGCTTTCTCCTTTAATGGTAGTTCGGGGGATTCAAAGCATGTAAAATCAATTTAGGGCCGGTTGGAAGAATTGGGGGATTGGGGTTCGAAAAATGGGAATGGGAAACCCTAACTGGAAATGTGGTCGGGGTTTTGGGGATATGGGTGTTAAGGATGAAATTGAAGGTCGAAAATTGGTAGAAGAGGTTACACAACCCCAATCAAACAATGAAATTGGGGATGGGAAAACTCGTCAATGGCGAGCAGGGTCCTGCTTGTGGATAGGGGAAATGATTGAATGGCTAGGTATAGGAAAATCTGGAAAGGGTTTATTTTGTGCTATGCTGGTGGTTATTTTGTCTGAAACTGTGGGTACTGGGTAGTTAGTCATAGAGGTGGGAAAGGCGAGCTTCAGAAAAATTGGGGAACAATGGCATGAATTTGCAGGATATCCAATGCCATCATGTTAATAGCTTTTGAGTTGAATAGCCAAGTAATTCCAATTTCATGCCTAGATCATTTGAATGAAGCTTTTTGACTGGAATTTATGTTTCTTAGGTAGTTAGATTTTCTATTTTTGTTTCTGTCATAATTTTGGGTGGTGAGTTTATGGGTTTGTTGTTCCTATCAAGTCATGAGTGTGTACCTAATTGGGTATTGTTTTGTTTTGCTTGATTTTGTATCTACTTAATTTGCACAAAAACTAGGAGTTGAGTGTTTTTTTCCTACGGGCTTTGTGTTGGATCTTGAATGCTGATTACTTCTTTCCTTGTTTCTGTATTTTATGATTGTCTCTATGGAAACGTGGTATGTGGTTACTGGTTGATTCTAAAATCTGGGTAGGGTTTGATTTGGGGAATTCAGGGAGGAGGGTGAGATTGTTATATAGTTAAAGAAGACTAGTAAACTTGTTTTGGGACCTAGTTCATACCGTATTTACTTGGCAATTGTGTGGTGTTGTCAAATGCAAAATGTTAAAATGTCTGGCAGGAAAATTACTTTGACCAGTTATTCATTTGTAAGTACTGGCTAGGATTATTGCTGAAATGGGTGTTATCTGAATGAAAGATTAAGGACAATGGCAAAAGGCAAAGGAAAAAAGGTGTCGACCCCTTCGAGCAAGAAGGTATAAGCTGTAATATCTTATGAGCCAGTAGATTAGGGGCGTTACTTTTTTTGTGTATGTGATGTGAACATAGCTACTCTCTTATTATATTTGTGCAGGCGACTCTTGCTCTTCCTCCATCGAAGTATTTTAGAGGGAGGTCCAACCAGTTCTCCAAGATGGATGTACTGACGGGCATGGATGATGGGCTATCTGCAGCTGATTGGCAGATGCTGAAGGATAGCAGGCTCGACGGCATTGTAAAGATAGGAGCCAATGTGCCCTACTGCTCAGCTCTTATCCATTACTTCCTAGAGAGGCAACTCAAGACCCTCAAGAAATGTGAGACATGGTATGAGATCCAGGGGCGACTCCTCTGGTTCTCCATCAAGGAATTTTGCCTAGTCACAGGCCTCAAATGTGGTGCAAGAAATCGGGCATTTGAGGCGGAAGATCACAAAGGCGCAGTCCGGAGCTTCTTTGGAAGGGACAGGGTCAAGGTGTCCGACCTTCCTGTCATGTGGGAGGTCGCAAAGGCGAAAGAGAGAAGTGAGCGGAAGAGGTTGAAGCTAGCACTCCTCATCATTGTAGAGTGCATCCTGCTGCCAGGGGACGTGGGCAGGGGAGTGAAAGGGTGGGTGGTCGCCTTCGTTCAAGACCTCGACCGATTCTTTGACTACTCATGGGGTAAGGTATGTTATGAAGCCACACACGAGAGTCTTGATGGGGCACTGGTCAGGAAGGTGGAGCAGGGAGTGAAAGGTGGGAATGAGAGGTCCGGGTACTCGCTCAATGGATTCCCATTAGCGTTCCAGGTACGAGTTCAAACTTAATGCTATTCAATACTTGGCTAGATCTTTTGTCTGTATGGCTGGGGTAATTCTGAGTATGGCCAAGGTGTTTGCTAAACTGGCTAGTAAAATACTATTATTCTTGGCGTGTAGATTTGGATCTATGAAGCGGTGCCGGGTGTGGACAACCACTTTGCCAACAGGAGTCGGGGGGTTATCTTTCCCCGATGCGTCCGGTGGACCATAACGGAGGCCCACCTCCCCTATGAGAGGGTGAAGACGATGCTGGACATAGAGAATGAGGATGGGATCAAGTGTGATGATGCTCGGACGACCCTTATTCCTGAAGCGGCTGAGCGGGAGAGTTATCTGGGTGCTGGGTACCCCCACGAGGAACCCGATGCCTTTTTTGACAAGGTGGCGAAGTCGTACGAGGATTCATTCCCACCTGTCGGCATTCAGGGACAAGAAACACCACCTTCCCCCAGCCATGGAGCCCCTAAGGATGCAACGATTATCACGATGCTCCGAGAGGTACTTACGCGGTTCTCGAGCCTCGAGAGAGCAGTGGAAGAAATCAAGAGCCACGTCAAGGATGCAAAAAATGTCGGCCTAGAGTCAGATACAAAGCAAGAGGTTAGTCATGCCATGAGGCCGTTTTCACCCCTTAGTCAAAAATGTCAAATTGGCTATGATCAGTAACTTAATGGCTAGTTAACCTGCGGACTTGGCAGGAGACTGTCTTCATGGAGGTGGACAAGGACAAGGAGGAGGATAATGGGACAGAAAACCCCGATCCATCTACGACAACACAGGGCGTTGTCACACAAGAGGAGGCTGTAACCCAACAGGAGCCCCCTGCAGTGGTTGCGGAGAAGGTGACGGGGAGCCCTCAACACACAACTCAAGAACTTGGCACCGACAACCCCGATCCTGCTCCCACAACTCAAGAACTTGGCACCGACAACCCCGATCCTGCTCCCACAACTCAAGAACTTGCCAAGAATCAGGCGAGTGTCACTCAGGAGCCTTCCCCTACAGATTCCCCTGCAAAGCCGAAGCCTAGAGGGAGGCCTAAACGCGGCAAAAAGCAACAGGAGATTGAGAGAAAGAAGGCGGAGCCAGCTGCGACAACAGTAGAAGTGGACACCCAAAACGATCCCACTGTGACGCAGGAGGGCCATCCTACACTTGCAGCTCCTGAGCCGAAGGGGAAGGGGAGGCAGAAACGGACAAATCAGGAAGATGCAGACGTAGATGACCAGGTCGTCACCGCAGTAAAAAAGAGAGCCCGTGTTGTCAAGTTCAAGCTAACTCAGGTACTTCCGTCAGAAGCTGCTGTGGCTGAGGGTCTAATCACGAAGGAGGAAGTGGACGCCGTCAACGGGTGGTTGTCGAGGTGCGTTGTTATATTGGTCTCTATGCACCTTTCCCCCTTTCCCTTTAATTGTTTGAGAATAACGAATACGTCCACAGGGGAGGTCGCACACTAACTGCAGCACATCTTGGGACGGTAATCACACAGGGATTCTTTGAGATCGTCAGGACTCCGATGTTCTGGATGTCTACTGAGGTATGTGAACTATACCTTATCAGGTAATTCTGTCATCGTATATGCACAGCTGCTACTAACATTCTCACACCCCTGCGTTGCATACCAGCACATGGACCAACTGTTGTGTTTCCAACGGGAGAAAGTGCATGGAGATGAACCGAAGTACAAAGAGTTTGTCGTTAAGATAGAAGGTATTTGTTGTCTCCCAAAGTTTGATGTTTTCGCCTTTTAACACCAATATAAAATGTAGTCAGGTATAAGAAGATAATGGCTAGGTCATTACATAACACTGGCTTGGAAAATACTTTCAGTGGATAGGAAATATAGAAGCCTAGCTAAATATTCCAAAACCCAAAACATCTGTTCAACCCAACTACAAGTTATAGAAAAGCCCGACAAAACCAACACCCAATACTTATGTCCTTCGACATCAAACCCAACACCCAACATATGTTCAACATCTGTTCAACCCAACTACACGCATTCTACCAAAAGACTACCTGCGACGACAAAATCAACACCCAATACTTATGTCCTCCGACGCTTCCGGCGAACGAACTCCCCGTGCGATGGGTACCTGCTGGTCTTCGGTCTCCCAGGCCTTCTCTTCACAGCTGGAGGTAGTAAACGGATCTGCGAAATTCCTTCGGGCGGATCCCAGGTGTCCATGGGGGGTACGGAGTACACCACTCCGTGGTAGGTCGCGTGCCACGCCTCCACCCTGTAGTAGTCATTCACTAGAGAGTACACATCGAGCCCTCGAGCCTTCGTCGCGGCTACGGCATGAGAGCAGGGGTACTGATCTATGTTGAAGTGTCGACATGTGCATGAACGGGCGCTGAGGTTCACCAGCCACTTCGAGGTTCCCTTTATGGCCTGGAACTCGTGATCGCTGAGGGGCCTCGCAACCATGCATATGGATGCATGATAGCTAAACATGATGGCCTTCGCAACCCAATCACTTACCACCTTCCCGGCTGTGCCACTTGCCTTCCTCCGTGTCTCAAACCACTCTTGCACCTTCTCGATGATGCAATCAAATAGCGCTACAATCGGCATATCCCGAGGCTCTTTGAAGACATTGTTCAGGCATTCGGAGTTGTTCGTTGTGGTTATGTTGTAGCGGTTAGCCAAGTAGTGAGCCCTTGCCCAGTTGCGGAATCCTGCTTCACGAAGATACTGACCGGCTGCGGGGTTATGGGAGGAGAAGTCTGCGAACAGTTGGTTGAACTCGGCTATGGTGTATGCGTTGGTCATGTCGAAGTATAACTGCTGCAAGGAGCCACACTTGTGGTGGTGCTTCGCATTCTGGAAGAGGTGATATGTGCAGCAGCCCTGCTTGGCAAAGGTGTAGCTGTCACGTATGCCCTTCTCGATGCTCACGTGCCGATCGGAGACCCACATCAAGTCTGTGGTGTCCGGGACGACTCGAAGCATTTGTCGGAAGAAGAATGCCCAGGAAGCGTCATTCTCGCCATCCACAATCGCAAACGCAACTGGGTAAATTTTGTGATCTGCATCTTGTGCAGTGGCAAAGAGCAATGTCCCCTTAAACTTGCCTTTCAGAAAGGAACATTCAACGGAGATGACCTATGGGCATTTGGCAAATAGACATCCGTGTTATACGTACCTTGTGAAAGGCTGGGTAAATGTATTGACTGGCTAGGTAAAAAAACAAGTGGCTAATGAACATACCTTCCGTAAGTGGGGGATGGCTTCAATCCATACCCCAAAGCTGACGAACGCGTACTTGAACCTACATTCAGCATCCCACTCGAGCCAGGTGTGGGAACCTGGGTTCGTCTTCTCAAGCATGTACAAGTAACTCGCCATTACCCGATACGAATCCTCGTCCGTTCCGTATAGGGTGTCCCTTGCTGTCGCCTTTGCGCGTCGTGCCTTCCAATAGCGGCAAGTAACTCCAAGGTCGGACTTCGATAACGATTGTATGTGGGCTGGAGTTACCGGCTTACGGGTACCAGTGAAACTGCATTGCATTTCATCAATCGTGTCAGGTTACAAACTGGCTAGCGTGTTATGAACACTGACTAGGACACATAATAGAGTGGCTAGTGTTTAACGGTAGGGGGTCAGTAATAATAATTTTTACCTGGATACAAGACTCTTCCCAATAAGCTCGGACGTTGCCTGTCGATCGTGGTTGTGTCGAACATTAACCCCGCAGGTGTGCTCCGGAACGTACTTCCTCACTTTCCACAAACTAGTTTTAAGGTATTTTGACGCACGGCACATCTACTTGCACTCGGGATCGATGCACACCACGGAGTACACTTCCGGCGACGACCTCTTCACATGTGTGTCAAAACAACCATCCAACGCAGACCACCTTACCCGGTTTTGGACTTCCTCCTTGGACTTCAACAACAAACCCTCATGAAGGTCAGTGTTCTTTCTTCGGGGGTCCCCTCCTTTCGGAAAAGCTTTGTCCAACATCTTCTCAACATCCTCGGTCGACATCCCCGGGGATTTCCTCCTCGAAACCCACCGTTCGGCCTCGTACATCTCATCATCGGATGATATACAACCCACTGATGAAGTTTCCTCTATCGACTCCAATTTGAGTACTCCGATGTTTCCATACTCCTCCTCCGGCGAGCTCGCCAAGTTGACGGAAACAACCCTCCCTTTATGCCCTCCCACATTTATATTATCCTCCTCATCACTACTCAGACATACGATTTGTTTCCCTCGGTCCACGTCCAGCAGTTTACCTCTCGTCTCCTCCGTCGCGGTTGTTGAATCTGCCCTAGCTATCTGGATGACCTTGCCATCAGTTTGGTTTTCCTTGCCAGATGAAGTATTTTCCTTGCCATCAATGGTGCTATCCGAGCCGTTATCCAAATTCAGAAAAAGATGCGAGTTGGACCCATCGACTGTCATATCAACCAAACCACCCTCTTCCACCACGAGTGTTCTGTTGTCTCCGCCTGGTGATTTGCTGCGTTGTTCCATGTTCCCACACATGGACAGACTTCCATGATGGCTGTGACCTTCGTTCACCGATGCGTACAAAAGAAGGGGCCATGTGCCATCGCCACCCCTTGAGTTGCAGTACTTGAAAGCATCCCAATCACTTTCATCATCCACTTGAATCGGATAACATCCCTCCGTCTTCGAATCGAGTAGATATTTCAACTCCAACTCAGAGCACCTTCGGTCAACCGCGAGCTTCTCTATTATCTTACTCTTGACGGACCCAAACGACATGGTCTCCTCTATGAGCATTATTTTGTGGGCGTTTTGACCTTGATACACCCATCCTCCTTCGAGATGCTCCCATCGACCATTGCAAACGAGAGTAAGTAATACCACCCCTTTCTCCCCTGCGAAATTATGAGGTTAAGATGGTCCTCTCAGTATATGTTAGAGGTAAGGGAAGGATGGGGAAAATTTACTACATGTGAATACAAAACATAAACCGTACTTACCCATTTTCGTTGAGGTCTGGATTTTGCAGATGTCACGTGTATCCCTGTCTATGGCTACATATATTCTGTTGATGACTAGGAATTCCTTTTGCCTGGCTAGTAACAGAATTTCTGGGTTTTATCCTTCCAACTAGACGTTAATGGCAGCCATAGAGAAGAAGTAGATGTTTTGCACTTTTTGTGTCCATCTGGCGAGCTCCCACATCTCCTTTTATACTCCCTCTGAAATTCCCCCTGTGTTTTCCCTCCATGTGGTTTTGGCGGGAATTGTTTTTGTGAAAATGTGACACCGTCTCTCCTAGCATTTAATGCTTGTCACCACACCCTCTCTCCTCCCTCTCTCACAAACACCACTGTACCTCTGCATCCATTCCTTTTGTTTATTTTTTTTTTGGCCAAAATGATTACCTCTCTCCCTCTATACATTCGACACCTGTCCATTTTTTTCCCTCCTTTTCCAATGGTAACCGGCAACCCATTGTAACATTTGCCCAATAATTTGCAAGAATGACATAATGTCATTCCATTGCAAAATTTTTAGGCCGGGGTCATTTTTGCAAAGTTGCCAAGATTTTGGTATATCCATACAAATTAGCCTAATAATGGAGCTGAGTAGGCCACGAATTTATTCAAATTTAAATGAAATATCTGTCTCTTCCTCTCCTCAAGCTTTACACCACCATCAATTCTGCAAACCTTATATCCTTTCTCGCTGAGGTAATAGTCAATGATGTCTAAAACTTTTGTCCACTGAGAAAATATTAGAACCTGCAAACCAAAATTTATATAATGTTCCAACGAAAGCTGTTTAAATGCCTTTTTACAATGAGTAATAGACCCAAATCAGGAATACCTTATATATGCTTCCTTTCAAACATCCGTCCAAGCAAACGATCTAGTAAACGGAATTTTCCACATTGTTCAACTATTTGCTCCATTGGTGGATAAAAGTCTGCCATGAATTTGAGAAGTTAATATCAACATTCACTGTACACTGCACAAAACTATCCGGTAACCAAAGCATAAAGGATACTTACATGAGCCATCAAAGGCAGATTCCAAAAGGTCAGGATGGTTACAGTTTTTTCTTAGCTGAATCATTAGATTGTTAAGCTTTGCTCTTATTCCTTGACCTGTGTTTCATAGAACAAATACTAGTAGGAAGAAAGTGATATGGAGCAGCACTGGCTGCTGCAAAATAAGAGTAAGGGGTAATACGTAAAGGCTGCAAATTCAGAATCAGAAAACAGGAGTTCTGGCTGGAAGGGTACAAATGTGTGTCGGGTAAATCAAGTGGAAACCTAATTCTATGGCACATCAAATAGTCCTTTGCATACAGAATTCAATCTTGTGGAAACAAAAGGAATTGTGGCTTATGACCATAAATTTGACAAATTTCTCAGTAACCTGAACGGATCCTATGGTAATATGATATGACAAACTGAATGCAAGAGGCACTTACAAGCACCACCAGCATTGTTCAGCGAAAGGAATTGTGGCTTATAACCATAAATTTGACAAATTTCTCAGTAAACTGCATGGATCCTATGGTAATATGATATGAAAAAATGAATGCAAGAGGCACTTACAAGCACCACCGGGACTGTTTAGCAAATGATTCTCCAATGTCTTGTTCAGCAAGTGGTCCTGGATATTTCTTTGATGCTCAGTCAAGTTTGCATACAAGATTATCTCTTTTTTCCTAGGAAGCATATGTTCAACTTCTGACTTCATTCTCCGGAGAAGAAAAGGACGCAATATACCATGAAGTTTTTTCACCACCTATGACAACCAAAATCTTCATAAGAATGAAACGTAAAAGCTAGAATAAACATCACATTGAGGGTTACATACTTGACTGTGTCAGATCATGAGATTGATTGTAATGTCCTCCCTTGAGGGTTCCCATTCATTGATATAACATATATATATATATAGGTTACACAGGTATTGGGCCTTAACGGGCTTTTAGCCCACTATACAATATGAAACCTATGTAATCTATCAAACCCCCGCAATCGATACGAGAGGTGTCCGTACAGTGAGACTGGATCGAAAATCAATGAATAACTGTCTAGGTAAACCCTTTGTGAATATATCAGCGTACTGATAGGAGGACGGGACATGTAGAACGCGGACATGTCCAATGGCAACCTTGTCCCTGACGAAGTGGAGATCAAGCTCAATGTGCTTCGTGCGTTGGTGCTGGACTGGGTTGCTAGCCAAGTAGACGGCGGAGACGTTATCAGTGTAGACCAGAGTGGCCTTCTGCAAGGGGCATCGTAGCTCAAGCAGGAGATTGCGGAGCCAAGAGCACTCGGAGACAACGTTGGCAACACCCCTGTACTCGGCTTCAGCGCTGGAGCGAGACACGACGGACTGACGCTTAGCGGACCAGGACACAAGAGTGTCATTGAGGAAGACACAGTAACCAGACGTGGAGCGACGTGTGTCTGGACAACCACCCCAATCCGCATCAGTGTAAGCCACAAGGTCAAGTCTAGAGGAAGGAGTGATGGTGGTGCCGAGCTCTAGGGTGCCGCTGATGTACCGAATGATCCGCTTCAAAGCCTGAAAGTGAGGTTCCCTAGGGGCATGCATGAACAAGCAGATCTGCTGAACGGCATAACTGATATCAGGCCTAGTGAAAGTGAGATACTGAAGAGCACCAGCGAGGCTCCTATACAATGTCGGATCGTCAACCAAAGGACCAGAATGAGCACTGAGCTTGTTGGATGTGTCGACTGGGGTGGCGACGGGATTACAGTTGACCATCTTAGCCCGAGCAACAATCTCAGCAGCATACTTACTCTGTGAGAGAAAGAGACCAGACGCATGCCGCTGAACGGCAACCCCCAAGAAGTAAGACAGCGGACCCAGATCAGACATGACGAATTCCGCACTCAACTTCGAGACGATGGACGTTCGAAGAGCATCAGAAGAGGCGGTGAGAATGATGTCGTCGACATAGAGCAGCAGGAAAGCCAAGTCCGAGCCTCTGCGATAGATAAACAGAGACGTATCCGATCGGCTGCCAGTGAAACCCAAGCGGAGCAGATGAGAAGCAAACCGCTGGAACCATGCCCGTGGAGCCTGTTTCAGACCATACAGAGAGCGCTTGAGGAGACAGACATGCTGTGGACGCTCAGCATCAGCAAACCCCGGAGGCTGAAACATGTAAACCGTCTCATTCAGATGACCATGCAGAAAGGCGTTCTTGACATCCAGCTGATGGATGCCCCAGTTGCGCGACAGAGCCAGACTCAGGACCACTCGGATAGTGGCAGGCTTGACCACAGGGCTGAAGGTCTCATCACAATCAATACCGGCCTGTTGAGATCTACCGTTAACCACCAGACGGGCCTTGTAGCGCTCCAATGTCCCATCAGAGCGGAACTTGTGACGGAAGAGCCACATACAGCGAATGACGTTCGCCTCAGGAGGGCGAGGCACAAGAACCCAAGTACCATTCTTCGTAAGGGCCCTGTATTCGTCGAGCATAGCCGCCTGCCAATTCGGGTCTAGGAGGGCTGTTTTGTGGGAGGTGGGAACGGGGGAGAGGGAGGTCTGGGTGGAGGTAGAGGGTGAAAGGGAGTCGGGAAAGATGGGGGCAGGAGAGGCTAAGGATGCGGGCGCGCCAGCACGGGACGCGGGCGCGCCAGCACGGGACGCGGGCGCGCCAGCTCGGGACGCGGGCACGCCAACTTGGGGCACGGGCACGCGTAGGGGAGGCGTGGATGTTGGTGGAGGGGATGTGGGGTGTATAGCGGGGTGATGGTCGGTGGTCATGGAGACGATCTGTCGGGGTCTGAAGACACCGGAGACGCTGCGGGTGTGAGGTCTGGTGATGGATGGTGGCGGGGGGGGGGGGGGGGTGGGGGAGGGGGAGACACAGGAGCACCGGGAGAGCTCTGGGGAAGAATGAAGTGAGGAAATTGTGACTCAGACTCTGTGGATGACACAGGGGGTGTGGGAGACGCGAAGGGAAATCGCGACTCATCAAAGGTGACATGGCGAGAGAGAATGATCTTGTGAGTCTTGATATCGAGGCAAATGTAACCGCGATGATCAGACGGGTAGCCAAGAAAGACACAAGGGGTGGAACGTGGGTGAAGCTTGTGGGGGGCAGTGGATGACTGATTAGGGAAGCATAAGCAACCAAAGGTACGAAGGTGGTCATATATAGGCATAGTGCAATACAATGCCTGAAACGGTGAGCGATGGTTGAGGGTGGTTGAGGGGAGTATGTTGAGGAGGTAGCATGTGGTGGCCAAGGCATACGGCCAATAAAGGAGGGGAATGGATGCGTGGAAAAGAAGGGTGCGCATCATATTGGTAATGGTTCGGATGATTCGTTCGGCTTTGCCATTTTGTTGAGAGGTGTAGGGGCAGGACAAGCGATAGGAGATTCCATTGGTATTAAAGAAAGTGTGAAAATCCTTGTTGTCAAATTCGCGGCCATTGTCGCATTGGAAACACTTGACAGAGGCGTGAAAATGTGTTTTGATGTAAGCGTGGAATTTGGCAAAGATAGGAAACACTTGAGATTTAAAGTGCAAAGGGAAAACCCATAAGAAGTGTGTAAAATCATCCAGAAACAAAAGGTAATACTTATGACCCTCCTTGCTAGGCACAGGAGATGTCCAAATATCACTATGAATAATATCAAAAGGTGCGAAAGTAGTGTTTAAAGATCGCTGAAACGGAAGTCTGGCATGCTTGCCTAACTGACAAGACGAACATAAACTAGAGCGGTGCTCTTTATTACAAATGACAAGACTCTTAGAACGAAGTAAATCTAAAACTGCAGGACTGGGATGACCAAGACGAGCATGCCAAAGACTGGATGATGATGGCGAGAGGGCGACTGGACTTGACGGGCTGGATGGTGAAGGCGACGACACAGGATAGAGCTCCCCAGTGCTATTACATCTCAGGCGAGTAACCCCCGTAGTAAGATCCTTCACAGAGAAACCAAACGGATCAAACTCAAGAGAAACATCATTGTCAGTGGTAAACCGACGGACAGAGATAAGGTTTTTGACAAGTTTGGGGGCAATAAGGACATTGTTTAGGTGCAAAGGATTGGTAGGGGTTGGTAGTGTGGTGTGGCCAATGCCCGAAGTAGCAAGGCGACCACCGTTGCCAACGATAATAGAATGAGCAGGACCCTTAAAAGAAAGAGATGAGAGAGTACCTGAGGAGTTCGTCATATGAGAGGTAGCGCCAGTGTCCATGTACCAAGATCCGTCAGGAGGTGTCAGCTGCATGGAAGAGAAGGCGTTGTGCACATCAGTCGGGTATGCCTGATCGGACGATGGACGGGGAGCAGGACCCAACAAGCCCTGCTGGCGGTTGGGATATGGGGCAGGTCCACGAAACGACGCACCGGGGTAGCCATAGGGCATCCAAAGAAGGGTAGCCAGGGTTGGGGTACCAAGAGGGGTGGCGGTTATCGTTTTGCTGCGGGCGCCAGTTGCTGCGGCCACCGCCTCTAGGTCCTTGCTGATCGTTGCTGCGGCCAGGCTGGAGGGCGAGTTGCTCGATGATGTCACTGGATGAGACCAACGCCGTCTTGTCTTTGGCGGCGTTGGTTGTCTGACGGTGAAGGCGAGTCTCCTCCAGGATCAGTTGAGACCGGGTCTTCTCGAATGTAGGGAGAGGCTCTGTCTGCTGAATATGAGTAGCAGCAGCGTTGTATTCAGAAGGGAGACCAAAGAGAACCTGAAGAACAAGACGGGTGGCACTGGGTTTGGAGTCGACAGCTTCGAGCTCATCAGCCAGGGTCTTGATGTGCTGACAGTAGGCAGATATCGACGGAAAGGAGGAAAGCTTGCAACTTGAGAATTCGTGCTCGAGATAGACAGCACGGGTGGACTTGTTGTCTTGAAAGAGATCCTGAAGTTTCTTCCAAGCTTTCAAGGCGTTGTCTTTGGGGTCAAGGATGGTGGTCAATAGATCTTTTGAGATGGTGTTAAAGATCCATTGAAGAACAATGGTGTCAAGTTGAGCGAAGAGATCGTCGTCTTCGCTTGTAGGGCGGTTAGCGGAGGGGTCAATGTGGTGGAGGACTTTATGAGCCTTAACATGGGTCGTGAAGAGGTGCGACCACATGGTGTAGGTACTGGACTCATGATCAAGAATGATAGGGATGCAATTTTTGATGTTGGAGATGGTTAGGGCGGAATGGTAGGGCGGCTTAATAGGGTCGGTAGGTTGTGGGTTAGCCATGGGGACGAGAAGAGAGGGCTAAGGGCGGCGTGGAGAGGGAGAAGGGCTGGTGACGCGGGCGCGCTGAGGACAACGTGGGCGCGCTGAGGGCGACGCGGGCGCGCTGAGGGCGACGCGGGCGCGCTGAGGACGACGCGGGCGCGCCTGGGGACGACGGGGGAAAAAAGGGTGGCGGCACAAGAGGGAGGTGGCGGACTGATCTCGGCTAGGGGTGGCCGAGAGGGGTGAGGGGCGGCCGAAGTAGGGGGGGGGGGCTAGGGTTTTTAGAAGAAGGGGAGAGAGAAAAATTTGGGTCTTTGGATCTTAGGCTGTGATACCATGTCAGATCATGAGATTGATTGTAATGTCCTCCCTTGAGGGTTCCCATTCATTGATATAACATATATATATATAGGTTACACAGGTATTGGGCCTTAACGGGCTTTTAGCCCACTATACAATATGAAACCTATGTAATCTATCAGACTGTGCCTTTTTTCCTCCAACTCCTCTCTCTCTCTGCTTCATTGCTACATTTCACAGACAGATCAAACCTGGACAAGATTTCACAAGGAAAGAACAATGGTTAGGCCAAAAGCTAAATTGATGATCAAAATATCGATGTACTCTTAACACTTCTGCAGTCATAAAAGTAACAGTTAACACATTACAATCAAAACAATCGTCATCTTCTCCATACTAAAAACAATGGTAAGGAAACTAGACACACCACAAGATACCAAGATTCAAATTCCGCATGAGATGAAAATATGTCAGGCAAAATAAAATTCAACAGTGACCACAGCTCTGCTAAGTTGTTCTGAAGAGGTGTTCCAGTTAACAGAAGCTTGTTTTCGCAAGGGAGAAGCTTCAAATGCTTCAGTAACATGCACTTTGAGTTTTTCAGACGGTGTCCCTTCAGAAATGAAATGCCAATAGTAGTAGTCAGTGAAATCACTAAACAAAATACGGGGGGAGGGGGGTGGGTGACAAGAACTAGAAATATACTATAGTCTAGGTAAACTTTACCTCGTCTACCACAATATATTTCCAGTTATAGTGCCTCAAGTATTTCTTAGCATCATTTAAGGCAACCTCATGAAGTGATAACAATGGGAAATTTTGGCTCAATGGCTCTTGGCATATGCTTCATCCGTAAATCATTCCTTGCATTGTGATAGATTATTGCATTCATTGAGGGAACAAACCTGAAGAAGTAAGAATAAGTATTCATTGTGCTATATTTACACTCATCCAATGGGTTGTCAATTGTCACTGATAGATGATATCTTGTATTCACCTGTTTATCTCATTTACCCAGTTTGAGAGAGTGGAAAGTGGAGCAATGACCAGGTACGGTCCATCCAAACCATTCCCTTTGAGATGAGCAAGAAAGCCAATAGTTTGAATTGTTTTACCCAGCCCCATCTGATCGGCAAGGATTCCATTCAGTCCATTTTGCCACATCGTAATCAACCATTTGACTCATTTGATTTGGTAAGATTTTAACTTCCCACCAGTTAACAAGGTATGAGCTCAGCCTGCTCCTTTTCTGCCCTCTCAGCCTTTGAAAGGTTAGTGTCTTCTCCGTCATTACCTTCCTGATTTCTTGTGAGTATGGCAGCAACTGCTCTCTTGCCTTTTTTTTTGGTACAAATCATCACTGTTATGAGTATCTCTCATTCATTTCTTCCAAAGTATTTGGCAAGATAGCAATATTAAAGATAAAAATGTAGGCAGATTTTCGACCAATGGATTGAATGGAATCTCAGATAAGTGATATATGGAATCTCTATACAAAAGTGTTGAAATATGATTCAAACGTTATTTTAGGAAGAAATAATTTAGACAATCTATTATTAATGTGTAACAATTCAATTAAGCAAATCTATTATTAATGTGTAGATATTAATAGCCTAAGATTTCTCTATTTAAATGATGTACTCGTTTCATTTTAAATCAAGAAGAAGAAAAGCAGTAATCTTCCTTTACAAACATTTCATTGTTCTTCATCTTCTTCCTCTGACAAATCCAACAAATTGGTATCAGAGCAAACACATTTTTCCGAGTTTATATCCAGGGAATTGAGAGAAAAAAAAGTGAGAGATTATACACAAGGGAAACACGAGTTGAGAAAACATTAATTGTTCAAAATGCAGAACAATGGATCAGGAAACGTTGGTAATCCTCAACTGCCGATTTTTAAAGGAGTAAATTATCATTTTTGGAGCTTGAAAATGTCAACATTATTCAAGTCTCAAGAATTGTGGGAATTGGTAGAAAAGGGCTTTGAAGATAACCAACCGGAAGAGCCTGATCAACAACTCAAAGAAAAGAGGAAGAAGGATTCGAAGGCCTTATTCATGATCCAATCAGCCCTAGATGATGAGATATTTCCTCGAATTGCAGCCGCAACCACATCTCATGAAGCTTGGGAAATTCTCAAGCAGAAGTACATGGGTGATAGGAAGGTAATCACCGTTAAGTTACAATCCTTGCGTCGTGAGTTTGAAACTCTAAATATGCAAGAGAAGGAATCTGTGCAAGTTTTCTTGTCAAGAGTTTCCGCAATTGTTAATCACATGAAGTCTTATGGTGAGAATTTAAGTTGTGAGACTGTTGTTAGCAAGGTTTTGAGAAGCTTAACTAAGAAATTTGATCACGTGGTTGCTGCAATTGAGGAATCGAAGGATCTGTCTACTTATAAGTTTGAAGAATTGACGAGTTCTTTGCAAGCTCATGAAGATAGGCTTAACAGGTCTAGTGAGCAGAAAGAAGAAAAGGCTTTTCAGGCTAAGGAAGAGTCTTCCAACAAAGGCAGATCAGACAATTGAGGAAATAGAGGAAGAGGTAGAGGCGGCTTTCGAGGCCGAGGACGTGGTGGTGGTCGAGGAAGAGGCCAATTTGGTAATACAGGGAGAAGTCAATATGGAGAATCAAGTCGACGCCAATATGGTGACTCAAATAGAGGACAGAATGGTGATTCTCGACAATACCGGAGCAACATCCAGTGTTACTATTGCAAGAAGTATGGCCATAAGGAGACGCAGTGCTGGAGCAAGCCAGAGAGTGAGCAAAAGTCAGCAAACTATTCCGAGAATGTTGAACATGAAAGCAGATTGTTTATGGCTCTCTCTTCTATTAGTGATGACACGAACGGGATGTGGTATCTCGATAGTGGTTGCTCCAATCACATGGCCAGCTCTAGATCCTTGTTCAAGGAACTAGATGAGTCGCAAAGGGGCAAAGTTCGCCTTGGCGATGACAAGATGCTTCAATCCGAAGGTAGAGGTACAATTGCTATCAAAACTATGCGAGGTGATATTAAATTGCTTCACGATGTGCAATTTGTGCCTGGTTTGGCTCACAATTTGTTAAGTGTTGGGCAGTTACAAAGTACTGGCTATTCACTTATGTTCGAAGATGACTCATGTGTCATTAAGGAAAAGAGGTATGGCCAAACTATTGTGGTAGTTCCTATGACAGGAAATAGAATGTTTCCTTTAAACTTATCTTCCAAGATGAGTAGGGCTTTGACAGTTAGAGGAGATGATGATGCAAAGTTGTGGCATCTGTGTTATGGTCACCTGAATGTGCATAGTCTGAAGCTGCTGAACACAAAAGAGATGGTGCAAGGCTTGCCAAAAATTGGTGAGCTTGAGTTGTGTGAAGGATGCCTATTTGGAAAGCAGTCCAAGGGTCAATTTCCAAGTGGAAGAGTTTGGAAAGCAAGTGAATGTCTTGAGCTTCTGCATGCAGACCTATGTGGTCCAATGCAGACTGAATCACTTGGAGGGAGTAAGTACTTTCTACTCATTACAGATGATTACAGTAGAATGAGTTGGGTGTATTTCTTGAAGGCTAAATCTGAAGCCTTTGAGAATTTTAAGAAATTCAAAGCTATGGTAGAGAAGCAATCCGGCAACTTTGTGAAAGCCTTGAGAACAGATCGAGGTGGTGAGTTTCTTTCACATGAATTCTCTTCATTTTGTGAAGAACAGAGAATAAGAAGGGAGTTAACAGCACCGTATACTCCAGAGCAAAATGGAGTCTCAGAATCGTGACAAGCAGTCCTTGATCACCGGGATCTGATCCATCGTGGCTTCGGCAAATAGGAATAAATCGTCTGCGAAGAACAAATGGGAAAGAGGAATGCCCCCCACCTGCACCGGCTTCCACGCTCCTGTACTAACAGCCTCCTGTATGATATGTGACAATCTCTCCATACAAAGTACGAATAGATAGGGCAACAGAGGATCCCCTTGACGAACCCCACGAGATGCCTCAAACTCTCCTGCGTATCCACCATTCCAAAGCAAACGGGTCTGTCCGAGAGACTGACATTTCATGATCACCTGGACCAGTTGTTCAGGTAACGCAGCTAGCTTGAGTGTCTCCTCCAGAAAGGACCAGCGCACTCGATCATAGGCTTTTTCTAAGTCAATTTTTAGGGCCATCCACCTCGTCTGCGGAGATCTAGCTTGCATCGAGTGGAGAATTTCCTGGACAATCAGCACATTGTCCAAGATCTGCCGCCCTGGTATGAAGCTCGATTACGTAGGTCCTACAATCTTCCGAACGATCGGCTTAAGTCTATTGACTATCAGCTTTGTGGCCAGTTTGAACACCACATTCAACATAGAGATCGGACGGAATTGGGCCATTTTCTCCGGGGAATCACACTTTGGAATAGAAACCATAAGTGAATTGGAGATATTGACCGGAAAATTACCTTGCTCCAGCAATTGCTTGATGGTCTGCACTACCTTGTCACCCACCACCTCCCAGTTTTGTTGGTAGAACGCCGCCGGGAAACCGTCCGGCCCAGGTGCCTTTAGAGGGCCCATTTGACGGAGAGCTTCCCAAATCTCCGTGGGCGATACTGGCCTGGTCAATCTAAGGGCGTCTTGTGTTGTGATTTCCGGGAAAGACACTGAAGATTGAAGGGGAGTAGCATTCGATCCCAACCCATCCTCGGTGAACAGATTGGGGAAGTGGTCCAGGGCGAGCCGTTGAATTTCGGTGTCCGAATAAATCCACTGGCCCGAAGTATCTTGTAAAGCAGCCACCTTGTTGGCCTTGCGTCTGATGAGGGTGGAGAGGTGAAAGTATCTCGTGTTTCTATCTCCTTCAATCATGAAACTCGAGCGAGACTTCTGCATCCAGAGCATCTGTTCCTGATTCAGGACCTCCTCCAGGTCTCTACGGAGACGGCACTCCAGTTTGAGCAGCCCCCTTGAAGGTCTGTTAGACAAACTTCGATGTATTCCTTCCAGACGGGCATACAAGACTTTCTTCCTTTTAAAAATATTCCCAAAAACCTCTCTATTCCATACAAGGAGATCATCTACCAAATGAGATAAAGCCCCTGACAATTGAGCTGCTCTTTGCCAGTGGTCTCGCAAGAAAGGTCGGAAGTCATCGTGGGTCATCCAGGCTGATTGGAAACGAAAGGGTCGGTTGTTGATGGCGGAAGGATTTCTACCAGTAACGCGGAGGAGCAAGGGGGCATGGTCCGAGTGGGGCGCCGAGAGGTGTGAAATTTCTGCCTCAGGGAACCGAACACGCCAATCCTCCGTACACAACCCACGGTCTAACCGGGCACCCCGCCATCCCGCGGTGCTACGACGATTAGTCCATGTCCACCGAGGCCCCGAAAATCCCAAATCTATCAATTCTAATTGATCAATCCAATCGGCAAATTCCTGGTCAGACCTTCTAGTGCTTCTTGAGGTGTGCGATCGCTCGTGAGTATACGCGACAACATTAAAATCGCCAGCTACTACCCAAGGTTTGCGGTTCGTTTGTGCAAAATCAGTCAAAATTCTCCATAGCTCAGTTCGACGAGCCTCGTCAGGACTAGCGTAAATAGCCGAGAAAATCCAGGGCTCCTCCCCCTTCGGATCACTTCCACTGTAATGTGTTGAGGGTTAAGGTGAACTGGAAACACCGTCACCTCTGAAGTCTTCCAGAGTAACCATATTCCCCCAGCAAACCCATTCGCCTCGACTCTCCGGATGCCATCATAGCCAATACGCCGACACACCACATCCGCGTTCTGTCCGCTGATGTGAGTTTCTACCAATGCCAACACCCGAGGATTGTGTTGCCGAATGATCTCTTGTAAAGCGTTCAAAAATCGGGGTCCTCCAGCCCCTTGAGTATTCCATATTAAAATATTGAGCTCTATCATAGTAAACAATTCATGGAAGGTATCCCTATGCAAAGCTTGAACATTTATTCCTGCAACATAGCTTGCTGCTTCTACGTACCTCTCAAATGCCCTCTGCATTCGCGGAGGCATTGACACTGTGCATAGGAGTTGAGAATTCACCTCCGCTACCCATGGTTGGAAATCTACGATCATTCTGTTTGCTAGTCGTGGGAGGAATGGTAGGAACGGACCCGTCCGGTGGTTCGATATCACTATATGCCGGCTCCCCGAAACTCTTATGCTCTCCACTTCTCGAATTCCCCCCGGTAGTAGAAATAGAATGCTGGATGAGAAGTTAAAACCAAATGATATAACTTTTATGACTGTTCTTCCAGCCTGTGCAATGCAGACCTTTCAAATATGAAATTACACTTAAATCAGGTATTGACATGGAAGTTTCGACCGGAAGTGCCCTAATTGTATCCATGTATGCTAAATGTGGATTTTTTTGCCCAAAAAGAAACAGTTACATGGAATGCTTGATAAATGGAAGTCTATACATTTCCAGATGGACAGTTTACCCTAAGATTTTACATAATTACCTTTTTTGGTTAATCGTTTTGTAATCATTTGTAAAATTAGGGAACAATAAAGCATTATTTTTTACTCTCGCAAGTTATAAAATTACGTAACATTTTTTTTTTGTTTGGGTAAGAATTCGGATACGACAGAGTCGTTGTCCGATGGCATCCCTGCGGATGAGGTCAGTGAGACCAGGATCACTATGTAAATTAGGATTATTGGTTACGTGGGCAAGGTGTGCAACCCGATCAGCCACGCAATTACCAGAATGAATAATGTGTGAATACGAAACTTCGTTAATCCCAGTGATGAGAGAACAGATGTCAGACATGACAAGTTTAATTTCCCATGGGCATTTGATGCCTTTATTAAGAAAATTGATAATAATGAGCAAGTCACCTTCAATGATGAGTTTGTCAATGTTCAATTGTCTAGCATTTATAATTCCTCTTCTGAGGGCAAGGGCTTCTGCCATTAAAGGCGTTTGTTTCCCAATTTTCCCCCCGCATATTGCCACTGTTGTTCCTCTTTCGTTGCGAATGATGAAACCTGTAGAGCTTTGTCGATTTGGGCTAGCTGAGCCATCAAAATTTAATTTTACCCAGCCAGATGGTGGTTTCTTCCATTTTGTCTTATTATTCCTTTTTCTAGCTCTTTCAGTCCTTTTATTCCTTTTTTGTTCATCATGGTTTAATTTGTCATGTACTTTGCATGCTTTAATCCAGTTTTGTCGATTCACTTCCACTTTTTGTTTAAATCCTGGTTCAGTTGGTAGTTTCTCTTGTTGGAAGATAAATAGATTTCTAGTCAACCAGGTTGTCCACTAGTGGAAAGCCAATTGTTGCTTTTCATCTTGTGTTAATATGACTCCAATCTTTGACATTAGTACCTTGATGTTTCTGGAGGACCTAATCTCGTTATCAATTATCATTTTAACATTATTTTTCAGACTTCTGACGAATGAACTATATTTGCATTCAAAGAAAAGGTGCACAAAATCTTCATGATGATGATTACACATGGCACAGTAGGGTGGGATTGATAGCCCCTTATTTGCCAGTCGTCCAGCAGTAGGTAAACCGTCATGGCAATTTTTCCACAATTTTTTTTTAATTTTAGGCGGGGTATCAATTTTCCAAATCCAAGCATTATCGTCTTTTACAGGTTCGGTGGCGTTAGTAGCTAATCTGTAAGCACTAGAAGTTGTGAACCAACATTTATTATCCGGCCACCAGTACAATATGTCCTCAATGGTACTAATAGGGAGTGGGATCTTACAAATTTGTTGCACAATGTCATCTGGAAGGACTTGGTTTAATTTTCCGCTACACCGGGAGCTATTGACTATGAATTCATTTACTCCAGTATTTAAATTTAGATTTGTTGGGTCAGTACAATGCTTCCATAAAGGATTTGGTGGCCCCCAACTGTCTTCCTAGAACTTGGTAGATTTTCCATTTCCTATCGACCAACTTAGACCCTTTTTAAAAGGGATGACTAGTTTCCTTAGTTGTGACCACTGCCACGAGGCGTTCCCGTTATCATGGTAATTAAGAATATGAGTGTCTTTCAAATATTTTGATGTAATAATTTTGAACCATATATTGTCTGGTTCCGCTAATATTTTCCATAATAGCTTCATTTGTAAAGCGATATTCATTTCTTTTGTTTTCCTTAGGCCCAAACCCCCTGATTCTTTTGGCTTACAAATTTTCTCCCAACTGATTAACGGTTTGTATTGTAAGTCCTTATTCCAAAAGCAAGTCCTATTTATTTTGTCAAGATCTGAATGCATTGATGAAGGGAGCATGAAACTTTGCATTGTATATAGTGGTTTTGCCACCAAATTAGAGTTGATTAGAACTGACCGACCCTGTTGAGACAAAGTGTTCGCTTTCCATTTAGCAAGTTGTGCCGTTGTTTTGTTGATGATTTCTTCAAATGTGGTCTTGTTGACTCGGCCGTTTATGATCGGGCATCCAAGATATTTATCTAATTTTGTCTGATTGGTTATATTTAAAGACCTTTCTATACTCGGGAAATGACTTCTAGCAATCCCCGGTGAGCATTGAAACGCTGATTTCGCATAATTAATCTTCTGGCCCGAGATCTGGCAATATTTAGTCATAATGTTTTTGACCTTGTCACAAGCCTCCATATTTCCTTTGGAGAAAATAATAATGTCATCGACAAATGATAGAAAAGGGATTTTAACTCTAGATCGTCCAAACGAGAAACCAATTCCGGATTTGTTCTGATTAGCCTCAGCAGAAAGTTTTCTAGCAAGCACCTCTGCCCCAGGAATAAATACAAAGGGGGAGAGCGGATCACCTTGTCTTAGTCTCTATTCGCTGGGAATAAATCAGTAGGCCCATTATTGACTAACACCGAGAAGGATACGGTGGTTACACATTCCATTATCAATCCAATGAATTTGTTGTGAAAACCAAAATATTTTAGAACACTCGAAGTGAATTCTCAATCTACACGATCATATGCCTTCTCCATATCTAGTTTAATGGCAAGCCACCCCTCCGCGCCTTTCCGGGTTTTGAAAGAATGGAATATCTCATGTGACAACATGGATAACATCCATCCCAACTATATCCCAATACGATTTGTAGAATTCGGCTGTTATCCCATCTGGTCCTGGCGATTTGTTTTGTCCTAAAGAAAAGACCGCATTCTTGATTTCCCCATTTGATGGTTGTTCGATAAGGCGGACATTTTCCGCATCAGGAATGGATGACGGAATTAACTCCAAATATTTATCTAATAACCTCTTGTTAATTTGTTCTTTGGAGAAACGATTCATAAAGTCCCGACGAATTTCATTTCGGATATTTTCCTCACAAAAAATCAAAGTTCCTTCAGAAGTTGTGATTTGCCGTATTATTTTCCTATTTCTCCTCCCAGAAGCTATCCTATGAAAGTATGCTGAGTTACAGTCTGTCATTTTGATATGTTTGGATTTTGCTCGTTGGCTCCAATAATCTTTTTGGTATTTTAATAGTGACTCTTTTTTCCTAATGAGTGTCATTTCCCTTGTTTTATGAGCGGCCGCTTGACTGAGAGAATTCATAGCTTGTAATGCAATAAGCTCTTTTTCCACATTTTGTATTTGTCTGAAAATATTTCCTAGTGTATATTTGTTCCATTCCTTGGCATTTTGTTTAACAATCCTTGTTTTAGTTATTAAACAAAACATAACAAAACCGTGGCAGTCAGCCCGCCATGCTTGTTTAACAACATTTCAGAAGTCGTTTATCTTGATCCACATATTCTCAAATTTGAATGGTGGTGGCTTGAATAGTGTTTGACTATCAAGGGTTGTAGTGATAGGACAATGATCAGAGGTCGAGAAGGCACCGTTTGTGGTCATGATCTCTAGAAATGAGTCCAGGAATTGGTGTTGCACAAGCACACGATCAAGTTTTTCCTATATGTTGTCCACTCCGTCCACCTTTTTTCTCCATGTAAATGTGTTCCCTATCGTCGGGATATCTAATAGACCGCATTGATTTTTGAACTCATTTAGTCTTTGAAATCTATTATGGTTATGTATTACTCCACCCATTTTTTCATTATTGTTACCAATCTCATTTAGATCACCGATTACCATACACGACAAAGATTCTCTTGAGATAATGTTTGTGAGCTCCATCCAGAACGCATCCTTATCTGTCGCATTCGGATGTCCATATACAAAGAAGATCTCATCCCAACGAAATCGTTGCTAACACAGGAATATTTTACACCAATAATTCTTGGCAAATGAATTTCCACTGTGATTGTTTCGTTAAGTAGGTAGTTTTCATTCCACATTATTCCTAATCTTACGTAACAATATTTGAATTTGGATTTGTGTAGTTCCATTTTTTTTTTTGATAAGATAAGAATTCGAGGGTTAGACAAACCTAGCACCTCGAGTGGCCGACAAAGGCGGCAAATAATAAACCGTCAAACATACAACCTAAAATATAAGAAGGTGCAATACAAATAGTGGCAAACAACAAAACAAGGCGAACAACACGAACCTAACCCTAATAAGCTAGAGACAACGTAGACTACAACCCGACGCCAAGCGCCACCAAGCGATGACACCGCCGACCAGCGGTGCATCAGGAGTCCCTGCGGGCAGTGAAGACGAACCTCCATGGAAATTTTCGGAACATGGAGTTGCCTCGATACACACTGCCACGACCCTAGCCAGTCCCGACACCGGACGCTAGAGCCCCAACTCAGACCAGGACCGCCAAAAACACCCGGAAACGCAGTCGAGAACCACACTTGTAAAACACACCTGAAAGCCATTTCGGGATTTTATCAAGACCCTTTGGGGATTTTTATCAAGCCCTTTCGGGATGGATTTACTCAAAATAGGTAAACAAATAAATATTCAAAGACATAAGAATAACTTTTATGTGAAAAGATATATAAAAACACATTCTATATTTTTATATATTTTTACTAGGCTGGTTTGAGGCCCAAGCAAAATCCACTCGGACCAAGGACACCACAGGCAATTGCAGATTTTTTTTTTAAAGCTTGGCATGCAAGGGTAGAATAACCTTGCAAGCCAAGGGTTAATCAATGCCCTCACTAGACCATCCCAGGCGTGCAAGCCCAGGATGACAGCACCGGCATCAGACCATCGACAGTGGCAGGCAGGCGAGCCAAGGCTGAGCCAAGCACAAACGAGTTGAGACAAAGACCGGCCAGATAAGGCCAACAAAACACGACCGAGACGAACCTAAGTTCGTTGGAACCGACGCCGGGACCGGTTGACCAAATCTGGGGGTTTTGAAACACAATCGAACTCAAGATACGAACCGAGGGCGAAGAAGACGGAGATCCGAAACCGACAAATGGTGAAGAAGAGGGGAGGGAAGCACCCCTCAAACACCGCCAACGAAAGAACCACCGAAGATGGGATATGAAATCGTGACCCAAAGGTTTGAAGGGTGGGCTATGGCTGATCAGATTGGGCAAAGAGATTAATGACAAAGGGAAGATGAGCCCTTAATCACCAAAAGCCCCAATTCAATTTAGTTTGTAAACAAATAGAAGATGGATATCCATGGAAGGGGATTTAAAGACCTTGAACACCAACCCCCCAAAAACAAGGAAACCCTAAAGAAGACCACACCTATGAGCACGGTTGGTAATTCCCCTTATCTCTTATATGTGTTTTTGTGTGTACAGAAGAGAGGATTGTAAGAGGTAGTTTAGGCGGGATAAGCCAGGACACGTGGTCGGTTGTGATGTGTCTGGTTGTTACAAGATGGGATGTATAAATAGAGATGTCTAGGCCTCTTGTAGATCACTTCTTTACAATTGAATAACAAACACAACTTTCTCTTCTTCATCGTCTGGTTTTCAGCCATTGTTGCGCTACAGAGCAACCTTGGTTTCTTCATATGGTATCAGAGCGGGACTAGGTCATGCGTCGTTGTTTCCTTTCCTTTCTTGGATCACGGTTTCAATCTAAGAAAATGGGAGATTCATACGCGTTTGTACTGAGAAATCACGGAGAAGATAATGGTTTGCAAATGGCGCCGAACAATCCATTGGCTCTTGCTATTTCGGACAGTCCAGGTGCTCAGTTGGTTGCTGCTCTCTTCAATGGTAGCAATTTTATCTGATGGAGCAGAAACGTAAAGATGGCACTTGGAGCGAAGCTTAAGCTAGGTCTCGTGGACGGATCTTGTTCGATTCCGGCGACGGAGTCACCAATGTATCAGCGCTGGGTCAGGGCCGATTATATGGTCAGATGCTGGCTCCTAAACTCTATGGAGCGATCGATCTCAGAGTCGTTCGTCTATGCTGGATCTGCTCGAGAACTGTGGAGCGACATCTCAGAAAGGTATGGTCAATCCACTGCCCCTCTTTTGTATCAATTGAGGAAATCTATCAGTAATATGGAGCAAGGTACTAATTCAGTAGGAGATTACTTTAACAAACTCAAGAGATTATGGGATGAAATCTTGAGTATTGAAGGAATTCCAAAATGTCGGTGTAGGGTAATGGAGAGATGTACCTGTCTGGTCTTGAAGAGAGTTATGGAATTGAACACAAATAACAAGATTATGCAGTTTTTAATGGGCTTGAATGATGATTATGATGGTGTTCGTAATCAAATTCTGGCTATGGATACCATGCCTTCCATGAATAGAGCATTCTACATTGTTCAATAAGTGGAACAATGTGGTGGAGGGAAAGGAGCATCAGATTCCAAGAAGAGTGACGACAGTGTTGCTTTAAATGCTAACAGGCAAGGAACAGGTTCTTGGACGAAAGATACAGAGTCTAAGAAGCCAAAGGAGGATTTCAAGAAATGTGACTTTTGTGGAAACAAAGGTCATGTGAAGGAGACTTGTTACAAGTAGACCTGAGCAAACATGGGCCAACCCGCCCGGCCCGCCCAACCCGCCCGGGAAAATATGCGGGCTTGGACAGAGTAGTTGGCCCAAGCGGGCCGACGAGCCCGGCTCGGTAGGCCCAAATGGCCGAGCTTGGGCAGAGGGTGAAGCCCAAGCGGGCCGATGGGCCCGGCCCGATTTATATTAATATTATGTATATAATTATAATTATATAAGTTATATGTAGTATTATATATATTATTAACATAATAAAAACATATACATAATAATTTATAACTATATTACGGGTTTCATACTACTGTAAGTGCTAGCTATAAACACTAGGTGTGGCCACAAATTAATTCCGCAAATCCCGTTCCGATCCCGTTATATATATAGTGTCCGTATACAATATTATATATATATATATATATATATATATATACATGTACGTATAAAATATTCTATACATATATATTATAGTGTTGTGTACGTGTACACAACAGTGTACTATCTAGTGTATACATAGGATAGGAAGTGATAACAGTGTACTAGCTAGTGTATATATTGTATTATGTAGTATAAACTATATAATGTTTTATCAATGTGTATGTTATCCAAATTTGCATCATATTTGAAAGTATTGGTATAATATTGTGATTACGGATGAAAAACAAATATGAGACGCTAGGCCCGTTTGGCCCGATGGGCGGCCCGACCCGGCAATGAGGGCGGGCTTGGACAAGGCACTTGGCCCAAATACCGGGCCTAGCCCAAGCCCGTCCCGATGTAATGGGCTGAAAATTTAGCCCAAGCCCGCCCGGACCGACCCATGCTCAGGTCTAGTTACAAGCTACATGGACTGCCTAAATGTGACTTCTGTGGCAATAAAGGACATGTGAGAGAAGCATGTTATAAGCTACATGGTTATCCTGAGAAAGGGAAGGAATCAAAGTGGAAGCAGCAAAGGAAAGGTTCTGCAAATGCTGCTGAGAATTAAGGGAGCACAAGTGAAAGCCCGATTGATGATGTTCAGTATGACTCTGGTCTTGTCAATGCTATTTGCAGAGAAATGATGAAGCTCATGAAAGGGAAGCAGGTGCAAGGAGACAGTGAAGCTTACTTTGCAGCTGCAAATTTCTCAAGTAACTATAAACCTTCAAGAGCCTTGGTGATTGAAAAAGCAATTGGGAAAAATTTCTGGATAGTGGACACTGGGGCCATAGATCACATGCTTTATGATGGTGAATTATTATGTCATAAAACAACCTTACTCACCCCGATTAGGATCGCTTTGCCTGATGATTCTATAGTCATGGTTGATAATGTGGGGACAGTGCAGTTCACTAGTGATCTGGTTCTAAGAAATGTGTTACTTGTGCCAACCTTTAAGCATAATCTTTTGTCAGTAGGCAGACTACTTGAGGATAGTGGATTGATGGCTTTATTCACAGCTAATCAATGTGCTTTTCAGGACCTTTCCACTAAGAGGATCATGGGAAGAGGTCAAAGGACTAATGGCCTGTACATAGTCCACACTGCTGCATGAGATGGAACTGAAGTGGGATCATGTCATGGCATCAGTAGGAGCAACCGGTTTAATGGCATACAAATAAACAATGTTAGCAATAAAGAGTTAGACCTTGTACGTGCGAGATTAGGTCATAGCTCAGTGTCTAAGATCAGACACATTGACAGTTTCAAATATTTGAGTTGTTCTGATTTCTTTTGTGACAGTTGTGTATTGGCAAAACAGCACAAATTTCATTTTGACAGAAGTCATTCTCTTGCATCTCATGTGTTTGATCTTGTGCATCTTGATGTGTGGGGACCTTATAAGTCACCTTCTCTAGAAGGGGCTCAATATTTTTTGACTATATTAGATGATCATAGTAGATATGTCTGGAAACATCTGTTTGGAAGCAAGTTGCAAATTTTTTGCATTATAAAGGATTTCCTTGCATATGTTTAAAATCAGTTTGGGATTGTTGTCAAGCAATTCAGAAGTGACAATGGCTCAGAGTTTATCCAGAGCTCCTGTAAAAAATTATTCTCAGACAAAGGTATCTTACATCAGAAAAGCATACCCGGCACTCCTCAACAAAATGGCCGTGTGGAAAGGAAGCATCGGCACCTTATTGAAACTGCCAGAGCATTGAGGATTCATGCCCATCTCCCAATCAGGTTTTGGGGAGATTGTGTTGCTGCAACAACTAAACTAATCAACCTCCTACCCAACTCTGTACTAGATTGGATGGTTCCCTAAGAAGTTTTGTTTCATAAACCTGCAGATTACAGTGCATTAAGGGTGATTGGATGCTTATGTTTTGCTAAAGTCAGGGAGTCTCATAGGGATAAATTTGGGGAGCAGTCTCAGAAGTGCATTTTTCTGGGGTACCCTGGGCTTATGAAAGGTTACAAACTGTTGGTGATTGGAACCAATAAGGTTGTTTTCAGTAGAGATCTTATATTCAGAGAACATGTTTTTCCTTTCTCGCAACATTCAGGTTCAGTTGACAGTTCCACAACACCTGTTTCATCCCCATCTTTGCCTCTTGTGAGCCCAAGTACAGATGACGTTTCGTTGCATATGGACAATGTTCATAGTGGTCCCTCATCTCCAGATATTGGTATACATGTTGTAGAGGCCTCTTTCAGTAGTCCCTTTGTGGGATCACTGGCTTCCCCTGCAGAGATGCCCTTGCCCACCATACAAGCACCAGCTCACATGTCTACAAGGACTAGGCATGTCCCACCTGCCCTATCTGATTTTCATTGCCCCACTCTCCCTGCTTCAAGCCAATCTGCATCCTTTATGGTCAATTCCTTGCTTGATCTATCAGACTATTCATCTGAGTATATTGCTTATTTGCACAATGTGCTTGCTATCAAATAACCTTCATCATACAAAGAGGCCATGACAGATCCTCGGTGGGTTGAGGCAATGCAAAAAGAGGTTGATGCCCTTGAGAAGAATGGAACCTGGGTTATTACAGATTTGCCAGCAGATAAGAAAGCTGTGGGATCTAAATGGATATTCAAAATTAAATTCAGGCCAGATGGGACTGTCGAAAGGTTTAAGGCGAGGGTTGTTGCTAAAGGGTTCACGCAGGTCAAAGATAAAGACTATAAGCTCACCTTCTCCCCAGTGGCAAAGCTTACAACAGTTCGATTGATAATTGCTTTAGCCACTTCAGAGGTATGGAATGTCCATCAATTGGACATTAACAATGCTTTTCTCCATGGCTTTCTCGATGAGGAGGTGTATATGAAGCCCCCTGATGGGTTTTTCAAAGGAAAACCTGGGCAGGTTTGCAAGCTTCAGCGGAGTTTGTAAGGCCTTAAATAGGCTTTTCGACAACGGAATCTCGAATTGTCCAAGTTCTTAATCACGCTAGGATTTCGCCAATCCAAGCCTGATTACTCTTTGTTCATCAGAGATCGCTTCACTGGTCAGACAATTGCTGTTGTTTATGTCGATGATTTGTTAATCATGGGCTCTGATGATAAATTCATCGAATTCACCAAGCAAAGCTTGCACAACGCATTCACCATCAAAAATCTTGGTTTTGTCCGATATTTTCTGGGTATTGAGGTGGCAAGATCTCGTTCAGGGACTGTATTGAATCAAAGGAAGTACATTTCCGACATTTTGCAAGACATGAAGATGGTGAATTGTAAGTCTGCTTCTTTTCCATTACCACGGGGTCTTCATCTCTCCACTGATGAGGGTGAACTATTAGGTAATCCTGAGGAGTACAGACGCCTAATTGGGCGCCTATTGTATCTTAATCTCACCCGGCCTGACATATCGTATACGGTTCAACATCTAAGCCAATTTGTTGGCAATCCCCGTCTCCCTCATTATCAGGCTGCCATTCATGTTGTCCGGTATTTGAAGGCAACTATCAATTGGGGGCTTTTCTTTCCAGTGTCTGATGATCTATCAGTCTCAGCTTACAGTGAGGCGGACTGGGGCGCCTGTAGGTTCTCTGCTCGTTCAGTCTCAGGGTATTGCGTATTTCTTGGCAACTCACTCATTTCGTGGAAGACGAAGAAGCAGAAAACAGTATCAAAATCGTCGGTAGAGTCTGAGTACCGATGTATGTCAACTGTTGCGAGCGAAATTGTTTGGATCAATGGTGTTCTCCATGATCTGTCTATTCATGTGCAACTGCCCATTACTCTTCACTGTGATAACAAGGCCGCCCAACACATTGCTACTCACCCGGTGTTCCATGAGCGAACTAAACACTTGAACATTGACTGTCATTACGTTCGTGAAAGAGTAGAAGAAGGCTTGATCAAGACAGCTCATGTCCCTTCTCAGCTCCAATTGGCCGATATCCTAACCAAGCCCCTTGGTGAGGCTCAACACCGTGCGTTATCTTTCAAGTTAGGACTCGTCGAAGATACTCCTAGTCCAACTTAAGGGGGGGGGGGGGTATGACCACAGTTGGTGATTCCCCTTATCTCTTATATGTGTTTCTGTATGTACAAAAGAGAGGATTGTAAGAGGTAGTTTAGGCGGGTTAAGCCAGGACACGTGGTCGGTTGTGATGTGTCTGGTTGTTACAAGATGGGATGTATAAATAGAGATGTCTAGGCCTCTTGTAGATCACTTCTTTACAACTAAATAACAAACACAACTTTCTCTTCTTCATCGTCTGGTTTTCGGCCATTGTTGCGCTACAGAGCAACCTTGGTTTCTTCATAACACCAAAAACAGGAAGGTATTTGACAAACAAAATTAAGCTCTCAAAACAGTTGTGTTTGAATCATCGGCCGAATCGGACAATGAAACAAGATTTTGGCAAAAGGGGTTAGCAATTGAAGGCTTAGATAGAAGGGAGTGGACAAAATTCTAGAGAGGGTCCCCTCTCTCTAGAATTAGATTAGTCTTTGCGACTCTAGTTATGGCACTTTGTGTAATTCCATTGTAAATACCGACATATGTAAAATGAAAAAAAAATGATACGGTATTTAAAAAAAATAAAAATAATGTTCGCAAATTTTTGTTAGCGTGAGTGAGTGTCCACAAGTTTTTTCATTACGAAGCAAATTCTAATGTGTTATATAAACCCACTTTGTGGCGTTAGCATTAGCAGCGTCGACGTCGACATCTCCGACAACAAACATTAGAAACGTCATTGTCAATGCCATTAGCAACATCGGCGTCCGTAACGTCGACATCAACGTCAGCCACCAACAACGTCGGTATGTTCGACGTGAGCGTCAGCATCCCCGACATCAGGGTTAAGTTAGCGGTATTAGCGTCCCAGTGTCGGCATCAACAATGTTGGCGTCCCCGCTATCGGCATCCTCGACGTCAACGTCAACAACATCGGCGGCAACCAGTGGCGGATATAGGGGTGGGCTTGTATGGGCCCAAGCCCACCCCAAACTGAAAAAAAATACATGTATATATTGAAAGTATGAATAAGCATATATGTTAGGTTGGTCTAGTGGTATAGGGGTGTTATATTAACTCATGAGGTCCCGTGTTCGACTCCCTTTCAGCCCATTTTTGACATCTTATATTTTGTTTCTCATTTCCTTATTATTTTGTTTCATGTCCAAGTTTAGTATATTTTTAAATTAATATTTTATTATTTTATAATTTCATTAGATTAAAATTAGAAAAAAAAAATTAGACAAAGTAGTGAATGAAATTAAAATTGCCACAATTTAAGAGTTTTTTCTCAATATTTATATAAATTATTTTATTTCTTATAAAATATCATTTTATTTTTTATAATTTCATTAGATTAAAATTAGAATAGAAAAATTAGGCAAAGTAGTGAATGAAATTAAAATTGCAACAATTTAAGAGTTTTTTTTCTCAATATTTATATAAATTATTTTATTTCATAAAAAATATCTTCGATGAATTTGTTTATTCTCACGTTGGCTCCTAACTTGCCCACCCCAAAATATTTTCTGGCTCCGCCACTGGCGGCAACAACTTTTTTGGTATCAGTAAAATAGATGAAATTGTTGACGCGGTGAAAAAAAAAGAATTTTTTTTTAAAAAAAGTGCTAACGCGAGCGGGGCACAATGGGGGATACGGGGCACACACAGGATATGAGGGGCACATGCAGGATCAAAGGGGTTGACATTTTGCCAATTAAATCAAAAGGGTGGACAGAATGCAAATTATGGCTCAAAATATGGACATATTACAAAGGGGCAGTTACAATACAAGCCATATTTTTTGCCTATATTAGGAAATTGTCCCCCACCCTCTCCATATTAGCAAAATGTCCACCCCTAAAATAAAGTTGCTGAAATTTTTGTTTTCAGCACAAAAAATTTTTCCGCGAAATTTAGTTTTTTTTTCCGCGTTTCCGGAGTTGCTGAAACGAAATTGCTGAAACCTCTGTGCCACCATCTGTTTCAGCAGTTTTTTTTTCGCTTTTTTTTTCGTTTTTTTTTGCGTTTCCATAATTGCTGAAACCCATGTACCACCATCTGTTTCAACAGTTTTTTTTTCGGTTTTTTTTTTTCGCGTTTCCAGAGTTGCTGAAACCCCGATTTCAGCACTGTTGTTGATGCTGAAACCCCGATTTCAACAACGTTGCTGATGCTGAAATTGTTGCTGAAACCGTGTTACGAGATATAAAATTTAGCCTATGCAGGATTCGAACCCACGTATTTGTGCATAAGCACATTGCTCTACCATTGAGCTAAGAGGCTTTTAAAGGAGATTTAAAGCAAGTTCAACAACAGCAATTTCAGCAAATTTTAATAAAAATTAATTTCAGCATTTCAGATCTCACAAAAAAATTTGCTGAAATTGCCAATATCCAAACTCTAACAAAGCAAACTCAATCACATAGCAAACTAACCACAAATTCACTTTTCATTACCAATAAAAATGCTTAAAATAATTTGTATTTCCATTTCAATAGTTCCGCATTTTAGATATTGTTGAACCTACCGTTCGCATTTCAACAATTGTTGAGATTGTCAATATCCGAACTCAAATCATGTAAATGGAACTTCCCCCTCCCCCCCCCCCCCCAAAAAAAAAAACCTAAATTCGTCTTAACTCAGTACAGCACATGGCAGTATTCCTGAAGAAAGAAAGATCAGAAGTTCATATATTTGCTTTACCGCCAATTGTGCATTCATGAAAGTTGCTGATATCATAAACGTATCAATCTATGCAAATATCATATTTAACTCCAAAACATATTCCCAAAACTTGCTGATATCAAGTATCCTTTTATCCATTAATATTTTAAAATTATTTCAATTGTATTGTAATCACACAGCAAGATTGGGAGAATATGGCTATACTTCAAAACAACTAGTGTTACAAATCAATTTAACTATCAAAATAGTTAAGACACAAGCCGTTGAAGTATAAACAGTAGATTGAACAAGTAATTTAGAAGGAAAAGATCTAGAAATAAAAAAACATATGCCAACACTTAGATTGAACAAGCAAGAGCAAGAAAGAAGAAAGAAGCGTAGATTGATCAAATGCGCTGAAATTAGAAGGCAAACTAACCACCAGGACGCAGCTGTCCGCACCACCAGATCTGCGCCACAAGGCCTATAAACTAGGACGCGGTTGTCGGAGGCGATGAAAATTTGCTCAATTATGGAAGAAATTGAGGCTGAAATTGAGGCGAAATTGAGGCTGAAATTGATCTGGCTACAGTGGCGACGTCGTCAGACAGATCTGGCTACAAGGCGGCTCGTCGGATCCGAGATCGATGGCAGCGAGGGACCGATTCAGATGCGCCGTCAACCGGCTAAGAGAAATCCCGTTGCAACAGCGCCGTCGGACAGGAAGTGCACGCCATTGGAGTCACTTGACAAGGATTTCAGCATCGTTCCTGATATAGCATAAGTTCGATAATCGTAGATTGTAGAAACAGATAAGCGGAAGCGAAGAGAAACTCAAAGCAAGAACACAACAGTTTTTACGAGGTTCGGTCAAATGACCTACGTCCTCGGGGCCTCTAGATCAGGCCTAAATCCACTAACTCAAGGTGTTCACAAGCTTACAGAGAAACAACAAACAAAAAATAAACACGAAGAACATGCAAACACAAGAAACCACAAAAGATTGAAGAAGAAACGAGAGCGAGATGAAGAAGATCTTCGTCGAAGGTAGATCTGTAGAGGAGCAACATATCGGCCACCAGAGATCAACACCGGAGAAGACCACCGGAACCAGGAAGAAGCGACGCTCCCGGAGAGGGATGCGGCGGCGCTAGGGTTTCCTGGATCTCTCTCCTTCTCTCTTTCTTTTGGAGCTTACCAAACGGCGGAGCGGCTTCAACAGTGACAAGCAGATAGGAGGTAATGAGTTTATATAGGCGAGCTCTAAAGGAACCCTAGAAACCGAGCTCAGCTTCCACAAGTGGAGAGATGGGCTGGCTTTGGGCTCAACAGGTTTGGACGGCCCAGCTCGGTTTGGCAGCCCAAAGGCTAACACCCAAACACAAGCTTAGCCTAAGCCCAATTCCACCTTTCAATCATAGCCCATATAATATACACACATTACACATATTACATGTAAATAACATACAAAACCTAAGTGCTTAATGAAATATCTCTACAATATGCCCATGTATTTCTTTAAGCCGCGTATCATGGATTTGCAGCGAGTTAGAGCTTCATAGCCAACTGGATTTAGGTGTAACTGATCCTTCTCAGGCCCATCCTACCTTGTAACACCAGCTAAGTGGGATCCTTCACGTGGAGCAAATTCCTGCAGAATACAAATTTGTCAGATGTAACAATTTTTGTCCCAAAATCTGCAGGGTTCTTATCACCACTTATTTTAACAACTTTTATAATATTTTTATCAACCTTTTCTCTGATAAAATGATATCTCACATCTATATGCTTTGTTCTTTCATGATACATAGGGTCACGACAAAGATATAAAGCAGATTGAGAATCAATATTAATAGTTGAAGTGCAAGGTTTTCCAGAAATCTCCCTGTTCAGGCCTTGAAGCCATATTGCTTCCTTTGCAGCTTCAGTTGCTGCTATATATTCTGCCTCAGTTGATGAGAGAGCAACAATAGGCTGTAACTGTGACTTCCAAGAGATACAGTTTCATGCCCATGTAAACATATAAGAAGTAGTAGACTTCCTATTGTCTTTGTTGCTTGCATAATCTGCATCTACATAGCCTTGAAGGCTCATAGCTGAGTGTCTACCATAAACTAAGCCAACATTTTTTGTGCCACACAAATATCTCAAAAGAAATTTCATAGCAACTCAATGCTTCTCACTGGGGTTAGACATAAACCTGCTTAAGACACTGATTGCAAAGGCTAGATCAAGTCTAGAACAGATCATTGCATACATAACTGAACCCACAACAGCATCATAAGGAACTTTCTTCATATAGGCAGCTTCATTATTAGAAAGAGGATCAACAGTTTTGGTTAGATCAAGATGAGCACCAAGAGGCATAGGAGATGTCTTAGCACATATAACACTAAATCTGTCCAAAACTTTAAGAATATAATTAGATTGAGACAAAATAATCTGATTCTTCTTTCTATCTCTAATAATGTCAATTCCAAGAATTCTTTTAGCTGCACCAAGATCCTTCATGTCAAAGTTGGATTTAAGACCATTTTTCAGATCTTTAATCTTAGTCATATTTTTACACACCAGCAGCAGATCATCAACATATAACAGAACATATATAGGTTCAGCAGTTCTCACACCTTTCATATACAAGCAAGTGTCATACTTAGATCTATAATAACCCAATTTCAGCATGCATGTATGAAATTTAATATTCCATTGCCTGGGAGATTGTTTCAGGCCATATATAGACTTTCTAAGTAAACACACATAATCAGGATTCTTTTCATCCACAAATCCCTTAGGTTGCTTCATATAAATTGTTTCATACAGATCACCATGCAAGAAAGCTGTCTTAATATCCATTTGTTCAATATGAAAATCATAAACAGCAGCAATGGCAAGTAAGAAACGAAGAGTTTTATACTTAACAACAGGGGCAAATATCTCATTATAATCTTCACCCTTCTTTTGGGTAAAGCCTTTGGCCACAAGCTTGGCCTTATACCTAAGATGATCATCAGAAGTAGAACCAGATTTGATCCTATAAACCCATCTACAATCAATAATCCTTTTATCTTTAGGTTTCTTAGCTAAGGTCCAAGTTTTATTAGCATGCATAGATTCAATTTCATCTTTCATAGCAACAAGCCAAATATTAGAATGAGAACACTTAATAGCTTGTTCATAAAGATCAGGGGTGTAAGAATTTATAACTTCAGAAACCATAAGAGCAAATTCAACCACATTAGACTCAGTATACTTAGGATTTGGCTTCTTAGTTCTGGGTTCCCTATCTCTAGTCAACTAGTAATCAGCCAAGGGCTGACCATCCAAGTTGACTGAGATGGCATCCTCAGCATCATCAGGAGCCAAATCCCCAGTATTAGAATCAGAATCAGAAGAGCTAGAAGAAGAGGAGGTAGAAGAAGAAGATGAAACTTCAGTTTCACCACCATCATTAGCTCCTACATTTACCTGACCCCCGTGGGGTTGAACTTAATCATTGTCAGAACCATCCTCCAAGGGGGGAGTCTGAGCTTCAGGCACATAGAAGGGGGTGCCAGAAGCAGCTCCAGCAGCCTCCACTGAGTTGTCAGGCTGAGCTGCAGGGGTAAGCTTAGACTTGAAATAGTATTCAGTCTCTTTAAACACAACATTCCTGCTCAAAATCACTTTATAAGCACCAGGTTGAATCAATAAGATTTTATACCCTTTAACTCCCTCAGGATACCCCAAGAAAACACCCTTTTCAGATCTAGCATTTAGTTTTCCATCAGACTTATGAGAAAACACAGTGCACCCAAAAGGTCTCAAGTAACTCAAGTTAGGTTTTCTTTTATACAACAGTTCATAAGGGGTTTTAAAGCCAACAACAGAAGAGGGAGATCTATTAATTAAGTGAGCAGCAGTCATGATAGCATCACCCCAAACAGAATGTTTAATGCCAGAAGAAATAAGCATGCATCTAGTTTTTTCAAGTAGAGTCCTATTCGTCCTCTCAGCAATGCCATTTAGCTGGGGAGTTCCAGGAACAGTCAAGTGTCTTTTAATACCATGTTCTTTACAATATGCATCAAAGTCAGAGTTGCAAAATTCAAGTCCATTATCAGTTCTTAAACACTTAACCACATTGCCAAATTCTTTTTCAACACTGGTTTTCCAGTTCTTAAAGGTAATGAAAGCATCACTTTTAACCTTCAACAAATAAATCCACACATATCTACTGTGGTGATCAATGAGAGACATAAAATACTTCATGCCAGAAAAAGAATCAACCTGGGCAGGGCCCCAAAGATCAGAGTGAATATATTGTAAAGGATGCTCAGCAATGAAACTAGACTTATCAAATTTAGATCTAGTATGCTTACCAAGCAGGCAATCATCATACATATCCAATTCAGCAGGTTTAAGCTTAAGAATATCATTTTTATAAAGCTGTAACAAACCAATGTTTCCAATATGTCCTAATCTCTTATGCCACAAAGCAGTTTCAGCATTAGACATAGAAACAGAAGCAACATAAGCATGATGTTTCAATGCAGCCTTAGCAATAACATGGTAAAGACCCGTCTTTTTCACAGTTTGAAGCAAGACTTTCCCATTTTTAGAAACTCTCTTATTTCCCAGATAGGTGTTAATGTGACACCTCATATCATCAAACACACTTTCAGACAGCAAATTTCTTCTCAAATCAGGCACATATCTAACATTCTGAATAATCATAATCTGGTTATCAAACATGAGCAAAGGCACAGAACCCACCCCTTTAATAGAAATAGCATGATGATCACCCAACAAAACATCCCTTTCATCAATTAAAGTAAGATGATCAAACCATTTCTTATCAGGTGTAGCATGCATCATGCAACCAGAATCAAGGATCCAGACATCATCACATGCAGAATCATTACAAATAGGCAACAATTCATGCTTAGAACAAGAACCAACTTCAAATAATGCAGAAACACCAGACTTTTCTTTCTTAGCCTCATCCTTCTTTTTCTTATAACAATCTTTTTCATAATGTCCAGTTTTGTCACAGTAATAACATTTCACATTTTTCTTAGGATTGTTATCCTGCACATTTTCAGACACCTTTTCTTTACCTTTATTGTTATTGTTAGAAGGAGGCTTGTCAGTTTTAGCATTATCATCCTTTTTCTTAAAATTCTTGTTTCTTTCCTTTCTAAAATTAGCCCTAGCCATTAAAGCCTCAGACTTAGCTTCCTGTTTAGACTTAAAAACCTTCATGACATCATTTTTCTGAGTAATAGACTCTATAATTTCCTTCTTATTCAAGTCCTTATGACTGAATTGAATGACATCTTTAAAAGTATCAAACTGAGAAGGTAAAGAATTTAACAACAACACAGATTGATGTAGATCAGAAATATCATCACCACATCTAGTTAAATCCTGAGTCATACCCAAGAACTTGTCAAGGTTATCATTCAGAGAAGCATGCACATCCATTTTGAAATTGAACAACTTACACAACAGATTAATTCGACTAGGGAGAGATTTTACCAGATACAGCCCCTCAAGAGCTTCCCACAGCTCTTTGGCTGTTTTCTTACTCATTACCTGTCGAGCTACCTCATCAGAAAGACGTATCATAATCTCACTGTGTGCTATAAGGTCCAACTCTTTCTTTTTCTCATCATCAACAGTAGCAGGGTATACTGCATTGATAGGTAACCAACATTTCTCCTTAATGAGAACTGTTTCATCTTTAACTGCCACATTGCAAAATCAGAGATCCCATCATAGGGCTTAATCCTAACAGAGGACTCAGCCATGGTTTATCCTAACAACAAAAGGCAAGAAAACAACTCAGCTTTTTAGAATAACTAAGAAGACCTTAGCTAAAGCAAGCAAAACAACTACAGAGAATATCTCAACACATAAGAGATCTCAGAAGATTACTCAAGAGCATACAGATCTTCAAGAAACCCTAGATCCAAACAGTTAAGTCCAGATCTGACGGTTTCGAGACCAAAAAACTTCAAGAATAATCAAGATCTGTAGATTCCAAACACAGAATAACAAACAGCAAAGCTATAAGTGCAGAAACCCTAAAGCATGCAAAAGACACACAAGATTTCACACAACAAGAACAGGATCTGATGCGTCGTACAGGGGGGAATGGCACCAGGCGATACACCCTATCTAGGCCCACCCGCTTCCTGCACCAGTTTCCGTTCCCTGAGATCTATAAAGATTCAGAGAGTTTGGAAAGCGGACACTCAAGCTCTAGCATCAAATCACATGCTCTGATACCAATTTGATATAGCATAAGTTCGATAATCGTAGATTGGAGAAACAGATAAGCGGAAGCGAAGAGAAACTCAGAGCAAGAACACAACAATTTTTACGAGGTTCGGTCAAATGACCTACGTCCTCGGGGCCTCTAGATCGGGCCTAAATCCACTAACTCAAGGTGTTCACAAGCTTACAGAGAAACAACAAACAAAAGATAAACACGAAGAACATGCAAACACAAGAAACCACAAAAGACTGAAGAAGAAACGAGAGCGAGACGAAGAAGATCTTCGTCGAAGGTAGATCTGTAGAGGAGCAACAGATCGGCCACCAGAGATCAACACCGGAGAAGACCACCGGAACCAAGAAGAAGCGACGCTCCCGGAGAGGGATGCGGCGGCGCTAGGGTTTCCTGGATCTCTCTCTTTCTCTCTTTATTTTGGAGCTTACCAAACGGCGGAGAGGCTTCAACAGTGACAAGCAGATAGGAGGTAATGAGTTTATATAGGCGAGCTCTCAAGGAACCCTAGAAACCGAGCTCAGCTTCCACAAGTGGAGAGATGGGCTGGCTTTGGGCTCAACAGGTTTGGACGGCCCAGCTCGGTTTGGCAGCCCAAAGGCTAACACCCAAACACAAGCTTAGCCTAAGCCCAATTCCACCTTTTAATCATAGCCCATATAATATACACACATTACACATATTACATGTAAGTAACATACAAAACCTAAGTGCTTAATGAAATATCTCTACAGTTCCCCATTGGAGACGCCAGATCTGCATCCAGATTCTCGTTCGTCTTGCCGGATTCATGTTCGTCTTCACCTCGGATCTTCATCGGCATCGTCTTTACCTCCAGATCTAGATCGGCATCGTCATCGCCTCCGTCTCCGACCTCATCCAACGCCGGACTGATTTGAGGATATGTGGTGGATGAGAGGAGGACAGAGTCGGAGGAGGGAGGGCGGCGGATCTGTGGTGGATGAGAGGAGAACAGAGTCGGAGGAGGAAGACGGCGTCGGCGTAGGTGGAGCGAGTCGACGAAAATCAGAGAGAAATCAATCGATCGAGGCATCGAGGAACAACCATGGGAGCGACCATGGGAGAGAGCCATGAGATCTGAGATCCTTCAACGGAGCACCGTCAATCTGGTTGCCGTCGTCGATCTGTTGATTGATGGTTCCTCTCGCCACTCCAGGGAGAGTTCCGTAAGGTATATTATTAAGGACTGGATAGAGTGTTATCATCGTATTCTACATGTTATAAAATATAGTTTATAATCGGTTTTAAGTAATTTTTATATATTTTACATGTCTTTTATATACTTTTTAATTTTGTTTTTAGAATGGATGTTTACGCTTGTATTTTAGGTGGTTTTAGCAATTTAGAGCTTATTTGATGTCACTTTGGAATCATAATGGAATAAGATTCATCAAGGGCAAGTTCGAGAATTTCCCGGATGCCGAAAGAGCCTTGCATAGCAGTCTCAGGTGCAAAGAATCAAGCTAATAAGAGCCAATTGTCTATCCAACGGTTTTTGGACATTTTCTACCTGACAATGTCTTTGTAAAAATGAGTTGTTTGAGATGCATAGAATTCGGATTGAGTCATTCTATAACTTGTTGAAAAGCTAATTCAAAGATCTATAATTTTCATGTTGAGCAATTTTTCAAATTCGATAGGTAACATAGCAAAATCGAGCCAAGACATTTATATCGACTCATTGTTCCGACCCGATATCCACAAAATTCCTACCCGGTATCATGGAAATTTAAAGATTATGAAGTTCCGGGTCAACATCCTTTCAATCTGGTTCGGAATAGTGAAAAACACAAAATTTCAAGTCAGCATCATCAAATTCCGAGTTGAAATACGTCTAAGTCGGAATGTGGTAGCCAGCTTTCGGGTCGGTATCTAGGCCTTTTATAGGACTGGAATGTATTATATGAGGATTCTGACCTAGAATCCGAACGTTCTGACCCAAAACCTTTGGAGAGATCTTTCATTTTTCAATTCGGAGGTGTGTTTTATCTTTTGAGATTTATCTATATTGTTTATTTTAAGATATTTTATCTTGTTACCATTATAAATTCTTTAGATTAGTTAATTAACTTTTTAGGGGAGCCCAGTTCAATTCAATCCAATTCCACACAGTTTTTCATAGTTTCAGATATTCATATTTAGGCTTTTTCGAGATTTTGGGTTGGAGATTGTTTTGTTGGTTTTCAACATATGTTCATCTAATCTAGTTTCATATTTTTTCCATGACGATTTCTATGCTTGTGTCTGAATTCATGTCTGACTAATTTTCTTGTTTTAGGTTTGGAGTGATCCCAATGAGACTGAGATAAACATATGCATGGTGATTGCTTGAATAAATTCTAAATATTACTTATTTGATTTAATTTATGGGTGCTTAATTTGATTGATTTTGTGTTGATTGGAGTCATTTTGATGTTCAACATGTGATAGTTGCAAATTGAGATTGGATAAATAGATAAAGTTGTAACTTTATTGGAAAATATGGATTAAACTTAAGAATTGTTTATATGAGAAATCTATTTAATTCTCTTGAGAATAAATAAACTCTATATATATATATATATATATATATATATATATATATATATATATATATATATATATATATATATATATATATATATATATAGAGAGAGAGAGAGAGAGAGAGAGAGAGAGAGAGAGAGAGAGAGAGAATGGGCAACTTGTGCACACCCCTTAGGGTGTACTTTGTGCACGATTTCTGGCCATTGATTCGGGGTAAATGGATGGCTGAGATTAAAAGGGTTTTTCTTTTTATTTTTAATTAAAAACAGGTGGGCCCGTCCACAATTGATGAAAAACGCTGGGCGGTGAGCCCGTGTGGTTTGCCTTAATAAAACCCTAATCTCTAATTGCTCTTCTTCTTCAGTTTTTTTTGGCCGCTTGATTCTTCTTCATTGTTTCATCCATGGAGGAGCCGAAGATAGCCAAGCAAGCGGTGGCGGGCCGAGGCGTTGGTTGCCGTCTTCTTCATTGTGTGGATCGACCGGGCGGAGCCGAGCGGGGACGGTGGTGTCGCGACAGTGTGAGGAACGACGACGGCGGTGAAGGGCGAAAGGGACGGTGGCGGTGGCTATTGTTCTTCGCCAATCCGAACTGGATTTGGCCGGATCTGGTTGTTTTTTCCTCTTTCCCCTCAGATCTGGTAGCTTGTGCTCCGTCGTGGCTAGTTTCCGGTTCATTCTCCCCTGTTCCGACTCCCCTGTTCATTCTCCCTCTCCTTCAATTCGACTCCCTTGTTCATTCTACCTCTCCTGTTTGATATCGGCGGTGAAGGGTCGTTGAGGCGGCGAAGCGGAGGCATGGCGAGGCGATGCTAAGTGTTGTTTTCCTGTCAAGTCGTGCATGGAGTTGCGGTGTCAGTGCTGGCGGAGGGCGGTGGAGATGGCGGCGAAGAGGGAGGGATGTTGTGGAAGAGCTGGAGTTTGATTATTTGCAACAGAGAGCGAAGGATTGAGTTAGGTTGATTTTTGCTGTCTTCCACGAACGAGCCCAAATCTCCCCTGTTCAATCTGCTCGACACCCTCGCAGATCTAGGCCCCAAGAGGCAACCGATACCCACATGGTTATTCATTAGTTATTCAAACATTCGTATCGATTTTTTCATCAATTATTCATTCATATGTGTCGAATTTTGGTTATTTGTGACAATGAGTTGATCAATTATTCGGTGAAATATGATTTATTATTTGTCAGTATATTGAGTTTTTGGTTGGCATAAATATTATTCGGTGAAATGTGAAACATTATTCGGTTAAATATGAAGCATTATTCGTAAGTATTGTTTAGGGATTCGAGGTTTCTTTTATCTAGAATTGATGAAAACAAAACATTATTCGGTATAATATGCCAAATTATTCAGTCGAATTGGTAACTTTTGATATGAACTAGATGAAAAAAAGATAATATAATATTATTCGGTAGCATTTGAAACATTATTCAGTAGAATCACCAAATTTTAAAAATGAACGAAATCGGGTGGATCCGAACAACAAATCACCCATAATTATTTATTTTTCACAAATATTTTATATATTTTTTATAAAAAAAAAGACCAAAAATCCATTAGAAATTAAAAAAATTATTTGCAAAATAAAATAAAAATCAAAACGGACTCACATGCTCCCTCTACATTTAAAAAAAATGAAAACATTAATAATCTGTTGGTCCCACAAAATTCACCCAAATTCAAAATTTGAAAATCAATTTCAAAGTGGAGGGTGAAGACATGCACACTGTGTGTGAAGGTGGGTGTGTTTTTTTTATGTGGGGCCACCTTTTTCATTTAACAAATGAAACAAAAATCTAATTAATCTTGGCCCTCCATCTTCTATCAATTAACGGCACAGATTCGTGCACAAGGTACACTCTAAGAGGTGTGCACTCTTAAACCAATCCCTATATATATATATATATATATATATATATATATATATATATATATATATATATATATATATATATATAGTTAGAAGATGAAAAGATATTCATTAATTTTACCTACAACTAATGAAATTAATTGGTCATTAAATCATTTAGAATATGAAAAGATAGCCGTTTAATTTTTTGCATGTAAGTCTATAGTTTTATGCCTAATAAATCGCATATTTATGTTATTTAAAATTATATATTCTTAGGTCTTATCTTATAAATTACTTTATTTTCTATGATATCTCTAATATATATCTATAATATATACAATATCATCAAAATAAGAAAAAACCCTAGGCTTGCGAGCGACGCCGACACTGCTTACTGAGTGGTTTCCGATGGTCTCGTGTTCTCTCCGGTCTAGGGCTGTGAGAGCTAGGTAATCCTCGCCATCACCGTGCGAGAGTCGCCGCCTGTGCAGGTTCGAGTGCATCAGTTTCAGATCGTGGAAAGGTTCATTGCGATGGGAGAGCGGGAGAAGCAGATACATCTGACGGAGGAAGAAGGGGTAACCATTGAAGGGGATGAGGTGGCCCAGGAAACTAGGGATACGCCAAACCAACTGTGTCTGTATGGGAAGGTGCTATCAGCGAAGACACCCAACGCCCAAGCACTGAGATCGACGATGAAAGGAGCGTGGAGAACGAAGAAGGACTTTCTGTTTAGGAAAATAAAGGAGAATTTGTATTGTTTTCAATTCAGGGACAGTACAGACCGAGACAGAGTGTTGAATGGGGGTCCTTGGTCATTCGATCGGTCGCTGCTTGTTTTGAAGGAACCAGGTATGGAACAACCATCTTGTATTAGCTTTGATAGGTGTGCGTTCTGGATTCGAGTATATGATCTCCCACTAGCCGCTTGTAATAGGGCAATGGCGGAGTTGATCGGGAATGTATTTGGTGGAATACTTGAGATGGATGAGGGTGACCTACTGGTTTGTGGAAGGTTCATTAGAATGAGAGTGAGTGTTGATCTTACGAAACCTTTGCGAAGGGGAGTGTTGATCAATCTTGCTGGGAAGAAGATTTGGGTGGGAATAAAGTATGAAAGGTTGCCTACATTTTGCTACTCTTGTGGATGTATAGGGCATGGGGAACTTGAGTGCGAAAGGGAAGAAGCGAGAGAGTATGCTAATGAGTACGGGGATTGGCTTCGGGCGTCACCGTTGCGAACAATGCCAGAGAGGAGCTCGGTTGAGAGGGAGAAAGAGCGTAGGCTGATTAAGGAGTTAAGGGGTGAGGATGGAAAGGAGGGGGGGGGGATAGTGAGAGGACAGGGAAGGTTAGGAAGACATTAATGGAGCTTTTAGAGGAGAAGTTGAATGAGGAAGAAGATGATGGTGGAAGTGGGGGAGAGTTGAATGGGGAGGCAATGGAGGTAATAGATAAAATAATGGGAGTTGATATATCGGTGGAGAATGATAAAATAATGGGAGGTGACTCATTGGTAGAGAATGAAATGGGAGGGAGTAAGGTGGCTGAGGGAGTACATAAAATGAAGGGAGTTATTATATTGGAGGATAATGAAATGGGCGGGGATAATGTTTCTGTGGGAGTGCAGAATGATGGATTGAACACAAATGAGGGGCCGAAGGTGAGTGCAGGAAAGGATGAAAAGGGGAAGTCTATAATGAGCAGTGAGGTCGTCGGGGAGGGAGGAAAAAGAAGGTGGAAGAAATTAGCTAGGGTAAGTGGACAACGGGTGAGTGATGGGTCTAGGGAGCGATTGGAGGTTGGTAGTAAGCGCAAGAAAGGGAGGGAGGATGAAGAGGAAGAGGATGCAGGAAAAGTGGGGAAGAAGAAGACTAGGGTGGAGGGAGTCATTGACACTATGATATCGGCCGGGGATGGAGTCCCCCGCCGGACGCCATGAATTGCATAAGTTATAATTGCCGGGGAATGGGGAAGGCCCGGGCGGTGGAGATGCTTACCTTGTTGGTAAGAAGGGAGACCCCAAATATCCTATTTCTTATGGAAACGAAATGCAAAAGGGAGAGAATGGAGGAGGTTAGAAGGGCAATTGGGTATGACAATATGTTCGTGGTTGATTGTGTGGGGAGATCGGGTGGCCTTGCTTTGTTGTGGGAGGCGGATGTGCGAGTGGGAGTAACTACCTATACGAGCCATCATATCGATGCGGAGGTCCGGTTACAAGATAGTGCTCCGGTGTGGAGATTCACAGGGTTATATGGTTGGCCTAAGAGTGAGGAAAAACACTTTACTTTGGGCCTGATCAGAAGGTTGCATGAGGAGCCACATGGAGCATGGTTATGTATGGGTGACTTCAATTTGTTTACGTCGTTAGAGGACAAACAAGGGGGGAATCTGCCTGATCTAAGTCACCTCATCGAATTTAGAGAGACGATGGAGGCGTGTGGGCTTATGGAGATGCCGTTTATGGGGAACAGGTTTACATGGGACAATGGAAGGGAGGAGGGATTCATACAGGAGAGACTGGATATGGCTTTCTGTAACCAAGATGCTTATGTTTTATTTCCAAGGATTCAATTGAAGCATCTGGTTAGATGTAGATCAGATCATATACCCATCATGGTGGGGTTTGACGGGGCACCGACGAGTAGAGAGAAGAGGCCTCGACCGTTTCGGTTTGAGGCAATGTGGCTCCGGGATGAGAATTGTAGTGAGATTGTTCAGAATGGGTGGCAAAATCCGGGGTCGGAAAGGGCAGAATCTGGAATTCTCGGCAAGGTGGCGAGGTGTGCGACAGATTTAGCTGATTGGGACAAAATGGCCTTCGGGAATGTTCGTCGAAAGTTGGGGAAGGTGAGGGCACAGCTGGCAGAGTTAGGACAGAAAGGGATGACGGGTGGGTTGGTTCAGATGAGACGGAAGCTGGAGGAGACAGAGAGGGAACTAATGGAGAGGGAGGAGGTGCTTTGGTACCAGCGAGCAAAAGCGAATGAATTTTCTTGTGGGGATCGTAACACAAAGTTTTTTCATAAGAAGGCATCGGGAAGACAGCGGAGGAATAGAGTGAATAAATTGATAGATGAGGAGGGCAGGGAGGAGACCAGCTATGAGGGTATGACTGAGATTGCAATGAACTATTTCCACGGTTTGTTTACTTCTGAAGCTGAACCTGTCGAGGCGGTTCCTCAAGGACTCGAGCCTATTGTGACAACGGAGGAAAATCAGGAGCTCTTACATCCCTTCACTGCTGACGAGGTAAAACACGCTCTTTTTTCTATGCACCCTAACAAGGCTCCATGTCCGGATGGTATGCCAGCACTTTTTTATCAAAAGTTCTGGCATATTGTCGGGAACGATCTCACTAGTTGTGTGCTGGATGTCTTAGCCGGTCACTCTATGCCTGAGGGGTTGAACCGTACTTTTATAACTCTTATTCCTAAAGTCAATAATCCTTGTAAGATGAAGGATTTGAGGCCAATAAGCTTATGTAATGTTATTTATAAAGTGGTCTCCAAGGTGCTAGCGAACAGGTTAAAGAAGGTCCTCGAGCATCTGGTTGCAGAGAGTCAAAGTGCTTTTGTGCCAGGAAGAATGATCACGGATAATGTACTTGCAACTTTTGAACTGTTTCATTATATGAAGACGAGGAATGGGAAGAAGGGTTACATGGCTCTCAAACTTGATATAGCTAAGGCCTATGATCGAGTTGAGTGGTCATTCCTAGAGCATAGCATGAGAAGACAAGGGTTTGCGGAGGAATGGGTGGCGCTGATCATGAAATGCGTTACAACAGTGACATTCTCGGTGTTGTGGGATGGTTCGCCGTCACAAGCCTTTAGCCCAAGGAGAGGTTTGAGGCAGGGGGATCCGTTGTCACCGTACTTGTTTCTGTTGTGCGCGGAAGGTTTGTCTGGGCGGTTGCGCGAAAGTGAGAGGCAAGGGAGAATTGAAGGGATTCGGATAGCACTGACGGCTCCTAGGGTCTCACATCTTTTCTTTGCAGATGATTGTGTTCTATTTACGAGAGCTACCTGTCAACAGAGTGCTGAAATTGTCAAAATCCTCCATATATATGGAAAAGAATCAGGCCAACAGGTGAATTTCTCTAAATCTGAACTTTCATTTAGTAAGAATGTAGATGTGGGTCGGAGGCAGGAATTATCTGAGCTACTGGGAATTAGGGAGGTGGAGAAGCATGAGCGCTATCTAGGCCTTCCGACAATGGTGGGAAGATCGAAGAAAGTCATCTTTACACAGATAAAGGAGCGGGTTTGGAAAAAGGTTAAATGTTGGAAAGAGAAGTGCCTCTCTAGTGCGGGGAAAGAGGTTTTAATCAAGTCTATAGCACAGGTTATCCCTACTTATGCGATGTCGTGCTTCAAACTGCCGGTTGGTTTCTGCGAGGAGTTGGAACAGATTATGTGCAAGTTCTGGTGGGGTGGGGATGACCGAAACAAGAAGGTACACTGGATGAGTTGGAAGAGGATGGGTATGACAAAGGAGAAAGGGGGACTTGGGTTTCGTGATCTTGAGTTGTTTAATAACGCGTTGTTAGCGAGACAAGGGTGGAGATTAATTCAAAACCCTTTATCTTTAGTAGCGCGGCTGCTGAAAGAGAGGTATTTTCCGAATTCATCATTCCTAGAGGCGACTTGTGGATACAATCCGAGCTATACATGGAGAAGTATTCTAAGTGGACAGGAGGTGCTTAAGAAGGGTCTTGTTTGGGCAATAGGGAATGGTGCGAATGTGAATGTGTGGGAGGACAGATGGATTCCACGTCCAAAGAGCTTTCGGGTTCTAGGCAACCTACACGGTGGGGATCCTGGGCTGCTGGTGCTAGATTTGATTGACTGGAGCCGAAATATGTGGAATGAAGGCTTGGTTCGGTCCTTGCTGCTACCATGTGATGCTGAGTTGGTGCTCCGAATGCGGTTGGTCAGCCCTTTCAATGAGGATGAGCAAGTTTGGGCGTATGATAAGGGCGGCTTCTTCTCGGTAAGGTCTGCTTATCATATGTTAATGGAGGAGAGGTTAGAAGGGGAAGGAAGGCCAGAACAAGCGGAAGGTAACGTAGTGGGGAGAGCTTGGAAGAAAATGTGGAAGTTGAACATATTTCCGCGAGTTAGGACCTTTGTTTGGAGGGCTGTTAAGGGGGTGTTACCTTGCAAGACCAATATGTTTAAGAGGAAGATAGTGGAAGATGAATGTTGCGATTTGTGTGGTAGAAGGGAGGACGAGTTTCATGCTCTGTTTGAATGTCGTGGAGTGAGGAAAGCATGGAAGCAGAAGGAGGCCTTGGTGCGGGGATGGGGTGAGAAGTCGTTGCTGGACACATTTGTGCGGGTGTTTACGGAGCTGAACTCAGAGGAGCAATGCCGGTGGGCTGTGACGATGTGGAAGGCGTGGGAAGTTCGAAACAAACGCATTTTTTAGGGGAAGATCATTGATCCGATGGAAGTGAGACAGGGGGTTGAGGATGTACTCAGGGGACAACGGACCATTGATGTAGGAGGAAGTGTCGCGCGGCTGGAAGAGCGACCAGGGGAGGCTGCCTGGACACCACCGGGAGCCGGTTTCATAAAGCTTAATTGCGATGCCGCGGTCTCTGAAGATCGAGTTTCGGGGTTGGGCATTGTGGGAAGGAATGAGCGGGGGGAGATGTTGTTTGCGGGATGCAGAAGAATCGAATTCACCACGACGGTCGAAGTGGCGGAGGTGCAGGCGGTCCTGTGGGCTGTTGAGGTAGCGCGGGAAAGGGGCTTTACAAGGCTGATCGTTGAGACAGACTGTTTAGCGCTAGTAGAGAAGCTAAGGAAAGGATACAACGGCCGGGGTGAGCTGAAACATTTGATCGATGCGGCTCGTGGACTCGCGACTGGTGCAATGGAGGTTAGTTGGAGTCATGTCCGGCGAGAAGGCAATAAAGTGGCCCATGGTTTAGCTGCTTATAGGTCTTCACATTCTAGTTTATTTTTTAGCTATTTAGCATTACCAATTACAGTGTCTGAACAATTGCTCTTAGATATTAATCACTAAGCCAGTTGGCTCTTTCTTAAAAAATATATATATATATATATACAGTATCATCTATCTTCATCTATCTATCTATCTATCTATCTATAAAAGTTGTGTGCAAGCCTTCATAAATGTTTATCCAATTTATTTTTTTTTATAAAAGTTGTGTGCAAACCTTCGTAAATATTTATCCAATTTATTTTTGATTCCATATCTCTATAATTTAATTAAGTGCTCAGCCGTTTGTATTTACCTTTTTTCGTAACTGAAAGGAATTCAAATCTCTATAATTTAATTGTGTTCAGCTATTTGTATTTGCCTTTTTTTTATAACCGAAAGGAATTCAATTTACTCTAGATGTCTGTAACCTATTGAACACATAAAATAAGTTAATAACGTTGCCTCCCCATGCCTAAATTATTACATTTGTTTGAAAAGAACTATCGAGAACAGTTGTTCAACGGAGTAAACTACCATGATAATTATAATTTTCATCTTATTTTTCCATTTTATTATTTTAAATCCAAGCTCATTTAATATAATTTAGACATAACTGACTTGAGCTCTATCATTTTTTATTTTTTTTGCATCTTGCGGTTAAATTTGTGAAAATATAAAATTAGTTTTAGAAAATGAAACTAATAAATTAATCAAACTCAAATTATAGAATATCAAATTCAAATTATAGAAAAGCTTTCAATTTCTAAACACGTGTGGATTATAGGACAATCAACCTATTTTTTTTTGTTAATTTATGAATTTTAACTTATCGAATTTGAGGTCTTGAGTGGTAATTTTCACTTATTAAATTTGAGGATTGGGGTAGAAATTAAAAAAAATGGATTATCGAATACTAAGAGATCTGCCGTTATAAATAAAATAATTAATTAACCCAATAACTCTCTATCTTCATACTATAAGTTAAAACAAAGAGAGTTATAACTTATAAAATAGTCACTACTCATATGCATGACTTTCTATCTTCCTAATTAATTTATAAGTTACCATAGTAAAAGTTCATTGGTAGAGTTCTATAAGTATGTTTGTCGTCAAATATGTAGATTGAAAAAGGGATAAGATCAAGTATAGAGAAAACTCCAGATTTGTTCGAGTAGACCGAGAAAGCTCTGGATTTTGTTCCTAACCATGGCTTCACAAGTTCAAATTTAGATCAAGCACAATCTCTGACTCCTCATTACTTTTAGGTATGTTATTTTGAACTCATACTTTTTACAATGCCTTTATATGATTAACTATGATTATTTTTTTACCGTGAATTATAAACGTGTTCTCATGATATTTTTTTTGGTAGAGAAAGACGAGGACTAAGCCTCACACCATTCTCATGATATTTTGTTCCTTCAATTTTGTTTAGTTATGAATTGATGAGTTGATTCCGGGCACATCGATGTTGATTAATTCATGGCGTTTCTATGATTGAAATATGGTGGGTAAAGAAGACATTAGAGTATTTTTCATGTCAAATCTTTGTTATTTTGTTAAATATAATTTACGATATTATAGTCGACTTAAACAACTATATTGTACTAACAATTTTGATATATTATACTTATTATAAAATATTAATAAACATTATAGGCATATAACAAATACCAAACTGGCGGTATATATTTTATTAAGTTTGTCCCGTGCATATCAATTTCAGTTTTAATCGATTTTAGCATTTAAACTAGAATATAAACACAATTTTTTTTAAAAATAAAGAGAACAAACAAGATATTTAATAATTATTGTTATTGTAGAAAAGTACTATCGATGAAAATTACGAGAGTGGATTGTAATGTCTATAATCCAGATGTATGTATTAGTATTATGTACATGTAATGGCTAGAAGCTCAAGGTTAGGACTAGGTCACAGTTGGCTCAAGACATTGGACCAAGGGTGGCTCGAGTGAGCCTAGCCAGTGGCACTTGGTGAGCTTGGTTGGAGTCCTTCACTTGCTGGATTGTTGGATTGATATTAAAGATGAAGCTGCTTCATCTTTAGACGTCGGCCCAATCCAATTGAAGCCCAGCCCACTTCTCTTAGCCCGACTCTGAAGAGCTTCCAACGGCACTTTGCTGGCTTTGTTCCAAACGTTGCGTTTTGCCTTAAGACGCTCCCTATAAGAGGCCTTTTTCTCCGAAACCCTAATTGCGAGCTCAATCACTGTTCTTCCATCTGAAAAGATAAAGAGAGAGAGAAGAGAGGAAACCCTAGGTTCCCAAGCGCCGCCGACGGAGATCTCACACCGAAGAGGAAGAAGACGAGCTTCCGGCCTGTTTTCCCAACCGCCTTAGCGTCGTCTTCACCTGCTCTCATCCGGCTTCGATCTTCTTCGAAGTGAAGGGAGTATTTGTTCCTCTTTCTGTATTCTCTCCTTGTCTGTCCGTGTTTTCTGAGTTGCTTGACCTAGATCTGTTACCTTGAGCTCGTCACTACTTGTATCCATGATCTGTAACTCGTTCATACTTAGTGGATTCTAGGGTTTGAGTCTCTCCCTCTTGAGGCTCCGCAGAGTAGGGAAACCGGACTGCGTCATCAATCCGTGTGTTATTTTTTTCGCTTCCGCTTTGCATGTTTACTTTCCGCCCTCGCTTCTGTGCTAGCATTTAGGATCAAATCGTTTTCTACAAAGTGGTATCAGAGCTTGATTGTCCCTTTTCTTCCTTTGTCTCGTCTCTGTAGACAAGGGAAATAGATCTGGGGGCGTGGACATTGGGCAGGCCGCATATAGTATCCACCGGCCAGGCGCTGTTCCTCTCCCGTCCGACGTACCACACCTGTTTTCAAAACTAGTTCTTTGTTCTTTACAAAAACCAGTTTTTCTGTGCTTTACTTTGTTGAATAGCTCTTGATCTAAGTAATCTCTGCTATTATCTTTGTCTTTGAGCTATTTGACTTTGTTCGCTTCTGTGTGTAGGTACCATGGCTGACTCTTATGTCAAAATCCGACCATATGATGGTAAAATTGACTTTGCCATGTGGCAAGTCAAGATGAAAGCGTTCCTCATCAAGGAAAAGTGATGGAGAGCAGTTGCTCCCCTTGAACTAGCACTTCCTGCTGCAAATGCACCAGAGGGAGGCCCTCCAGTCCAACCAGCTCCACCAGCTCCTGTCCCACCAGAAATATCTGAGCAAGCTCATGCTGAGATCATGCTCAGGCTTACTGATGATGTAGCAAGAGAGGTAGTAAAGGTAAATGACCCCAGAGCTCTGTGGTTAGCCCTGGAGGATCTTTTTCTTGTCAAATATCTGCCTAGTCGCATTTCTCTTCTCTGCAGGTTGTTTACATTTAAAATGGATATCAACATCACTTTAAATGACAACTTGGACAAGTTTCTGAAAATGACCCAAGAATTAGAGAGATGTGATGATAGTATTAAGGATTCTCATCAAGCTATCTTGTTGCTTAATTCTCTGCCTTCACAGTTTGATCACTTTAAGGATGTTATTCAATTCTCTAGGGAGCCTCTCACTAAGGAAAGAATAGTTGAGACTATCACAGAGAAAAATGAGATGCTAAAAGTTTTCAAATCTAAATTTAGTGCTAAATCTGATAACACTGAAAAATCTGAGGTCTTGTTTGCTAACTCCAACAAGTCTAATGGCAATAGAAATAAGAACAGGAAGAAGAAAAATGTTAAAGAAGATGAGAATTCTAATACTAAACAATCTGAGTCCACCACCAAGGTACCTAAAGATTCTAAGTGCAACTACTGTGGTCACCTAGGTCACTGGATTAAAGATTGCAGGAAAAAGAAAAGAGCTGATGAAAATAAACTCAAAAATTATACCTCTGTTTTATTGCTTGAGTCTGACAGTGGTGCATATCCCAATGAACTCTTTATGTGTACACCAGAGGAAGTTGATTCAGGCAATTGGATCCTTGACTCTGGTTGCACTATACATGCCACCCCTATCAAAGCCAGCTTTGATAACCTTGATCAGAGTAGGTGTGGGATGGTCAAACTTGGTGACCATCACACACTTGCCATCAAGGGGGTTGGAGATGTTTCACTAAAGATGTTTGATGGGAATGTTATCACTCTGAAAGATGTCAAATGGGTTCCTGAGTTGAGGAGGAGTCTAATGTCTGAATCTGTGTTTGATTGCATGAATTATGATATACATACCAGTGGTGGCATTAAAACTATTTCTTCTAATAAAAAGTGCATTGTCAAGACTGTTAGGAGAAAAGGTTTATATCATGTCATCACCCCTGATAATGAGTGCAATCTTATTGATTCTTCTCATCTAACCAAACTCTGGCATCTCAGGTTAGGGCATATTGGAAACAAAGGCCTACATTACTTGCATAAACATGGTTTAATATCTGATAAGCTCTCTCATTTGTCCTTCTATGAGAATTGTGTATTTGGCAAAGCTACCAAAGAGGTGTTTCCTAATTCTGTGTACAAGGCCACCAAGCCTCTTGAATATGTACACTCAGACCTCTGGGGTCCTGCACAGGTTGACACAATTGGTGGTAAGAAATATTTTATTTCCTTCATTGATCACTTCTCCAGAAAGGTATGGGTTACTCTCCTTAAGTCTAAGGATGAGGCCTTCCAGGCTTTCAAAGCTTGGAAATCAAAGGTAGAGCTTCAATCTGGTTATAAACTTGTTTGCTTTAAGACTGACAATGGCCTTGAGTTTTGCAATATTGCCTTCAATGATTTCTGCAGGGAGAATGGGATCAAAAGGCAACTCACAGTGCCTGGCACCCCTCAGTAGAATGGCACTGCTGAGAGGATGAACAAGACACTGTTAGAGAAAGCCAGATGCCTTCTCTTCACTGCAGGAATGAAGCACAGCCTATGGGGAGAGGCTGTGGTCACAGCCTCCTATCTGATCAACAGGAGCCCCTCCTCTGTAACAGGCTTCAAAACTCCACAAGAACTGTGGATTGGTAAGGTACCCAATCTTTCATACCTTAAACCCTTTGGATGTACTGCTTATGCTCAGGTTTCTCAAGGTAAGTTACAGCCTAGAGCACTAAAGGGTGTGATGTTGGGTTACCCTGAAGGTGTGAAGGGCTACAAAATTCTTCTTATTCAACCTGGTGGATATAAAGTTATTGTTGCTAGAAATGTTACATTTAATGAAACTGACTTTCATTTTAAGAATATCCTCACCCCTAGAAATGAGAATGCAGGCAACACTGATGAGCCCTCCAAGTTCTTTGTTCCTGATGACCAACTCAGGGATTCTGTAACTGAGCTAGGTGAAGAAGATGAGTTTGACACTGGTCATGTTCCAACCTTCTTCCCTGCTCAAAGAACTTCTCCTATCACACCAATTCAGCAACCTCAACAATTAGGAGGAGGAAATGATGAAGAGCAACAACCTGAAGAAAATGAAGATGACACAGCTCAGGGAGTACCTCTAAACCCCCAATCTTCTTCTGATTCTCCCAGTTCTTCTTCTTTTGGGCCCTCTGTGTCTGAGCATGCTTCTTCTTCTTCCTCTCCTTCTGTGAATTCTTCTGTTCCCTTAAATGATTATCAACTTGTTAGGGATAGGAGTCCTAGAACTAGGATTCCTAATAGAAGATACACTGATGACATTAATATTGTTGAGTTTGCATTTGTTGCATCTGAAATCATTAAAAGTAATCCCCCTAAAACCTTTGAATCTGCTATGAGATCCTCTAACTCAGTAAAATGGTACAAAGTTATGCTTGAAGAACTTGAATCTATGAAAATAAACAACACCTGGGTTCTTGTTCATAAACCTGCTCATGCTAAAGCCATTGACTGTAAATGGGTCTGTAAGATTAAAGAAGGGGTTAAAACTGATGAGCCACCTAAATTCAAAGCCAGACTTGTAGCTAAAGGATTTAGTCAAAGAGAAGGGCTAGATTATAATGACATATTTGCTCCAGTTGTGAAACATAAAACTCTGAGATTACTTCTTGCTATTGCTACTGTCTTTGATTGGGAACTTGAACAAATGGATGTTAAAACAACCTTTCTGCATGGAGATCTTGATGAAACTATTTTCATGAAGCAACCTAAAGGGTTCACTGATAAGAAGAAACCTGATCATGTCTGCCTTCTTAAAAAATCTATTTATGGTCTAAAACAGTCACCTAGACAATGGAACATAAAATTTGATTCTTGCATGAGATCTTTGGGCTTTATTAGAAGTGATTATGATTCCTGCTTATATATCAAAGGTGTTACCACCAAGTTTCCTCTGTTTATTCTTCTGTATGTGGATGACATTCTCCTTGTCTGTGCTTCTATGAGAATCATTTCTGATACTAAAAGGAACTTAATGAAACATTTTGATATGAAGGATCTTGGCAATGCCAAGAGAATTCTGGGAATTAAAATCATTAGAAATAGGGCAAAGAAAACTCTCATGTTATCCCAGGTTGACTACATTGAAAAAGTTCTTGAAAAATTCTGCATGCTTGACTCTAAGTCTTCACCTATACCCTTAGGAGGGCATCTTGCTTTGAGCAAAGATCAATGCCCTAAGACTGATCATGAGAAAAAGGAAATGGTTGATGTTCCCTATGATGTGGCTGTTGGTTCCATTATGTATGCAATGCTTTGCACCAGACCTGACTTAGCCTTTGCTATAATTGTTCTAAGTAGATACATGTCTAATCCTGGATCACCTCATTGGAATGCTATGAAATATTTACTTAAATATTTGAATGGTTCTAAACACTTGGGTTTGATCTATTCCAGCTACTCCCCTGCAAGTGATCTCCAAGGATTTGTAGACTCTGATTATGCAAGCAACAAGGACACAAGGAAGTCCACAACTGCATACTATTTCACCTGGGCTGGCAATTGCATCTCCTGGAAGTCTCAACAACAGTCTGTGGTGGCCTTATCATCCACAGAAGCTGAGTACATTGCAGCTACTGAAGCTGCTAAGGAAGCCATTTGGCTGAAAGGCATACTTGGTGAGATTTTCAGAAGAAAGTTTGTACCTGTGATCAACATGGATAGCCAAAGTGCTCTGTATTTGTGCAAAGACCCAATGTATCATGAGAAGACCAAACACAATGATGTTAGGTTTCACTTCATCAGACATAGGGTTGAGGACAAGACCTTGAGCGTCTTGAAGATCAAAGGAGAGCTGAATCCAGCTGACTTTGCCACGAAGATTGTTCCTTCTGGCAAATTCTACTTTTGCAGGAACTTTCTTCATATTCTTGATGTGAACTAACTTGCAGGTACATGAGCCGAGGACGGACGGATTGAAGACACAACCCAGATCCCTATTTAAATGAACGAGTTGTAATACACAGTGGCTGGATTAGGAGGGAAAATTGTAATGTCTATAATCCAGATGTATGTATTAGTATTATGTACATGTAATGGCTAGAAGCTCAAGGTTAGGACTAGGTCACAGGTGGCTCAAGACATTGGACCAAGGGTGGCTCGAGTGAGCCTAGCCAGTGGCACTTGGTGAGCTTGGTTGGAGTCCTTAACTTGCTGGATTGTTGGATTGATATTAAAGATGACGCTTCTTCATCTTTAGACGTCGGCCCAGTCTAGTTGAAGCCCAGCCCACTTCTCTTAGCCCGACTCTGAAGAGCTTCCAACAGCACTTTGCTGGCTTTGTTCCAAACGCTGCGTTTTGCCTTAAGACGCTCCCTATAAGAGGCTTTTTTCTCCGAAACCCTAATTGCGAGCTCAATCACTGTTCTTCCATCTGAAAAGAGAAAGAGAGAGAGAGAAGAGAGGAAACCCTAGGTTACCAAGCGTCGCCGACGGAGATCTCACACCGAAGAGGAAGAAGACGAGCTTCCGGCCTGGTTTCCCAACCGCCTTAGCGTCGTCTTCACCTGCTCTCATCCGGCTTCGATCTTCTTCGAAGTGAAGGGAGTATCTGTTCCTCTTTCTGTATTCTCTCCTTGTCTGTCCGTGTTTTCTGAGTTGCTTGACCTAGATCTGTTACCTTGAGCTCGTCACTACTTGTATCCATGATCTGTAACTCGTTCATACTTAGTGGATTCTAGGGTTTGAGTCTCTCCCTCTTGAGGCTCCGCAGAGTAGGGAAACCGAACTGCGTCATCAATCCGTGTGTTATTTTTTTCGCTTCCGCTTTGCATGTTTACTTTCCGACCTCGCTTCTGTGCTAGCATTTAGGATCAAATCGTTTTCTACATGGATAAATAGAGAAAGATCATCTATCCATACTTTATATCTTATTCTTAATGTTTTATATTAATATATACAAATTTTGATATATTTTTTTTTATTTGAAAAGGTAACTCTCTTTTTTATGTAATGTTTGTTAATGTTATTGTAGAGAAGCAAAATTGGTGAAATTTCCTTGATGTTCACGGAAGAAGGAAAGATGGATCGAGTATTGTTCTTTTTTTTTTCTCAATTTGTTTGTATATCATTGATCTAATGTCATAATAATTTCATTTTTGTCATTAGCTAAATCATTTCTGTTTATATTAAATAATTTAAAGTGTATTAAAAAGTCACAAATGTATTAATATACTTCATTTCTTACCCTTATATATAAACCTCATAGATCCCATAACCTTAAAAAAAATTCATTTATTTAGTCTCCCTTTTTGGCCACGGGCATAATAGAGAGAAGTAATTTAACTGTTTTATCATCATTGTAACAAATAAGTTACAATTATGTAACAAAGATGAGAGTTTTTTTTTTTAAATTTAACCAATTAAGTGGTATTAATGTACATTATTATATTAACATCAATAAAAATGAATGTCAAAGCGCATGTGTAATAAAATTCTGATCATCTTAATATTAATTAAAAATAAATAACATGTAAATCAACTATTGTGTAAATCAGAGTAGTAATTAATTGAAACAGACATATTTATTGCGACATGCGAAAGCTTAGTTATAATGAATTTAGATTGTTTACCTTTAGATATTTCTTTTTAATGTGTCCATGCATGGAATTTAATTGTTCTATCAAATGCATTGTTGTGGTGAACCTAAATTTGAAATATTTTTCATCATATTATTTAAAAAAAGTTACTCTTTTCTATTTTCATATTTTCTTATTTTAGAAATTCTCTTAAAAATCGCATTTTTTTGTTTCGCTTAGGTAACTAGTTGAGATTCTACAATTGATATTCACACGGTCTATGTGATTCGACGCTCAATTACTCCAATTAACAATGTACACTTATAGGGGTGTTGGTTTTAAACCGAAGGCAACCTATCCACACAGATATGTGAGAATTGGTGCCTGATAGAGCAAAAGTACTTTCATAATATGTCCAGGAGCATTATCGTCTTTTACCAGGTGAACTAACCAAACCTTAACTCTCATTGTATATATGATCAATCTACTAGGGTTTGAACAACCTTTTTCTCTCTGACTTGAGCGTCGGAGGCTCCTCGGGGGAGCGAGCCCCGCCTCTTCTTCTCCTTCTGATTTGTGCAGGAAGATCGATCGTCGGGAAAGAATCGACGCAGATTTGATGTATTACATTTGGCACGGTCCGTGGGGATTCGATCAAAAAGTCATAAGATCGGATCTCTCAACGAAAAAAGCAACAAAGATCGATCGTAGGTGAGGCTGTATAAAGCGGTGGATCTGCAGGAGCAGCAACGTCCACCGCAGCCACCACGGCGTCCTCCGCCGCACCCAAATGATGATGTGAAGGTTGTCCAGAATCGTCGGATTGATTCCGGTCTCCCGGAAGGATATCCTCATTCTCCGAAATTCGGATCCGGCCTGCCTTGCAGTTTCGGATCGAGAAGCCGCCCGGATCTGCAAGAGTAGCAGTCGCCACCGCAGCCACCACAGGATCCTCCGTCAAGCCTCCGTCGCCACCATAGCCATCGACTTCAGCCTCCTCTGTCGCTCTTGGTGCGACTCCGAAAGTCTCCGATTGGGTTGGGTTTGGGATCGCACCGAAAGCCCGTCTAGATCTCGTACTTACAAACATAGCCGCCGCTACCAAGCATCCTCGCACCGAAGACGACATGGATGCCCAGCGCAGCACACACAAATCGCCGATGCGCCAGGCACGCCCGCGGAGCCCTTCGCCGCCGTCGAGATCGGGGCCAGAGACGGGATGATGGCCGAGGATGTAGCTTCGAGATCAGCTCTCGCCCGCCATCGACGCCCGCCATTGAAGTGACGGTGGAGGTGCTGCCTTTGGATCTGGAGAGAAGGCTCGAAATTAGCTTCGAGATCCAGCGCCGCCGCCCCTGCAAAACCTAGAGAAGAAGACGGTCTGTTTTCTTGAAGGTTTGTATTAATTACAAAATCGGCCCGAAGTTTTTGAAAATTGCAGCCCAGCCTATACATTTCAGATAATTGCGGAAAAATGCGCAACTCCCATAATGCAAGGCACCTCACTTAGAAGTGTAACGAATCAGGCCCGGCCGGTCCAGCATAAGAGACCTAAAAGCTAAGTTCTCTACGTCCTCTTTTGATGAAAAGATTGTTCTTTAGTTAATCACATTGCATGGTTAATTGCATCGGTGATATATAAATTATTGAAATGCTTATGTGCGCATCTATATATAGAACAACATTATATCAAAGCCATAAAAAACAATTACAGAATTGCCACTCATGGCCAACGAATCGTCACTCATGGTCCAAAACCCCTTCATTATATAGGAAAACCGCTGCCTAAGCTCTATGGAAGCGGTTTTGACCCGCCGCTTCTGCTGCCGTCGCCTTATCTCTAAGGCGGCGGTTTTATTGACCTAAGGCGGCGGTTTCATAAAAAGTGGACAGCCGCTGCCAAAAATAAAGAAAAACCGCTGCCTATTACCTTAAGGAAACACTTCTTCTCCTGATCGTAAGCAGCAGTTTTATTTTTTGTGGCAGCGGTTATATATATATAATTTTACATATTTTTGTTGCATTTTAAATTGAAATATTTTATTTATATTTATTTTAAATATTTTAATTTTACAGATTTTATAGTTGTTGGTTTTGACATATAATTTGCTTTGTTCAATGAAAATTATATTTATTTAAAATCATAAATAACTAATGAATTTCATTATAATAATATCTACATTAAAATTAAATAACAATATTTACATTGATCCATAATATCTACATTAAAATTAAATAACAATATTTACATGGGAAAAGTGTTTGAAGAGAGTAGATACTACTAAGGATCTGAAAACATGATATGGGAAATGATAGGGCGAAAACCTATATGTAACAGTAGCATGAAATCAAAAGAACCTAATGCTAATGCACAATCAGGATTGAGTGCTAGTGGTAGCCCTGTAGGCAAGATGAAAGGCGTCATGGACCACGCATGGCTTAGCGTTCATGTACCGACAATGGAGGAAGCACCTCTTCCCAACTTTTTCTCTAGCCTCTGTTCATAGATCATGAACACCTTGAGCACCTCAAGCTTCGACATCAAGCTAAACCCTTTCAGCAACTTGGTAAGGAGATCACAATTGGTTATATCTAGGTGGGTATACGGCAATTCAAGCACTCAATATCAACAAAAAGCTCTTCCATGTTATGGCATTCCCCAAGAACACCCTATCAGACTAACAACAATAAATATGATAGCAAAGTATAAGCAAGTACGATACAGACATGTATATACTCAAGGGTATGTCAGTAAATCCTCAGACCCTATATACTTCATATGAATCTTTCGAAAAATGCACATTCATAATCCAAATTGCATGAGCCAGAGGAATAGCTCACTCCTATGCATGTGAAATAAAAAAACACAATCATAATCATATGAATCTTCCAAAAAAAAAAAAAATGCAAATTCATAATTTTGATTCATGAAATAAAAAAAGACACATCCTTAACCCATCCCAAAATCTATGACAGATGAAAACCTTTGATCTATAAAGCTATCTTCAAGTTAGATGAGAAATTAGAAAATTAGTTTATGAAGGAGGAAACAAAAAACAGAATTGCTTATTTGGTTCGTGAACATCTTGTGTTGTGCCCACGTTTCATTTAATCCAAATGAAAGATGCACATCAATATCAGCCCATGTCATTTAAGGGAAAAAAACATAATTTAAAACCAACCTGCAGTTGCAATAGCATGTTCTTCTATATGAGAAATCTTCTCAAAAGGGCATTTAATATCCAAGGATTGTGCACTAGTCTTGGTTGGACCTAAAAATGTGTTACGAAGACAAAAAAAAAAGAAGATAAGGAATTCTACAAAGAAAAATATATCCCATCATTGGTATTGTATTAAGAAATTTAGAATGGATCAAAGTAGAAGGGAAATAAAAAAAAAATTACTTTGAAGAGGTTTTGGATCCATTGCTTGATAGGTCTTGATAACTTGTCCATGCGTCTTGACTGAAAATGCACTGAAAGGCCTTAAATCAATAATAAAGCATACAGTTCAATCATCAATTGCAAGCTATAACTGCATAAGTGGAAATAAAAAGCATTCATGTCCATCTCCGAAAATATATGAACAGCCTAAAGATGATAGCCGACATTGGGTGATTATAGTCCTTACGGCTGGAACCAGATCACAAGGAAATTTAATACAGTATTAACTTTGATTCAACCTAGAGATTTGTAAAGCTTTACCTAAGAGGTCTTCACGGAACTTATCATCTAATGATGTGTCTTTTTTTGAGAATTGGTGATTGATAGAGCAAAAGTACTTTCATAATATGTCCAGGGGCATTATTGTCTTTTACCAGGTGAACTAACCAAACCCTCACTCTCATTATATATATGATCGATCTACTAGGGTTTGAACAGGCTTCTTCCTGCCAATACACTCTCTGATTTGAGTGTCGGAGGCTCCTCCTGAGAAGCGAGCCCCGCCTCTTCTTCTCCTTCTGATTTGTGCAGGAAGATCGATCGTCGGGGAAGAATCGACGCAGATTTGATGTATTACAGTGCCCAAACACCCTTGAAAGTGGATGTGCTCGCCTTTCTCCATGGTGTGCCAAAAGCAAAAGACATGATCATTAGGAATGTAGAGTAGAGCGATTCTTTAAAGGTCATCAATTGTCTTAGCTAGGTGAATTTTGAAATTTCTTTGAGAAATTGAGATAATTTTATCTGACATTCTGATTTACCTTGTTCTTTCTGTGAGGTCATGCAAACATGTAGCTTGGTCAGATCATACGATCGCTAATAAGATTGTACACATTTGTCACGTTACATACCCACAACTACGAATTATGAAATAATCGATATATTTTTAGATCTAATCTATTCGGATGCTATCGGATGATGTCAGGTCTTTCCCTTTCACCTTCTGATCGAAATTTTTCATGTTAAAAAAATAAGGGTAAGATAAATTTATGTCACTTTACTAATTTTTTTTGGGGTTTAAATGTCTTGATTTTGGTAAAATATAGAACAGTCATATCTGAAAATCGAACCGAAGAACATCGGATACTACCTTGATATCCTTTTCAGCTCAACCACCCCAACATGATTGAGGGTTTAAATGTCACTTGTATAAGATCGAATGACATGTCCATGTTACTTCATCTAGATGGATAAACAATTAAACAACATTCATTTTTATGAATTATTGCACCATTAATTCTTGTTTGAACATGTGACCAGTGTACGCACATGTGGTCCCTTGAGGAATGAAGATAAGGAGAATATTATTATGCAAAGCTGTGGTTGTTAACTTGGATCAAGTCGTAGCTAAGGCTTATCCCATACAAAGAATTAGCTAATATAAAAGAAAATAAATGAAAAGGAATTAAATTTTACATGTAAAATTGGTATATCTCATTTTTTGTGAGTTTAGAGAAGAAAAGAGAGAAATAGACCCTATACTCAAATAAATAATTAAATATGGAGAAATAAAATAGATTTTATATATAAAAAAATGAGAGAATGAAGGTCACAAATCCGAGAATATTAATCAATAAATCTTAACATAAAAATATTAGACTAGATTTAGAAGGTTAGCCATTATCTTTATATACATAAAAACAAACATGAGGTTAAATCGGTTCATGCTAGAACTAGACCGGTTCGTGGCAGAACTAGACCAGTTCGACTACAAGGAGGGTTCAAGCCAACAAAATAAGCATACCCATAATAGGGGATATGATTATGGGCCGGTGAATCAGTTTTCAATCTCTCGGTTGTACTCCCTAATAGAGGATATGATTACGGGTGGATCTGAAAATTGAACGTTCCACCCAAAATAACAAAATCTTTATTTGAAAAGTTGTCGCTGACATCTTACCAATTAAGTGCAAACTGAATAAATATTTTGTGTTCCCTCTCAATGTTGTTGCACAACAGATAAGGATGATAATCACCTATTTTTTGAACCGTTTTGTTATCGGCGCAGTGACATCTCGTCATCGGCACGATGCCGATGCCGAGTCTCCAGGTCGGCACAGGTATTGCCGAACCCGAGTGCCCAAGTCGGCAACACTGGCTGGCGAATCCGAAGCTCCAGGTCGGCACACATAATGCCGAACCCGAATTACCAAGTCGGCAACCAATGACCAAGGTAATTTCGAAAGCCTATAAATAGAAGCAATGTCGGAGTCAATTTGGAATGAAAATTTCATCGTATTCAATCCCCAAAAGCACTATTCTTGCATCGAAGAAAAATGGCGTTACCGGAAGAAGATGACGGAGACGATTTACCGTTCGACATTTTTAGCTATAGTGATCCGGAGGAGCTCGTGAAGAATCTCGAGGTAAATTATTATTGTTACAGTTTGTAACACGAATATATATATAGCGGAATTTTTTTATATATTTATGGATATGTTGTTTGAATAGAATCATATTATAGCGGAAAATTTTCATACATTTTGTAGCTATAGTGATCAAACAAAGTTGTTTATATAGAGAGAACGTTTATATAATTATGGATATGTTGTTTGAATCGAATCATAATAAAGCATAGTTGTGTAAAACGAAACTATCATATAATATAGCGTTATTGATAATATTTTATAAAATTCCATATAGTGAGATTGTTTGCGAAAATGTTCTTAGTACATAAGTGACATTATGCATGAACAAAACCAACCTCTAGATGTGGGTACAGAATATGGTTCGATGTTTACAGTTGATGGTTATTGGGCTGATCAAGTAAACATGAAGGCATGAGCTAGATATGTAGGGAAGATTAAAAACATGGTACTTGTGATCACTCGGTCATGGAAGAACAAAATGAGTGGATTGGGTACTTTTCGTTTAATGTGTGATAAGTACGGAGGGGCTCGAGATATTCCAGATGTCGACTTGGATTTTCCTCCCGCATCGAGTAGGCGAAGGAGAACGACAAAGATCGGATGCGAATTTGAGCTGGAGGGTCGTCAAAATGATGATGACAATTGGACCATGAAGGTTATATGCGGTGTGCATAACCACAAGCTAAACGATGTGATGTTGGGACATCCCTATGCTGGTCGATTAACACCAGATCAACATCGGCAGGTTCGTCGTGATATCGTGATTGGGTTAAGACCGCGAGATATGCTGCGCGGGATGAAGTATGATGATCATGACTGCGTGACGGACATTCGTCAAGTGTACAATGCATGAGCCCAGTTGCAGACAAGCGCTGCAGAGGGACGGAGGGACCTGCCTCAAGCGCTACACAAACTCCACCAAAAGGGATACTATATCGCCACAAGGAAGTCCTCTAAAGCAGGAGTAGACGAGGTTACTGACGTACTTTTGTCACATCCGCACTCGCACCATCTTCTGATGTTGTTTCCATATGTTATCGTGATGGAATCGACCTACAAGACGAACGAGTAAGACTAATCACATTTTTGTCGACTACTTTTATATTTGTCAAACGTTGTAGCATTTTGTTTGACTAATTCATGTTCATGTGGTAGATACGAAATGCCGTTGCTAGAGATCGTTGGGATTACTAGCACAATGAACACTTTTGCAATTGTGTTCGTATTCATGGCACGGGAGAGCACGGATCACTATAGTTGGGCACTAAGGCGACTACGCTATTTGTGCGGTCAACGACTCCCAGAAGTAATTGTTACAGACAGAGAGTTGGGTCTTATCAAGGCTCTTCGGGAGGAGTTTCCCACGGTAAAGCATATGTTGTGCTCCTTTCAAATTATGTGCAACATTGAACTGAAGGGTAGGATCACAAAATCGAGCGACAAGCGAACCGCCTTCTACAATGACTGCAAGACCTTATTTGAGTCAAAGACTGAAGAAAGTTATAAAGTGCGTCTACAATCGATGAAGTCGAAATGGGAGGCACGATGGGGTCTTATGAAGTACCTTGAAGGCACCTGGCTCATAGAATTCAAGGAGGCGATTGTTCGTGCATGGGTTGATAAGTTCCTACATCTTGGGATGCGAACTACGAATAAGTAAGTGATATTGAATTGTATAAATATGTAATTATTATTTTATTTAAGTATTCTATATAAGTCAAACTAATAGATTTTTTATGCTATAGTGACGAGTCAGCACATGCCAAATTCAAGTCCATGCTAGGAACGACTATTGGTGGGTTCGTTGACGTTACAGACTGTATTGACAACATGGTCAATGAACAGGTAGACCGGCTCAGAGGGTTCCTTGAGAAGTCATGGTTGACAATTAAACGGTGTGTCATGATTGAACCAATTTTCGCCCCGCCATTGATGCTGGTGACTGGCGAGTGCTTCGAGCTTCTGCTGGCCAACTACAACAAGGCGAAGTCACTTCCGTCTAGTCATGATGGTGTTTGCGGGGATCACTATTGGAGGGATGCTTACGGTGTTCCATGTGTACATGAGTTCTTAGACACGATCTCCAACCGGCAACCTATTAGGCCCTCGCAGATTCATCCCTTCTGGAAGCAAGTACTGTGGGATCCAGTGGTTCCTCCCCAGGGATCTAGTGGAGGCAACGATGACGCAACTCCAAATAGTCAAGAATTTGTCACCCTGCGAAGGGAGATAGAGCGAAACAAACTCACACCTGATCAGCATGATTTGATGGGCGATGCATTCTTCAACATGAACAACCCTGGTTTGTCTACCATGAGAGAGCCAACGGGGATCCATCAAAATGGTCGTCCCACAGGGAGACGATCATTGTAGCGTGACACATCTGGATTTGAGCACGGGAGACGAGAGGGTCCTTCTCGGGCGCGTGGTAGAGACCGATCAAGAGGTAGAGGTCGACAGGGTGATCCTTCGGTATTGTTGACCAATCACATCCATAAGTTCATGCTAAACTTTGTTGATAGAAGTTGCCCGGTTTCTAGTGATGGTCATTGCGGTTATCGTGCCTTAGCGTTGGTTCTTGGGTATGGGGAAGACCAGTACATGCGAGTCAGAAGAGAGGTCGTTGCCGAGCTTCGAGCAAATAGGTGGTTGTACCAACCAGCATCCCTATTACACTCGATTGATGATCTCATCGAGAATGTTGATCTGCAAGACCATGCTCCTGGTTTACATCGTCATCAAAACTGGATGGAGGCACCTATGATCCCACTTGCTGTAGTGACCTTGTACCACAAGGTCGTTGTGGTCCTAAGTATCGACCATCCTCACACCTTCTTTCCTATTGTCGCAAATGGGTCGACCCAAACTCCACCGACTGAGGTTATTACAGTAGCTTGGCTGGCAAGAGTCCATTGGAGCCCCGTGTGGTTATTAAAAGGGTCACCACTTCCTCCTATTGTACCAGAATGGTCGCATTTCCACCACTCGAGTGTGAATGGCTGGGATACTCCATACAACGAGCGCATTCAACAATACATCAACCACCGTCAAGTTGAAAGGGCGGCCGAGTAGTTATGATGATTTTATTTTCACATATCGTACTTAATGGATTTGAATTGATGCAACTATATACTTTTTAATATTATGCAATATTAAAGTGTTGGCAATCCCCAATACGTAGAACTAATATTTAAGAATTGCGAAATGACATTGTTCATAAGTAGTATGGTCCATCCCAAAACAGAGTACAGGAATGACAAGAACAACTAATATTATACAATACCGAAACAAATACTAGGGTCCATCCCAAAACAGTGCATACAGATGTATTCCATGCCACTCATCAGGCTCTGGCATAAATTGGTAGAACTGAGAGGCACTAACCTGAGTAGGCGCCACAGGCAACACTTCATCACGTGCTTCATCGACGTATTCCCGAATCTCATCAGCGGAATACCATTGGTCGCCCCGAGCAAGCATAGAATCCAGACGAGACAGCAACACCCCAATACGCTACATATAAAACAACAAAACGGTGATCACTAACAATGTATTAAACAAACCAAAAAAAATTAAAGATCATTGGTATTATTCATTCACACGTACCCGCTGATTGTGTAACACCCCCTTCTATAAACGAAGGGAATGTTGCAGCGCCAATGATTACTCGGACTTTAATGTCTTTGTAACCACCTTAGGCTTATAGGGACATTCAACCATGCTCCCATAAACAAGATGATAACATGCATTAAAATAAATACAGCGGAAGACTTTTAAATACACCGGATAAATAGTTAACCAAACTGAACACATTTGGAATTACCCTTTTTGTTTCAAAACATTTAAAATGACCCTTGATGTTCTCCAACGCCTTCGGAACTTCTTCACTATGATCTCTATACCTGCAACTTAGGTCTGATGCATCGTATACAAAGGAGAGGCACCAGCCGCCACAATACATAGGGCGGTTAGTTCAATTAAGAACAAGCAAGTGACGACACGAAATAAAAGACCACTTTACACTAAAGATTCATTGACCATAAAACGGCATGAACCAAATAGTCCAAAGGAGATTAATACAAATTATTTAAATGTGAATTACGGGATACAAAATAGACACTTGACTCAACTTGGAGATTGTTTAAGTTAGGAAGAATAATGGACGTGAGTGATAAAGCACTCTAGGAAATTATATTCCGAAATGAGATTGGAATATAATTAAACGCTGAAATTAAGACCAACTTATTTACGATCACTATCTTGAAAATAATTGTATAACTTTAAACTCACAACTTGTATTCAACCAATGAACTACAATATTAAGATCTATATATTTAATGTGTACTGAACGGGTCCGCTCAGATTTTATTTTAGATATCAAGTATACCGAACGGGTCCGCTCGAATTTTCTTTTAGTATCAAGTGTACCGAACGGGTCCGCTCGGATTTTCTTATCGATCACATTCACTGAACGGGTCCACTCAGTGGATCATTTCCGGGTCCGGAAACGTATCTTCATGAAACTGGGTAGGAAACACTCATCTTCCTGGTTTATAATAAAATCTTTTATATAACTTGAAAGCGCTCATCTTCCATATTTAATTTATATTATTGTTTATATACTTTACTAGGAAGCGCTAATCTTCCTTAACTTTAATTTAATATAATCACATTCTATAATACACTAAACTACGATTCCAAAATTCATAACTTAAGTGCACATATTTATATATTTTATAAGGACTAGGTTCAAAAGATAACCTAAGTCCACATATTTATATATCCGTTTTCTTATCCATAAACGACAATTATGGACAGGAAAACGGATATATCACATAATTAAACTTAGCATGAAGAGAAAATAATAAATCATGCTTTCATGACATATGGGCACATAATGTCATTTATCTAACTTAAATAACCTATAAAAATAACATTACCCATTTAACATGCCAAAATAGATTATCAATTTAATAAATCACACAAACGGATGGATTGTAATTTATTTAACGCAATTTGGCATGATTCAACTACAGACAACAACTAGATACGAAAGCATGCAAATAAGCGTAGAAAGCTCGGAATATCACTTGCCTTATCGTCGTGTTGAATTTCGATACCAACTATGGAATTCAACGACTCGATGAAAACGCACGAAATATAGACAAGCCTACAAAAGAATTCACAAAAATCCCATATATGTTGATAAATATAACTCCGATAATTTAATTCGTTATCGAATTAAGTATAGATCGAATTTTACCAACGCCGGAAATATTGTGAAGTTGAAATCAAATTGGATAGGATTGGGTCGAAGGCCAACTGCGAAATTAATTAGAAGTTGGGAGTTATATCGCATTTTAATTAAAATACGAAATAAGGTCTATAATTTGTAATAAACAACAATGGAGGGTGATGGGGTTGAATTACTTTTCACAAATCTCTGCTTGTGTCTTCTTTCTCCAGTTCAAACTCCACTCGCTCACAAGATCGGCCGGCAGTGGCGAAGGTGACTCACGGTGGAGCGGCTGGGCGACGTCGATACCGTCAGCCAACAATTTCGAGTCCCACAGTGGTCCTAATTGATGGCTAGCGTTGGCGGAACACGACGGAGATGGTCTGCGTTAGAGGCGAGACATCCCGATTTGGGGCTTTTTCTTTGGTACTGTATTTGAGGGATTTCTTGGAACGTAACAGTTTCCAAGATCGATTGGGATCTATTTGTGTGAGTTTGAGAGCTTAAGGTATTCGACAATGGTGGGATAACTCTAAAAATTATCGAATTTAGAATTCTTTTTCTAGCCGGACTGGTGAACGGTTTCACCAACTGAATGACACAATGAATGCCTTTTGAATGTAGGAATAAATCCAGGCATTCAATTCAAGATAAGGACCTTATCATCTACGTCAATACATCATATCATAAACCTAGGTTTTTCTGAATTAGGACGGGATTTGTGTTCTATTCAAGATAAGGACCTTATCATTTAGAACGAGAATGATTGCACATTGATGGCTAGTAATGAATTTGGGATAAGATTTGTATTAGTAATGTGTCAACTTAAATTCAAAATTGAAAACCACCATTGAAGGCTACCCGCTTGAGCTCTCAGTCAACTGATGAAGAAGATGAACGGACCTCTTTTACTCATGGGTCGGGTATGGGCTCCCGGGTTTGCCCCTTTAAACTTTGGGTTGTCATTAATCTACACTCCTCAAATAAATTTTAAAATCTCCCAGAATAATAATAATAATAATAATAAATTTTGATTGAAATGAATTTTCAAACCTTAGAATATATTGTTAGAATAATAAATTTATTTTAAAATTTTAATTAAACACAGAATAAGTCCGGACGATAAAACATAACTATTTTACATAAAAAGACATGAAAGAGATTGTTAAAATAATTTAATTCAAACGATGTTCAACGGTTCAAGTAAGATGTTAAAGAATAAAATAATGAACTCACTTTGACCTTTATATTTAAAATAAAATGAATACTTTATCTTATTACAATAAGCTTCACTATTAAAATCAAAATGTCAAATTAAATCTTATGGTCTAAATAGTAAGAACCGAATAATAAGATATATATATATATATATATATATTAAAAAAAAATCGTATAACTTCTTTGGTATTAAAAATTTAAACTTATTTTTATTTAAATTAAAACAGAAATACCCAAAAATATTTTGGAGTATTTCAGATTGTATACGGCAACTAGCGGAGCAGTGGCTTCCGGTAGTTGTTGGCTAGAGCTTCTGAAAACAAAAGGATGGTCGTGCTCACCATACTACTCCATGTACTCTGCTGAAACAGCTTGTGGCTCAAGCGCTGTTCTATGTACGCTGAATGACACGTACACAGTTGGAACAATTAAGTGATCGATCATCCCAACGCTCGTCCACGGGGTGCCACCGCAGCTTGAGGCCCTTGACCTGGGGTGGCCTCTCTTCTTGTAGGGGGAGGATTCTCTCCATCGGCAACGTCTGCACATACCCAAACTGGCGCATAACTCTGTCCGGCATGTAGGCTTCCAAGACTCTGGCAAATTGTATTAATCCTCTGTACTGAGATACTCGGTAATACCCATCAAAATCTAGAGGACCTTAGGGCATGAACTTGACGTCCTCGGCACGCATTGTTTCAAGTTGTTTGATGAACTTCATAGTCCTCGCAGATGTCACATTTGGTGTGGGTCGAGTCGCGTACCGCTTTGCCCACCATGGGTCTCCATGGTCCGCGGGGTCCTAACAGACGCCGGGTGCGACATTTGCAGATCCAAGCTGTTGTGGAAAAAAGAATTCCCACTTCGTACGAAGTCGTGCGTGGTGAATTGGAAGTTTTCTACCAGCCACTGCTGTCGTACAACGTTTGAAAGGTTAAGGACCAGTGCGCGTCCGTCGATTTGCAGACCGAACAACTTGAGCACATCGTGCAAGGTAATTGTCATCTCCCCCCATGGGAGATGGAAGCTGTTGGTCTCCCGATGCCATCGATACATGAAGGCTTGGATGAGACAGTGATCTACTATATACATTCTGATGTCATCCAAGTTATGTAACCCACTGTGCCTCGCCAAAAACCACCAGTTCCACTGACCTTCTACACGAGGCCAGTTGTGCACTGTCTGCCACCTATCTCCACGCCTGAGGCTCTTTACGGTCATCTCCACCGCCTACAAAACATATAATGAGATATTCAGCAACACAGTTGCACACACAATACGCGTAAATGTTTTCAAATCCTTCATAGATGTACACCCACCTCATTTATCCACAGGATGCGACACCTGTGGGTCTTGTAGTGTCGAAGTGGCTCGACAAACTTGGGGCGGCCGTCGTCCACATCCCTAACGTTCAACTCGTCCAAATACCAAGGGCGGCAATTGGGGTTATGCAAGGGGTATGTACTGGATACACCCCAAAATTGGTCAGCTACCCCGAAGGTGTTAAACGCTAGTGTTGATGTACCAACACGTGGGTTGGATGAGGATGCACCCATGTCACGGTTGGGCAGAGTGTCCATTCCCGGCCAAATCGGCCATTGTTCAGATCCCAGCACGACGTATACTCGGGGGTCTGGTGCCATCCGTCTCCCCCCGAAGTCGTATGATGCCTGAAGTCGGTGTCGGGCCTGTGCTGGGTCTCTAGCACCTGTGAGGTATCAACCTCATCGACGCTGTAATGGGCGAGAAAATCCTCGTCGTCGCGCCCTAGAAAAGATGTGCTAGCCCGCGCGTGCTTGTGCACCGGTGGTTCACTTGCTGGTTGTCTATTGGCTGACGTGCTCGCCCGAGCCGGCTCGAAAGGCCTATCACTTTGCCTTAACGACACAGTTAGCCGCACCCGTTCGCGCTGGGCTACGGTCCGCCTCATTGCCTACATTAGCAAAATGATCTTTATAAGACCTCACATACCTAACTTATTTCATAAATCATATTGTAAAGTTAAATTACAAACTAAACCTTTATCAAGTCTCATACTAAATTAACCTAGCATATCAAATGCAATATTATTTATAATTTTCATGCCACTCAAATGCAATATTATTTGAACAAATGCAATATTATTTTAAATATAATCAAAATAATTCACCTTTATGTTATATCAACCTAGCATATCAAATGCAATATTATTTATAATTTTCACATGGTTGGACCACATTTTATCAAGTTTCATACTAATTTATCCATTATTTTTGTCTTTCATACAAAATTATCCATTATTTGAAAATATAATATTAATTATCCATAAACTATGTGAAAAATAATTATCCATTATGTGAACATATAGTTCATATCTAAATTTCACATTACTCAACCTACATTTCTCTAAATTCCATTTAAATCTACATTATCTAGTTTTATAATTGTATTAAAAATTCCATATCTAAATTTTCATGCATTAAAAATTCCATATCTAATTTTCATGCATTAAAAATTTCATATCTAATTTTATCTAAATTCCATATCTAAATTCCATTTATAATTGCATTAAAAGTTCCATATGTAAATTTTACATAACTAAACCTACATTTTATCTTTATTTCATTAAAATGTCGACCAATAATAACATAACATTAACAGTAAATCTCGACATACCTCGGTTGCGGCTTGCGCTCGAGGATCGTTCGGCGGGGGCTGTGGTGAAGGCTCCCGCGGATCGTTCGGCGGGGTTTGAGGTGAAGGGGATCGCGAAGACATCACTCGATCTAAAAAGTTGCGCCACTTCACCATATCTCCTTCGAATATCTCTTCACGAAAATTTCTCCGTGCATAAATGACAGGAGGAAACTGTCGTTGTTCCTATCAAAGTATAACTCAAACCTACAAACTAGTATAGTAAGCAAGTAAGTGGTCGATCCCACAGAGAATCAAGTATTCCTAAGCAAGGTATATTTACCAATTAGTAGAAAAGAGGGGTTTTGGTGATTGAAGATGATAAAATAAATTATAAACAAGTTAATAGAGATAACAATTGAGAAAATAGTTTCATCTACAAACATCCACTTTAGCTTGGTTGATTGATCATCGATTCTTCTTCAAGTTCTCTTCTCATCCTATTATTGTTCCTGTCCTGATCTTGTGTAAATTACTAGTCCTACGAGTCCTAGTAACCCTTACTAATTGGATAACCCTAACACGGTCAAAATTTAACCTAATAGTAGCATTAAGATTAAGGATTAACCAGGATACATGCAACACCAAGCTACGAGTCAGCATTTAACATATAATTGATTCTCTACACACCAGTTTAGTCCTACGAGTCCTAAAAAGGCATGATTGCTACCATGGATTAAGGTTCGCTACGAGGAATCTACAAAATCCTAGCAATAATCTCTACTAGTTGCGGAGACTAGAAGAAATCAACAATATTCGCAAAAGAATCAATACGAATCAAAAGGAATAGAACAAGAATAGAAATCTCACAACTTTATCAAACCAAAGCTTCAATCCATAGACGAAACGGAAGAGTTTAGCACTCCATGGCCATGGAGGTTCTTCTATAGGGTTCTCTCAATTGATAGTCTCCAAGTGCATAAACTAATAAGTTAGATCCCTCAAATAAAACCCTAAAACTTCCTTAAAAGACCTCAAAAGAATCGGCCAAATAATAATTCTCAAAACTAAGTAAAGAGATAAAAAGTCCTTTAACAGATTTGGCGTTTCTGCATAGGCCGCGGGGCAGTCAACCCAGGCCGCGGGGCAGCCAGGTGATTGCGAAATCCTTCGTCAGAGCTATGGGCCGCGGGGCGGTTTCCTTGGCCGCGGGGCGGCTTTTACTGTTCACAAAAACTTTTCCTCTTCGAATTTGGTCTCGATGTCAACACGAAAGTTGTAGATCTCGGAAAGAGCTTTCCAACGCATGGTTATAATAGTCAATCGGACCACCGAGGCCTCCAGAAAGTGCGAAACAAGTTCAGCATGTCTGGCGACAACTTCTGCTTACTTGTTCTTCACTTAAGCTCTCTAACTTCGATTCCGCTCACGGGCTCTTCACTTTTCCTCCTCCTCTTCACTCTTCCTTCATCCATGAGCCTCCTCATTCCTCGTCGGATCCACATATACCTGAAATAATCCATAAAAGCGTGTAGATTCCGACTCCACCAACAATACAAGTATAAATGCAAATCTAGCTTAACCTTATACGTTATGCACATCTAAATCATGCTAAATGCATCCTAATATGCATACCTAAATGTGTGCTATCAATAAACTAGGACAAAGACATATATTTCAAGTTATATATAACTAAATGTCAACATTAGAACACAAAAGAGAGCATGCAAGCTCTAGAGATCAACTGGACACCAGTTAAACTACACATAGTTCCTACCAAATGTACGGAGCACATAAGCATCCGTGGTTACAAAATGAGAGCATGCAAGCTCGAAGGATCAAGTGCGAATCAGTTAGACAACCCATACTTACTACCAAATGTATGAAGGACATAAACTTCTGTGGTTACAAAATGTGAGCATGCAAGCTCTAATGTAGTTCTATTATAACCATTCATACAAAATACCCATCAACCCAAAGGCGAAACATTCCAGCACTTCTGAGAAAGCTCAATTGCCATCTTCTCGCGATACGCTTGGACTCGGTCATCAGTAAACTCGTATACATCTCCACCGAAAGCTAATTCCTCGATAGCCTTGATAGTATAAACACCACAGCTACCCCTGCAAATGAAATTTCAAATGAAAATGAAATTAGATCATGCTATAACAGTTAGCAATATATATAAATGTATAGATCTTATCAAATTAAAACATATACTTACCCATCACTATCCTGAGGAAGGTCACGCACTCTATCCACCTTAAAAGCAGATTCAATGATTCCACCCAAGTGTGAAAAATGACCGGACTCTCTAAATAGTGCTGGTAACAGATTACAGATAGGCTCCAATAGAGTATGCAGCTCGGCATCACCAGTTAATGGGATATTGCAATCATATACTTTTACTGTTCCTTCAGCCAAGTCAATCCGTAATGCAACCCAGTGTTCATTTCTAATGTTGAAGGGACTGTATATAATCTTTGCACCACGCCATGATTTCCCACAATACTTTGGCAACAAACCATCAAAATACTTGAAAATCGTATTGCCAAACGAAACCTTACCTTCCTTAAACTTCTCATAGAACTTTACACTGAACCTTGCAGCCCAAAAGCAATCCAATATGACAATGTCGCTGTATTTCTCCGCATTGCAGTAGATGTGATGCCTAAGATGAGACATGGCCTCTCCTATATGCTACAACACACACACATGGAAGCTAAACTTCTAATGACCCCAAAACAAGAAAATATGAATGATAAACATAACAGTTAAGGGCACTTACGTCATCACGCAACCAATGTTGCTTAGCAACAAGCTCACTGAAAAACTTCTTGTCCAGCATACCCTCATTGCCCGCAATTTAATGACAAATATCCCTGCAATAAAGGAAAAAACAGTAAACACATTGAATGGAATAGTAACACAAAAAAACGTATGTAAAAACACACAACAATTGTAGAGCTTACTCGTCGGAATATATCATATCATAAAAGCATTTCCGATCATCATATTCATAATATGAATATTTCGGCCTCCTAGGCATTGAGCGCTTCTTTTTACCACCTCGAGTGAAGGGAGTTTCCAACACAGCAGCAACCTTCCCCCCACGGGTTGACTTCCTAAGTGGGACACCTACAGCCAGAACCTTGGAAGGTTTCTTAATCGAAGGAGAAGGTGGACTCACTGGAACATCAGAAGGCAACGTCATCGGGGCATCAGAAGGTATAGTGGGCAAAAGCTGGCTCAAGGGGACGTCCGAAGGTGTCATCTATGGAGTAGGGATAAGTTTATCAAACAGAGGTTTGTATTCAGATAAGTTCATCCAAGTGAAGGTCAGAATACACGTTGGGTGACTTGACATAAGCAGGCAATACTGGTGAAGCCCCATCTAAAGGAGTTTCATTCTTTGAATCTGCAGTAGCTTTAGATTTGAAGGAGTCAAACTTGGTTTTGAGAGAATCAACATCCAATTGGATGGAATCAACCTTGGAGTACAACCGACTGACAACTGATTTAATGCTCATACATCTAGCTTCAATACGTAAGACAACACCAGCAATCAACGCCAAATGTTATTCAATAGTTGTGAGACAATCAGAACCGGCTGAGTTGATGTCATCATTGTCACCAGACAGACCCTTACCACCAACTAAATCCTTACCTACTGCATCAAAAAAACCTTCACCTTGTTTCTCATTCACAGGCAGACATTCAGGTTGTTTATCAGTCAAGGGTGGACAATCAGGTTCGCTAACCTTCCCCTTCCCCTTACTGGAAGCAATAGCATTCTTGAGGATAAATTTTCCACTGAGACTAGAGACTTTTGGGGGAGAAACAGGGTGAGCAGAAATCACAAGTCCAGACACAGGCATCGAAGAATTGTCACCAACAACACGCTTCTTGTGTGGGGGATCAGAAACAAAAGAAGGAGACACACCAGACTTCCTCTTCTTAGAAGGACCCGCCAACGGAAGAGACAAATGAGGCGAGGCAGCTTTAGACCGAGTCCGTGCAGAAACCGATGAAGGCGACAAAGCAACAACTCCCATATTTGTAGATGGGACAACTTGATCCATGTGCCCGGGAGATGACACAATCTGGAGATTATCATCATTGGTGGCTGCATCGGTCACAATAGTTAACCTCGAAGAAGCTAGATGGGACAACCAAGCTTGATAGGCAGCGACAGTTGCATCATGAATCTCCTTAGGGAAAGCCATCGATGGAGAATCCAAGTATTCACCATAGGTAGGATATATCGTGTCCTACAATAAAAAACACAATTGTAACACATATATATATAAATAAGATAAAGTTGACTAAGGAATATACACAAACAAAAAAACATAGAGAAATTACCATGGAAGTCTTAAAAAACTCAAGCTGAATATGTCGAGCAGTGACTCCCTTAGTAGAGGCTAGACTCCATTTCACAAAGGAACGATCTATGTCATCAATGACAACATTGCAATAGACCATAGGTGGAATCTTGGGGAAAGCTTCCAAGATCCAAACCTGTGATGAAAAAAAAAAACAACATAAACACACGCACTAAAACACACACGCAACAACACACACACCCACACAAAATCACACAAAAATTAGAAAAGAAACAGAACCTGAAGAGCAAGTGGAAAGCCTAGCAGATTAAACCCACTCCTTGCCTTCTCAGTCTTCTTAGCACCCTTGTCACCACTCTTCTTTACCCTTTTCTTATGAGGCTTAGAGGATTTAGTTCGAGATGCACGATCAACCTTCATCAATGAGGAGATAGTCTCCACATAAACTAACCTACCCCAAGGATAATCATTGAACTTAGTCATGTCAGATGCAAGAGCCATAATCTGGTTCCTAACAAACCCAGTACGATTAGGCAACAAGATTCCATCAATGATCAAAACATAGGCAATAAGCAGTTTCTTAGGTGAATTCTTGGGTGTTCTACAAAACATATCAATCAAATCATCGTACATTATATTATCCACCCCTAACACAAACCTAGTGCTTGTAGTAGGGACAACAACAATATGGTCAGATGCACATATAAGACCCGTTACAGCAGCAAATTCAGACATGGAAAAACGAACAGGATAGGAAGATTTAAGTTTGAACCACATTTCCCTAATTTTAGATGTTTTTAACTCATGAACCATGAAATAATTGACAAGTTGTTGGGCAAATGCCAACTTGTCAGCAAACCAAATGATGCGCCAGAGAAAAGAAGAGGACAGGGAAGACCAATCAGCAACGCTCAATTCCCTTTGGATGACAGAAACAATATCAGCACGATGGTATCTGTTATACTTCCCAACAAATGTAGCCATGTCATCCCAGATATATTCAAACACCTACATAATACCAACAAACACACACAAAATACAATGAAAAAAATGAAAACATAAGAACAAAAAAACCATATGACACAAACTATAGAACAAGGAAAAAAAACAAAAACAAAAAATGAAAGTGAACAAATAAACAACGAACCGGGCAAGGTAAGTCGTCCTTGACATCAGTTGGGGTAAGAAGGAATGTTGTAGACATAAGACATGGAATCAATAATAAACATGTCACCAAAACAAGGACAATAAATGGAATGAGAAATATTGACAACCACTTTGATAGCATGCATATAGGTAGGCATAATAGGTTGCATTTAGCTTAGTTAAGATGCATATCATGCATGGATTAAGTGCAATTTGCATATTTGCTCTCTATGTTGGTGGAGTCGAAATCTACATGCTTTTATTGATTATTTCAGGTAATCGTGGATCCGAGGAGGAGACATGGGTTGATAACGCATTGGATGAGAATGTCTAGTTGATCGAAGAAGCTTACATGAAGATCTCAAGAGGTCCTGAGAAGAAGAAGCGAACCTAAACGAAGAACAAGTCTGCAGAAGTTGTCGCCAGACATGGTGAACTTATTTTGCACTTTCTGGAGGCCTCGGTTGTCCGATCGACTATTATGACCATGCGTTGGAAAGCTCTTTCAGAGAGCTACAACTTTCATGTTGACGTCGAGAGCTAATTCGAGACGGAATTTTCGGGAAAACCCAATGCAGCGCCCGCCGCATGGTTTGCTGCGCCCGCCGCATAGTTTGCTGCGCCCGCCGCATAGTTTGCTGCGCCCGCCGCCAGGGGCGGTATTCATGCTGCGCCCGCCGCATGGTTTGCTGCGCCCGCCGCAACTTTGCGGCGCCCGCCGCACGTACGGACAGCGCGTATGCGCCGTTTTGGAAACCCTAGTTTTATTCTATGATTGTTGGGGGCCGACTTGGATGCTTTTAATTAGGCCTTTTATGTTATTTTTCATTACCATTCATTCTATTCTTTGAACCATTAGACAATTGGAGAGAGAGCGATGTTCGCCATGGACGACTAAACTCTCTTCGTTCTACTTGCAATTTGAAGCTTTATTTGGATTGATTGTGAGTTTCTGAATCTTGTTCCTTATTTCCTATATTGTGAATGCTTCAACTTCTTTGTGCTTGATTAATTATTGATTTGTTCTATCTTGACTGATCAACTTGGTAGAATTAATTCAATTGCTAGGGTTTTGTAGATTCCTGATTGTGAACCTTAACCCAAGTGGCAAACTTGTTCCTTTAGGGCTGATTGAACTAATTGAATGAGTAGGAAGTTGAATGTGTTGTTAAATCCTTCTTTAGGGACTGCAAATACCTTGGTTAATCTCTGAACTTAAAGCTATCAATTGGGTTAAATCCTTCTTTAGGGACTGTTCGATTGATAAGGGTTTCTAGGACTGATTGGACTAGTAACTATATTAGGTCGGGACAAGGGCATTCATAGGAAACCTAAAAGGACAAGAGGAAGTTACAATATCAATTCAAACAAATAAAGTGGATAGTTGTAGGTAGAGCGATCTTCTCTAATTTGTTTTGCATTATTTGTTTTTATTTTATTTTGTTTTCTTTTCAATCTCAATCAACCAAAACCCCCCCTTTCTACTAATTGGTAAATACACATTGCTGAGAAATACTTGATTCTCTGTGGGATCGACCTCTTACTTGCTTGCTATACTAGTTTGTAGGGTTGAGTTTTATTTTGATACGGTTTAGGCGACTGAAAACCGCTCATCGAATTGGCGCCGTTGCCGGGGAATCAAAGTTTATTTCTTTGTTTTGTGTGTTTGCCGATTATTGTATATAAATTAACTTTGTTGTGAACCTATCTTACGGTTCACGACACCCTTACTACTAACATCTTAAGATGAGATTAATGCAGTATCAAGGCGAAAATTTTCACCATTATTTCACAAGAGTGCATAATTTATTGGATGCCCGTTATGCAAGGGGTTACCAAGATAGTTTGCAAGATATGGTTATTTGTGTACTTGAGGGCATGACTCCTGAGACCAAAGAACTTGCCGAGTCTATGAGTAACGGAGGCTTTGCGAGTTTCAACTTATCAGAGATGTGGGATTTTTTCTGTTACATGGGTCACCAGGTGGAGCAGGAAGAAGCTTTCACACGCCAGGTTATGTTGGAGCAGGTGCTTAAAAGGATGGAGCGAATTGAGGAACAATTGAACCAACTTAATCAACCGGTGAGTGAGTTGGTAGTAGAGCAATACTTTATTCCTCAAGTTGATGAACACCAAGACACAAACAATGATGGTTTGATCGATGAGAGCCCGATGCTCCCTTACATGGAGTCTCATGAGTGCACGCATGAGGATCCATGTGTTTTGGCTCCTATTTCATCTGAAGAAATCATCCTTGACTTGCCTATCAAGGAATCATTTACCGAGCCGATTTCTGTGGCTCTCGAAGAAGGTATTGATATTTCTTGCACTTTTGTGAATTTTGGTGAATATACAGACCCTTGGGAGCATTACTTTGAGAAGCCACCAACGGAACTGTGTTGGTGGTATCATATCCCTTCGGTAGAGAGTCATGCTAGACTCTTTGATAAATTGAAAGGGTCTTTAACTTCTATATTTTATACTTTCAATTCATTATACTATGATGTTCTGTGTAAGATATGTGCACAGGAATATGATAGGCTACTGAGGGCCTTGACAATGTCTGAGAAATAAGGTCTTGAGAATGAGAATAAGTCAAGCCAATGACATTAAAGAAAGGCGCTTCTCGGGAGGCAACCCGAGGTAAGTTTTAGTTATTTCAATTCCTAGTTAGCTAGGTTTTATTGATGTGTATTGGAGTTTATGTTATTGGAATGGTTTGCGAAGTATGGAAGTTTTGGTGTTGTTCTGGTTGGTTGTTGTTCTTTTTTTTCCCGGATTTTTAGCACCACAAGCCTAAATATTTCTCATGCCTTATGTTCCTACCAAAGCCCCATTACAACCTTATAAAAGTCCTCATGATGTTGTTTGCAAGTGATAACTTTCACGGTGTATGGAGCATTTTGGATTGAGTTGAGAGTTGAACTTTAAAGCCTAAACACATGAGAGCTTGAGTGAAACACATCATCCCGGTGAGGTTGGACTAAATTTGCTTTTACTATTGGATCGCTCATATATTTGCTAGGATATTTGTTCTCTTATTCATGGCTCCTATTGTTTGATGTTGCTTTTCTAAAACTATAGCATGAAGATCTTATTTGTGGGATGATTAATTCTATATTTAGTTTTCATTGCTTGAGGACAAGCAAAAGCTTAAGTGTGGGGGAGTTTGATAGCATGCATATAGGTAGGCATAATAGGTTGCATTTAGCTTAGTTAAGATGCATATCATGCATGGATTAAGTGCAATTTGCATATTTGCTCTCTATGTTGGTGGAGTCGAAATCTACATGCTTTTATTGATTATTTCAGGTAATCGTGGATCCGAGGAGGAGACATGGGTTGATAACGCATTGGATGAGAATGTCTAGTTGATCGAAGAAGCTTACATGAAGATCTCAAGAGGTCCTGAGAAGAAGAAGCGAACCTAAACGAAGAACAAGTCTGCAGAAGTTGTCGCCAGACATGGTGAACTTATTTTGCACTTTCTGGAGGCCTCGGTTGTCCGATCGACTATTATGACCATGCGTTGGAAAGCTCTTTCAGAGAGCTACAACTTTCATGTTGACGTCGAGAGCTAATTCGAGACGGAATTTTCGGGAAAACCCAATGCAGCGCCCGCCGCATGGTTTGCTGCGCCCGCCGCATAGTTTGCTGCGCCCGCCGCATAGTTTGCTGCGCCCGCCGCCAGGGGCGGTATTCATGCTGCGCCCGCCGCATGGTTTGCTGCGCCCGCCGCAACTTTGCGGCGCCCGCCGCACGTACGGACAGCGCGTATGCGCCGTTTTGGAAACCCTAGTTTTATTCTATGATTGTTGGGGGCCGACTTGGATGCTTTTAATTAGGCCTTTTATGTTATTTTTCATTACCATTCATTCTATTCTTTGAACCATTAGACAATTGGAGAGAGAGCGATGTTCGCCATGGACGACTAAACTCTCTTCGTTCTACTTGCAATTTGAAGCTTTATTTGGATTGATTGTGAGTTTCTGAATCTTGTTCCTTATTTCCTATATTGTGAATGCTTCAACTTCTTTGTGCTTGATTAATTATTGATTTGTTCTATCTTGACTGATCAACTTGGTAGAATTAATTCAATTGCTAGGGTTTTGTAGATTCCTGATTGTGAACCTTAACCCAAGTGGCAAACTTGTTCCTTTAGGGCTGATTGAACTAATTGAATGAGTAGGAAGTTGAATGTGTTGTTAAATCCTTCTTTAGGGACTGCAAATACCTTGGTTAATCTCTGAACTTAAAGCTATCAATTGGGTTAAATCCTTCTTTAGGGACTGTTCGATTGATAAGGGTTTCTAGGACTGATTGGACTAGTAACTATATTAGGTCGGGACAAGGGCATTCATAGGAAACCTAAAAGGACAAGAGGAAGTTACAATATCAATTCAAACAAATAAAGTGGATAGTTGTAGGTAGAGCGATCTTCTCTAATTTGTTTTGCATTATTTGTTTTTATTTTATTTTGTTTTCTTTTCAATCTCAATCAACCAAAACCCCCCCTTTCTACTAATTGGTAAATACACATTGCTGAGAAATACTTGATTCTCTGTGGGATCGACCTCTTACTTGCTTGCTATACTAGTTTGTAGGGTTGAGTTTTATTTTGATACGGTTTAGGCGACTGAAAACCGCTCATCACACTTCCAAAAACAAACTGGAATCAAAAGACAAACCCCTTCCAAAACAAACAATGTGACACAGATTTCACCTCACTTATAACTGGAATCAACAACCAAAAAAATAAACAAAGAAAAAAAAAGACACAAAAGGGACAAAGATTGTCACCATGAGGAGCTAGATAACCCCAAACTGGAATCAAAGTCCAAAAGATGACAACAACTACAAACACATAACACTTAAGAAAGCAATAACGTAACACATGGTTCACCTAACTTGTAACTGGAATCAAAGACAATAACCAAGCACAAAAGGGCAAAAAATGTCGACAAAATGAACTGAATAAACACAACTGGCATCACAATCCAAAAGATGACAACAACTGCACCCACAGAAGACTACAAAAATAAAGGAAGGTAGCACATAGTTCACATAACTTATAGCTGGAATCTAACACAATAACCATACAATAAAGGGACACCATAGTTCACAACCTAAACAATCACCAATATTAATACCAAACCAACACTAACATGGACCAAATTTCACACCACACAAGTCGATACACCCCCAATGAACAGAAAAAACTGCCAAAATATAAACATATATGAACCGAAAAATGAGGAACAAACAAAAATAACAGAGAACTACACCTAAAACACCCATAGCTTGTAAGCAACAAGTGGAATCACACTAAATTAATGGCATCAACCACACATAAAACACAACAGGGGCTCAAAATCATATAAACCCTAGATACAGTAAAACAACACAAATGTTCGAAATGCACAAAATTAAACAAGGATTTGAATGCACAACAACATCAAATCACCAAATCTAACCAGAAAAAAGGATGAGAACGAGCTGGGCAAAAGAATCACATACATGGAGACGACGCCATTGGACGCAAATTTGGGGGAAAAAAAAAAATCGGCCGGAGGAGAGAGACCAAGCCACCGCCGACGGTAATCGAAGAATGGAAACACAAAACGGCCGTGATTGATGGAGAGATCGAAGAATGGAGATGGGAGAACGAAGAGGAAGAAGGAGAGAGCAGCTGGGAACGAGTGAGCTGAGAGAGAGGATGGAGGAACCGAGGAAAGGTCGGGAACGTGAATAAACAATTAAGAAGGTCTAAGCAACCTAATAAAACATTTAATAGGCCTATCTAGCTAACCAAATATGCTTAAAGGTCCATTTCAGCAAATTCCCTCTTTTTTAAATGATACATAATTATATATTTATCCAAAATTAAAAGAAAATAAATTTTGAAAAGAATATTAGAAAGAGAAATTGAGGTGAAAGTAGGAAATAGAGAGACCCTAAAAATAAAAGGAAAAGGTGAGGCCCAAAATAAAAAAAAAATCGAATGAAAAGGTGGGCCCAGATTTTCAGAGGTGAAAGTAGGAAGAGAGATGCATTGGAAAATGCAAGGATAGAAAGCTGATGGAATCGATCCCAGTACTAAAATCCCCCAGATACATTGCAACTACCACCACGCTACCTTGTTTCTTTGTGTTACTATGGAAGCTTATTATTTAAATACTAGAAAAAGTGATATTGGGCCCCCAAAATATTTGGGCCCTGTGCCAAAACAACGGTTGCACCGCCCTGTGAGCCGGGCCTGATAAGCTACAGGAGTTGAGAATTAGATGGTTTGATCATGTGTAGGGGATAGATCAAAGTGTGTTAGTGTACAGGTGTGACAATCTTAATATTGATAATGTTCAACGAACTAGAGAGTGACCATAGAAAAGCTACAGGAGAGAAGTGATAAAATAAGATCTTGCTCTCTTGGATCTTCATGAAGATCGATATGACGACGGGCGTGATTAGCGCTAGGATCGACCATATCCTTTACCGTCTTCGTCTTCGTGATTGATACTCCTTACTGCTTTCTTCATTTCAAATAGGCTATTTGTATCATTCGATGTTTTGCTTGCTTTTTGTGTGTGTATACATATATCTATATGCGCTTTAGTGCTTTATCGTTTTTTAAGGCCATTGAAAAACATCATCTCAACCTAGTAGGGTAAATATACACTACGACATCTGTTCTAAAAAAATATGACATTTATTATATAACACATGTTTTAATATGATAAAAAAAAACTATATCAAAGGTCAATTTTCTTATTAATTTTTTCAATAATTTCTTATTTATTTGTAATAAATAGGAAATCTTATAAAAATGTTAGTCTATATGATGACCTTGTATAAGTCGGGACCTTACTTGTATAAATAGAAATAGTGGCGAGCTGTAACAAGCTGATTATCGTAATACGGATTTCTGTTTTCCTCTTTTCTCTTTCTCTATTTGTCTGAACATCAACATGGTATCAGGCTTTTAGGTTTTCTTCCGCTTCGTTCCATTTTTTTCTTCAAATTTCTGGTTCTTGATCGTGGATCTAGGGAGTTCTTCATCTGTGATTGATCAACATGATCCTCTTTACCTTCATCCGTCGGATAATCCAGGTTGTGTTCTTACAACCAAGGTGTTCGATGGAACCGGTTTCTTTGCCTGGAGACATGCCATGATCATCGCTCTCTCCGCGAAGAACAAGCTTGGGTTCGTTGATAGCGAGCTCGTTCGTCCTGATGTAGCTTCTTCGTTGCTCCGACAATGGATTCGTTGCAACGACATGGTTTTTTCTTGGCTCCTAAATGCCATGTCCAAAGACATCGCTGAAAGCTTCATGGATCACGAGTTGCTCGTCAAATTTGGTTGGACCTCAATGATCATTTTTCACAGTCCAGTTGTGCTCAGCGATTTGCAATTGAACAACAAATTTGTTCAATTTCACAGGGAGCGGATTCAATTGCAGGTTTGTTCACTCAGATCAAGAAGATCTGGGATGAACAAGACTCTCTTCGCGCATTTCCCCCTTGTACGTGTGGTCTTTCGCAAGCTGTCAAGAAATACGAGCAAGATCAACGATTATTTCAGTTTTTTATGGCTCTTGATGATTCATATCTCCCTGTTCATGGCAATATCTTGATGAATTCGACTCTTCCGTCCATCAATCATGCCTATTTTCTCCTCACTCAAGAGGAGACTCAGAGAGCAATGAAAACTGCAAAGGTTCCTATTTCATCCGTTATTGATTCTTCTGCTAATGTTGTCAGTGTTAAGAATTCGAAGGATTCTTCTTCTTCCTCCAAAGATTCTGATTCTTCTTCCAATCAACCTCGTCAGAATAGCAATAAGCCGAGACTTTTGTTCTCTCACTATAATTTCACTAGTCACCTTGTTGATCGATGCTACAGGCTTCACGGTTTTCCGCTTGGCTCTAAGAACAAAGGTGCTGCTAACTCGTCCGTCAATTGTGATACTCCTGATTCTTCTTCATCACAGTCACTGTGGTACCTGGTCTTTTTGTTGATCAGTACAATCAGCTCCTCGCTTTATTACAGAAATCCTCTCCAACTGTGAGCTCCACTCCAAGCTTTGGAAATTTTGCTGGTATTACCTGCTTTTCTTCTTCATTACAGTCTTCTTCTTCAGGAATTATTTTTGATAAGTTTACTTGGATCATTGATACGGGTGTGAGTGATCACATGTGTCATAACTTGGATTTCTTTACAGATTTACATACTTTGAATCGTCCAATTCAGATTGCTCTGCCAAATGGTACTTCTATTTCTGTATCTTTAGCTGGGACTGTGAGAATTTCATCAGATATCACTTTGACAGATGTGTTTTTCGTTCCCATATTCAAGTTCAATTTGCTCTCTATTCACAAATTGGCTGATCAACTTGATTTCACAATATGTTTCTCATCGAGATTGTGCTGGTTGCAGGGCCCTTCTCTGAAGAGCCGTCTGGAGCTTCGCTTGTACACGTTTTCTACACCTCCTTCAATCATCCATAAGAATAAGCTTCTTACAGCACAATCATTGCCTTCTGTTAATTCAGTTTCTTCAGTTGTTTCTGATGTTAGTTTGCTTCATTCTCGTTTAGGTCATCTTCCTTATTACAAGCTTAAGTCTCTCTTTTCTTGTGATATAAATAAGGAGAGTTTAGTTGCTTGTTAGATTTGTGCTAAATCCAGCCATCACAGGTCTCCTTTTACACAAAGCTCCATTTCTTCTACTTGTGTTTTTTATCTAATACATGTAGGTACTTTGGGACCGTACAACTCTCTTACCTATAATGGATTTCAGTATTTTTTTACGAATGTGGATGACTTCACTAGAGTTACATGGACTCATTTGTTGGTGTCTCAGCTCGCAAAGATGCTTTTTCTGTGTTGCAGCAGTTCATCAATTTAGTATTCACTCAGTACTGAAGGATGATTAAGGTTGTAAGAACTAAAAATGCTCTTGATCTGGGGTTTAGCACTGCCGGCACTAAAATTTTCAAATCCAAAGGGATTATACATCAGCCTACTTGCGCTTATACTCCTCAGCAAAATGGCGTCGTAGAGAGAAAGCATAAGCATCTCTTGGAGACCGCTAGAGCATTGCTATTCCAGTCCTATCTGCCTATCAAGTTTTGGGGTGAGTGTTTGTTGACTTCTACTTACCTCATCAACTGTTTCCCTTCCAAGTTATTGAACAATTTATCTCCCTATGAAAGGCTTTATGGTAAACCTCCTTTGTATTCACACATGAGGTCTTTTGGTTGTTTAGCCTATGCATCAACCTCTCTAGCTGGCATAACTAAGTTCATGCCTAGAGCTTCACCTTGTGTGTTTTTAGGTTACCCTCGTGCTAAGAAGGCTTACAAGCTTTTATGTCTTTCAACAAATCAAATTTTGATCTCTAGGGATGTGACTTTCCATGAGCATTTTTTCATTTCCCTTTTCACAAGCCTTCTTTGATCCCTTCTTCTCCATCTTACTTACCTACTGCTCCTCCATCTTCGCATATTGATGATCATATAAATATGTTGCCTCCTCCTACACAATCCCAGATTGTTCCTCCTTCTGCCCCTTCTGCAGATCCACCTTTAAGGCGCTCATCAAGGTCTTCTGTTCCCCCATCTTATTTGAAAGATTATCACTGCAACTTGGTGTCTTCTGTTCCTTCATTTTCTTTCAATGCTTTATCATTTGCATCTCAGAATCTCTTGACCAATTTAGATCCTCTTGTTGAGCCATGTTGTTATGAGGATGTTGTCATTCTCCCTGAATGGAAATAGGCAATGCAAAATGAGCTTGGTGCTTTACATAGGAACAACACTTGGGATATTGTTGATTTTCCCAAAGGTAAGAGACCCATTAGTTCCAAATGGGTATTCAAATTGAAATTTTGTGCTGATGGTACTCTTGAGAGACACAAGGCTCGGTTGGTGATCAAGGGATGCACTCAAAAGTCTGGCATCGACTACAATGAGACCTTTTCTCCAGTGGCTAAGTTGACTACTATTCGGAGTTTAGTTGATGTGGCTATCAAGAAGGGGTGGTCATTGTCAAAACTTGATGTGAACAATGCCTTTCTACATGGGGATATAGATATTGAGGTTTACATGAAAGTTCCTCTTGGTCTGTAGTATATTCATCCGGGTAAAGTTTGTCGATTGACCAAGTCCTTATATGGACTCAAGCAAGTTTCTCGTCAATGGTGCAGTAAGCTGTCTAATTATTTGATCTCTCAAGGTTATGTCTTGTCCTTGAATGACTATTCTATGTTTCATAAGAAAAAAGGCTCTCTGTTTGTGTTCCTTGTTGTCTATGTTGATGATATATTGGTTACGGGTAATAATCTCTCAGAAATCACAAATGTGAAGAATTTTTTGCACCAACAGTTTAGCATCAAGGACTTGGATGCTTTGAATTACTTTCTGGGTATTGAGTTCCTATCTCACATCAAAGGTATTTTAATGACTCAGAGAAAAATCCTTCAAGAATTGTTAAAGGATTTCCCTCTTGAATCAAACCGCATTGTTTACAGTCCTTTGGACCCTGCTTTGAAGTTACATTCTTCTACTGGAGAGTCTCTCTCTGATCCTATTCAGTATAGGAAAGTTGTTGGCAAGCTCAATTTTTTGACAAATACCCATCCAGATTTGTCTTTCACAATCCAACACTTATGCCAATCTATGCAATCTCCAACTGATGTGCACTGGAAAGCTGTCACTCATGTTCTTCACTGCTTACATTGCACAACTAATCTTTTGGTATTCTTTTGGACAATTCTTCTGAATATCAGCTGCATGCTTCTTGCGATTCGGATTGGGCTTCATGTCCTACAACTAGACGCTCGATTAGTGGCTATTACATCACTCTTGGCGCTTCCCCTATTTCATGGAAGTCCAAGAAACATGCCACAATATCTCTATCTTCAGCTGAGGCCGAGTACAGATCTATGAGGAGGGTCACCACAGAACTTGCCTGGCTCAGCCGATTACTTCATGAACTTGAAGTCTCGGACATCACTCCCATTCCCCTCAAATGTGACAGCCAATCTACCATATACATTGCTAGAAACCCTGTGTTTCACGAACGCACGAAACATATTGACATGGACTGTCATTATGTTCGTGCTCAGCTTCTTGCAGGCTTGATCAAGCTCCAACATGTGCCTACTCATTCGCAGTTAGCAGATGTCTTGACCAAGCCTTTGCAAGGGCCTCTTCACTCCTCTTTCCTACCCAAGTTGAGGTTGCTTCCTCACGAATCACCTCTAACTTGAAAGGGGGGGGGGTGTTAGTCTATATGATGACCTTGTATAAGTCGGGACCTTACTTGTATAAATAAAAATAGTGGCAAGCTGTAACAAACTGATTCTCATAATACAAATTTCTGTTTTCCTCTTCTCTCTTTCTCTATTTGTCTGAACATCAACAAAAAATAATAATATATTATATAATTTTCAAGTCGTTAAAAAATGTACATATATTATAAATTGATATGTTATTTAAAACCGATGGGTACGTATATGTCTTTTGTAGGTTTAGGGTGAAGATAAGTTAATTAAAAGAGATCGATCCGGATGCACTAATGCCTCTTGTTTCTTTTATGTCTTACTAGTTGCTATCATGATGTCTATAGTCCAAACTCTAATTGAAGTATATTTTTGTGCTATAGGGTTGAGCGCGTGTCTTGGCCGCTTGGCTTTTCTGGTTTTTCTACTTTACTGTACGTTTGTCTTTTTTTCTTTTGAAAAGGAAAAAATTTGGCTTAGGGAATCAACCCTAGTAGCCAAGAGCATCCTTACGGATGAGACTACAAAGCAGAGAATCGTCAGGAGCGATTGTGTTGTGGAAAGCATAGGTCAGATGCGATAAGCGGTCTGCAACCTGATTAGCCTCCTGATAGACATGACGAATCTCGATGGAAACAAAGAAACCCAGCGAGACTAGACTGTCCGAGACAATCATTTCAGAGTCTCTAGTAGGCTTCCCAACACCTTTTAGACTATTTATTATGGTGAGGTTGTCACCTTCCATTTCAATGTTTATTAGGTTCAGTTCTCGAGCTGCTGAAATCCCTTTCCATAGTCCAAGGCATTCGGAACAAGCAACCGAAGAAGCAGGGCAAGGCCCCGAACCATAGAAAACCGGATGTCCCCTATAATCGCGGATGATGAAGCCATAGGATCCAGAGTTACTAGTTGAGAGAGCGCCATCAAAATTAAGCTTATAAGCTCCCGACTTTGGTGGTTTCCATCTTGCTTGTTTTCTTTTACGTGTTGTTGTTGCTTTACTCGTCGGTTTTGACGTTTCAAGCCCATCGGCCATCGTGATCCTCACTGGTTTTAGTGAAATTCCACATGATCATTTGTTCTTTGGTGAATGCGACAATACTTCTGTAATCCGATTTTATGTTCTCGAATAGTACTTTGTTTCTGAAGTACCAGATGCCCCACCAAATGAAGGCTAGTTTGGCAAAGCGATGGAGGCCTAGTGTTTCTTTTGCCTTGCCGATGATTTGGTTTAGGTCTGTTCCGTCCATGAAGTAGTTGTTTAACTTGATAAAAATTGTTGGGTCTATTGATAGTATGGTTTCATGAGTAACTGGGCAGCTCCAGAGTAGGTGTTGTAAATCTTCATAAGCATTGTCACAGTGTTGGCAGTTTGTTGGTATACCCATACGACGAGAAGCAAGCTTAACTGCGGTCGGTACCCCGTTTCTTGTGACTTTCCAAAGAAAAGATTTTACTTTTGGCGATGCGTCAAGGTACCAAATCCAACTAACATCGGAACGCTGGTGGTGTTTCTTATAGTTTATCATATCAATGGCTGATTTGGTGGAGAACCAACCATTCTTACTCCATTTCCAATATAATCTGTCAAGGTGAATATTTTTAGGTATAGGGGTTAGTCATATGGAATCTTTTACTTCATCGGGTAGGATGTCATGTGTAGTGTTATATATTTTTTCCTGATCCCAGGTTTTGTCTAGTTTTAGGAGTTCTGATACTTTGATGTTTATGTTTATCGACTAGATTGAAGAGACACTGTCAATAAGAGGGTCATTCCCAAACCAATGGCCAGTCCAAAATTTTATGTTATTCACATTACCAATCGACCGGCATATACCGTCTTTAAGTAATGGTATTAGTTTAGTAAGTTGTGTCCATTGCCAGGACGAGTCCCCTCTCCTGACGTAGTGCAGGATGTCTTGTTGCTTTAGGTATTTTTCTTTAATTATTGTTACCCATGGGTTGTTTGGTTCTGCAAGGATTTTCCATAGTAATTTTAGTCGTAGTGCCTTGTTCATGTCCTCTGATTTGCGGAGACCAAGTCCTCCATCCTCTTTAGCCTTACAGATATCAAACCAACTTATGAGTGGTTTATACTTTGGTCCCTTATTCCATAGGAAGTTTCGGTTTATTTTATCAAGTTTTATGTGGATAGCCTTAGGCAGCATGAAGCACTGCATTATGTGAAGCGGTTTTACTGATAGTGTGGATTTAATGAGTGTGTATCTCCCTGCTTGGGATAAGCCATTAGCTTTCCATCGATTTAGTTGTGCTTTCGTGTTGATAATGAGTTCTTTGAAATCCTCTTTAGTTGTTCGTCCATTTATTATAGGACATCCAAGATAGTTCCCTAGACTTGTTGTGTATGCAATTTGTAATTCATTGTGGATAAAGTTCTTTTGACTCGTGTCAATGTTGGCAGATGTTTGGAAATGTGATTTATGTTTGTTCACTCGTTGTCCCGAAATTGTCGAGTATTCTGTTAGAATGTTGTTTATTTGGTTACAGGTTGTGCTTGTGGCGGAGGCAAAGATGACTATATCATCTGCAAAAGCTAGGAAGGGGACTTTAGTTCTAGCACGCGAGATTTTGATTCCTAGGTGACTATGGGGTTTGGCCGATTCCTGTTGTAGTCCCCTAGCGAGGATCTCAGATATGAGGAGAAACAGGAAGGGGGATAGAGGGTCCCTCTGGCGAAGACCTTGTTGTGGGGTAAATAGATCAGTTGGTTCGTTGTTAACCAAGACCGAGTAAGTTACTTTTGTTATGCACTCCTTTATCCATCCAGAGAATCGATGGGAGAAGCCAAATTTATCTAGGACTGAAAGAAGGAAATCCCAGTCCACAAAGTCAAAGGCTTTTTCCATGTCTAGTTTTACTGCCATCCAGCCGGACTTTCCTTTTTTCTTTGAGAATGAGTGAATGATTTCATTTGCTATTAGTATATTATCTTGTATTGACCTTCCTGTAATGAATGCACTTTGGAGTGGGTTAATTATTTTAGGGATGATTTTCTTCAATCTAATGGCTAGAATTTTGGAGAGGATCTTGTATGTTGTTGAGCATAGACTTATAGGCCTATAGTGGGATGTTGTAGTCGGGTTATCACATTTTGGTATTAAAGTTATAAAGGTGTGGTTTGTCTGTTTGAGAATTCTTCCGCTTAGGAAAAAACTTTTAACAGCCTTAATGACAGAAGGCTCCACTATAGGCCAGTATTTTTTTAAAAAACCGGCAGGGAAACCGTTAGGGCCAGGCGATTTATCATTTGCCATGCTGAAGACGACACTTTTGATTTCTGAGTTTGAGACTGGTCTCGTTAACCAATTGTTGTCCTCATTTGTGATCTCCCTGTCAATATTATTGAGTAGATTACTAGAAATGTGTGGCCTGGGTTGTTTGGAGTATCGCTTTACAAAGTCATTTTTAATTATCTCCCGAATTTCCTTTTCATTTGTTATGGATACACCTGCTGTTGTTTGGATTGATTTTATTATGTTTTTGTTCCGTCGCCCCGTTGCTATTTTATGGAAATATTTTGTGTTGGTATCGATTGATTTTATATGGTTTCTTTTATCTCTTTGCCCCCAGTATTTATGCTGGAACCTCATAAGTGAAGAATGTTTGATGGATAACCTTCTTATCTTGGTGTCTAAGGTAGCATCATAATTATTGCATATTTTAGTTTGTAGTTCTTGTAATTCGGTTTCTAGTTGTTTTATTTGACGGAATATATTACCGAAGGTAACCTTACTCCAAAGTTTGCTTTTTTTTTTTACTTCTTGCGGTTTCTTCATGAGTTTATACATATGCGACCCTGGAATATCCATTCTCCAGGCATTTCTTACAACCGTTTCATAGTCAGCTCTTGTGGTCCAAGCCATTTCAAATTTAAAGGGTTGTAGTTCCGGTTTTTGATTATCCATTAGTTCCAATGTGATTTGTGCATGATCAGATTTTATGAAGGCATGATTTTTTGCGTGTAGATCCGAGAAAATCCGGAGGAGGTTATGACTTACCATAGCTCTGTCCAATTTTTCATAAATATTGTTCGCCCCATGAGAGCGTTTTCTCCAAGTAAATCTGTTCCCAATTGTGGGGGCGTCAAACAAGTTGTGTGTAGTTAGGAAGTTATTAAGACGACTTAACCTCTGAGTGCTTGGTATATTACCTCCTAATTTGTCACTAAATTCTAGTATGTCATTTAGGTCTCCCATTATTATTATAGGGTTCTGTATATTTGCTATAATAGATGTGAGGTGTAGCCAAAACGCATCCTTATCCCTTTCGTGGGGTGGTGCATAAATAAAGAAAATTTCAATTACTATATTGTGAGTGATGTTTTTATAAATTGCTTGTATTATTCGGTTATCTGAGTATGTCACAGTGAAAGTTTTATTTTGTAACTGAGCTTCCTTCCAAAGGAGGCATAGCCCCCCCGAGAAGCCGGAGGAGGGGCAGAAGTGCATTCTGTCGAAGCCCGGTTTTCGCCAGCAGTTATCAGGAGGAGGAAGTTGTGCTTTTGTTTCTGCCAGCATTAGTATTTTGATGTGGTGTGTTTTGGTAGTTGATTCTATATGAGTCCATAGGTTTCGCCTTTTAATTCCCCTAACATTCCAATAACTAAATTTCATTATAACCTATTTTAGCTGGAGGGGTAAAGCACGGGTTAAGAACATTTGGAGGATCCCAATTATAGGAGCTCTTACTTTGCCTTTGTGTTAGATCAGTGTTAAGGTTATATGGAGGTGTAATTTGGAGTCTGGCTGATGCCCATAGCATGGAGTGGTTGGCGGTTATTTGAAGCGTTCTTTGACAATGAATAAATTCCAACCAATATAGTATTATATAGTACTCGGTATTGGATTGGAAGCTAGCTGATATACTTGGATTGTTAAACAAAAGATTGTAGGCATTCAAAGACGCATATAAATGCCACAAACAAACCAGTAGTGAGTATTCATGGTCTAGGAGAGGGGAAGATTTATAGTGTCCATTAATTACAGAGCTTTGGTCCTGTGTCTGAAGTGGTGAATCAGTTCTTAGTTTGTACAGTGGATCGAGTGTCTCAAGTTGATTACAGCTACAAAACCGAGCCAGAGTTATGGATAGATAAGGACAACCTTGTAAAACAAACAGCTTAAGCCAAGGCTCAGTAGCCAGGTCAGTGATTAGGGAGGATAGATACACGGCCAACAGAAGCAGCCCATGAATAAACCAATACCTTTGTGAAGGCAGCCGAGTTGAATGCATCTGATCAGATGCAGGTTCTTCAAAGCAAGGTAGAGGTTATTGGTACTTGCCCACCTGAATACACAAGGGGCCCCTGCTGAGTCAATGTGCCCTGCATTTTACATGAGTATATAATTAGCTCGAGCTCAAGAGAGAGAGAGAGAGAGAGAGGTGTGCAGAAAAATCCGAAACCGAAAACAGGACACGAAAACACGACACGAAAAAACCCGAAACCGAAAAAACACGACACGATAATGACACGAACCGAGAAAACATGGCTCTAAACGGTTCGTGTTCGGGTCGGGCAAATCGCCTTGTCGGGTACCCGACACGAACCGTTCAAATTTTTTTTTAAAAAAAAATTTAGGTTGGGAAGTATAATACTAGTATAAGAATAATCTTAATGTATCAATAAGTTCTGCTTGTCCAACTGGTTTCAGATATGCGCTTCAATTTGGTCACTGCCAAACGGGCCAGGTTCGATTCCTAATGCCTACTCAAATTTTTATTTTATTTTGTGAGAGCTAAACTAGTAAACCCTATCTCTCTTCTATCTGTTGACTGTCTTATTTTTTTATCGCTCGCAGCCGCCTCCAGTAGTCCAGTGAAACACCAGGGTTCACAAATCACAATCGCTGCAATCGCCAATCGCATCCTCTAGTCCACCAGAGTTCACAAGTTCGCTCGGCGCTCGTCCTCGTCGTCGCTCGGCACACAGGGATGCCAGCAGCCCCTCTCGAAATCACGTCCTCGTCCTTGAAATCAGGCGTGCTTGGAGTGGCTAATGGCCTACAGGTTTGATTGATGTAAGTTACCCGGCCTATAAATTAATTACTCCGTATAAATGTATTGTAATTTCACCTAATTTGTTGTAAAAGGGATGGGACATGAATCTCTGTTCTAAGGGTAATCAGTAATGACTCACTACCGAAAATAATTACTCCGTATGCCATTTTTGAAGTTGCTGGAGTGGCTAATGGCCTACAATACATTGTTGAAGTTGTTGTACAGTACGCCTGTATGCCATTTTTTTTGAAGTTGCAGTACAGGTCTGTACAGACTACACAATCACATACATACGGACAGAAAAAAAAAAAAAAAAAGCGGTTCGTGTCGGCTACCCGGGTATCCGACACAGAACCGAATATCCTAACCGTGTCGGGTACCCGGATTTAGACGGTTCGGATACGGTTCGGGGTATTTGGGTTTAACGGTTCCGGGTACCCGACACGATTAACTGGTTCGTGTCGGGTACCCGGTTATGCACACCCCTAGAGAGAGAGAGACTCCCTCGAGCAAGATTAGCTTGAATTCCGTCAAGTATTATAGTTAAGTAATGTGTAATTTTAACATGCCAATACAAGTGTTGTAAGTGATAGTTGTATTCTCTGTTAAACTGCTGGGATGTTTCGATTTTGTTTATGGTAGAATTAAAATAATATAAACTCAATGGAGAAAAGATGATGATGTATAAGAATGGCAGCATGCCAAGACAGCAGGTCATGGTAAGATAAACAAGCCATAATACAGAGCATAAGGTTAAGCAAACATAGCAATGATGATAATGACTAGCGGTAAAGTAAATGGGATAATGATGCCATCGCTTAAGATAAGACAACAACAGCCAGGTATTGAAGGTGACCATGAGCAAACAGAAATCATTATATAACGTAATAATGCAGATTATTGTGAAGTGCAAAGTGTAGATGGGCATAGTCATTGAGCAGTAAGGTAAAAATAATGCCTTCATATAGGGGGCTTTGTAATACAGGTACCTATAAGGCAAGATAAAATTATAGATCAAGTTGGTAAACTTAAGATGTATATGGCAGATGCTAGTAGTAACCATCAAATGCACAGGTTTTCGCATAGAATTTAGTACATCAGAGTGGGTAGAAAGAGTAGATATGATACTCAGGAGAGCCAAACAGATTGTGACAAAACATCCATGGATCAAAGTAGTTGATCTAACATAAAATTTAGCCTAGTGATTAAGCATATGTAGCAGGTAAAACTTAGGATGGAGTAGAATTCGGATGTGGTCTCTGTTACAGTAGTTTATGCCAAGGTAAATGAAGCTGTTTAAACGTTTACTCATAATAAAATTGCTTTTATTATGAATAAAGAATGAAAACAGATTCTCAATTAAGCATGTTTGACAAATATACAGGGATGAAATTCTGTAGCAAATGATGTAGCTGGAGTTTAAGTCAATATAGGAGTACACTAAATATTGTTCATATGGGCATTTATATAAACTACAAGGTTTGAAATCCAAATATGATTTCACAATTCGATCATGGTCACAGCAGAAGCAGTTTTTTATGGAGATCAGGGATTCAGGGGTTCATAATTAGTAAGGTCAGATTTGGGATGCAATGACCAAAGCAGTAAGAACAGATTCAGAATGCAATGATCATACTGATGTTTGTATTTTTTAATAACCATGGAAAGTATAAGGACAAATAACTTAATTGAGAGATCAAAACTTACATTTATACCATCTAGAGTCCAGGTTATGCTTTTTCCTTTGCTTTTCTGTGTCTGATAGATCTGTAATTGAATTTCAGATGAGCATTTCAACTGATAGGAGTATTGTTGCAGTTGCACAAAGAAAGAGGGAAGAGCAAACTTTCCTTTTCCTTTGTCACTTTTTTGTGATTTGGGTGGGATTGGTGGTTTTTGGGTGTCACCCGAGGGTTTCCCTTTTGGTTGGGTAATTGTGGGTGTCGGTGGATCCCCATTGGGGCTCCCCTTCCCTTTGTTGTGTTGTTTGTTTGCCATTAAAGCAAACCAGTGAGTGTTGAAGCCGTACAACCCAGAAAAATCAGAAAACTTATGGTTGAAAGAGGCAAAAGCAGAAGAGTTAAGAGAGGAGGTTGCATTTAATTTGAGTCTAAGAGTGTTTTTATAGTAGGATATAAAAATAAAAGCTGCATAAGTCCACCAGAAACCAGAAAGTATCTGGATTTTGGGTTTGAAATTTGAGTGTAGGGATACATACCTGTCGGAGCCAAGAAGAACGCTCAGCAAACACCGGGAATGAAGAAACTGCAGACCACTGAATGCAGGAGTCCGTTGAAACCTCCATGAGATGGAGGGCTTGTCCAATCGGCCAGGGAAGAGAGGGGAGGAGAGTCTTTCATTGATTGTGGTAATGATTGATTGATTGACCCTAGTTCTCTCCATTGAAGAGATTTGATCGAACGAGGAAAGCGGAGCCCTAGAAAGAATTTGACACCCAAACCCCAAAATCGAACCAGTGTTTATGCCAAATCCAAAACCAGTAACGCTTGAGGTTGATTTGATTGAACCCATTGAAGATTTTGACAAATATTGGGGCTAGATTTCCATTAGGGTTCTTGTTTTCTTTCAATCGGATTTGGGATTTTTCATATGGGGGTGAGGGATTTGGGGTAGATAGGGGCGCGTGAGCAAGCGCGTTGATTGGAGAGGATTTGGGTTTTCCGGGTCCATCAAAAGAATGAATTTCTGAAGACGGTACGTTTGTCTAATGTTCGGGTTTGTTGAAGATTAGTCGATAACCTCGATCAGAATCTCCCTTTTTTGAAAATAAAAAAAAATCCGGTGCCTTTGTTTGAATTAGAGAGATCATCATTACCCGCGTTGTCAATATATGTATGGATCGGATGATATATATCTCCAGACATATGTGTGGGGTTGAGGGAATCTTGATTCTTGAGAGCATCAATCCAGTTAATTTGGTCCTGCAACTAGATATGCAAATGGAAGACCTATAATAATATGCGGCGAATCCTATGATTCGGTTAGTCATTGGTCCTCCTCATACATGCATCTTCGAATTCTCGAGCTTCATTTTGAAGTTTAGAATTGATCGTCAAGATCAATCTAAATCATCAAAAGAATCGGAATGAAGAATCAAGGAGAATATATAGGTAAAATGAAGAATTGATCGAGCAATAGTACGTGAAGGATTGGAGCAACAGATGCGGAGCCAAGGGGCATAGGAGATCGAGCATGTGCCCATCCTCTCATTTGACAAACTGCTTAGGTATATTCTCAATCCCTGCCAATATTTGAAAATTGAAGGTTTAGTAAACAGTATTACATGTTAAGAGTACTCTATATATAATAAGTTACAAATTGACTCAATGTTTACTATATTAAATGTTCTATCCTGATTTAATTTTGTTATTTTTTTCCTTCATCTATTTTATTTTATTATATATTATTTTTTTTAACTAAAAAAATGACGGTCTTTTATCCTAAAACAATACTCCGTACAATTTGTTGTCGTATTATATAGATTTTTACTATTAATTTAAACTAACAAAGTGATGCCGCTTTAATATAAAACGACACTAGAAAATTTGTTGTACAATCCATGCATCCAACCCTTCTATATAAGCTCAATGTCCACCCTTGTATCCAAATTTGATAAAAGTCCATCTCATTTTTTAGGTAGAAATACCCTTATGCGCCGAGGTCTATCCTTGATTCACTGCCGCCTTTCCACAAATCACCTGGCTTCGCCGCCTACATCCCTTCGCAGCTTCGTCAACTCCGGTGCGAAGAAGAAGAAGAAGAAGAAGTAGTAGTAGTAGTAGTACCCGGGACCAATTGTGGTCATTAGAGTTCGTGGTGTGGTCAGGTCTAAAAGCATCTTTATAAAAAATTTATTGACTAATCAAATAGGGTTAGAAGTACAAAACATAGGATGGTTTATTTAGAAGCCGGAAATAGCTAGATAGTTAATCTTCAAAATTCTCTTCTTTTTTTTTTTTTTTAATTGATGAGGAACTCATCTTCGGTGGTAAACTCCGAATAAGTGGCTTAGCCGGCAAAACTCACGTACCAGGTAAACCGATTTACGTCAACCGGCTAGACTCACTGGTAGGGGTAAGACAAACCTTGGATTTTCACAATCAATAAAAGGGGCCGGTGAAGACAGGGATCAAACTCGAGACCTTCTTACCACCCCTTATTGCTAGAGAGGTAGTGGATTTTTTTGTTCAAATTATAGAATAATTTGTTTGATTGTTTTCCTACTCTAAATCTGTTTTTCACATTAAGGGCTCGTTTGGTATAAGTATGAAAAAATATATAACTAGATTAGAGGAATATAAAGGATATGAAAAAATATATAACTAGATAAATGGAATAAAAACAAGTTTTGTATGAAAAAATATATAACTAGATAAGAGAATAATGCTATTTTTTGTACGAAAAATAAGATAGCATGTGTAATGATTAGAGGAATATAAAGGATATGATTACCCCTTTTCAAATGGGTGAATGAAAGGGAAAAAAACAATTTTGTATGAAAAGTTGAAAAAATAGGATAATGATTAAAAAATTTAATAATATTTCTTAAACTATAAATATGCTATATTTATTTTATTTTCCTTTCCTTTTTCCAAAATTTAAAGCAAACTAACTCTAAATTTTGGTTGTAATTGCACTAAAAAAAACTTATTGAGGTCCAACAACCAAAAAAAAAAGTAGTTTCTCAATTTTATTTTATTTTCTACTTTCAAAAGGTCTTCTTTTCCCCTGTGCATAAAAAGGGTACATGTCTTTTGAAGATAGGTTTAGGGTGGAGATTAGTTAATTAATTATAGAGATCGTCATTATCCGTTTTAACTTTATTTAATTATATAAATATGGATCAGATATATGTGATCATATCGATCTCTAGACTTATTTATATACATTGTGTGGGAATCTTGAGAGCATCTAGTCAATTTGGTCTTGCAAGTAGAAGTAGAACTTTGGATTTGATCACTTTGGAAGATATGCAAATTAATGGAAGAATGTAAACTTTTGATTTAGGGCCTATATTAGATATTATGCGAAGAATTCTATCTAGATAATAAACGGACGATTTTATTTTTTTTATTTTGAACCGGAAAGAATTCGAGAACCAAACAACTTGGTATCTCGAGAGACCGAAATATCGGTAGCCGGAAAACCGAAAGGAACAACACAAATACAACATCAAACCGACCAAACAAAATAGAAACAAACAAACGTGGACAGAGGACGGCTCAGAGATCAGACGCAGAATGTGGTAGCAAAGTCCACATGAGCTCAGTCGTGGAAGTCACAGAGGGGAGATGTGACACAGGAAACGACCTGGGGAACAACAGTGGAGACCTCAGATATGGACTCGATCAGCAGCGAGCCATCAGACCTCGATCACAAATCCACGACCAAACCGCAACTGAAGAAGACGAACCACGAGCGCAACAAAAGATCACAAACTAGAAGCTGATCAATAAAAAACCATCGCAATGAAGGGCACTAAACATTAGTTTCTAAAGTCGATTTGAGAAGTGACGGGTTGCGCTGATGAGTTATCCCTTTCGGGGAAAGATGGTGCAGAAGTATGTAAAATACATGCTTCGGAATTTTTTATTTATTTTATTTTTATTTCTTTTTAATAAACGGACGATTTGCATTTTCAAATTTGTCCTTCCGGAAGGAAATTTGATGTGCCTAAGGTTTTCAATTATTCAAGTGTAAATAAATGGTAAGAAATTATCAAAACCTATGATTTTTCTATTTTATTTATATGCCACTAACTTAGAATATTATCAATCCTCAACAGAAAATGATGAAACGAATTAAATAGTATTCCTAATTTTCGGTAAATAAGTATAATGATAGAAAAAATCATTATTTTTACAGGTTCATAATTTTTTTTTTAGGAAAACTATTTGGTACATACAGTGTAATACTCTTTTTAATGTGGTAGATTTTGTTATAATAAAACTACAAAGGGTTTTCCTCCGGAAGAAAAAAATAATAATAGTAATGCTAGAAGTAAACTGAAGTCTAGTATAACATTATTTCTAATTAGAGTTTTGGATTTTTTAGACAAAATTGGCGATTTTGCTGTTGATTGTAGTGTTCATGGATTGATGGTCTTGGATTTGTACTTTATTTTATCCAAATGATAGATTTGGATGGCAAATATATAATTTGAGGTGTTTTTCAAGCTTCTCTAATCATTGTATCAAACTTTTTTTCGGTGGCGGACCTTGAAACTTTTATTCGAGGGGGCAGAAATTACCATTGAAAAATTTTATGTAAAATTAAAATCTTTTTATTAAGAAACCCTCAATGTCATGTGTAACTATCATAAAAACATTAATTATGTATACTTTATTTCATGATTTTCAAATATTTCAATATAACCTAATAATTGGAATTTATCGAGTTTAATAATAGTATTAAGGTATAAAGTATAACAAGCAATAATTATGATAGAAGTAATTCAGTTTGAAAAATGATGTCAGAAATAATTTATGTTTGTTCAGTTTTGAAATGTTTATAACTTTTTGATCAGGTGTCGGATTTGACCTTATAAAGTATAAAATCGAAACTATCGACGCGAGGAACATATATATTAAATTTTATTTTTGGTTGGGGGCGAGACTGCCATCCCTGGCCCTAATATAGATCCGCCCCTGCTTTTCTTAACATGTTCATGGTTTTTTATTTTCTTTGTTTCATAGGTAGGCAAATAGGTTCATCTTAGGTTTGATTCAGATTAAGTGATTTTGTCCTCTAGTTTAGGGCTCGATGCTCTCATGCATCCAGAAGGATGTGATTGGATGATAGAACAACAGGGGTTGAACTCGATCGTGACCTATTAATCATTATATGTCATTCTTACTAGCATTGGCGGATATAGAGGCTTGGGTGCAGCCCCCTAACTAGTTTGGAAGAAAAAATGTAGGAAAAATAATTTTTATGGGTTATTTTTGCTAATTTTTACTAATTTTAGGGATAAAATAGTGTAGAATAAGTAGACCTATTAATCATTATCGAAATTAAATTATAATATCATTATGTCAAATTACACTAAATAATAATATTATATAAATATTTTAAGCATAAAAAATATCATATTTATACAAATAAGTGCTCTAAACATATTATAATTATAAAATATATAAGTTATTTAATTTATGAGTGTCATTAACGAAAACAATTGCATAACGAATCTGTGTGAAGTCTATGTGGTGTATGTTTGGCGTCTAGATAGTGCTAACTCATCGGATTGATTTTGACCCACCGGGTTGATTTTGACCCAACGGGTCATTGGGTCTCAACCCTAAAATTCTCAGGTTATTCGGGTTCGGGGCGTTTTCGGGTTCCAGTTCTAAAACACCGGGTTCAAACACAAAAAATTATGGGCGTTCGGGACGGGTTTTTCAGGTCGGTTATGTTGTGAAAGGTCTAAAAATGAGTAATAAATCATAAAGATAGTTTAGCTTAGTTGGGAAAAGGAAGGTTTTATTACCTTGAGTTCATGAGTTCCAACCTCATTAGCTTCATTTTTTCATAATTGTTATTTCTCTTTCAAGTTTTCTACTAAAAATACTTAATTAAATATAAGTTTATGTTTTTCTCCAATATATTTAAACAAAAACATTATTTTCTATATATACATTTTAAAAAATCTCATTTTTGATAATTTTATTTATTTAAAGTTTTTTTCTGCTAAAAATGACTATTTAAATCTCAAATTTAAGGCTTTTTCTAATATATTTATCAAAACTTTTATTTTTTATACATACATGCAAAACAAAATTTCTCAAAACAATAATTTGCCCCCCTTAAAAATTTTGGATCCACCACCACTTACTAGCTGAGCGAGTAAAGCTAACCATTTTACTCCGTAACTGTTTTTCTAAATCATTTTTAAATGCATAAATCTTATACAAAAACTAAATCATTTTTTAAAGAAAATATATAATTTCTTAATATAAAACCTATGGACACAATTATTTACAATTAGGATGTCGAGTTAGATGAACCTTGAATTGGTAAATAAAGAGCGATTATTCGGGGTTCGAATCGAGGACTTTGGGTACTACCCACAAGTCCTTTCCGGTGAGCCATAACCAGGGGCGGAGCAAGGATTCCCGAAAGGGCTCGAAAATCCCGAAAAGGCTGGAAAAACTAAAAGATAAAATTAATTAATTAATTAAAACTTTTGATAATAACATTGTGATTATGTAATAAAATACTCTTGCCAAAAATTGAGTAATTATCACAATAACAATAATATTATTGCTTAAAATTTTTAACATCGAAGTTGAACCTGCTCGTTTTTATGAGTGTCGAAATTTGCGTCCAGTTGGCTGAATTTTATTGGCGTTTTTGCCCGAGCAGTGTATGACTCTACTTCTGGCGTGTCTAGGAGATCTTCTACTTAGTTTGGTCGTGGAGTCCAGATTCGAGACTGGCTGAGGTCGTGGTGGTACTTTTAGGGCGACTTCGTATCCGGGAAGGAACTTTCTTGGAGTTTCGTCTTCACTATCCACAGGAGACAGATTCCTACTGTACCGCTAGCCCATTGTACTACTGATTGGTGGTGCTTGGTGGCTTCATTCTTCGCATACGTCCTCAACTTGTTGTGATTAGATTTGCTTAGGTCGTTCTATATATTGTAGAGTTTGTTTCTGTTTGTTCGATCCACTTTCTGTCTGCTCACTCGTCGACCTCTCAAAAATCAGGTCTGAATGATCTCGAATATTTAATTGATCAAAAATACATAAAGAGGCGGAGCAAGGATAGTTTCCCTTCTTGCATATGATGAGCCATTGAATTCTACCCCTAGCCAATCCACCGGTCGGAATATAACTAATATAAACTATTTGACGCAATCACCTATCGGTCTAACATGAATTGATAGATCGAATTTATCGTCGGGAACAAATAGATTGATAGGGAGGGAATAAAACATCAAGTCTAATTTGAGTCGTTAATGACTCGAGTTGAGATTGATAGGAATTTAATCTAACTTGAAGTGAATCCGAACCTTTGATTTCATGGCTAACATTTTAGGATTACGATCTAGCTAGCTAGGCACACAAAATAACAACAATAAAATGTTTAGGTAATATCTCAACTTGAGCCATCGGAAATTATACGACCCGTTTGATATAAAAATAAATAAGGTAAACGAAATAAAAATAAATTTTATATAAAAAAAATATTGTAGTTAGAGAAGTTTTATGAGTCTAGAGGAGAGAAAAATGCTCATTTTTTATGGAAAAAAAAAGAGTTATAATGATTAGAGGAGTATATGAGATATGATTACCCCGTTTAAAAAGGGTGATTGAAATTAAACAAAATAAATTTTGTATGAAAATTTGAAGAAGAGAATAATGATTAAAATTTCTAATAATATATCTTGAATTATAGGCTACATTCATTTCATTTCTATTTACCTTTGTAAATTTTAAACCAAACTGCACCTTAATCGCACTTGAAGTCAATCGGAATTATTATTATTTTTTACAGTAGGCAAACAGTATGAGGGCTTTACAAAGAATGTAAAGCACCGGCTTGATCATCCTGAAGGATGATATTACAATTTACAAAGATCCATATTAAAAGGGAGAGTACATGTTACAAATTCCCGTATGTTTGGCAATGTAATCAGCTACCTTATCTGTTTCTCTATAACAATGGTTGAACTCTATGTGATCAAAAGAGGTACTCCCTCCGTTCCAAAATAGATGGGCTTTTACTTTTTAGCACGCTTTTTAAGGAGCGAAAAACTCTATAAAATATTACTTTTTTAATTAAAATTTTTATACTATTTGATACTTATTACTAATAAGTACCTAATTATATAAAAAAAATTAATTAAAAAATAATATTTCATGGAGTTTTTCGCTTCTTAAAAAACGTGCTGAAAAGTAAAAGACCATCTATTTTGGAACGGAGGGAGTATTGAGTATGTCTATCTTCTCCATATGGCGCATAATATCCCATTTGAAGTTACTTTTCTCTTTGATTGCCTTTATTACTTCCAAATTGTCTTCTTCGACGATACCGTTGCATAATCCTTTGGCTATTGCTAGCTTCATTCCTACACAGATGGTCGAGGCCTCGGTTTGGAGAACTGTAGCTTGACACGTCTCCTATTGAAAAATATCTGTAACCTGACCCTCAGAGTCCCTGATGACTCCTCCTACATGGCATAAGCCAATGGCATTGACCGAGCCATCATCATTAATTTTGTAGATAGCTGTATTAGATTTGATCAATTTCGCTTTTATTCTCTTATTTCTTTTTTTGATGACCTCTTCGCCTTTTCTTATTCGGTTCCAGGTTGTAATATGGTTGATTATTCTTTGGACAAGGTCATTTGTAGATTCCAATTTCTTTTTTTTAAATATAACACTATTTCTGGTTTCTCAAATAGTTTGCTAGATGAAGCAAAAAATCGTCAAAATGGCCATTGTTTATCTTAATCATTTGTAAATCTTCTATGCTTAATTGTCTTTCACAATGGTTTAACAACATTTTACCCACATATTGTCCATAACGTGACCTAATTGCCTTTGTAACACTACAATCCATGAAAAGATGTAGAATATCTTCATCCTCAGATTCACAGAGGCAACACTATGAGAGAACTCTATTGATGTATTTATTTAGTCTAGCTTTTGTTGGTAGTCCATCAATTGCCAATTTCCATACCAAATTCTGAATTCTTGTTGGGACCTTTAACTTCCAAATCCATCTATGATCTGTATAAGTTGGAAGTTGTTGTCTTGTCATTTTATTTGTAGATTTTGTTGTAAAGTTTCAGTTAGAATTCAATTTTCAAATCAGCCTATTCTTTGTATTACATTCTGGGATTTGAATGTTTATAATTTATTGTGTAATCTGTTGTGGAAACATACTATCTAAAAGATTGAGATTCCATTGTTTTTGCGGTGTGATTAGGTGCGCTACTTTCATATCAGGACAGTGGCGGAGCCAGGATTCCGGGTAGGGGGGTGCTAAAAAAAAATTCGTGAAATTTTTTTTTTTTGGTGTATACTTGATAAGAAGATTTTGTAAAAAAATATTGAAAAAACACTAAAATTGTTATTTTTAATGATTTTTTTGTATTTAAATAAGAGTAACAAAAAAAATAGAAGAGAAACAAAAAATATAGATAAAAATGATGAATAATTATTTTTAAACCAATATTGAAAGAAAGGATTTAATATATAATTTAAACATAAATATGATATTTTTTAATGAAATGGTTGATAGAAACAAAAAATATAAAGAAAAATTAAGAAGAATTAATGATAGAGTAAAAAATATAAAAAGTTAAGAAGGTGGGATTTAAACCCAACACCTATTTATTCTCCTTACTTTTTCTCTTCTTTCCTTTACCACTTGAGCTAGACATCACTTTTGTTTCAAATATCATTTAAATGTATTATATTACCTTAAAAATACTAAATATATGGGAAAAAAATTATATTTTTTTTTGTATTTTTTTCCGGGCCCAGGGGTGTTCAAGGACCCCTGAGGAACCCCCCAGCTCCGCCACTGTATCAGGATCATGATGGTCTTGGTAGGAAGATAAAGGTTGGTCGGGAACCTAGTTGTCAGACCAGACATTCACCGATTCCCCATTACCTAAGATCCACCGTACCATAAGCCTTTATGAACTTTGTCACGAAGGTTTAGTAGTCTCCCAAATTGTCATGAAGTGTTTGAGTTTGTTTTTTGCCTAATTGTTTCGATATGAAGATATTTTTCGTTAATTACTTTTACCCAGATATTATTATCCTCTGTGTCTAATTTCCATAACAATTTCATTTGCAGACTCACGTTAATTTCTTCTGTCGTTCTAATACCAAGACCTCCATTGTTTTTTGGTTCACAAATATTATCCCAACTAATTAGCGAGGTGTATCTTTCTATTTGTAATTTTTCCAAAAAACTTTTTGTTAATTTGATCAATTTATTAAAGAATCCCTTTTGGTAATAGAAAATTTTGTATTAAATAATTTGTTTTTGAGTTAAGATTAGCACGTATCGAAATCCTTCTTCCAGCCTGTGAGTGTGTAGAGGCTTTTCATTTTGAAAGTTATTTCTTAAGACTTTGTATAACCTTCTCAAAGACACAGTTTTTTACTCTACCATTAATAATTAGGAATACCTAAATACTTTTCAAGTGTTTTTGAAATCGATATTTTCATTTGCCGAGCTAGAGATCTTGCTAACAACATATTCACATTTCCAAAAACTTGTAGGGAATTCTTATTATAATTAATTGTTAGTCCAAACAAGTTTGAAAAGTTGTTTATCATATTTTGAATTGTATGAAAGCTTTTATGTGATGCATTTGCAAAAATAATGGTATCATCTGCAAATGTCAGGAAATGAATTGGGGTCTCGTTTTTGTTAATTTGATTCCTAATAGCGCGTCATCTAGTATAGCTTCTGCATGTAATTCTCTTGCAACATTTTCCATTACAATTACAAAGATATAATGCGCAAGTGGGTCACCTTGTCTTATACCTCAATTTGAGTTGAATTGTTTTCCATGACAGTTATTTACTAGAACTTAGAAGGTAGTAGTGGTTATACATTTCATTAAGCAATTCACCCATTTAGGATGGAATCCGAATTTTGTTAATACTGCTTCAATCAGAATCTTTAATATCTTCATGCCTCGAGTTGTAAGAGGGTCATTTTTAAGTGAAGGTGAACAGATGTGCATCATCTTTGTACAAATCCTCGAGTTGTAAGACGTACATATCTTTTGAGAAAAATGAAAATGATGTATATAACAAAAATAATGAAGATTTGTACAAAGATGATGCACATTTTATTAATTTTTTCCTGTTCATTTTAACCAAACTTTGCATAATTATTTTTTTTCTAATCTTTTATCTTTTATTTTTTTTTTAAAAAAAACATTGGACATTTTGACTAAAACGAAAAATTACAAGAGAATACTTTAAATAAGAATAAATTTCCTTTTCTTTCCCCTTAATGTTGATTGTGATTTGTGAAATGATGCAACGAAAAGGTGAATGACACTTTCAAGTTGCATTAGTCGAAGAATTATACACGCATGTGATTTGAACTTACAAGAGAACAAAGTATTCTTGTGAAAAATCACTATCAATATTAGTCAAACAAGAGATTGAATTTTCCTCACGAGGATTGCAAATTAAAAATTAATAGTTAAAAAAAAACCAACTTTAGAGTCCTAATGTCAATGTCAACCAAATAAGAGAATTTTCGAACAGAAAACCAAACAAGAGATTTTTGGTCTTTCTAACATATTATGTGTATAAATTTAGGAACCCTATTTTTTTTTATTATTAGGTAAAAATTCGATGGTCAGACAGGTCTGGCTCATCGAGAGGCCGATAGAGTCGGCAGACGGAAAACCGTCGAGCATACAATCTAAAGTAAATGGCGCAATACAAAAGTGACAACTAAACAACCCCAGACATACATATGGACCTAACCAAAAAAAAGCTGAGAACAACACGGACAAACCCTGGAGCCAAGCGTCACCAAGCGATGACACCGCTGACCAGCGGTACATCAGGAGTCCCTCCTGTGGGCGATGAAGACGAACCTCCAAGGAAATTTCCAGAATACGGAGTCGCCTCGATGCACACCGCCACGACCCCAGCCAGACCCGACACCGAACACCAGAGTCCCAACTCAGACTAGGACCACCAAGAACATCCGGAACCGTCGCCGAGAGCCACCCTGTATATAACGCACCAAAAGACCCTTACGGGAGATTGTCAAGACCCTTACGGGTGGGTTACTCGTACCCTTTCGGGTTTTTTGGGGGGGTCTGTTATGAGCCTAATTTGTCATATTTTACACTTACTTTTATATCGATTTCTGCATGCATTTCATACATTTGGGCTAGAGTAGTACAAATTCTATGTAGTTTATGCTTATTTGCCAAATTATGGAATCTACACAAGTTTCTGTTGAATTTCGCAGAAATCGAGGCGTTTTACAGCAATTCGGAGAGAGGAAGGAAAACCAAAAAGAGGTCGATATCGACCAGACTTGGTCGATATTGAGTGAAGCAAATCGAGCCAAGATGCCAGAAAATCGACCAGAGAATTCCAGCAAAAGAGGACATGTCGATATCGACCACATCTGGTCGATATCAAGTCAAACTGGTCGACATTTCTCCTAGGAGCCAATATCGAGTGTCAGAAGCCAAATCCAAGAAGGTAGCTCGATTTCAAACAAACTTGGTCGATATCGACCAGTCCCAGAGGCCGATTTCGAGCGAGTCTGAGTCCGAGTGCTGAGCTGGCTTTCTTCCACATGAAGCAAGAGATATTCTATCAACTCAAGAGAAGATTTATCAAGTTCTATCAACAGAAGAAGGATATATCCACACTAATCCTAGTTTCCTTTTAGATATATTTGTTTTATTTCCAAATTTAATCTTTAAGTTTTTAGATAGATAAATTTAAATATAGATAGATGTTTCTTTCCTAGATTAGCTAGGGAATGAAGCCTATAAATAAAGTCTTAGGGCCTGAGTTTGATTCATTCAATTTCAGTTACAATTAGTCACATAGAGAGGTAGAGAGAGAAGCTTGTGGCCGAGTAAGGTGGAGATTGTCGAGAGGCGTTTTGGCTTTGTTCGGTTGTAAGTTTTACATTGATTTTATTAACGCAATTTAGTTTCTTTTTATTATTGATCTCTTTCTTGATGATGAAGAGCGAGTAGTCACCCAACTTCAAAGATCGGGGTGAGCCCGACGGTAGCCATGTGAGGTGATGCGGTAAAGGTACAATCTTTTGATGCGAAATCGTCTTCTGTCCCTACGAGCATGATTCTTTTGCGAAAGTTGAAGGTGATCCTTGTTTGTGTTATTGGAGCGAAATTGATCTTAATGCAATTTGGATTAATTATGTGAAATAGGGTTAGTAACAATTAGGGTTTATGCGAAAGCCTCTATCTTCCTATTTGTTAATAACGAAAGTTATTTGATGAAAAGAATGATCTTTTATGCATTTATGTGTTATTTTACATGGTTATCGTTGTGGTGTTGAAACCCTGATCTTGGAAGTCTTTAGTTTATTTGATTTTATTTCATCAATATCGTGTTCTGTCTTGCGAAAAGTTACGAATTTGTTTCTGTGTTTACTCGAAATCGACAAAGCTTGGTCGACGTCGAGGAAGGTTGGTCGACATCGAGGAAGTTTGGTCGAGATCGACAAGGTTTCTGCTTTCGTTTTCGTTTTCTTCTTGTTTTTGCTTTCTGTTTTAGTCGATAGTGTTGGTCGAAGTCGAGTACTTTACTCGAAGTCGAGGACTCTTCTGGTCGAATTTGCATTGTTTCTGGAACTGAAAAGGCGAACGCTGACACGCTTCCTCGTGGATACGATCCTGACTACCTTCTACTACAACGGGAGGAAGTCTTGTATATATTTGCTGAGACAAGGAGTCAGTTTGCTTTATATTTTATTTATATTTCATACTTGATTTTCCTCCTAACAAATTTGGCGCCGTTGCCGGGGAGATATCAATCGCGCCTAGCTTAGTTGTGTTTAAAGTTTAGGAATAGCCCATCCCCTTTTCTTACTATCACACCACCCGCCTCACCGGTACCAACTAGGTGCCAAGCTTTTGCTACTAATTCGTGCTTTATTTTGATTTCAAAGCTTAGGTACAAAGATGGAAGACTTTGTCGAAGAGAATCCCGCATGTGAAGAATGGTTCCAAGAATTGAGACGGAAAAATAGGCTTGCAGTGAAGGAAGCACGATTAAGGGAAATAGCTCGACTGGAAGACGAAATCCGATGGCTTGACGCTTCCATTCAGTCTAAAGGATCATGCCCTCCTCCCGATGAGCCAATTGACCCACTCGATGAGGACAACCAGGTATGTCCTTCCTCGAATTTCATTCCTAATTTGCTACCTATTGTTGATGAATCATATTAAGGATCTCAAGACGAAATAGCACTAGAAGAGAAGAAAGTGGACATTGTTGTCCAGGGTGTTCCAATGACGCTTTTACCTTACAAGGTGAAGGTCATCCCCGATAATTTTGAGCAACCGCTGTTTATATTTAAGCATGGGGTCCTAGCAAAGTGGCATGAAGCTTCGCAGGATGAGGAAGAAATATATCTTCCTACTCCACCGTTCTGTTGTGGTGGAGATACACAACCAAGTCAACCAATGAAGCGGAAGAGGTATGATGATGAGGTATGCATCTTTTCTTTATGTCTTCCTTTATACATGCTAGCCGGAGCCAGGGAAGATGACTGGGTGGAGCCATGGAGCTTTCACTCGGGGAGATTCAAGCTTCTTCATACGATGCCCCCGGATGACATCCCACGCTTCCCACCACCGGAGGAACCACCAGATCCACCTATACCTCCGGACAAAGATGAGCCCGGCTAATGCTTAAAGGGAAGTAGGTCAAGCAAAAGACTTAAAATTTAGCGCTTACGGGAAGCAAACCGCTATTTCTTATTTCTTAGATTTTAGATAATGCTGGTTTCTATTTTTAAACATTATTTTGGATTTGCTATTGTGGATTTTTTCTTTCTAACAGAATTTTGCAGGTAAGAAGAAAGTGCAGAAGTACTCGACGTTGAGTACTCTACTCGACATCGACTACCCCTATCGAGCAAAATGGCATGTGATCGACAGGGATCATCCTGGAGGCTTTCACTGTACTCGATGTCGAGTAACTGTAGTCGACGTCGACCACTTCTGCAACCATATCAGCACTCAATTCTGACGTTATGCACATCTGTCTAGTGAGTTTCTTTCTTTACCCTTGTTTTTATACAGTGAAGACACTGTAATGTTTAAGTATGGGGTGGGGGAAGGGCTTACTTTGTGCATATTTGACTTTATTTGACATATGTGTGCATATTTAAATTTTATTTCTTGAATTGCTTATACATGGCTACTTTGGATTTCAAATTTTATTTATGTGCCTATATGCATGTTTTCCAAAGTTTATTTTTATCACCCCCATTGAAATTTTTGAATAAGTATCATGGAAGCTTTATGGAACTCGACGATGCAAAATTGGATTCATTATAGATATAGCATGAAATTGCCTAGTAAAGGGAAGTCACAATGAAGTGCATATTTTTATAAAAACCATGAAAGGAAGTAAAATTTGATATTGCTTTTGACATGTTGCATGATAAGAGGATGGAGGACTTTATATTTCCATATAATGCTCATATTGTTGTAATCCTAGCCTTACCTATGCTTATGCATCACAAAAGCCATATTATGTCTTTTTTTTTTTGTGCTCCACATGATCTAAATATTGCCCATTCTTTACCTTATTTCCATCCGGGGATTATGTTGAGAATGATGTTACATTATGGAGATTTGTTATATGGTTGTTGTGTTGTTATTGGAGTTTGGCAGGAAAGTTTCAAATATTATGGAAAATTTAGTGTGTGAAAGAAAATTCAGTCACCTCGGGAGATAAAGGTAGATCGACCCTGCTCGCTGAGATAATAGTTCGGCGGGATAGGACACCAATGTGAGGAGTCCAAAGCACTAAGTATCCGGGGCCATTCATGACACCCATGTTTGCGACTCGCGAGAAGGCAGTTCTGAGGTTAGAGAGGTAAAAGCATAATATTGAAAAAAACATTGAGCGATGAGCGAAAGGTGAAAAATCAAAAGAAGAAGGAATGTGGTATGAAAGTTTGGAAAGTACTCCATTTCCCCGGATCATTAGCATCACATGGCCAAAAATTGCCCACCTTCAGCCTTTTACCAATCTACTCCTTATTGAGCTTAAATTAAAGTCCTCTTGATTATTAATGCTTTGTCACGAATGAATGTATTGCATAACCCTCCTTTTATCTGCGAAGTTGCTTTTATGCACATGTATGAATTTGTGACAGAAGTACCTTTTCGAGGATGGAAATTGATTGCAGGGACATATGGCAATGAATCTAAGATGTTGAGAATTTGTTTCTTCCCCTGTATGACCATTAAAAGTATTGCTTGAGGACAAGCAAGCTTAAGTATGGGGTGTTTGTTGTGAGCCTAATTTGCCCTGTTTTACACTTACTTTTATATCGATTTCTGCATGCATTTCATACATTTGGGCTAGAATAGTACAGATTCTATGTAGTTTATGCTTATTTGCCAAATTATGAAATCTACACAAGTTTCTGTTTAATTTCGCAGTAATCGAGGCGTTTTCAGCAATTCAGAGAGAGGAAGGAAAACCACAAATAGGTCGATATCGACCAGACTTGGTCGATATTGAGTGAAGCAAATCAAGCCAAGATGCCAGAAAATCGACCAAAGAATTCGAGCAAAACATGACAGGCCGATATCGACCACATCTAGTCGATATCGAGTCAAACTGGTCAACATTTCTCCTAGGAGCCAATATCGAGTGTCAGAAGCCGAATCCAAGAAGGTAGCTCGATTTCGACCAAACTTGGTCGATATCCACTAGTCCCCAGAGGCCGATTTCGAGCGAGTCGGAGTCCGAGTGTTGAGCTGGCTTTCTTCCACATGAAGCAAGAGATATTCTATCAACTCAAGAGGAGATTTATCAAGTTCTATCAAGAGAACAAATATCTATCCACACTAATCCTAGTTTCCTTTTAGATATATTTGTTTTATTTCCAAATTTAATCTTTAAGTCTTTAGATAGATAAATTTAGATATATATAGATGTTTCTTTCCTAGATTAGCTAGGGAATGAAACCTATAAATAAAGCCTTAGGGGCTGAGTTTGATTCATTTAATTTCAGTTGCAATTAGTCACATAGAGAGGTAGAGAGAGAAGCTTGTGGCCGAGTAAGGTGGAGATTGTCGAGAAGCGTTTTGGCCTTGTTCGGTTGTAAGTTTTACTTTGATTTTATTAATGCAATTTAGTTTCTTTTTATTATTGATGTCTTTCTTGATGATGAAGAGCGAGTAGTCACCCAACTTCTAAGGTCGGGGTGAGCCCGACGGTAGCCATGTGAGGTGATGAGGTGATCCTTGTTTGTGTTATTGAAGCGAAATTGATCTTAATACAACTTGGATTAATTATGTGAAAAAGGGTTAATAACAATTAGGGTTTATGCGAAAGCCTCTATCTTCCTATTTGTTAATAACGAAAGTTATTTGATGAAAAGCATGATCTTTTATGCCTTTATGTGTTATTTTACATGGTTATCGTTGTGGTGCTGAAACCCTGATCTTGGAAGTCTTTAGTTTATTTGATTTTATTTCATCAATTTCGTGTTCTGTCTTGCGAAAAGTTACGAATTTGTTTCTGTGTTTACTCGAAATCGACAAAGCTTGGTCGACTTCGAGGAAGGTTGGCCTACGTTGAGGAAGTTTGGTAGAGATCGACAAGGTTTCGGCTTTCGTTTTCGTTTTCTGCTTGTTTTTGCTTTCTTTTTTAGTCGACAGTGTTGGTCGAAGTCGAGTACTTTAATTGAAGTCGAGGACTCTTCTGGTCGAATTTGCATTGTTTTTTGAACTGAAAAGGCGGGTGCTGACACGCTTCCTCGTGGATACGATCCTGACTGCCTTCTACTACAACGGGAGGAAGTCGTGTATTTATTTATTGAGATAGGGAGTCAGTTTGCTTTATATTTTATTTATATTTCATACTTGATTTTCCTCCTAACAAGGTCTAGCTTGACGTGCAAGGCCAAACTAGCAACTTGCACACCAAGGATTTGAGTAGGGGGAACAGTACTAGCGTGTCACACACACGCTTGCAAGGCACGGAAAGAGCAAGGCCTTGCTGATCCCGGAAAGCACAGTGGACGGAACAGAGTCGTCGGAGAGGACAACGGCCGAGAAAGATTCTCGACGGCGGCCATCGGCGGCGCAACAAGGGGCAGACGATCCCACCACTAACGACGAACAATGGAGGATGAAGCAGATGTGAAATCCACAACCGTCGAAGTTCACACATGGGTGGAATTGGGGGATTACACAATAACACCACCGGGTGACAGGAAAACCAAATCGAAAAGAAATGAAAGAAATCTGACCAAACGGAATCAGAATCTGAACACCACGAATCGAAAACGGAACCTCAATAGAGTGGTGGTAGACTAGGGAAGAGGAGAGGGGAGACATTGAAGGAAACCGGCCAACCGAGACGGAGCCGGAATCGACCAAGGCGACGAGATAGGTGGTCTTGTGGATTTAATCGATTCACCGAGAATTGATGGTAGGCGGAGAAGAAATCGATGAATCGTGTTTGGATATGAAAGATTGAGCCAAAATCAGATTGGTCAGAAGAAATTGACAACGATGGAATTGGAGTAATGGAGTTATGGGGAGAAGATTTACACAATAACAGAGAGAAACTCCCTTTGTGTAAACCTTCTCCCCATAACTCTATTACTCCAATTCCATCGTTGTCTAAACAAAACTCTCAAGCCTTAGGAACTCTATTTAAAACCTATTTCTCTAAATAAAAATATCTAAACAGTATCAAATATATATTTTAAAAAAGGGAAATTTACAGAAAACCACCCATTATATATAACCTTTTACACTTAACCACCCACTAAACACGAAATTACATAAAACCACCCATTAAATGGGTTTTGTTTTCAAATCACCACCCACCACATAATTCCATTAGAATTCCATTAAATATAGTATATATTTTAATATTTTATACTTCAAATTTAAAGTTTAAACTTCAATATATTTAAATTATATTTATTGTAGGGGTAAACACTTATATCAATATATGAGGGAAAAAATGAGTACAAATTTTAAATTTATTTGAAGGGCGGAGGTTCTAAATGTGAAAAATATTATTTAATTTTATTTAAAAAGTCAAACAAATTTTAATAAAGATACATTTAATAAAAAAAGGCTTTTGAGCCTGGAAAAAATATTATTTAAACAATACTTAGATTTTTTTTTTCATTTTTAGTATATAGTATAGGTGTTTACAAATATAAAAGAAAATGAGAAATTAATTATTAGTATCGAAATAATTATTAAATTTAAACAATGCTAATGACTTATAAACTTATTTTTAATTTTGATTAAAAAGAAGTCTATAAAATTTATAACCATTTTTAGGAATAAAATAGAACAATTTTGTTCATATATACATAGACCTGTCAATATAAACGGGTCATTCAGGTCGAGTCACTTCGGGTAAAAGGATCCCGGATAAAACGGGTTCCGGATATTTCCGGGTTGACTCGAACCCGGGTTTGACCATGTTTCAGGTCATTTTGGGTCGATTTCGGGTTTGTCAATTTTTTCTTTTTTAAATTTAAAAAAATAATGATTTGATAATTTTGCGATAAGTTTTAATTATATATAAAAAAATAATTATATATAATTATAAATTAATCGGGTCACCGGGTCAAAATTACCGGGTCAATCGGGTCAAAACCCAGATTACCCAGAAAATTTTCAGGTTTCGGGTTCGGGTCAAAATTTCCGTGTTCGGATCGGAAATTTTCCGGGCATTCGGGTTGGGTCGACCGGGTCGGGTTGTATTTTGACAGGTCTATATATACATCATGTTTCTAAAAAAAAATTAAATATTTTTTAAAAAAAAATTAATCAAATATATTTTGATATGTATTTGAGATTTTAAGTTAAATATAAAACTTAAAATAATGTATTATCATATATATTTGACAAAAACCTAATAAAAATAGACAACGGGTGGTGATTTGAAAACAAAACCTATTTAATGGGTGGTTTTCTGTAATTTTTTGTTTAATGGGTGGTTAAGTGTAAGAGGGTACATTTAGTGGGTGGTTTTCTGTAAATTTCCCTTTAAAAAATGTTAAATTATAGTGGATAAAGAGATCGAATCTTTCTAAATTATATTTAATATATATATTATATACTCCCTCCGTTAAGAAAAACATGTCGTTTTAGGAGTAAAATCTTATTAAGAAAAACTTGTCGTTTTAGGTATTTTGGTGTTCACCTTCCAAAATTACCCTTGTCGTGATTAGATGTTTGTTAGTTGTAGTTTTCAGTAAAGTGGAAAAGTAAAGTAATAATTAGGGGTATAAGTGTATTTTTATTTGATTTTATTTGCTTTCTTAAATAATGTGCAAATGTCTAAAATGACATGTTTTGATTAACGGAGGGAGTACTAAGGACATAAGTTTAAAAAAAAAAATTGACATAATTACTGTTGTCTTTTTTATCTATTTAAATACTGTTCCAAAATAAAAGTTATTTAACTTTTCGACATGTATTTTAAGGACGTAAAAACTCTATAAAATATTATTTTTTAATAAATTTGTTTTTATAAGTTCATACTTATGACTAACAGGTATGAAATTATTTAAAAAAATGATTAAAAATTAATATTTTATCATATTTTTACCTTCTTAAAAAGTGTGCAAAAAAAAACAAACGACTTTTATTTTGGAACGGATGGAGTATATTTTAAAGACATAGATTACACAAACAAAAAAAGATTACTTTTTTTTTTTTATTAGGAAAGATTTCGGGTGAGAAGGCTCTACCCGGCAGCATCCTTGCGGATGAGGTCCAGAAGACCTGAATCATTTTTAATATCGACTCCTCGGGCAGAGTGGCAAAGGTGTGCAACCTTATCAGCCACTCTATTGCTCATACGAGGAACATGAAAGAAGGAGACTTCTTTCATAGTCGATAGCAGAATTTGTACATCAGAAAGGATCATTTCAATTTCCCAAGGGCATTTGGTTTTCCTATTTAAGTGGTCAATGATTATGTTAGAGTCACCTTCGATTTGAATTTTGTCCATATTGAGTTGGCGAGCGTGTTGGATTCCCACTTTAAGAGCGAGAGCTTCCGCAGTGAGAGGGCGTTGTTTGCCTAGTTTCTTGTGACACACTGATACTAGTTGTCCCTCCCAATCTCTAATAATGGCCCCAGCAGTGCTATCGTTATTTGTAAGTGATGATCCATCGAAATTGAGCTTTAGCATACCCTGCGGTGGCTTACGCCAAGAAACATTTTTTTGTCTTTTATTCTGTTTTGGAGTTTTGGGGATAAAATGACTAAATTCCTCCTCAAATTCAGCCTCAACCACAGATGTCTTGTTCCAATTGTCTATGTGCGATTTAATCAGACGTAATACTTTGTCTTTTTGCGGAATGGCCACTCGCTGAAACAAATATTGATTCCTAATATACCATGTAGACCGCCAAGAGAAAGCAAGGCTCTCCAGCGCCGACGAGTTAAGATTCTTCCCAATAATTGACAAAATGGGCTTGATGTCCCGAGACTGGACAATCATGCAAGCAATAATTGATTGGACTTGGGGGGGGGGGGGGAATTGATGGATCGCTCGTATAAACTGACACTCCAATAAAAGGTGGACCTCGTCCTCGAGGCCCCCATTACATAAAGAACAGGTGGTCGGGACAGACGTTCCCCGATAGGATAGCCTAGAAGCAGTTGGAAGGCCATCCTGAGATACTTTCCAAAGAAAGTTTTTAATCTTCGGGGGAATATGTGCCTTCCATATCCAGGCATTATTGTCAGGGAGAAGTGTAGACTGAGCTGTTATCAATTTGTATGCACTAGCAGTGGAAAACCAACCCTCCCTATTGGGCCACCAGTATAACCGGTCCTCAAATTGCGAGGTGGGTAGCGGAATGTCTAGAATTTCACGTACCAAGCAGTCAGGTAGTGCGCTTTGGAGTTTTTCCTTCCACCATCTTCCCCCCATGATGTAATCACTGACAGTCTCCTCTTGATTATTATACCGAGGGCAATCTTCCATGGACGACAAGGAAGAAGTTGTGATCCAATTATCAGTCCAGAATTTAATTAATTTCCCATTTCCTACAGACCAAATAAGTCCCGACTTAAATTTGTTAATTAGAGTGGTGAGCTTAGACCATTGCCAGGAGGTTGACCCAATTTTTTTGTATTCGAAAAGGCTAGCAGAGCGAAGGTACTTGTGTCTGATCAATGAAACCCAAACATTACTAGGCTCAGCCAGAATCTTCCAAAGAAGCTTCATTTGGAGGGCCTCATTCATGTCACTAGATTTCCGAATCCCAAAACCCCCACAATGCTTCGGTTTGCAAATCCTATCCCAGCTAATTAGTGGGCGGTACTGAAGATCCTTGTTCCAAAAGAAAGTGCGGTTTATTTGGTCAAGTTCTTTGTGCATCGTCGCAGGGAGCATGAAATTCTGCATAAAGTGTAGTGGCTTAGCAGAAAGATTGGAGTTGATTAAGATAGCGCGTCCTTGTTGAGAAAGGGCATTGGCCCTCCATTTACTCAACTGTTCTTTAGACTTACAAATGATTTCTTCAAAAGTATTTTTGGTCACTCGCCCATTGATAATAGGGCAACCAAGATATTTCTCTATTGAGTTTTCATTTGTAATATTAAGACAGTTGTGCAGTTCTAGGATCCTATGGTTAGGGATGCCTCTCGTAGCTTGGAAACTAGATTTATGGTAATTGACCTTTTGGCCCGAAACTTTACAGTATGAATCTACAATCGACTTCACTTTGCGCCCAGCTTCCAATCCACCCTTCGAGAAGATTATGATGTCATCTGCGAAGGAGAGGAACGGAATCCGGGGGCCGTGTTTTCCAATCGGGAAGCCTATGTGGGTTTTATCCAGTCTTGCCTCAGCTGCGAGCTTCCGGGCCAGAATTTCAGCACCTAAAATAAATAGGAATGGGGAAATCGGGTCCCCCTGACGGAGACCCCTGGACGGGAAGATCAGGTCAGTAGGACCGTTGTTGACTAACATTGAGAAAGATACCGTCGTGATACATTCCATGACCCAAGAAATAAATTTATCGTGAAAACCAAATCTCCCAAGTACCTTTTTTATGAAATTCCAGTCGACTCTATCGTATGCTTTTTCCATATCTAGTTTTATTGCTAACCACCCCTCGCGACCCTTCCGAGATCTGAAGGAGTGAAAAATTTCGTGAGCTATCAGGACATTATCTTGAATAGCCCTGTCAGATACAAAAGCGCCCTGCAGAGGGTGAATAAGTTTCCCAATAATCGTTTTCATTCTATCGGTCAAGATTTTGGATATAATTTTGTATATATTGGAGCATAAGCTGATTGGTCGGTAATGACAGGTGGCAGTCGGATTTTCTCTTTTTGGGAGAAGGGAGATGAATGTGTGATTTATTTGTTTAAGCATTTTTCCGGAATGGAAGAAACCTTTAACTGCTCGGATTACGGATGTGCCTACAATATCCCAATATTTTTTATAAAATTCAGCTGTGAAGCTATCAGGACCCGGGGATTTATTTTTCCCTAAATTGAAAACTGCAGTTTTAATCTCCATGTTAGACGGTAGTTGCACAAGGAAATTGTTTTCCTCTGGCGTAATTGATGGTTGTATTAGCTCCAACAAAAAAGATTACTAAAATGATCATACTTTTCTATTTTACCTATTTATAAAGGTTTTTTTTATATATAATTTTATTATGCCCTGATCACTCTATAGTCTATCCATCCATTTTTTAGTCCATCCACCGGCTTGTCTGGTCTCTCGATTTTCCTAGGCTTGTCTAGGGAACCGATTTCTTATCTTGCTTCAAAAAAAAAATTCCATTTTTTAGTCTCTCTTAATTTACAAAAAATATTAAAATTTTTAATTTCTTCCTATCTCGAAAAAATGATGGTAGTAAATTAATAATGGATTTTATAACCTATGTCATTTAGACCAAATGGAGTAATGATTTTTAGATTCTAGTCATTTTTACATTGAAAAACCATTGGAGGTGCTCCAAAATTTTTCATGGAGTCATGGAACATTCCACAACTTGTAGATTGTGAAATTGTTAGATTTGTAGAATCAAATATTTTGATTATTGTTAGATTTGTAGAATCAAATATTTTGATTAATACCTCACCCAAGATAATTTTCATCCGCACATTTTTATCCAAGTAATACCAATAGTACTTATTTTTCCTAATTTTATTTACCCCCTCCGTCTCAAATTAAATGTCGTTTTACTTTTCGACACGCTTTTTAAGGAGAGAAAAACTTTATAAAATATTATTTTTTAATTAATTTTTTTTATATAATTTGATACTTAGTAGTAATAAGTAGTCCTTCCATTTGAAAATATTTGTCATTTGTCTTGTAGTGCACGATTTTTAATAAGCTAAAAACTCTATAAAATATATTTTTTTAATCAATTTTTTTATATAATTTCATACATATAAGTAGTAAGTATAAGATTATGAAAAAAATTTAATTAAAAAAATTATATTTTATAGAGTTTATAACTCCTTAAAAAGCGTGCTGAAAAGTCAAACGACAAATATTTTCAAACGAATGGAGTATAACATTATATAAAAAAATTAATTATAATAATAATATTTTATAGAATTTTTTCGATCATTAGAAAGCGTTTGTCACTGATTAGACCCTTTTAGAAAATACTATTTGTATTTTTGATAGTTGATGAGATACTGACTGCCGACCCCGTCCCCTCAGCACTTGTAATTTGGGAATGAGTGCTCTTCCATGGCAGCCAAAAGGCCACTACCTTTGTAGCCCTATAAATTGGATTCATTGTCATCCAATTCCAATCACAAACCACTCGCAGAGCCTCTTATCTACCTCTAATTCGTCGATTTGATCTTCATCTCACTTAATTATCCTCTCCACCGTTTTCTGGATCGAGATGGACAGCAAGAGGCAAGGGGGTTCTTCTCCTTCTTTCACTTCTGAATTGTTCGGCCACAGGGAACCTCCCTCTACCGATGTCTTTGCTTCCATATTCCCGCCTCCCAAGGTAATTCAATTCTCAATTCAACTGTTTTGTCCCCAATTTCGCTATTTGCTCTTCTTCAATTCCGCCGGATTGAATTAGGGTTTGATATGTATAGGAGGAAATCGATTTATCTATCTTTGGTGTATAGCTCTGATCCTAATTTTTCCAAAGGAGAGACCATGTGGTGTGAAAATGGAGGTTTCAAGCTTGGGTTTTGATTTTTGAAGGGTAACAAATACTTCTGTTTTGTTTTATGCAAGTCAAAATTTAAGGGAGTGTTTGGTAGGTACCCTTCCCTATAATCGAATTTCTAACCTATGTCCCGATGGCATGGGTTAAAGCATGCTGATTTGAGAAAGATTCCACCGCCTTCCATGATTTAGCCAATTTCCTTTAGGTTTTCTTTCCACGTATAAACAAATTGATGGCTCTGTGTTTCCTTCCTGTCATTTTTGTTCCGGTATCCGTATCCGTGCAATATAGGTACTAGGCTAGTATTAGTTCGGATAAGACTAACTCCAATGGTCCAATGGTTAAGTATACAAATATGCATATTTACACAAGAAATGCATCACTTTTTGATAATTTACCCCATTTGTTAAATATGATGTTGTACTTTACATTTGAGTGCTTTGTGGGTAAATTTGCACATTTTGAACACTCAAAAGTAACCACTGGAGCTCATAGAATGTGCATATTTAAGCATTTGCAATGTACCATTGGAGTTTAAAGGGTTTATCCTACTTGCAAAAAAAAAATATGATTCTCTTTATCATTTATACAAGTGGATATTTTATTTTATTTTTATGTTCTCAAACTTGTATGTGGGCATACTTGTACTATTTTAGTGTGTGGTCCGTTTTGTTTGTTAATGTTTTCCTTTGTATTTGGGTTTTAGGGGACAGGAAGGAGTTCTGCTGGATCTGAGATGGTAGGATCATGGCAGCAGCATTCATTGGGAAGTACCAGACGAGGTATTCGATGATTTTCTCTTGTTGCCATGGTTTGGTTCTCATCTTACAAGAAAGGAGTTATGTTGAAAAGCTTGCTGATATTCTTTTTTTATGTTCTCAAACTTGTTGCCGAGGTATTCGATGATTTTCTTTTTTTGAAGCTAGATTTATGCTTCATAGTGAAATTTCTTTATAAGGTTTAAGAGCATTCAACAACCTTCCTCATTCGATGCTTTCTCCTTTTCTTTTTCTCAACGGGAACCTTCCAAGTGGGTCATTTGGCTTCGCATACTTTTTGTGCTCGAATTTCTCTGAAAGCCTTTGTTGAGCATTTTCCACGATTCTGATATGTAGACAAAATTGCTTTTCTTTGAAAGGTGGGATAGAAAATGATAGTAAGAAAGAATGAAAATCCCGGTGGCTTGGAAACTCATCTGTAACGGTTTCGCTCTATTAGTTCCAAGAGCATATAGCATGACCTGTATCCTAAGCCTTTGTTTTCCGTCTTTTCTCAGATGATACAGATAAGAATCGTGGAGCAAACAGGGAAAGGAGTTCAGCTTTTCAAGGAGAGAGAGTTGAACCGTGTCACTTGAGCTCGTCTTTATACTATGGGGGCCAAGAATCGTATTCTCAGTCACAGTCTTCTCACACTTCCACATCATACACCACCGTGAGTCTTTCTTTGCTTCATAATATTCTGTCAATCAAGAAAGTCGCCTACGGAAACTATTGCTTAACTATGATGCCTTTGCTGTCCATGCAATTAGTTTAACAAAGATGCTGGTGAAGACGACCCAACTGGTACTTGGCGGGGCAACTGGTGGCAAGGTCTGATTTCTAATTATATAACCCGACATTGGAATCAATTTGAGCATCTTGTCTAGCTGAAACTCATTATTTATTTATTTATTATTTTTTGCAGGATCTCTGTATTATTGAGCCTTTGCGACCGGGAATACCGCTTTTTTCTAAGCTGTAACAAGTTAGCAAGTTCGGGATCCATCTCGACAAGAATAAGTACGTGTGAACTATGTTGGGTGTGGATAAGTAGTATACTTGGGATAGAAAGAACTACTACTGGGGTCTGTCATATAGCATGTGAAAATACCTCCTCTGTAATAGTATAGTTTAGTAATCTTAATCTCCGGGTTGTAGGGAAAATCTCAATGGTAGAATCAAGTTCCTTAAATTTCTGAGGTACTGCCTTTTTTTTTCCAAGTTTCCCCGAATTCGAAGGGTGAAGGGTAGCGGGGAATGACCAGTCAAAAGCTTAAGAATGTGTTTGATGTTTCTGTTTCAATGTGGATATTGAGCACACAATCGAGTTTATGCCCCGGATCTGAGTCTCAAGTTCCATACTAGGAACTGTTAACAATGAAGAGCAATGCAGTTTTCTTTCTTGTTAAGACAAATCGTCAGACCTGCTTAATCGCGGGATTGGGTTGTTGTTGTTGTTGTTGTTGTTGTTGTTGTTGTGTGAGACAAATCGTCGGAATCTTCGTTTGTCCACTGCCATAGAAAGCTTGATTGAGTCCTCTATTTTGCCCTTCAGTGCCTCACCAAAACAAGCTACGTAATCAACTAGCAATACAAAAGTCCTTCTGTAACTCGAGAAATCGACAATGTCAAACATCAAGAAATGAACAAAGCAACATGAATTCCATAGATAGCATAACTTAACCAAAACTTAATTAGATCAACCATCCTAGACCTCAAACAAACCATAGTCCTAGTTCTCAAAGTAATAGGTGAAGATCGTCGACCAAAACCTCAAAAGTTGTCAGATGATATTTGATTTGGATCGTTCTCGGACAAGGCTTGGTCTGGCTTCGGACACCCTCGGAATAACTTGGCAAGGCTAGCACGTGCTAACGAAGGGACTGCCAAGGGCATCCCCCTAGCGTCACGGTTCTAGGCATATTAACGAACCCTGCAAAACTGGGATACAAAATTCGAGCCTTATCTCGACTCCAGTTGCGTCATATATATATATTGCTATGATCACTGACTAGTGGCTGTTGGCTTTCACGGCAGCAAGCTGGTTTTGTGAACTTCCAAGAAGGAAACAACCATCGCAAGGTCATCCACCGAGGGGTGAATACTGAGCCCTTTCACTAGCCATCTGCTCTGCTAAGACCATATGGATTCAACTCCACCAAGTCTTTGTTCAAAAACATTTGATCTCATCATATCTGCAGTCGCTCGATTAGGACACCGTGGAGTAGAAAAACACACTCTTTAGAGATTCACAAGTCCATCAAAGAGTCTAGTGAAAGAGCCCAATTGGAGTTTTAGATGAAATAAGCCCACTACTTGCCCTACCTCACCCTCTCAACTAGACTTGTCAAAATCCCAACTGACTCGACCTCTCGAAAAATTTTGGAACAAGACCCGGAAATTTTAATTTTTCATCACCTTTTTTAAGAAGATAAAAAATCTATAAAATATTAAAATGATTTTATATATGCTTATTACTATTTGCATGAAATTATTTAAAAAATTGATATTTATATATTTTTAAATTTTATTAAAAATTACCATAAATAATAAATTAAAATATTTTTTTTATCAGTTATAGTATATAATTACAAGCACTAGAACTTTTAAACCACTTTTTTAATTTTAGCATTTTAAAATTATCAAATCATTATTTTTTAAATTTTTTAAAAAAAATTGATAAACCCAAAATCGACCTGATTTGACCCAAAATCGGGTCAAATCCGAGTTAAAATGAATTCGAATTTACCCGAGACTCGTTTTACCTATAACCTAATGACCCGACCCGAATGACCCGATTGAGAGATCTACTCTCACCCAACTCTTGTACAGCTAGCTACAGACCTTCTAGGAAGCTTTCTTCTTACATCTTCTTTATATTTTTATATATACTTTGAAAATACGTTTTTGGATAGACAACAAACAATGAAGAAATTGCTGGTCCAACATAATCATTTTCAAAATATTTTAAACAATTTTTAGCAGGGAAGGATTGACAAAATTATAATTGATCATATAAATTTACATTTCACTTTATTTAAAAAAAATTCACACTCACCTATAGAAACTTAGTTTATCAGAATTCAACATCTATTGTATGATAATTTAACAAAATTATATAGATGGGGTGATTGATAGAAAAATAGAGTGAGAAAATATCATAGTCCCGGCTTTCCTATTCGCATGGTGTCGTGCCGGCTTTCCTATTCGCATGGTGTCGTTTCACTAAATTCACGGTAGGTTCACCGACTTTCGGTGTCAATAAGCTTTTTACACGAAACAAAATTTTTATCGTGAGCATTATAAGACCATTGTAATTTATTAGTTCAATACTCTCTATATGGAAAAGGGTGATTTTAGCAACTAGCCTATTTTGAACCTTTAATTAGGTGATTAGCACCCAAACTAATTTAATTAGGTTAGCTAGTACCCTTTCCAAATGGAATAGTAATGGTCAATAGTCAACGGTTTGACCGTCAATCGGTCAACGTTGACCAACTCATTCAGATTTTTTTTTATGCTATTTTTTGTCGTTTTGATGTCATTTTTTATTACATTTTATTTTGGCTTTGATGCCACTTTTCTAATGAAATTGTTCGATGACACTTTTTTAATGCCCTTTTTTTCAAACATTGATGACATTTTTTGTTTACAGTGATGTCACGTTGACCATTGATGCCATTTTTTTTACTATTGACTACTGATGACACTTTTTTTATGTCAATTTTTTGATGATATTTTTTTACTGTGATGCCATATTTTTTCAAAGCAGTGTTTTGATGACATTTTTTTTCTTTAATGTAATGCAACTTTTTCAAAGTAGTGTTTTGATGCCACTTTTTTTAATCAAATCGTTTGGTGCTGCTTTTTTTAAATTTAATCAATTGTATATCGATATATTTCATCGATTCTACTTTTATTCACTGATGATACGTTTGTGATTATACTTCATTGATGCAATCACTTGTGGTGACATGTTTATTACATTTTTATATAATTGATAACACAATAGCATAAAATGTGATTAAACTTCATTGATGACTTTTATTCATTGATGAAATTTGTGATTACACCTCATTGGTCTTAATCATTTGTGATGACATTGTTTGTTGATGACATTTTCATTCATAACATTTTTATACAATTGATACATACGAGGATAAAATGTTATTAGATGATATTAATTTTTTATTGATAATATTATATTGAGACTACATTTATCTCATGAGATCCTTCATTCCTATGGATGATATACGAGCAATATGAGTCGAATGGTAGGTGTTCATGTTCAGCTCGTTATAAACGAGTTGAATAGTAGCGTCTTTGATGACTACCATCTTTGATGTATATGCTCCATATGCCTTCCCCCACAAATATATAATTCTAATTAATTACATTCCAATTCAAATTGATATTATATATCTTTGAGTTTTAAAACTTGCTGGCATAAGCCCCTCGGCATTTCGAATCCAATGTTAGAATATGCTCCATGGACTGGCAACATGCCTCAAAATATCACTATGAACACTTGATCAACTAACCCACCTCAGCATTTGGAAGTAGCATGACTTGAAGGAGGCGGTAAGGTCCAAAGTCGGGGTGGCTGGAAGCAATGAGGATGCAAGCAACCCACTGCTAGCGGATGGCATAGTAGGCACAGGGCTGACATTGACAATGTTTTTAGTGGGAGAAGCAAAGGGACTATCAGGAAGGTTGCGCTCTAAGTTGTGCATAAGATGATAAAGGAATCAAAACCAAATAATGATACACATTGTGTTTCAAGAGATCTTTAACACAGTTGGAACACACAGAAAACAATGGAAGTTGAAGGCAGAATCCAAAACAACACTCATTATAGAAAGATAGATGGTATGCAGCAGATTCCATAAAGCATAAAAATTATAGGTGGGGGTCTGTTATTTATGTCAATGCAATTGGAACATTTTTCCAAAATCAATTTTTTTTCTTCAAAAATCAAACTGAAATCTTCAAAAACACCAATTTTCCATTTTCTCTTAACACAACATATCAGATTCACAAAAATACGAAATTTTCATCTCTTAAATGATGATATCAGACTTACATATGGAGCAAAGAAAAAACGTCAACTTAGATAATACATCAATCGACTCACTATTCATTAACGAAAAAGAGACAGGAAAGTTGAGCCGAAGAATGGAAGAAACAAAATCAACATACTAAAATGGAATCGACCGTTGTTTAATCACAACTAAAAAAACAGTGAAGTAGGATGCTATAACTGTTAAGGGTATGGAACCTTCTTGGACCGGAATCTAAAATGAGCTTTCTTAAAACCAGAGTGTGCAAAGTCTGGCTCAATAGGGTTCTAGCAATTTGAAGTCGATGGAATGAGTAAAATTCCTTTACTTCTTAAACCATATACTTCATGTTGCCAGAAACACACTCACATTCTGACCAGAAAATAAACATATACTTAAAATAAGCAATGTGGATGCATGATCCACAAGATGAACTCAATCCTAGACTTTCGGCTAGGAGATATAACTCCTAAACCTCTATCTTGGCTAGTCTAATGTAAAAATCAAAAAGTAAAAAGCAATCAGTACAATTTATATTCTTGGAATCTCATTTTGAAAGTTGTCAAAAAAATAATAATTCACCTTGTTAAAGTTCAATAAATGTAGCTAACCTGAGTTGAGACATAGGCACTAGGCAGTCACAAAATCTTCACAAATCACAAGTATATGAATAAACTAAGAGTGTTCTTATTGAATAACTCCCAATACCAAAATAGATAAATCATGGGAACATTGAGCAGTGTTACCTTCATATGAGGAAGAAGACTTTTATTTGCAGATTTCACTATCCGAATAAATGAAGAGCAAATCGATTCCAAGTACCAAGATACTTACATTTCTCATTCATCAAAGTCTACAGCAGTACATATTTTAGATTCAAATAACACCAAAAATGAATTATAATGAAACAAATTGAGGAGAATGCATCTTTGAACATCAAAGGGTTTCAAAACTACACTGAATTGGACATATCCGTAATGATATGGCATTAGAACCTCACTGGACAAAAAATTAGGAAGGTCATATTGACAACAGTAGCATATAGACAAATTGTTTCCCCTAAACCATGAGAAGAACAACAAACATTCAATTCATCAACGAATGCGCACTTATCAGCATACACAATTTCAGCAAAATTTACCAAATTTCATACAATTCCAGATAAAAAAAACTTTCACAATCTGTCTTACGATCTCAAAACCCTAAGGTGGAATCAAAATCGTACCTGATTGAGAGGTTCTTCCCTACTTGTTTCACGATTGGAGAACATTCGAGGCCGAGGTAAGGGCTGACAACCTTAATTGGAAGGAAGATAGCCGTCGATGCCATCGTCGAGTACCATCTCGACCTAACCCCGAGCCCTGGGGGCTTGTCGCTGAATCAAGCTCGGGTCCAATTCGACTCCGTGAACTCCCAACCGAGAAAAACCTCTTTGCCAATCATCAAATCCGCCTTCGGGATTCCGGCCTATGGCCTCAATCTGGAAGGAGGAGGCGCCTTGGGATTCCGAGCAAAACTTCTTGCGGAGGCAGAGGCATTTGATGAGTTGAAGCCGGCGACAGAGCACCACCTGCAAAGGTCGAACCGCCATGGCACTGGAGGAGGCAGGTTGCACCGGGAACCATTCAACGGCATGATTAAAGGTGATTTCGGGGGAAAATTGGGGTATTCGATTTTGAGTTTTGAGGAATTAGGGTTGAAATATCGGGAGGAATCAATCTGCTGCCAAATCGGTTTTGTGTTTTGAGGAATCGGTTTTGTGTCTCAGGCCTGAACAGAGAGGGCGAGAGCGAGGAACGCTCCGACGGAGGCCATCGGAATCGGAGGTTGAGAGAGAGAAGATCGAGAATCACCATGGGAGAGCTCTCAGATCTGACGGAGGGAGAATAGAAAGAGGAAGGGGTGTTATCACGGCTAAAAAACTTTAAACGGGTGATAGCACAGCTAAAAAACAAAGAAAGAATGCTAATTACCTAATTAAATTAGTAAAAGGTGATATTTCACCAAAATTTCTCATATGGAAAAGGAGATTGGTGTCTCTCATTTTAAAATATTTGCTTTCTCAATCTTAAAATTTAAGTCATTTAGCATTTTGACACTATAAAATATTAGCTTTCTCACTCTATAAAATTAAGTCGTTTAGCATTTTGACACTATACGTCATTTAGCATTTTGATACTCATTCCTTAAAGTAGGAATTGATAATTTAAAAAAAAATTGTATAAAAACATTAATAATTTATAAAGTTTGTAGTTTTTTAAAACAAAATGAAAAGTTGAAACGAAATAAATTTTCGAGAGGGAGAGTATATTATACAGTATACTAGTGGACGTTCCCGTACTTTTAAAAAAAAATTGATACAATATATTTCATATAAATAAAATTTTATAGGGTAAATTTGTGAAATGTCCAAAAAAATTGTCTTAATTGGTGAAACGTCCACATTTTGGGACAAATTGGGAGTGTTCATCTCGCCAATAGCAATTTTATATCTCGCCAATAGCAATTTTATCATCTCGCCTATAGCCTCACTCTTTTTTCTTTTTTTTCTTCATATTTTGTCGTGAAAAAATAAGAGTATGTTGTGCATGTGCAAAAATAAATGTATGTTGAACAAATAAGACTCAAGTCTAGGTTTTTTTTTAAACATTTTGTCGTACAAAAATAAGAGTATGTTGTGCATGTGCAAAAATAACCGTATGTTGAGCAAATAAGACTCAAGTCTAGTTTTTTTTTTTGTTTTTTTTTACATTTTGTCGTGCAAAAATAAGAGTATGTTGTGCATGTGCAAAAATAATCGTATGTTGAGCAAATATGACCCAATTCTAGGTTTTTTTTATATATTTTTTGTCGTGCAAAAATAAGGGTATGTTGTGGATATGTAAATATAACCATATGTTGTGCAAATAAAAAAAAATCCCGTGCAAATATAAGAGTACGATGTGCAAATATAACCGTAAGTTGTTCAAATATGAACCAAATCTAGTTTTTTTTTTACATTTTGTCGTGCAAATATAAGAGTACGTTGTGCAAATTTAGCCGTAAGTTGTGCAAATATGACCCAAGTCTAGTTTTATTTTTTTTTAATATTTTGTCGTGCAAATATAAGAGTACGTTGTGCAAATATAAGAGTACGTTGTGCAAATTTAACCTTAAGTTGCGCAAATATGACCCAAGTCTAGTTTTTTTTTATTTTTTTTAACATTTTGTCGTGCAAATATAAGAGTACATTGTGCAAATATAACCTTAAGTTGTGCAAATATGACCCAAGTCTAGTTTTTTTTTTAACATTTTGTCTTGCAAATATAATAGTATGTTGTGCAAATATAATCGTAAATTGTGCAAGTATGACCCAAGTCTAGTTTTTATTTTATTTTATTTTATTTTACATTTTGTCGTGCAAATATAACAATATGTTGTGCTTGTGCAAATATAACCATATGTTGTGCAAGTATAACATTTTGTTTTGCAAAAATAAAAATAAAAATATAGATTATGGATCACATAATAAAATATAGATAGTTTTTTTTAATTTCCATATTTGTGGGGTAAGTTTTGTAATTTAATAGAAACTTCTTCTTCAACCTTCGTCAGTTCGTCCTGGGCTCGCTCGACCTCGCCAGCGCTCGCTCGACCTCGCTCCGGCACTCTCGCTCTCCGTCCCAAATTCGACTGATTGGAACTGTAATTCGACTAATTGGAACTCGAATTCACCAGATCTCCCCACGTCGAATTGATTTGCCGAATCAATTAGCCGAATTGCAGATCTCCGCCGTTGAATCAAGTGCTCGCTCGACCTCGATCCGGATCTCGCTCCCTCGCTCCCTCGCTCGCTCACGCGCTCACCGTCTCCGGAGATGTTGACCAGATCCGGATCTGAGCACTTGATCCGCGCTCGCTCGCTTTTGCCTCGACTTCGGCCTCGCTCCGGCATCCCCCGGTCTGTTTGTTTTGATATCTCCCCCGACCGATCCGTTTGTTTTGATAATCTGATTGAATTAGTATATGAGTGAGGCTAGGGACAAGATCCCGAAATGACTATTGAGAAGATTATCTTTGTATAATTTCACAAGTAGTCCTTACATCACTTTTCGACCTCCTCCATCTCCTTCCTACCATTTCCGCCGCTTCCTCTTCTTCTTCCCCATCGCACTCATCTATCTGTTGTCCAAGCGACCCTTCCTTCATTCTTTCGTCCAGAGGATCTGTCGACAAAGTGCTCAACTTCATCAGCGGCGGTCCTTCGTTCATGTGCTCCAGATTTGTTGTGTTTCCATCGACAGCACGCCTCGGTCAGGGGCGACGAGGGTTTGGAGTCGCCTCGGCCAGCAACGAGGGTTTGAAGTCGCCTCGGCCAGCAGCGATGAGGCTTTTGAATCGCCTCGGCCAACAGAGATGAGGCTTTTGAATCGCCTCGGCCAGCAGCGATGAGGCTTTGGAGTTGCCTCATCCTTCTGCCACCATCGACGTCTACTTCTAATTCGCCATCGACTTCCCGTCCGCGTCCTCGTACTCGAGGTCTTGCCTCGGTAAATCGACGGTGCCGTCGTCGTTTTCTAGCAACAGAAATGAAAAATCGGCGTCGTCCGGAAAGAGATCGGTGAGACTCTACCTGCTGAGTGTGATTGTCGGCAAGGATTCCCATCCCTGCGACCACAAATTTTTGTACGAACGCAACGACTCGAAGTCGATTTCATCGGTCAGATCTAAATTGACAAGGCTTCTGAATGTTGGGAGATCAAATCGTGGTATTTGAGGGATAAGGAGAACAAATTAGGCGGCAATGAAGACAGGGAGATGATCGGAGGTGGGGAAGGGGATGGAGATGACGCTGGAAAACATAGAGGCGGTAGAAGGAAGGTGTGGATATGATGAGGAGTTTCCGGTGTACGGATACGACGAGGATCTGCACAGCCCCAATTGAGTTTGAAAACCCTAAATCGAAAACAACTAGCAATTGATTTATTCATATGCTTCTTTAGATTTGTTCTCCTTATTGTGAGGTTTGAGATGCTTCTGTATTCAATCAGGGAATGAATTGGGAGCTCTTGTCAAAAATGAAAAGGACCAATGTACAATTTCATTAAAAATGTCTTGTCAATAGTCGTTTTAGAATCTTGTCTAAAGCCCTTATGTTAGTATATATATAGTGGACAGTTTTTCAATTTGTCCAAAAAGTTGGAAATTTCACCAATTTATCCAAAAAAGTGCCTGTTTGGCAAAAATTTTCTAATTTATATTACTCGTATTAAGTTAAAGTTTCAATCTTATAATTTTAACGATTTATTTCATCAGTAACTTTATATTACTCAATTGATATTATATATTCCATATAAATAATAATTTATATTACTCGTATTAAGTTAAAGTTTCAATCCTATAATTTTATCGATTTATTTCATCAGTAATTTCATCAATTGACACTATATATTCCATATAAATAATAATAATATATTTTCTTCTTTGATTTCCATTACTCATTTGATTATTCGGATGAGTTGCTTAAAATTTTACTTCTAGTTAGTTTTTATTATATGGTTTACTTATTCAAACTAAATTTTAATCTTATTTCATTTAATAATATGAAAATTTGTGCTTAAAAAGTATAATATATATATATATATATATATATATATATATATAGGGGAGGGTTCAAGTCAGAATAAGAAGGAAAGAAGTAAACGATCTCCCCCGTAAACGATCTAATTTTACTTAAAAAAAAAATAGCCTCACGCGCCTGTTCCTCATCGATTGTCTGTTCCTCATCTATTTCGCAATCGATCTCCCCCGTAAACGCTTCTAAAGGTAAATCGCTAACCACCCCTCCCACCAATCATCGATTTCGCAATCGATCTCCCCCGATTCCGAGCGGATATTGCTGCTTTACTCCCTCATCTCCGCGCGCTCTCTCGATCGATCGATCGATCGATAATGGTGGTGAAGATCTGCTATCCGGCCTCAATTTGTTCGTGGAGACTATGGAGTAAGTTGTTCGATCGGTAGTCAATTGAATACAGAAGCTCACCGGTGGCGGCGACGGCCTCAATTTGTTCGTGAAGATCTGCTCTCCGCCCGATTCCGACGAAGCTTGAATGGCCAAGACAAGACCTGGAGAGAATTGCAGCGGTTAGCTCTAATTACGGAGTATACTTTTAGATAAAAGTGAAAACGTTCCTAATTGTATATCATACTAGTGAGCATGCCCCGTGCGTGTTTTAATCTAACTTTCTAATACACTTAAAATTATTGAATATAATCTGATCAAAAAAAATTATTGAATATAAACAAAAAAGATTTAGCTAATGGTAAAAATAAAAATATCATGACATTAGAGCAATGATATTATTTTTGTTTATTTGCAATTTACATTCTTGTAAACTTGTTTTCTTATTTGCATGATAACAAAAATTCACAATCTACTATGTTTACAATTAAATGAAAAATATATTATTAAGAATACAATAACAAATAAAGAGAGAGAAACAAAAGATGAATAAAAGTTTCGTATAACATTTCCACACACTAAAATATTTCTTTCTCATTAAGACTCCATCGATAATGAAATATTGGTTCTTCTTGCAATGATTAAGGTTGTAGAGTCTTCATCTTTCGGGAAAAAAAAAAAGAAGAATACGCACGAATTAGAAAAAAAAATATTTTAACAAAAAAAATATATATGATATAATTTAACAGTATAAACTATAAAGGCATAAAATAAGAATTATTGTAATTATGTGAGTTAATAGAAACTTCACGTAACAATATATACTTCATCTCCCATTTGTTTGTATAACAATTGAGTGTTAGAGGATTGACCATTTATAGATAAAACATATCCTTGAAAAAAAACCTCTCACCTCTTAGACTACTCTAATTTAATTTCATTATTATCATCTTAAAAATGTAGATTAATTTAGTGCATTATTCTTTTTAAACTCCCACCCCTTTGACTACTACATTTAAAGCATTATTTGACAAGTATAGTAATTATGTGCGTTAATATATAAAATTAGAATATGAATTAGAAAAAAATTATATACATTATTTTAACAAAATAAGAAGTAAGAAATATTTTATAAATTAACAATATAAAGATTGGAAATATTTCAAATATATATATATACATATTATATATGTTAATAAAAAATACAAAAGTACAGTTAAAAACAAGCAACAAAATAAACAATGTATTGGAACTAAAGTTGCAAACATGGTTCGCACCTAATTGCTACTCGAATCATGGGTTTTTTTGTATAAAAATCCAACTGATTAAAGATTTGTGCTCGTTTGTGTTGTGACTTCTAGAATCTAACGGATTCTTCAAAACTCTCAAGAAGTTCATCCAAGGATGTTTGACATTTTATATGAAAATTGATGGAATTGCATGAAATATGTTGTCTGGTATAGATTCAAGTATTCAATTTGCTCTCAGTGGTAGTCTTTCTCCTGAATTGTTCCACCATGATCTAAACTAAAATGGAGAGCAGGGGAATGTAAAATATGAAAACATATACCTTTTTATTTAGAAGGTCTTCGTCATAGAATTGTTTGGATTATCAATACCTAAGATCAAACCTACAAAAACATCAATTTTGACAAAAAAAATTATATACGGAGTATTATTTTTAACAAAAAAAAGAAAGAAATTATATATATATATATATATATATATATATATATATATATATATATATATATATATATATATATATATATATAGGATATAAATTAATAAGAGCATAATTATTGGAAAAATAATATGATCCACTAATAGAAATAATAAAATACAATTAAAAACAAAGTAACAAATAAACAACAATAAATTAAATATATATATATATAGGATATAAAATAATAGTATAATTATTGGAAAAATAATATGATCCACTAATAGAAATAATAAATAAAATACAATTAAAAATAGAGTAACAAATAAACAAAAATTAAAATAGGCAAAAAAAGTTAAAAAATGAAGAGAAGCTCCACCTAACAATATATGATTCATCTCTCCCATTTGTTCGTAGGGCAATTGAGTTTTAGGACATAACTATTTATAGGGAAAACATATATCTTTGAAAAAAAAACCTCCACCTCTTAGACTACCTTAATTTAATTTAATTTATCATCTCTAAAAAAAAGGTAAATTAATTTAGTGCATTATTCTTTTAAAAGTCACACCCCTTTGACTACTACACCTCTTAGACTACTACATTTAAAGCTTCAGAGGTTAGAACATTGGGAATAATTTTTTTTAAACGGTAATTGATTGGGCATATATATGCTATTAATTTATAAATTAATCAAATTAATAAATATACATAAATTGGAAGATGAAAAGAGAGTGATTAATTTTTTGAATTCAATAAATTATAAATTTAAATTTATATAGTTGGAGAAATAATTAGGTACGCATTTATGAGTCTTGCACACAACTTTTCTTGTTATATATATTATAGAGAAAAAAAAACCTCCACCTCTTAGACTACCTTAATTTAATTTAATTTATCATCTCTAAAAAAAAGGTAAATTAATTTAGTGCATTATTCTTTTAAAAGTCACACCCTATATATATATATATATAGGATATAAATTAATATGAGCATAATTATTGGAAAAATAATATGATCCACTAATAGAAATAATAAATAAAATACAATTAAAAATAAAGTAACAAATAAACAAAAATAAATTAAATATATATATATAGGATATAAAATAATAGCATAATTATTGGAAAAATAATATGATCCACTAAAAGAAATAATAAATAAAATACAATTAAAAATAAAGTAACAAATAAACAAAAATTAAAATAGGCAAGAAAAGTTAAAAAAAATGAAGAGAAGCTCCACCTAACAATATATGATTCATCTCTCCCATTTGTTCGTAGGGCAATTGAGTTTTAGGACATAACTATTTATAGGGAAAACATATATCTTTGAAAAAAAAACCTCCACCTCTTAGACTACCTTAATTTAATTTAATTTATCATCTCTAAAAAAAAGGTAAATTAATTTAGTGCATTATTCTTTTAAAAGTCACACCCCTTTGACTCCTACACCTCTTAGACTACTACATTTAAAGCTTCAGAAGTTAGAACATTGGGAATAATTTTTTTTAAACGGTAATTGATTGGGCATATATATGCTATTAATTTATAAATTAATCAAATTAATAAATATACATAAATTGGAAGATGAAAAGAGAGTGATTAATTTTTTGAATTCAATAAATTATAAATTTAAATTTATATAGTTGGAGAAATAATTAGGTACGCATTTATGAGTCTTGCACACAACTTTTCATGTTATATATATTATAGAGAAAAAAAAACCTCCACCTCTTAGACTACCTTAATTTAATTTAATTTATCATCTCTAAAAAAAAGGTAAATTAATTTAGTGCATTATTCTTTTAAAAGTCACACCCTATATATATATATATAGGATATAAATTAATATGAGCATAATTATTGGAAAAATAATATGATCCACTAATAGAAATAATAAATAAAATACAATTAAAAATAAAGTAACAAATAAACAAAAATAAATTAAATATATATATATAGGATATAAAATAATAGCATAATTATTGGAAAAATAATATGATCCACTAAAAGAAATAATAAATAAAATACAATTAAAAATAAAGTAACAAATAAACAAAAATTAAAATAGGCAAGAAAAGTTAAAAAAAATGAAGAGAAGCTCCACCTAACAATATATGATTCATCTCTCCCATTTGTTCGTAGGGCAATTGAGTTTTAGGACATAACTATTTATAGGGAAAACATATATCTTTGAAAAAAAAACCTCCACCTCTTAGACTACCTTAATTTAATTTAATTTATCATCTCTAAAAAAAAGGTAAATTAATTTAGTGCATTATTCTTTTAAAAGTCACACCCCTTTGACTCCTACACCTCTTAGACTACTACATTTAAAGCTTCAGAAGTTAGAACATTGGGAATAATTTTTTTTAAACGGTAATTGATTGGGCATATATATGCTATTAATTTATAAATTAATCAAATTAATAAATATACATAAATTGGAAGATGAAAAGAGAGTGATTAATTTTTTGAATTCAATAAATTATAAATTTAAATTTATATAGTTGGAGAAATAATTAGGTACGCATTTATGAGTCTTGCACACAACTTTTCATGTTATATATATTATAGAGAAAAAAAAACCTCCACCTCTTAGACTACCTTAATTTAATTTAATTTATCATCTCTAAAAAAAAGGTAAATTAATTTAGTGCATTATTCTTTTAAAAGTCACACCCTATATATATATATATAGGATATAAATTAATATGAGCATAATTATTAGAAAAATAATATGATCCACTAATAGAAATAATAAATAAAATACAATTAAAAATAAAGTAACAAATAAAAAAAAATTAAATATATATATATAGGATATAAAATAATAGCATAATTATTGGAAAAATAATATGATCCACTAATAGAAATAATAAATAAAATACAATTAAAAATAAAGTAACAAATAAACAAAAATTAAAATAGGCAAGAAAAGTTAAAAAATGAAGAGAAGCTCCAGCTAACAATATACGATTCATCTCTCCCATTTGTTCGTAGGGCAATTGAGTTTTAGGACATAACTATTTATAGGGAAAACATATATCTTTGAAAAAAAAACCTCCACCTCTTAGACTACCTTAATTTAATTTAATTTATCATCTCTAAAAAAAAGGTAAATTAATTTAGTGCATTATTCTTTTAAAAGTCACACCCCTTTGACTCCTACACCTCTTAGACTACTACATTTAAAGCATCAGAAGTTAGAACATTGGGAATAATTTTTTTTAAACGGTAATTGATTGGGCATATATATGCTATTAATTTATAAATTAATCAAATTAATAAATATACATAAATTGGAAGATGAAAAGAGAGTGATTAATTTTTTGAATTCAATAAATTATAAATTTAAATTTATATAGTTGGAGAAATAATTAGGTACGCATTTATGAGTCTTGCACACAACTTTTCTTGTTATATATATTATAGAGAAAAAAAAATCTCCACCTCTTAGACTACCTTAATTTAATTTAATTTATCATCTCTAAAAAAAAGGTAAATTAATTTAGTGCATTATTCTTTTAAAAGTCACACCCTATATAAATTTATATAGGATATAAATTAATATGAGCATAATTATTGGAAAAATAATATGATCCACTAATAGAAATAATAAAATACAATTAAAAACAAAGTAACAAATAAAAAAAAATATTAAATATATATATATATAGGATATAAAATAATAGCATAATTATTGGAAAAATAATATGATCCACTAATAGAAATAATAAATAAAATACAATTAAAAATAAAGTAACAAATAAAAAAAATTAAAATAGGCAAGAAAAGTTAAAAAATGAAGAGAAGCTCCACCTAACAATATATGATTCATCTCTCCCATTTGTTCGTAGGGCAATTGAGTTTTAGGACATAACTATTTATAGGGAAAACATATATCTTTGAAAAAAAAACCTCCACCTCTTAGACTACCTTAATTTAATTTAATTTATCATCTCTAAAAAAAAGGTAAATTAATTTAGTGCATTATTCTTTTAAAAGTCACACCCCTTTGACTCCTACACCTCTTAGACTACTACATTTAAAGCTTCAGAAGTTAGAACATTGGGAATAATTTTTTTTAAACGGTAATTGATTGGGCATATATATGCTATTAATTTATAAATTAATCAAATTAATAAATATACATAAATTGGAAGATGAAAAGAGAGTGATTAATTTTTTGAATTCAATAAATTATAAATTTAAATTTATATAGTTGGAGAAATAATTAGGTACGCATTTATGAGTCTTGCACACAACTTTTCCTGTTATATATATTATAGAGAAAAAAAAACCTCCACCTCTTAGACTACCTTAATTTAATTTAATTTATCATCTCTAAAAAAAAGGTAAATTAATTTAGTGCATTATTCTTTTAAAAGTCACACCCTATATATATATAGGATATAAATTAATATGAGCATAATTATTGGAAAAATAATATGATCCACTAATAGAAATAATAAATAAAATACAATTAAAAATAAAGTAACAAATAAACAAAAATAAATTAAATATATATATATAGGATATAAAATAATAGCATAATTATTGGAAAAATAATATGATCCACTAATAGAAATAATAAATAAAATACAATTAAAAATAAAGTAACAAATAAACAAAAATTAAAATAGGCAAGAAAAGTTAAAAAATGAAGAGAAGCTCCACCTAACAATATACGATTCATCTCTCCCATTTGTTCGTAGGGCAATTGAGTTTTAGGACATAACTATTTATAGGGAAAACATATATCTTTGAAAAAAAAACCTCCACCTCTTAGACTACCTTAATTTAATTTAATTTATCATCTCTAAAAAGAAGGTAAATTAATTTAGTGCATTATTCTTTTAAAAGTCACACCCCTTTGACTCCTACACCTCTTAGACTACTACATTTAAAGCTTCGGAAGTTAGAACATTGGGAATAATTTTTTTTAAACGGTAATTGATTGGGCATATATATGCTATTAATTTATAAATTAATCAAATTAATAAATATACATAAATTGGAAGATGAAAAGAGAGTGATTAATTTTTTAAATTCAATAAATTATAAATTTAAATTTATATAGTTGGAGAAATAATTAGGTACGCATTTATGAGTCTTGCACACAACTTTTCTTGTTATATATATTATAGAGAAAAAAAAAACCTCCACCTCTTAGACTACCTTAATTTAATTTAATTTATCATCTCTAAAAAAAAGGTAAATTAATTTAGTGCATTATTCTTTTAAAAGTCACATCCTATATATATATATATATATATATATATATATATATATATATATATATATATATATATATATAGGATATAAATTAATATGAGCATAATTATTGGAAAAATAATATGATCCACTAATAGAAATAATAAATAAAATACAATTAAAAATAAAGTAACAAATAAACAAAAATTAAAATAGGCAAGAAAAGTTAAAAAATGAAGAGAAGCTCCACCTAACAATATATGATTCATCTCTCCCATTTGTTCGTAGGGCAATTGAGTTTTAGGACATAACTATTTATAGGGAAAACATATATCTTTGAAAAAAAAACCTCCACCTCTTAGACTACCTTAATTTAATTTAATTTATCATCTCTAAAAAAAAGGTAAATTAATTAAGTGCATTATTCTTTTAAAAGTCACACCCCTTTGACTACTACACCTCCTAGACTACTACATTTAAAGCTTCAGAAGTTAGAACATTGGGAATAATTTTTTTTAAACGGTAATTGATTGGGCATATATATGCTATTAATTTATAAATTAATCAAATTAATAAATATACATAAATTGGAAGATGAAAAGAGAGTGATTAATTTTTTGAATTCAATAAATTATAAATTTAAATTTATATAGTTGGAGAAATAATTAGGTACGCATTTATGAGTCTTGCACACAACTTTTCCTGTTATATATATTATAGAGAAAAAAAAACCTCCACCTCTTAGACTACCTTAATTTAATTTAATTTATCATCTCTAAAAAAAAGGTAAATTAATTTAGTGCATTATTCTTTTAAAAGTCACACCCTATATATATATAGGATATAAATTAATATGAGCATAATTATTGGAAAAATAATATGATCCACTAATAGAAATAATAAATAAAATACAATTAAAAATAAAGTAACAAATAAACAAAAATAAATTAAATATATATATATAGGATATAAAATAATAGCATAATTATTGGAAAAATAATATGATCCACTAATAGAAATAATAAATAAAATACAATTAAAAATAAAGTAACAAATAAACAAAAATTAAAATAGGCAAGAAAAGTTAAAAAATGAAGAGAAGCTCCACCTAACAATATACGATTCATCTCTCCCATTTGTTCGTAGGGCAATTGAGTTTTAGGACATAACTATTTATAGGGAAAACATATATCTTTGAAAAAAAAACCTCCACCTCTTAGACTACCTTAATTTAATTTAATTTATCATCTCTAAAAAGAAGGTAAATTAATTTAGTGCATTATTCTTTTAAAAGTCACACCCCTTTGACTCCTACACCTCTTAGACTACTACATTTAAAGCTTCGGAAGTTAGAACATTGGGAATAATTTTTTTTAAACGGTAATTGATTGGGCATATATATGCTATTAATTTATAAATTAATCAAATTAATAAATATACATAAATTGGAAGATGAAAAGAGAGTGATTAATTTTTTAAATTCAATAAATTATAAATTTAAATTTATATAGTTGGAGAAATAATTAGGTACGCATTTATGAGTCTTGCACACAACTTTTCTTGTTATATATATTATAGAGAAAAAAAAAACCTCCACCTCTTAGACTACCTTAATTTAATTTAATTTATCATCTCTAAAAAAAAGGTAAATTAATTTAGTGCATTATTCTTTTAAAAGTCACATCCTATATATATATATATATATATATATATATATATAGGATATAAATTAATATGAGCATAATTATTGGAAAAATAATATGATCCACTAATAGAAATAATAAAATACAATTAAAAACAAAGTAACAAATAAACAAAAATAAATTAAATATATATATATAGGATATAAAATAATAGCATAATTATTGGAAAAATAATATGATCCACTAATAGAAATAATAAATAAAATACAATTAAAAATAAATTAACAAATAAACAAAAATTAAAATAGGCAAGAAAAGTTAAAAAATGAAGAGAAGCTCCACCTAACAATATATGATTCATCTCTCCCATTTGTTCGTAGGGCAATTGAGTTTTAGGACATAACTATTTATAGGGAAAACATATATCTTTGAAAAAAAAACCTCCACCTCTTAGACTACCTTAATTTAATTTAATTTATCATCTCTAAAAAAAAGGTAAATTAATTAAGTGCATTATTCTTTTAAAAGTCACACCCCTTTGACTACTACACCTCCTAGACTACTACATTTAAAGCTTCAGAAGTTAGAACATTGGGAATAATTTTTTTTAAACGGTAATTGATTGGGCATATATATGCTATTAATTTATAAATTAATCAAATTAATAAATATACATAAATTGGAAGATGAAAAGAGAGTGATTAATTTTTTGAATTCAATAAATTATAAATTTAAATTTATATAGTTGGAGAAATAATTAGGTACGCATTTATGAGTGTTGCACACAACTTTTCTTGTTATATATATATTATAGAGAAAAAAAAAACCTCCATCTCTTAGACTACCTTAATTTAATTTAATTTATCATCTCTAAAAAAAAGGTAAATTAATTTAGTGCATTATTCTTTTAAAAGTCACACCCTATATATATATATATAGGATATAAATTAATAAGAGCATAATTATTGGAAAATTAATATGATCCACTAATAGAAATAATAAAATACAATTAAAAACAAAGTAACAAATAAACAAAAATAAATTAAATATATATATATAGGATATAAAATTATAGCATAATTATTGGAAAAATAATATGATCCACTAATAGAAATAATAAATAAAATACAATTAAAAATAAAGTAACAAATAAACAAAAATTAAAATAGATAAGAAAAGTTAAAAAATGAAGAGAAGCTCCACCTAACAATATATGATTCATCTCTCCCATTTGTTCGTAGGGCAATTGAGTTTTAGGACATAACTATTTATAGGGAAAACATATATCTTTGAAAAAAAAACCTCCACCTCTTAGACTACCTTAATTTAATTTAATTTATCATCTCTAAAAAAAAGGTAAATTAATTTAGTGCATTATTCTTTTAAAAGTCACACCTCTTTGACTACTACACCTCTTAGACTACTACATTTAAAGCTTCAGAAGTTAGAACATTGGGAATAATTTTTTTTAAACGGTAATTGATTGGGCATATATATGCTATTAATTTATAAATTAATCAAATTAATAAATATACATAAATTGGAAGATGAAAAGAGAGTGATTAATTTTTTGAATTCAATAAATTATAAATTTAAATTTATATAGTTGGAGAAATAATTAGGTACGCATTTATGAGTCTTGCACACAACTTTTCTTGTTATATATATTATAGAGAAAAAAAAACCTCCACCTCTTAGACTACCTTAATTTAATTTAATTTATCATCTCTAAAAAAAAGGTAAATTAATTTAGTGCATTATTCTTTTAAAAGTCACACCCTATATAAATATATATAGGATATAAATTAATATGAGCATAATTATTGGAAAAATAATATGATCCACTAATAGAAATAATAAAATACAATTAAAAACAAAGTAACAAATAAAAAAAAATATTAAATATATATATATAGGATATAAAATAATAGCATAATTATTGGAAAAATAATATGATCCACTAATAGAAATAATAAATAAAATACAATTAAAAATAAAGTAACAAATAAACAAAAATTAAAATAGGCAAGAAAAGTTTAAAAATGAAGAGAAGCTCCACCTAACAATATATGATTCATCTCTCCCATTTGTTCGTAGGGCAATTGAGTTTTAGGACATAACTATTTATAGGGAAAACATATATCTTTGAAAAAAAAACCTCCACCTCTTAGACTACCTTAATTTAATTTAATTTATCATCTCTAAAAAAAAGGTAAATTAATTTAGTGCATTATTCTTTTAAAAGTCACACCCCTTTGACTCCTACACCTCTTAGACTACTACATTTAAAGCTTCAGAAGTTAGAACATTGGGAATAATTTTTTTTAAACGGTAATTGATTGGGCATATATATGCTATTAATTTATAAATTAATCAAATTAATAAATATACATAAATTGGAAGATGAAAAGAGAGTGATTAATTTTTTGAATTCAATAAATTATAAATTTAAATTTATATAGTTGGAGAAATAATTAGGTACGCATTTATGAGTCTTGCACACAACTTTTCTTGTTATATTATAGATTGAATTTATGTTTTGATTAAATTAACAAGAAGCTTGAATGAAAAGTGACGGGGGCTGCTTACTTGTTTAACTCAGCTGAAATAAATAATTGAAGCAGTTAGAGGATAAAAAGGAGTATAGATATTCAGATTAATATACTATCGTGGGGAAGAATAAAAAGAACGAAATGTTTGTTGTTCATTTCATTCGGATAAATATATGCGGAATATATATATTCAGATTAATATACTATCGTGGGGAAGAATAAAGGTTGATTCATTGTCTAAATAAAGGTTGATTCAGTGTCTAAATATAGGTTGGTTCAGTGACGAAATAGAGGTTGATTCAGTGACCGAATAGAGAGTGATTCAGTGACTAAATATGTTGGTTGAGTGACTAAATAGAGGTTGATTTAGTGTCTAAATAGAGGTTGGTTCAGTGACTAAACAAAGGTTGGTTGAGTGACCGAATAAAGGGTTGTTCAGGGAGCGAATAGAGAGTGGTTCGGTGACTAAATAGAGGTTGGTTAAGTGACCGAATAGAAAGTGGTTCAATGACTAAATAGAGGTTCATCAAATAAATATTATTGGTTTACGAAACATTTTATTTTAAAAGCAAATAAATAAATAACTAAAAATAAACAATAAAATAAAATAAAAGAATAATGAAAATTTTGTAAACCAAGTGGTTCAGGGTTTTTAATACAAAGTGGTTCAGAGGTTTAAACCAAGTGGTTCGGAATTTTAATACCAAGTGAATCACTACAAATAAAATGGATGAACCACTGTGAATAAAATTGCTGAACCACTGTGAACAAAATTGTTGAACCATTGTGAATAAAATTGCTAAACCGCTGTGAATAAAATTGCTGAATCACTGTGAATAAAATTGATGAACCACTGTGAATGAAATTGATGAACCACTGTGAATGAAATTGCTGAACCACTGTGAATAAAATTGTTGAACCACTGTGAATAAAATTGCTGAACCATTGTGAATAAAATTGTTGAACCATTGTGAATAAAATTGTTGAACTACTTCTTGTCAATTTTTTTTTAACAAAACATATACAAAGTGGGTGTCTATGTGTAGAAAAAATTAAATTACACCCAAATATATATTTTTTATACTTTTTTAACAAGTGAAAATGCCAAAAAATGATTTTTAAAAGTTCATGTAAACACTTTTACATGTCTCCTTAGCTTTTCTAATTGGCGCGTGCAATTAATTAGTGTGTTTGATTTGGCGCGTGTACAATGAGAGTGGGGGTGTTACTAATTAATTTGGGTGAGTGTCACTAATTAATTGGGAAATTGCACGTGCCTCGTATTTTTAATTCAATTTTGTACACGTGAACTAATCAAGAGACTTCTTTCCTTCTCATTATTGGAGGTGTGTGTACCCGAACCCGACCCTATATAGGGGAGGGTTCAAGTGAGAAATAATCGGTCCGGTAAGAAGGAAAGAAGTAATGTGATTGGATAATTAAAAAGGAATTCACGCGCTTTTATTTTTGTAAGTGAATAACACGCGCGTTTCTCACCACAACCTCCTCACTGCTTCACCTTCGTCATCCCTCCCACGCGAAAACGACGATCACAACCTCCTCGACCTCTCCTCCTCCACCGCCGCCTCCTCTTCCTGCCCCCGCCCCATCTCCTCCTTCCTATCCCTTCCTTGTTCATCACTGATTCACCATGGCCTCCGCCGTGGCGTCGTCAAAGAGGAGATTCGTTTCTTCCGCCTTCCGCAATAGGTACACCGTCTACTCCTACACAATCGACCACCTCGCCAAGCACAAGCGCCGACATCACTCGGGAAGGTTACGCCATCTGCCTGATTAGGCTCTACGAGACTACGACTCCGTCGGCATGTTCCAGCACGCCCATGACCTGTTCGACGAATTGCCTGACTTGAAATGTGAAAAAAATGTTTTGTCTTTCAATTCCCTTTTGGGGGCTGCTCTCCATTCCAAGGAATGCGAGAGCGTGGCATTTGATTTCATCCCACTTTCAATCAAGTGTGTTGTTTTGATGGAATTGCTTTGTTTCTAAATACTCCGTACTTCATATATTAGTTCATTATAGCATTCATTTTCAACTCTTTGAATAAACTATATGTTTAATTAGCATTTGATTTCATCCCAATTTCAGTGACTAAATAGAGGTTGGTTCAGTTACTAAATAGGTTGGTTCAGTGTCTAAATAGAGGTTGGTTCAGTGACTAAATAGAGGTTGGTTTAGTGACTAAGTAGGTTGGTTCAGTGTCTAAATAGAAGTTTGTTCAGTGACTAAATAGAGGTTGGTTCAGTGACCAAATAGATTGGTTCAGTAACTAAATAGAAGTTGGTTCAGTTACTAAATTGAGGTTGGTTCATCGATGAAATAGAGTTTGGTTCAGCGACTAAATAGAGGTTGGTTCAGTGAGTAAATTAAGGTTGGTTCAGTGACTAAATAGAGATTGGTGAAGTGACTAAATAGAGGTTGGTTCAGTGACTAAATAGAAGTTGTTTTAGTGACTAAATAGGTTGGTTCAGTGTCTAAATAGAGGTTGGTTCAATGACTAAATAGAGGTTAGTTCAGTGACTAAATAGGTTGGTTCAGTAACTAAATAGAGGTTAGTTCAGTGAGAAAATAGAGGTTGGTTCAGTGACTAAATAGAGGTTGGTTCAGTGAATAATTAAAGGTTGGTTCGGTGACTAAATATAGGTTAGTTAAGTGACTAAATAAGGGTTGGTTCAATGACTAAATAGAGGTTGGTGCAGTAACTAAATAGAAGTTGGTTCAGTGACTAAATAGAGGTTGTTTTAGTGTCTAAATAGGTTGGTTCAGTGACTAAATAGAGATTGGTTCAGTGACTAAATAAGTTGGTTCAATGACTAAATAGAGGTTGGTTCAGTGACTAAATAGAGTTTGGTTCAGTGACTAAATAGTGGTTGGTTCAGTGACTAAATAGGTTGGTTCAATGACTAAATAAGTTGGTTGAGCGACTAAATAAGTCGGTTCAGCGACTAAATAGAGGTTGATTCAGTCACTCATTGAAGGCTCTAATATTATTTTTTATTATTGTTATCAATCGTCACTAGTTAATAGTGTAAGTTAGCTTATCAATTAATTTGTTACCCAACTTCAACTTAACAATAGCTTTACGAAGATGCAGTCCAGATACTTCTCGAATAGTTCTTGCCTTCTTGGTATTTTGGAGCAATGATTTTACAGGGTCCACACATTCACAAATTCAAAGAGCAATCACCACATTATAAAATCATACAGCCAACGAACATCATTGATCATTCAGACAGCACTTTCAACACCAAACTCATTTAAGAACAAACAATCCTCTGAAAGACATCTCAACATAGCTAAAAAAAACAGGTCTAAACATTGATCTTGCTGATCAATGTACTGTTCGCCTTCATCATAACTAAAAATTCATTCAACAACAAACATTAATCTCTCCATCAAATTGATATTGCTTATCTTAAAATCTCATCTTAAGTACACCCAGGACATGAAACAAGCACCTTCATGAATCATAACAACTAAACTACTGCAGTACATTGATGAGCAAGGAAACCAAATAAGTTGATAGCATGCACCTACACAGGATTAACCACTACTCTTTCAAGCAAGCTACTGTAGTAAAGGAAACCAAATGCTGATTTTATAATGTGTTTTTTTTTTTTGGTTTTAAGATAAGCAATATCTAATGCTGTGAAGAAACCAAAATAATCACAATTTGGTTTCAAGCAAGCTACTGCAAGGAACCCAAATTAGCCGATTGAATCAAACTGATTTGCAAAAAATATCACAATTTGGTCCGCCGAAATCGCCTGCAGTCCGCCAAGCAACAGATGTTCTTCGTCGCCGCCGTCGATCTTCTCCCATCGTCGCTCGCCCAAATCGAAGTTGATCCTCATCAGATTCGTGTTAGGTTTTCGGCTTTTGGAGTACTTGGATCTTTTACCCGGGATGGAAGAAGGAGACCGATTGATCGGAATCCCGAATTGTCCGGCGAAGGTCGTTTTCTATTTCCTTTAGCGTGCGGCTCTTCCGGTCGAACTTTTCGGCGTTGGCGTTGTTCCACCGGGAGAACTGAGCCTCCGTCGTCGTCGTTGTGTTTGCGGAGTGCGGGGCCGGTGACGCGAAGATTGGAAAGGGCATAACAGTCGGCGGAGATGGCGGGTGCGATAGCCGGATCCAGATTGCAGTTGGTGAAGTCGGTCTCGGACCACATAGGAATCGATGGCTATGGAGGAGATGGGGTTGATCTACCGAGCAATTTGAGAAAGAGCAGATGTGAGAAAGGGGGAGAGAAGGGAGGTGAAAACCACGCGCCCTCATCCCAGGAGTTTATTAAGAAGCGCGTGTTCTTTACACACACAAAAAAGCGCGTTTTTTTTTAATTGACCAATCAGTGATCTTCTTTCCTTCTCACCGGTTCAAGGCTTCTTACCTGAACCCGACCCTATATATATATATATATATATATATATATATATATATATATATATATATATATAGAGAGAGAGAGAGAGAGAGAGAGAGAGAGAGAGAGAGAGAGAGAGAGAGAGAGAGAGAGAGAGAGAGAGAGAGAGAGAGAGAGAGAATGGGTATATTGTCCACACCCCTTAGGGTGTACTTTGTGCACAGATCTGAATCCTTGATCGGAATGAAATGGATGGACATGATTTCGCCATGTGTCCCATGAGTTAAAAAAAAAATCAAAACTAGGATTCAATTAGTAGCGTGGGCGCATGTGGTAAAGTGGAATTAAAACCCACAATCCCTAGTTATCATCTTCTTCATTCTAAATCCAAAGGTCTTCCTTTGCACGCCTGGAGCCGGTGACGAATCGATGATGTTTGTTCCTGGCGGGGATTCGAGGCAAAGGTGAAGCGGTGGGGCAAGGTGGAGGCGATGCGGTGAGGCAAGTCGGACACGAGGAGAGTTGGATCGGAGGCGAAGATCAACGGCGGCGATGGTCGAGGAGGAGCCGGCGATGGCGGTTCTCAGATCCGAGAGCGTCGGAGGCAAAGGCTGGCGATTTGTTGGCAATCGACGATGGCGAAGACGACGCCAGCGGAATCTCAAATCCGGGAGCGACGGCGGCGAAAGCGGTTCTCAGATCCGGGGCAAGGTGGAGGCGATGTGGTGAGGCAAGGCGGACACGAGGAGAGTTGGATCGGAGGCGAGTCGAGGAGGCGAAGATCGACGGCGGCGATGGTCGAGGAGGAGCCGGCGATGGCGGTTCTCAGATCCGGGAGCGACGGTTTCTGCAATCGTTGTTAGGGTGTTGTCTTGGCTTTGGAACAAGCATGTTGTTGCATACAGTGAGGGTCACCTTGTTTGTGTTTGGGGTTTCCAATCGAAGGCGGTTTCTCACATGATTCCGCTGTAAAGGCTCGGATTTTTAAAATATAAATTTTTGGCTAAATATGAAAATCAAAATGAATTTAAAATAAATTCCGACCCAAATTTTCCGATTTAAAAATCAATTCCGTCATTCATTTCGGTTTTGAATGATCAATCAGCGGAAATTTAAATTCCCGACTCGAGATCTCAATTCCGTCATCTTTCTCACATCCTTATCCAATTCAACATTGGGTTCCACAATTTGAGCTTAATTTCAAATTTCCCCATCTCTTTCAATTTTCCCAAAGTAACCCAACACTCACCTACACCTTTCTTTCTTACCTTCTTTGACTTACCAAGAATGGAAATGAGTACACCCTTTTTCCCATGCCTTGTCCGATGGTTACAACTAAGAAAGCAAAGATTTTGTCCATAAAAATCTGAATAATGAACACCTCCCTCCACACAAATACAGAACCCAACAGAGCTCCTTTCTCCCTTGGAGGGAAGCGCCGAAGAGCACCCCCTTCAACCTCCTTTGTTGCCGCCCACACCCTTCCACCACCTCACCACCTCCCACCTTGCTGCCGCACCTCCGTCACCACCAGTGTCGACCACCGCCTCCCCACCAGTCTCCGTCGCCGGCCACCAGCAGCAGCAGAAGCGCCGCCCCTGTTTTCGAACGCCCTCGGTAAGTCTTCGATCCTCCGTTCCGACTCCAAAACCTTGTAAAGCCTTTCCTTTAACACTCCTCCGCCCTTCCTAGGCTACCTCCGGCGACGTCCCAGTTCCGGCGAGTCGAATCGAGCACTAATCGAGCCTCGACAACACTTTCCGGCGAGTCGAAGTGTTCGGTGAGCTTCTCCTTCTCCTCCCTTTTCCTTTCTTGTCTCGTGCGTGTGTGTCGGGGCGGCCGGCGAGGCCGGGTGGCCGGAGCTCGGCTCCGCCGCCGCCGGAGCACCCCTCCTCCCTTCTCCTCTTCCCTCCGCCATTTTCTGGGCACACAGCCCTGCTTCCGTCTCTGTTCGGCCAAAGGTGGAAGAAGAAGAGAGGACTCGTGGGTCCCTTGGCCACATAGGCGCCACCTCACCTGGGTCCCATCTTCTTTTTTTTAAAACCTCCAGCTCGGTTTTGAGAGATGGAAGAAATTGGATGGTTGGGCCTAATTCAGTGGGCCGACATTGGTGTTATAAAAACAAGGCTTTGGGCCTATTTTAGGTCCAGTTTTGGGTGGGTTGTTTAAGACAAAAAGGGGTCCGGTTTGAGTGGGTTATTAACAACATAAGGGCTCGGTTTGGGTCATTTAAAAAAAGGGGCTCGGTTCGGTTTGGGTTTGTTTAAATAGGGTCCGGTTTGGGGTTTTTATTAAATAAGGGTTTGGTTTGGTAATTTAAAAAGGGATGTTCGATTTAAATGAGTATTGTTGGGATTTTATAAATATTTTATAAAGATGCTAAAATAAAGTGATGTTAGAAGTAATATGTAAATGATTGGGATTTAAAATATAAGATGTTGTTTGAGATTTAAAATGTGATATTGTGGTGATTTATTAATGTGGTTAAATGTTATATGATTATGTTGAAGATGTGCAATTATATGCTAAGTAAGATTTTGAAATGATGGCATGCAAATTGGTTAAGTATGAATTGGAGGATATGTTGAGTATGGTTGTGAGATATTGAGATGATAGATTATGAGATAAGGTTGATGATATGGAAATGATGATGTGATGGTTATTATGTTAAGTTGTGAAGTTGCGTGTGTGATACTTCTATGCTTTGTGTACCTTAGAGATAGACTCATTGATGTGCTTATACTTGTTAGGTGATCATCTGTGACGTGTCGGATTTCATATCGCCTGGTTGATTGCCTTTTGCTGTTCTGCGATACCAGGTAAGTCTCTTCGGAGCTTACTCAGATTGAATAGAGTGATTCCCTGCTATAGGTGCATGATATACTAGGTGTTGCATTCATGATCAGCATGCCATGTAGTACCATGCTAGGTTGCATTGATCGTTGAGCATCCTATTTCTTTATGCGTATGTAAACAGAACGGCCGTTATCTGTGAAGTAACTAGAGTCCTTGCTAGGGTCATAGGGTAGCCCAGCCTCATCGGGTACCCTGAGTCAATCGAGTCATGCACTTCCTTTTATTATGATATGCCTGCGGGCTTTATTGTGGAGCGGGTTAGGCATGTGTGCCGCCCAATTATGAATGAATGCATTCACGAGCTGGCCAGTCTCCACCTATCGGAAGGGGTGGAGGTAGGAGAGGGATATACCACTTGGTATTCTGTGCTAAGGCCTTATTATTATTATGCACTTGATCTTAGGAGCATGTTAGTGTATTATTATTCCGCCGCGCATCTAGAAGCATCTTTATTAGGAATAGCGTATATGTGTGCTTATGGTTGGGATGCAGAGAAGTGGGCATCGATCTGATCCCGCCCCATATCAATTTTTTTAGGTATTATCTATGTTCATCCTATCGGTGCTGTTTGCCTATTTGCGCGGGTCGTTTTGTCGGCGGAGAGTGAGCGTTGGAGTATAGACTTCACTAGACTCTGATTATATTTTGGATTTATACTTGACTCCGTTTTGACCCGGCTCTGCCGTGGCACCCTCTTGTATTACGCTTATTTCCGCTAGTCGCACTATTTCCGATTTCCACGCTTAGACTTACGACAGGTACAGGGGACTTCCCCGGGGATTCCAACGATCCCTTCGATTTTGGGTACGAAATCCCCCTTTGAAAACATTAAAGTAAGTTTTGAAACCTTCAACCTGTACTCGGGGCGCAAGGTCCTTACGAGGGGTTTTATCCCTCGAAACGTATCCTGGGAATCATAATCCTGGGCCGTTACAAAGTGGTATCAGAGCCGAGGTTTTGCAATCCGAGTATGATAGGTTGAAGTGGTTTTGAAAATGGCCCAAGGTTTTCAAATTATTTTCAAGTGGGTTTCAAATTGTTTTCAAGGGGCAAAATGAATTTGATTGGACATAAGTATAAATTAATCAATTATGAATGGCAATCTCGTGGGGTAGAGACTATGCGATAGGCATCCCTTATGGATGTAGAATTCGGGGAAGGTAGGCAAAATAATAGCTTCTTTTACAGATGGGTTGTGAAGACTCCAAGGAACTTGAGGGTTGGAGTAAAATGGGTTAGGAGACCGTGAGGTATTTGCCCCTCCGGTTAGTCGTCCCCCGAAGGGCGACATAGATCGTCTCTGTGCTTGTATGTCTTAAATTCAATTGGGCCTGAGGGCGATCCTCCTTGAAGAGGGTCCCATTGAATCCTTGAGTGCTTCTGTGCTGAGTGATATAATTATTGTTATGTAGCAAGTATGGTTGATCCGAGACGTGGCTTAGATGGGCGTGGGGGTAGGGCGCGTCGCGGCAGGGGACGCCCTCGTCGAGTTGCCGCTGAGGGTGCTGAGGAGCGAGTTTCGCCACCGCGAGTTGATGACCGGGTGCCAGCTTCCCCAGAGACTAGGATTGGGCAGCTAGAGGCAGCGCTTCATGATATTCTGAGCGAGCTACGTGGAGGGGCTCGATCTACGGCGCCGACGCCAGAGGTTCCAGTTCAGCAGCCAGCCGAGCCTGTGATCGATGCGTGCCCTGAGAAGCGCATCGATTGGGTCAAGAGGTTTGCTCAGTGTAGCCCGCCGACCTTCGCGGGAGGCGTCGGAGATGACGTTGAGAGATGGCTGCGTGATATGGAGGGGTTATTTGACCATGTTGCTGTACCTGACTCTGAGAGACAGAGACTTGCTGCTGGACTTCTGCGGGAGGACGCGAATGCCAGATGGTTTGGCTGCAAGAAGGAGCGGACCGAGTGGACTTATGACGACTTCAGATCCCTGATGCTGAGGGAGTACCGTCCACCAGGGATACAGTTGGCTAGGGAGGTATCTTTTATGCGCGGCATCTGTGACCGGTCGGCTTCTGTAGCTGCTATCGTTCGCCAGTTCAAGAGCGAGCTGATATACTGTGATCATCTATGTCCATCAGACGAGAGTCGGATCCGTATGCTGTCTATGAGATTGCCGCCCCCTGTACTTCTGCATGCGTCCAGCTTGGGAGCTGTCAGCTTTGACCGATTTCTGGAGGTCATCCTTATGTACGATCAGCAGAGGATCCTGTGTGAGACTTCCTACTCTACTGTTCGCCCTGAGGCGAAGAGGGCGCGCCCAGCTGACCCCCGTGGAGATGACAGATCTAGGAGAGGAGCGTTTAGAGGAGGATATTCCGGAGCTGCACAGAGAGCACCCCCAGTTCAGACTTCTTATGGAGGAGTTGCTAGAGTGAGGACTTGCCATGGGTGTTTCGGGAGGGGCCACTTCATTGCTTCTTGCCCGGACCGTTCGACTGTCTGCTACACCTGTGGTACTATGGGGCACCGAGCTGCTACATGCCCTCAGAGTCGTGGAGCTCTAGCTATTGCACAGCCACCGAGACTTCCCGCGGCTCCTCAGCCACCACTGCTGACATATCCCCAGGGCCAGGGTCAGGGCCAGGGACGAGGTGACCCTTCCGGCAGAGGCCGAGGCGGAGGTAGAGGTTTTGGACGTGGAGGTAGAGGACCATCTGGGTCAGGTCAGGGTCGTGGATCATCTTCTGCAGGACCGTCAGGGTCAGGGTGTGATCGTGGCCAGAGTTCGGGAGGTCGAGGATCAGGATTACCCCCACCGCCCCGCGTATTTCAGATGCATGCGGATGACCGCTCCGCCCCGACTTCCGCAGGTACGATATTCTTCCATGATGAGTGCCTATCTATCTTGTTTGACACTGGTGCGACTCACTGCTTCATAGCAGAGGCGTGCGTGGCCAGGCTGAGCCTGAGCTGCACGAGTGGTTCACCCCTTACTATTGGTCTGGCGGATGGGGCCAAGGTTAGGACGAGTCGTGAGATTTTAGGGTGCCCCATCCGGATAGGTGAGCGAGAGTGGCCTACCGACCTTATAGTTATGCCATTGAGGATGGACGATCTCATCTTGGGTATGGACTTCATGGACCACTACGGGGCTATCATCAACTTGCGGACGAGGACAGTGTCGATTTTGGCATCCGACGGGACCGAGCACCAGGTTTGGGGGAGCGACCCCAAGAGGAATGGATCACTCATCAGCGTAGTCAGAGCCGCCAGACTTTTAGACCAGGGTTGCGTCGGGTATTGGTGTTATGCTTTAGAGGTGGATCGCACGCACCCTAGTGTATCGGATGTTCCCGTTGTCAGAGACTTCGCAGATGTGTTTCCAGAGGAGCTGCCAGGACTTCCCCCGCCGAGAGAGGTCGACTTTGCGATTGAGTTGGAGCCAGGCACCAGGCCTATCTCGCGAGTTCCTTATCGCATGGCACCGACGGAGATGGCCGAGCTGAAGGCTCAGCTAGAGGAGCTAGCTGAGAAGGGCTACATTCGGCCTAGTGCATCGCCTTGGGGAGCGCCAGTGCTATTCGTCAAGAAGAAGGATGGGTCGTTGAGACTGTGCATCGATTATCGGGAGCTGAACCGGGCGACGGTGAAGAACCGTTATCCTCTTCCCCGGATTGACGATCTGATGGATCAGCTGCAGGGCGCCGTGGTTTTCTCGAAGATCGACTTGAGGTCGGGCTATCATCAGCTGAGGGTGAAGCCAGAGGATGTTCCGAAGACCGCTTTTCGGACTCGCTATGGTCACTACGAGTTCGTGGTCATGCCGTTTGGGCTGACCAATGCACCAGCCGCGTTCATGGAGCTCATGAACCGAGTGTTCATCGACTTCTTGGACAAGTTCGTCGTCGTCTTCATCGATGACATCTTAGTCTACTCGAGGAGTAGAGAGGAGCACGAGGAGCATTTGAGGATTGTGCTAGAGACGCTGAGGAAGCATCAGTTGTATGGGAAGTACAGCAAGTGTGAGTTCTGGCTCACAGAGGTGGCTTTCTTAGGCCACGTTATTTCAGCTGAGGGAGTTGCCGTGGATCCGGCAAAGATTGATGCCATCGTTGCTTGGGAGGTGCCCAAGAACGTCAGAGATATCCGCTCATTCCTGGGATTGGCTAGTTACTACAGGAGGTTCGTCCAGGGTTTCTCGACTATTGCTAGACCGATGACACAGCTGCTGAAGAAGGACGTCCCCTTCGAGTGGAGTTCAGATTGTCAGGCCAGCTTTGAGCTTCTGAAGCAGAAGTTGACGACTGCTCCGGTGTTGGCTCTGCCAGATGGGACAGAGGACTTCGTTATCTACACAGATGCTTCGCATTCCGGCTTGGGTTGTGTTCTGCATCAGAGAGATCGGGTCATCGCTTATGCTTCGCGTCAGTTGAAGCCTCCAGAGGTGTCTTACCCCATCCATGATTTGGAGTTGGCAGCTGTGATTCACGCTCTGAAGATCTGGAGACATTATCTGTATGGTACTTCTTGCAAGGTGATGACGGATCACAAGAGCTTGAAGTACATTTTCACACAAAAGGAGCTCAACATGCGTCAGAGACGATGGTTGGAGCTTCTGAAGGACTATGACTTGGACATAGTCTATCATCCAGGGAAGGCCAATGTAGTGGCAGATGCGTTGAGTAGGAAGACTCATCATGAGGTGGTCGTTGAGAGGCTGACAGCTCAGCGAGACTTGCAGAGAGATCTGTTGAGATGCTGCTTCGAGGTTTGGATCCAGCGAGATCACGGGCAGTTGTCGTTCTTAGAGGTGCAGGCAGAATTGACAGCAGAGATTCGGCAGGGTCAGGCAGATTGTCCAGAGATTGCAGTTCTGAGAGAGCGGATGGCTCAGGGCAGATTTAGAGAGCTTGCAGAGAGAGCAGACGGGATGCTGACCTTCCAGGGCAGAGTTGTAGTTCCATCGACGTCAGATTTGAGGCAGAGGATCATGCATGAGGCTCACTCCACCCCTTATTCTGTCCATCCAGGGACGAATAAGATGTATCAGGATCTGAGGAGGAGTTATTGGTGGCAGAGGATGAGAGCAGACATCACAGAGTTCGTGGCCAGATGTCAGGTTTGCCAGCAGGTTCGGATTGATCACCAGAGGCCGGGAGGACCCGTCCAGTCACTTCCAGTTCCCGAGTGGAAGTGGACGGATATCTCCATGGATTTCGTCACTGGGTTGAGGCGAGACGTCAGAGGGTTTGACGCTATTTGGGTCGTGGTCGACAGGTTGACCAAGTCGGCCCATTTCATAGCTATTCAAGAGACATGGCCGGCTTCGAAGTTAGCAGACGAGTTCATTCGCCAGATTGTGAGGCTTCATGGAGTACCAGAGAGGATCGTATCTGATCGAGATGGGCGCTTCACCTCGAGGTTTTGGCAGCAGGTTCAGGAGAGTTTGGGTTCCAGATTGCATTTCAGTACGGCTTACCACCCGCAGACAGATGGCCAAAGCGAGAGGACGATTCAGACGTTGGAGGACATGTTGCGATCGTGCGTCTTGGATTGGGGTGACCATTGGGTCAAGCACCTACCGCTAGTGGAGTTTTCCTACAACAACAGCTACCACGCGTCGATCGAGATGGCCCCGTATGAGGCTTTGTATGGGAGGCGATGCAAGTCGCCGGTTTGCTGGGACGAGCCTGCAGATACAGTTCTGTCGTTGCCCGAGATGGTCAGAGAGACAGTTGACAAGGTTGGTCGCATCCGAGAGCATATGAGGGTAGCCCAGGATCGGCAGAAGAAGTATGCGGACAGACGGAGGACCGAGCTTGAGTTCGAGGTAGGCTCGCATGTATGGCTTCGAGTTTCACCCACCAGGGGAGTTCGACGGTTCGGCATCAAAGGGAAGTTGAGTCCGAGGTTCATTGGGCCATTTGAGATCTTAGAGAGAGTCGGTGTAGTAGCCTACCGTTTAGCCTTACCTCCATCCTTAGCCGGCGTCCATGACGTCTTTCATGTCTCCCAGCTCCGTCAGTATATTCCCGACCCTAGTCATGTCCTTGACCACTCAGACCTTCACATTGAGCCTGACCATACCTTTGTAGAGCGTCCGGTGAGGGTCCTTGATCGTCGTGTCAAGAAGCTTAGGAACAGGGAGGTTCCTTTGCTTCTGGTTCAGTGGTCTAGGAGGAGCCCTGAGGAGGCCACCTGGGAGACCGAGGAGAGCATTCGAGCTAGCTATGGAGATGTCTTAGATGAGCTACTTGCGTCCTATGTTGAGCCGAGCGTAGACATTACCTTGACCTCTCGAGTGCGGTGAGTATGCCTAGTTAGTTGGTTGGGATTGGTTAGTGGTATCTCCCTGATTTGTGTGCTTATACGTGGTAGTTATGTGCAGATCCTTGGTGATATGATGTGATGAGCCTCGATGATATGATGATGTGCTAGATATTATGGTATGTGACTGTCTTTGACATGCTATAATCTCCTGCTTATCTTGAGAATATGATCACTCTTCTATATCCATGATGCCTAATATTAGAAATGCTAGAGATTGAAATGTGGAATTATGATTTGACTCGGAACCTAGGAAGAGAATGTGGGATTAGCCTTTAGAGGTGGATGTAGAATGATTGGGAAATTGGGAAGTTTGGGAATGCCTTGTTTAATGTCGAATAAAAAAATAAAAAAAAAAAAAAAAAAAAAAAAAATCAAAGGGTGATTTAAAAGGAAACATAGATTTTGAGAAAACTCTTCCAACCCGAGCTTTCATTATGACGCCCCACGAAGTGGATACAAGCATGTATGGGGGCACCTGTAGATCGCTTGCTAAGACCTAGCGGAGACGTCATGATGGTTTCGAGTTATGGTATGCCCGAGGAGTCGGAGTGGGGTGTGGTAGGGGCCCCTGCCACATCCTTACTACGACCGATTGGGAGTATTATGATCATGACGACGGTACTGTGAGATCTCATGGGGGCACTTATGAGGTACTTACGGGATCGATGACGTGATCCTTGGACTCACCAATTCCAACTTCATCCCCACCTTAGAATGATTTTAGTCTCGGGGACGAGACTTGTTTTTAGAGGTGGATGATGTAAAGGCTCGGATTTTTAAAATATAAATTTTTGGCTAAATATGAAAATCAAAATGAATTTAAAATAAATTCCGACCCAAATTTTCCGATTTAAAAATCAATTCCGTCATTCATTTCGGTTTTGAATGATCAATCAGCGGAAATTTAAATTCCCGACTCGAGATCTCAATTCCGTCATCTTTCTCACATCCTTATCCAATTCAACATTGGGTTCCACAATTTGAGCTTAATTTCAAATTTCCCCATCTCTTTCAATTTTCCCAAAGTAACCCAACACTCACCTACACCTTTCTTTCTTACCTTCTTTGACTTACCAAGAATGGAAATGAGTACACCCTTTTTCCCATGCCTTGTCCGATGGTTACAACTAAGAAAGCAAAGATTTTGTCCATAAAAATCTGAATAATGAACACCTCCCTCCACACAAATACAGAACCCAACAGAGCTCCTTTCTCCCTTGGAGGGAAGCGCCGAAGAGCACCCCCTTCAACCTCCTTTGTTGCCGCCCACACCCTTCCACCACCTCACCACCTCCCACCTTGCTGCCGCACCTCCGTCACCACCAGTGTCGACCACCGCCTCCCCACCAGTCTCCGTCGCCGGCCACCAGCAGCAGCAGAAGCGCCGCCCCTGTTTTCGAACGCCCTCGGTAAGTCTTCGATCCTCCGTTCCGACTCCAAAACCTTGTAAAGCCTTTCCTTTAACACTCCTCCGCCCTTCCTAGGCTACCTCCGGCGACGTCCCAGTTCCGGCGAGTCGAATCGAGCACTAATCGAGCCTCGACAACACTTTCCGGCGAGTCGAAGTGTTCGGTGAGCTTCTCCTTCTCCTCCCTTTTCCTTTCTTGTCTCGTGCGTGTGTGTCGGGGCGGCCGGCGAGGCCGGGTGGCCGGAGCTCGGCTCCGCCGCCGCCGGAGCACCCCTCCTCCCTTCTCCTCTTCCCTCCGCCATTTTCTGGGCACACAGCCCTGCTTCCGTCTCTGTTCGGCCAAAGGTGGAAGAAGAAGAGAGGACTCGTGGGTCCCTTGGCCACATAGGCGCCACCTCACCTGGGTCCCATCTTCTTTTTTTTAAAACCTCCAGCTCGGTTTTGAGAGATGGAAGAAATTGGATGGTTGGGCCTAATTCAGTGGGCCGACATTGGTGTTATAAAAACAAGGCTTTGGGCCTATTTTAGGTCCAGTTTTGGGTGGGTTGTTTAAGACAAAAAGGGGTCCGGTTTGAGTGGGTTATTAACAACATAAGGGCTCGGTTTGGGTCATTTAAAAAAAGGGGCTCGGTTCGGTTTGGGTTTGTTTAAATAGGGTCCGGTTTGGGGTTTTTATTAAATAAGGGTTTGGTTTGGTAATTTAAAAAGGGATGTTCGATTTAAATGAGTATTGTTGGGATTTTATAAATATTTTATAAAGATGCTAAAATAAAGTGATGTTAGAAGTAATATGTAAATGATTGGGATTTAAAATATAAGATGTTGTTTGAGATTTAAAATGTGATATTGTGGTGATTTATTAATGTGGTTAAATGTTATATGATTATGTTGAAGATGTGCAATTATATGCTAAGTAAGATTTTGAAATGATGGCATGCAAATTGGTTAAGTATGAATTGGAGGATATGTTGAGTATGGTTGTGAGATATTGAGATGATAGATTATGAGATAAGGTTGATGATATGGAAATGATGATGTGATGGTTATTATGTTAAGTTGTGAAGTTGCGTGTGTGATACTTCTATGCTTTGTGTACCTTAGAGATAGACTCATTGATGTGCTTATACTTGTTAGGTGATCATCTGTGACGTGTCGGATTTCATATCGCCTGGTTGATTGCCTTTTGCTGTTCTGCGATACCAGGTAAGTCTCTTCGGAGCTTACTCAGATTGAATAGAGTGATTCCCTGCTATAGGTGCATGATATACTAGGTGTTGCATTCATGATCAGCATGCCATGTAGTACCATGCTAGGTTGCATTGATCGTTGAGCATCCTATTTCTTTATGCGTATGTAAACAGAACGGCCGTTATCTGTGAAGTAACTAGAGTCCTTGCTAGGGTCATAGGGTAGCCCAGCCTCATCGGGTACCCTGAGTCAATCGAGTCATGCACTTCCTTTTATTATGATATGCCTGCGGGCTTTATTGTGGAGCGGGTTAGGCATGTGTGCCGCCCAATTATGAATGAATGCATTCACGAGCTGGCCAGTCTCCACCTATCGGAAGGGGTGGAGGTAGGAGAGGGATATACCACTTGGTATTCTGTGCTAAGGCCTTATTATTATTATGCACTTGATCTTAGGAGCATGTTAGTGTATTATTATTCCGCCGCGCATCTAGAAGCATCTTTATTAGGAATAGCGTATATGTGTGCTTATGGTTGGGATGCAGAGAAGTGGGCATCGATCTGATCCCGCCCCATATCAATTTTTTTAGGTATTATCTATGTTCATCCTATCGGTGCTGTTTGCCTATTTGCGCGGGTCGTTTTGTCGGCGGAGAGTGAGCGTTGGAGTATAGACTTCACTAGACTCTGATTATATTTTGGATTTATACTTGACTCCGTTTTGACCCGGCTCTGCCGTGGCACCCTCTTGTATTACGCTTATTTCCGCTAGTCGCACTATTTCCGATTTCCACGCTTAGACTTACGACAGGTACAGGGGACTTCCCCGGGGATTCCAACGATCCCTTCGATTTTGGGTACGAAATCCCCCTTTGAAAACATTAAAGTAAGTTTTGAAACCTTCAACCTGTACTCGGGGCGCAAGGTCCTTACGAGGGGTTTTATCCCTCGAAACGTATCCTGGGAATCATAATCCCGCCGGTAAGGCCAAGATCTAATTTATTTCTTTTGGGTTGTAATTTGTGTTATTTCAACCTACAAATTGATTTGAATCAGAGAGTTTGTGTGATTTCAACCTTCAAATTTAATTATTCAGGCGAATGTGTCGAATTTCGGTTACCAATAGTAATGAATTAGTAAATTATTCGGTGAAATCTGATTTATTTATACGTATGTGTCGAATTTCGGTTACTAATTGTAAGGAATTAGTAAATTATTCGGTGAAATCTGATTTATTATTCGTCAGGTCTCAGGAGTTTTCAGTTTGACAAACAATATAAAAACCCTTCATCGCACGAGCATTTTTCGGTGAAATGTAAAACATTATTCGGTAAAATGTAAAACATTATTCGGTAAAATATATAATATTATTCGTATAAATAAATCGTAAGTATTGTTTAGGGAATTAGAGTTTCTTTTATTTGAAATTTATTAATAGAAATAAAATATTATTCGGTAATATGTGATAAATTATTCAGTAGAATTGATAATTATTCGGTTGAATTGATAAATTTAAAAAACAATTGAAATCATGGTTTAAATAAATTAGGATTACAACAAGAAAAAAAAAAAGGCGTCATAGTGGGGTGTATTTTATGATAAAGGGAAACAAGAATGAGGGGTAGGGGGATCAATCACACGCACTAGGCAAAGGGAGTGGAGTTTGGTTGTGGGATTTCTGAACGTGGGACCCATAGATTTAATAGAAGAAAAAAGGAAAAAGCCATATTAATCATAACCTTTCATTTTCTTAAATCAAAGGTCAAGATTTACACCCTCTTAGGTGTGCACAAGGGAACCACTCCCTATATATATATATATATATATATATATATATATATATATATATATATACTCGGTAGTAAAATGTAATTGTCCTTTAAAAATATTAATGATAGGGGCGCCCTTCATCACTTGTATCACACAATCACCTTCCTGTCGAATCTCATGGGGGTTATATCATGCATTCATTCTTGGTCTACATTACTTATGGGACGATATTTTTCATGGCGGGGGCCCCACTCTTCGTTTTCATAGTATTGATTCGATGCAAATGGTTGCGGTTGAAACGCGTGATAAATCGTCTCTTCCCACTCTTGGCTTTGGGACCTCCTCAGTTATCTATCAACATCCCAAATTTAAGCTACTCCCTAAACAATCACAATTTACAACATCAATAAATACATCAAGGCCCGAGTCAAGCCCGACCCCCCTCGAATCCTATGTCAACACGACCCAAAATCTATCAAAACTCATGGTCCAAACACCGTATTGATTCCTAAACTCGTTCACAATGACTCGGATCGATCCAAAATTGATTCGAGTACTCAATGATCAAAACGATATGGAAGAAACAAATTGAGTCTTAACACGACTTGAACTCGAATATACCCGTCCCAGAGTAGATCAATGCCATTGAGTCATGTCAATTTCGGGTCTGGTGACTATGGCCTATCAAATCATATCGACTTCAACTTATGATTCGAAACTCGACCATAATAACTCAGACCTGAAATTGGCTACCGATGCCTCGCAAACTCTTTACGGACTTGATAATGAGATGAGCTTATGATCTATTTTCCCAATTAAAAACTAACAATTACTTAATTACATTATGATCGAAATTACTGTACTAACAAGTACTAATTTTTTTTAAAAAAAATCATAATTCAAGACAGACAAAATTAAAATGCTGAGTAAATTACTTTTTCGAATTATCAATGGATCACAAAATCCAAACAATCGATTAGAATATTAAATCAACAACTCATAGCAGGAAGATCCGGATTCCCGTGGACCAACCCGTCACCGTCCTTACCCGACTTCCCGAAAACCCTAGTCCCGAAAACCAAGAACCCGACGGCGTGTCCGGCGACGGCGGCCAAGAACACGCCGCCGTTGAACGACATCACGGCGAGCATGACTAGATACGCCAGCCCCATCCGGACGGCGTGCATGACGGTGCGCAGCAGCCCCGCCGAGACGGGGCGGTGGACCCCGGCCGCCTTGACGATCTGGGAGCGGGAGAGCCACTCGACGAGCACCGCCGCGAGGAAAATGACGGCGAGGGAGACGGCGTACTGCGCGGTGCTGGTTCCCGGCCATCCGTCGAAGAGTACCTCCGTTTTGCTCCCCCAGAAGAAGGTCATGTGCATCATCATCATCTTCCGGTGCGGCGGCGGGGTGGGCGGAGGAGCCGTCATGCCGCCCATGCCTCCCATGTCGTGGCCGTGGTCCATGACGTCCATTTCGCCGATCGATCGAGTGTTGGACGGCTGAGATGGATCAATGGAGGGGTTGGGGTTGGGGTTTGGAGAGTACAGCTACAAATAGAGGGAGGGGGGAGGGAGGGGAATTGATAGTACAGGCGAAGAGTGTGTGGGGGGAAAGTGTACTGCACGGCGCATTTAATGGGGGGATTTATTTTTGTTGGGTTCTGTTCTTGCATCCAGTTATTGCAATTGCGTAGATGACCCGTCTCAAACTTCGAAAATAGCTGGCAAAATCCGACCTGAATCCGAAAATTCGACCCGGTCAACTCGAAATCGATTATTCTGAACATCGACAAAATCTGTCCATTTTGAACCCGAAATCCGAATGAGCCGAACCCAATTAACCCGAAACTCATTAAGACTCGAACCCGTTATAACCGAAACCCAAAATAACCCGAACTTTAAACTACAATCTAGTAAATTTTTTAAAATGAATATTGAAATAATGAAAATCGAGACAACCGATACCCGAATAACCAAAACCCGATACAACCGAAACCCGAACCGGCCCAACCGATTGACCAAATTATTAGACATTACCCGAAACCCGAATGACTCGAAACCCGACTAACCGAACCCAAACCCGACCCGACCCGACCCGACCCGCACGATTGCCACCTCTACTTCAAATGAATCAAAATATTTAGGGTTCGTTTGACAATGCAATTAGTTTTTCGGAGCCTTTGATTTAAATATTTTATAGTTTTAAATAAACTAAAATAAAATTTTAATTTAATTAATTTTTGAAATTGGATTTTCAACCGATACTCATCCCAAGCTTTTCAGAATTTTATTCATTTTTTTTATCTGATCAGCTAATTTGCATCAGCTACTCTATCAGTTGGGTTACCAAACATCTTATTAGCTTATGAAAACTCTAATTTAGCATATATTTAACACACTTAATCCATCAGCTTCAGCTACCGTATCAGTTTCACCTATCTTATCAGCTCTGTTTTACCAAACTAACCCTTACTCTATCTATACTCATAAACTCCATCTCATTGTATAAGGGCGTGTTTGGTGGGGTATAGAGATATCAAGCTTGATATCTTGTGAATGAGATTTATGTCGGAGCATTTCTTTTATTAATTTTTTTTTACCGGTCTTTCTACCCTATACACTTAGCCTCCTTAGGGCATATGATAAACATAAATTAAAAAAAATTCCCTAATAAAGAAAATTATCAACCCTAAGAATCCAATTAAAAGAAAAACTAAAGTAATTAGAATTTGAAAAATAATTCTAAATTTGTGCTATTATCCTATGCCCTTGATAGAAAAACCAATTATATATATATATATATATATATATATATATATATATATATATATATATATATATATATATATATATATATATATATATATATATATATATATATATATATATATATAATTTTCCACTTATTAGTAATAATTGTAAAATTGTAAAAATAAAATAAAATTTGATACTCTCATCGTTCCAAAATACATAGGCTTTTAGGCATTTGCAAAAATTTTAATAAAACAATTCCCTTTAAAAATATATCATTATTCCACGAAATTTTTCATAATTTTATTATTTTTTAAATACTCGCTACATATTTTAAACGATTAAAAAATCTTTTAAAAAGTCACTAATACACAACTCAATAAAAATTATTATAATCCCATACCTAGAAAACATAAAAAAAACTATCAATTTTGAAACAAAAACTACTATCTAAAACTCATCTATTTTTGGAACGGATGTAGTATGTTTTTATATAGATTTTAGTTTTTTTCAAAAAAAAATAGAGGTGAGCACAAATGCCGGTATCGTTCCAATTCCGACAAGAATTTTTTTTTTTTAAAAAAAAGTGAATTCCGTTCTGATTTTTTCCCGTAAAAATTACACTGGACGGGAAATCTGAATCTAGTGTTAGATCCTTTAGCAGTTAGTTAGAGTGAGCGAGAGAGAGTAAGATGAGAACGAGAGAGAGCTTGGGACCATCTGTGTTTGTATTATGAATGAGATACCAAAACATAAGTCCTCTTTTACATTTATACCACTTCCTCACATATCATGACCGAAGCCTAACATCAATCCTCTCCCTAAGACACCTGATCCTCAAGGTGGTTAAGAAACAAAATCAGGGAATTGATGAAGAATATGTTCTGCTGCCTCCCAAGTTGCTTCATCTACAGACAGATTCACCCACTGATGAGCCACTCCACCATTGGATCTCCGCTGGCCAGGTGATGGACTCGTGTATCTAACACTACCTCGGGAGCCATGATGATCACTCTCTCCTCTGTCGTTGAGGGTTCCTGGACCACTACAGTGCCCTCCCCCACCTTCTTCCAAAAGCTGTGAGATATGAAACATCGGGTGTAGCTTGGAAGATGTTGGCAATAGCAGTCTGTAGGCAGCCGTTCTTATCTTCTCAACCACTTCAAATGGTCCATAATACTTAGCACTAAGCTTCAAACACTTCCTGAGTGCCACCGTCGACTGTCTATAAGGTTGAAGCTTCAAATACACTAAATCACCCACCTGCACTTCTCGTTCAGTTGGATGTTTATCAGCAAAGTGTTTCATCCTTTCCTTGGCCATCTCTAGTCCATTCTTGAGAATTGACAAGGTCAATTCCCTCTCATGGAACCACTCTTCAATAGTTGTTGTGGTAATGCTACTAGAAATTGCACCTAACATAGGAGAAGCATACCCATATAGAGTCTGGAATGGGGACATCCTCAAAGCTGTGTCATACGATGTATTGTACCACAACTCTGCCAAAGCCACCCACTTTGCCCATTGCTTAGGTAGATTCGAAGTCATACATCCCAAATACATCTCTAGGCAGTGGTTAACTCGCTTGGTCTGGCTGTCTGTTTGTGAGTGGTAAGCAGTGGAGAGCTTGAGTGTCGTGCCCGGTGCAGTAAACAGCTCCCTCAAAAAATGGCTTGTAAAGATTTTGTCCCTGTCTGACACTATATCCTGAGGTGGCCCATGAAGTTTATAGATGGTCTCCATGAAGGCCTTCGCTACCTGGCTAGTAGTGAAAAGATGGGACAACAACGCGAAGTGACCGTACTTCGTCAATCTATCTACCACCACTAGAATCACATCAAACTCATTAGACTTAGGCAACCCTTCCACGAAGTCCATTCCGATCGAGTGCCAAGGTAACACAGGGGTAAGCAATGGTTGCAACAACCCCAGATATGCAATTGTTTCATGTTCGTGTCTCTGACAAACATCACATTCTCTAACAAATTGTTCCACAAAACTCTTCATGCCTTCCCAATAGAACAGTGCCTTTAATCTCTGGTATGTTGCTCGCATCCCAGAATGCCCTCCTAACGAATCTGAATGGAAAGATAGCACAATCTGGTGTCGGAGCTCCTTATCTTGCCCCACCACCAATCTCCCTTTGTATCTCAACAGGTCCCCTTGCTTCTTGAAGTCAGAAGTATTGTCCACTGCCTCTGCTTTGCGTTTGGCAATCTCTGGGTCGTCTCTGTAGCTCTTACTGACCTCCTGGATCCACATGGGTTGCACTACCACTAAGGCATAGCATTGCCCTGCCACTGGTCTTCTCCTAGACAAGGCATCCGCCACCACATTCGTCTATCCTCTTCGATATTGAATGGAGTAAGAAAGACCCAACAATTTACGAATTGCCTTCTTCTGTAAATGTGTGGATACCCTTTGATCAAGCAAGTGTCTAAGACTATGATGATCCGTGAGGATGACAAAGTGATTTGGCTCCAAATAATGTCTCCATTTTTCTACTGGCAACAACACAGCCAACAACTCCTTCTCATATGTCGACATCAATAAATTGGACCCATGTAAAGCTTTGCTGAAGAAGGCAATAGGCCTATTCTGTTGCATCAATTCAACCCCAATGCCATATTCACACGCATCTGTTTCCACTTGAAATGGCAAGGAAAAATCGGGTGAGGCCAAAATAGGAGGTGAAGACAAAAGGGTCTTGATGAGAGCAAATGCCTGCTTACTGTCACTTGACGAGCAGAAGGCATCTTTCTTGAGCAATTCCGTTAATGGCCTGCAAATCACTCCATAATTTCTGATAAATCTCCGGTAATACCCTGCTAAACCTAGAAAACTCCTCAACTATTTCACGTTCACTATGGTGGCCAATTCACAATTGCCTCGGTTTTGGTCTTGTCTGTAGCTACCCCTTCACTGGAAATAATGTGGTCAAGGTATTCAATCTGAGGCACTGCAAAGTTGCACTTGGACATTTTGGTAAATAATTGGTGCTCCCTCAATGCTTGAAGCACTACCCCTAAGTGTTTCACATGTTGTTGAGTGCTCCTGTTGTAGACCAGTATGTCATAAAAAAAAACCAATACGAATTTCCTTAAGAACTCAGCAAACACTCTATTCATCAAGGCCTGAAAAGTGGCAGGTGCATTCGTTAACACAAATGGCATCACTTTGAATTCAAAGTGACCATTATGAGTTCTAAAGGCCGTTGTGTATATGTCTTCCTCCTTCACTCTAACCTAATGGTACCCAGCTCCTAGATTGAGCTTTGAAAACACAGTTGCCCCTTTCAGTTCATCTAACAACTTTTCAATCTGAGGAATTGGAAACTTGTCTTTGATGGTAATGTCATTAAGTTTCTTGTAATCTATGTAAAACCTCCAAGTCCCATCTTTCTTCTTAACAAGTAGTGTAGGAGATGCAAATAGGCTCTGGCTTGGCCTGATTAACCCAACATTCAACATCTCCTTAACCCGTTTTTTAATTTCATCTTTCTACCCGAATGGATACCTATAAGGCCTTGAACACGCAAGCTGAGCACCCTACTGCAGTGGAATCGTGTGCTCAAAACCTCTCTCTGGTGGCAGCTGTGTAGGAACTGCAAAAACATCTTCAAAACATGACAACACAACCTGTACCTCCGGAAGAGTGCCATTCTCTGAAGCCTTCAATTGGAAGACCTGATAAACCTGAATCACACAGTCATGCTCCTGTGAACTTACCAACGCATACAATTTCTTAGCCGAGATGTGTTTTACTGAAGCCTCATCCACACTGTCAACATTACCCTGCAGCTGTACCTTTTTCCATCCTTAACAAAAGAATTTTGGATTCTATTATAATCAAATTCCATCGGACTATACTTCTTCATCCAATTGACTCCCAATAACAGTTCAAAATCCCCTATTCTCAGTGCTCTAATGTCAAACACATAATCCCCGCCTTGCATCGATCATTTAAAGCCTTTACATTCTTGCCTACAGAATAACTTTTCTTTGTTAATTCCCTCTACAACCATCAAGTTGGAGTGTTGTAGCTTAAACCCAGCTTCCTTAGCTAACTGAGGATCCACGAAACTATGAGTGCTACCACTGTCAATCATTATATTGACCAATCTTTTCCCAACATACCCTTTAACCAAGATTGAGGTGTCAGATCCATTACCTGACATGGCACGAATGAAACACTCATGAAAGCTCTCCTCTGATTCCAATTGCTCATCCAAGTGTCCTCCGTCCCCACTTTCTTCTTCCTCCACTATAATGAATTTAACTGACGACACCATACACTTATGGCTGATGAAGTACTTGTCGCCACCCTATAGCACAACCCCAGTGTTCTCTTGAACTCATTGCTTGCTTTTTCACTCCCTCTTCGAGACTCAACAGGTTTAGCATTTGAGGAACCAAATCTTGGACTGCCCTGCCAACTCGAGCCCGGAGAACTGCTTTTCCAAGAACTTTTGCTTGCTTTCATGATCGTTGAGACTACATCATTATGCAATCTTGCCAATTCCAGTGCCTCTGCCAGGTCTCTCGGTTTTTCCAACTTCACCAGCGACTTGATCTCTGGTTTGAGACCGCTGCTCGATATTCACCGTCGGCGATCCCCGAGGCTCTTGATTCTTAAAGATCTCCACTAATCTTGCGAAACTCTGCTCCGTCTGAATCTGAATTTGCTCTGCCATATTCACAAAACTCAGCTCCGTCATAGCCTATAGCTGATCAATCCTAGCTCGTCTCCATCTTGGATCGAATCTCTGCATTCGCTGCCTTCAACTCCTCAATCGACTTCTGGTGATCATCTTGACGATGAATCGCCTCGCTCAACTGGCACTGTGTCGACGTCGTGAACGGCTGAAGATGCTAGAGTTGAACTTCAACCTTCTCCGATGCTTTGAAGCGTGTGCCGTCCGCCATGGAAGAGAATCGACAAGTGCTCTGATACCAATTTGTTAGATCCTTTAGCGGTTAGTTAGAGTGAGCGAGAGAGAGAGAGAGAGAGAGAGAGAGAGAGAGAGAGAGAGAGAGATGAGAATGAGAGAGAGCTTGGGACCATCTGTGTTTGTATTTTTTATTTTTATTTTTTACAGTATGCAAACATTAGGAAGACTTTGCTAAAAACGCAAGGCACTTCCTTGATCATCTAGCTGGATGATGTTACAAAGATCTCTATTAAAAGGGAGAGTGGACAAATTACAATTTCCCCTACTTTTAGCGATATAATCTGCTACCTTATTTGCTTCTCTATAACAATGTCTGAACTGAATATGATCAAAGAAATCTGAGAGTATGTTGATCTTCTCCACATGAAGCATAATTTCCCACTTGATATTACTGCTTTCTCTAATCGCCTTTATAACTTCCAAGTTGTCCCCTTCAATGATGATTTTTCGAAATCCTCTGGAGATAGCTTGTTGCATTTCTACTCAGATTGTAGAAGCCTCTGTTTGGAGAACTGAACCTTGTCTTGTCTCCTGATAAAAAATATCAATAATCCGACCATTGGAGTCTCTAATGACTCCCCCCACATGGCACCCGCCAATGGAATTAACCGAGTCATCCACATTAATTTTGAGGATAGCTCCTTATTGTTTGTTCCATATGTATTTGTATTATGAATGAGATACTAAAACATAAGTTCTCCTTTACATTTATTCCACTTCCTCGTATATCATGACCCAAACCTAACATCTAGCAAATCCCTTTTCATTCCATGTCCATCTCTAAAAAAAAAAAGGGTTAAAAAAATGGCATATTTTATTAGATAGAAGAAGTATAAGTTATGATATTGTGATAATAAAAAAAATGATGCTGATATATCTACTACCATACTATTTTTGTAATCTAATAACCGAATAATAGTTACATTAGATAAATCAGTATATTTTTAAGAAGTATTGAATGGATTTGTTATAAATGTATAAGATATTTTATCATTATCAATAAATGTTAAAAAAGACGAATGCTTGCATGTGGAGAAAAATTATTATTACACACAAATTAAATACTACTAACTAGTATTCGGTACCCGCACGGTTACGCGTCTTGTTAATAAATTATATTTTATTATATTAATTATATTAAAATGTTATCTTAAATTATTAACTAACGTGGCTCGCGAAAATAAAATCATATATAAATATATTATATTCAATTTGATCTAAAAGGTCAAATAATTGACTAAATATTATATAATTTTAGTGTTTTTTTATGATTTATATAATTTGATCTAAACTAACCACTTAACATATACATACGTTACTTTTAACAAAATTATATTTATAATTATATTTAATTGACTAAACCATGCAAATCATTATCCAAATAGATTTATAGGTTTACACGTTACTTTAAAAAAATTAATTATCTACATGATATTTTTATAAGTTGGTTAAACCTTATCAGATAGATTTATCTAAAATAATTGCCGGTATGAAGCACATGTACATATTAGATAGATTTATCTAAAACGATAATTTTTCTACCTAAATAAGATATAAGGCTAAATATTTATAAAAAAAAACTAATTAAGATATAAGGTTATATTGAACAGATTATAGATCTAAAAAGATAAGTTTTTTGTCTGATTATATTGACTTATTAATTGTTTTGGACCAAAAAGATAATACCATTTTAATTCAAAATATGACACGTATGAAAAAATAATCCCATTTTAATCCAGAAAATTCCATGGATGCGAAATCGCACCAGAACCCGTTTCAGACATCTGCTTTAGTATTCCCTCCGTCTCAAAATACATCTCTTTTTATTCCATCTATTTTTTTCAAAAATATATGTACTTATACTTATCACTATCATTTACGTAGACCAATTATAAATTACTTATCTTTGTGCTTGTGCATGTACTTGAAATCGAAAATACTTACTTGTACTTGAAATTGAAAACGCATTATAAATTATCTTTGTGCTTAATTTTTTTTTTCTAAATTCTTATCATCGAATTGAAAAAGTAAAATAAATTTACATATTAAAAATAATTTTTCTACCTAACTAAGATATAACCTATGTGACATTTTTCTGGATTAAAACGGTGTTATTTTTTATACATGTCATATTCTGAATTAAAATAGTGTTATCTTTTTTATTATTTGATCAACCCTATATCTATCCAATATTTGGTTCATTATTAATAACCCAATATATTTTTTCCATCTCAATTAATGGTCTTACCTATTTTTATAAATATTCAACTTTATGTTTTAATTAGTTAGAAAACTCGTTTATCTTTTAGATCAAATAATCTATCCAATATTTGGTCAATTATTCTACGTTTTAAATCAAAATTTTCTCATTGTAATTCTATCTTATATTAATACTACGTAATATATATATAAATATATATATATATATATATATATATATATATATATATATATATATATATATATATATATATATATATATATATACAGGTGTATTATATAAACTAGTTGTACTGCCCGCGATCTTCGCGGTTTTTTTTATATGACTTTTATTATTTATTTACAAATGGTATAAAATCATAAAAATTATATAAAATATTTTTCCGACTTTTTTATTTCATATCTATTATCAATTTATTATTGGTGATAATTTTTTTAAACGACTAACTTTAATCGGTAAAATATTATAAAATAAATACTTTCTTTCTCTTGCTCCACTTCATATATATATATACACTTTAATTTAATATTACACACATATATAAAATTAAATTATTGCTATAGAAAAATAAAGATATAATTATTGATCGACATGATATACGAATTTATTAAATTGAATAATCGTTTCCAAAAACATCCTTTTCCCTAATATCCTTAAGAAATCAATGGTAAGTGGTAACTCCCATCTTATAATTAATTGGCCGGTACAATGTCAAAGAAGCAATAATAGTTTGTTTTTTTTAAAATTATCTTACATAGTTTGTTTATAAGCTAATTATCAAAAAATAATAGCTAGATTTTGTACGTGACTAATTAAGATATAAAGTCAAAATATTTATATTAAAATGATAGATTTTGTAAATAAATAAGATATAAAGTTTAATATTTATATTAAAAATGATAGGTTTTGTAACCACTTAAGATATGATATTAAATATTTATATTAAAAATTAAATTTAATCTTCAATGAAAATAGACACATAGGATGACACGTGTATAAATAGATGATTGATGATGTAATCATCTGACGTGGCTTAAATATATTGGATCGTCATTAATTGACGTGTCAAATACCCGAATCAGCTTGCACCAGAGCACGACACGTAAGCGAATCGCACCAGAACCCGCCACATAAGATTTCCACGTCTCTGTTTTAGTATTATATATATTGATTTTAAATCCACCTTGATTCTAATATATTATATATTTTGTCCAGAATTGAATATTGGATGAATATTAATAGGGATCTTATTATAAATTTATTACGTGACATTTTATCCATAATAGTTGGTATATACATTTTCTGGATAAAAATCTATATAATGATTGTTTATTATATACTACGGTGCATTATATTTTTTTAGTATAATTTGACATCATGGATATTGATCAAAATTTGACGGAGTTCATAATATTAGATAAGATTATTCCATCTAAAAAGTTAAGTTTTCTACCCGATCAAGATATAAGGTTAGATATTTATGAAAAAATCTAATTAAGATATAAGGTTATATTGAATATATTATGTAAAAAGATAAGTTTTTAGCTAATTATATTGAATTATTAATTGATGTGACACATAAATATAATACCGTTTTAATCTAGAAAATGCCACGCAGGTGAAAATAATCCCGCTTTAATCCAGAAAATTCCGTGGCCGCGAGGTCACTCCATTGGTCTCTGTTTTAGTATTTTATATAGATAGATAAGGACGAAATTATTTTAAAATTTTATATACTTTTTATCATCATTTTAAAAACACAATAATATGAATGAGATGTGTTCAGCTTGCTTGAGTAGTGCAACTGCAATGGGCCAAACTGGAGCAAGGGTTAGTGGGATAAAGACATATGGGGCCAAAAGAAGGGTCCAAGCTGTTTCAAATGAAACAACAGCAACGGCTATATCAACAATCCTATCACACGTACTACATTGGTTCTAAAATATTATTTACTCGTATTTTTTAAGAATATAAAAATTACGGAGTATATATATTCACTATTTTTTTATAATTTAATAGTTATTAATAAAAAGTATAAAATTATTATAAAAAAATTAATAAAAAAGTATATATTAAAAAATATACACAGATAGTAAAATGACATGTTCAAAATGGATAGAGTATTATATTACACACACCAAGATATTTTTTTTTACCTATATCTAATTACTTAGCATTACACATGGAAGAAAGAAATGAGACTAAAATTACCCATTATTTTTATAAGGTAATGTTTTAGGTGGGGTTAGATCCGATTGGACCATCATTTACGGATGAACATGGGTACGTAGACTCGAGTTGACGAGAAGGTCTTGTGAAGGCGCGCCAGATGGAGGAGGCAAGCAATTCTATCAATAGTCGAGTTGTTCCCACAAAAGATGTGTGGCTTAAATGCACCCATCAAAGTGTTAGAGAAGGAATAAAGTGTGGGAAATTAACAACTCGATTTTCCACGTACAGCTCCACGGTTTGCAATTTCTTTTCCCACACCTTCTTTGAGAAACCAGAGCCTCTACAACTAGCGCAAATTTGTACTCATAATGGACACTACCATGAGCAACAACTAACCCATAGTGATTTCGGAAGATCAAGCCTGAAATTGCCACACCGGAAGGCAATTTATCATTTTTTTTATTAGGAAATAATTCGATGCCAGACAAATTTGGACCTCGATGGCCGACAAGTCGGCAGACGAAAACCGTCATAATGAAGACAAAATACAACGAAGGTGCAAGAAATAGGCACAAGCGCTCTACAAAGAGAAATCAAGCCTAACTTAACCGGACGACATGAGGACGTAGACGAACGAACAAATCCAAGTGCTACTAACAGCAACACCGTAGGTTAACGGTACATCAAGAGACCTGTGGACAGTGAAGACGAACCTCCAAGAAAACAGCCTTCCGAAAAGGCAATTTATCAAATTTGACTACACAAAGAGTGACATCTACAGTGTTCCTGTAACATTTTGCTTTTTATCCGGTAGTAAGAAAAGGCAGAGAAGATAGGATATATATTAGGATAGGGAATCAAATGTGTTTTTTATAATGAGCGAGCGATAGTGTCTTGTTTCTTCGAGCTCCAAGAGATGAGGTTGTTGCCAAGGAAGATGCAGTAGGCGCCAGTCGATCGCCTATCGACAGGGTCCCCAACCCAGTCAGAATCGGAGTAGGCATGGAGACGAAGTTCGCCTGTGGATGAGAGATGAAACTGCAAGGAGAAGGTGCCCTTGAGGAAGCGGAGAATCCTCTTTACAGCCTGCCAGTCATGAACACATGGATGGTGCATTGATTGACATTCCTTGTTGACCGCAAAGGCGATGTCATGCCTGGTGAATTAAAGGTATTGTAGGCTGCCAACAATACTCCGATACATCATAGGATCATGGAACTGTGTGCTTTCGGTGGGCAAGGAAAGTGCCATAGGAGTCGACACAACTGCAGCGTCCTGCATATTGGTTTTGGCTAATAAATCCTGAATATAACGAGACTGCGACAAGTGAAACCCTGTTGAATCCCGGAATACTTCAATGCCAAGGAAAAAATGCAGGGACCCCAAATCCTTAACTGGAAATCGCAAGGCTAATGCATCAATGAGGAGAGCCGACTGTCGGGCATCCGAAGAAATTACGAGAAGATCACCCACATACACTAGAACATAAACAAGGTAATCCGACTGGTGATAAATGAAAAGAGAGGTATCCGATCGAGAAGGAGAAAAACCAAGTGTGATAAGGACATCACTCAGTTTGGCGAACCAGGCCCTAGGCGCCTGTTTGAGACCGTAAAGGGATTTACGAAGCTTACAAATGTAGGTAGGAAAAAGAGAATGAGTGAAACCTTTGGGCTGTTGGATGTATACGTCCTCCGTTAGGTCCCCATGGAGAAAGGCGTTCTGAATATCAAGCTGCCAAACTGTCCAATGATGTGTAGCCGCAAGAGATAGAAGTAATCGAATGGTCGTGGGCTTAACTACGGGACTAAATGTCTCCGACTAATCAATGCCCTGAACTTGATTGAACCCTTGGGCAACTAATCGAGCCTTTCGACGCTCAATGTGACCCGTGGCTAGGCGTTTGGTTTTGAATACCCATTTAGTACCAAGGACATTGAAGGATGGATTGGGCGGGACAAGTGTCCATGTATTGGTGGCAAGAAGCGCATTGAATTCGGCAAGCATAGCCTGCTGCCATTCAGGGTACTTGGAGGCTTCTGTGTAGGAGGTTGGCTCATCGGGAACGGATGAAGAAAGGTGAGTATGGGAGCACTGAGGCGATGGCCACGGGATTGTACCATCCTGACGAACCAGGGGCTTTGTGATATTGTGTTTGGCTCGAGTCTGCATAGGATGAGTATTGGAGAGGGGAGGTGCCGGTGGCGTAGAGGGCAAAGTGGGGGAATTGGAAGCATGGGATATGTTTGACGGGGAAGGAGGAGGGTCCAAGAGGGAGGGGTTTGGATCAGGGGGAGTAGTGTTTGGGCTAGGTGGGAAGGGAGCCAAATGAGGATCAGGAGGAGAGATGGGCCCAAAGTGTTGATGTTGGACGGGCCTAAGTAAAGATAGATGAAGTATAAAAAATGCAGTAGGTGTGCAATCCGGGTCTTCTGAGGAGGGAAATCCACTCATATTAGAAAAGGGAAAAGTTTCTTCATGAAAAATGACATCACGAGACACATAGTAGCGAGAAGTTGTCCAATCAAAACAAATATAACCATGATGTTGGGAGCTATATCCGAGGAATATGGTTGGTGTGGATCGGAAGGAAAGCTTATGGGTGTTATAAGGGAGAAGGTTAGGAAAAGCAAGACACCCAAAAACTCGGAGAAAACCATAGTCGGGAGGATGATGATGAACGAGTTCAAAGGGAGATTGATGTTGGAGGACCGGAGTAGGGAGACGGTTTAGGAGATAAACGGATGTTTCAAACGCAAAATCCCAATAAGAGAGGGGAATAGAGGCATGTTTGAGCAAGGTGAGCCCCATGTCGACAATACGGCGATGTCGAGACTCGACGGTCCCATTTTGTGGATGAGAATAGGGACATGTGAGACGATGAGCAATGCCATTGTCTTGGAAGAAGGCACGAAGTGGCTTGAATTTAGAACCATTGTCCGTTTGGACACTTTTAATGGTTGTGGAAAATACATTGGTGAAGAACTTAGCAAAAATAATAAAGGTGGAGGACACATTAGATTTTGATGCAATGGGAAAGATCCAAATGTATTTTGAGTAGTCATCAACGATAGATAAATAAAACCGACAACCCTTCTCAGAGGTGTAATGAGCCGGACCCCAAACATCAACAAAAAGAAGTTCCAAAAGACGAGTGGATCTACTAGTGGAAGCCGGATGCGGAAGAGCATGAGCCTTGGCCCAACAGCAACTTTGACAAGGTTGTGTTGGGCGAGAGGAAGTGGGCTTCTTGATGGAGACAAGAATAGAGCGGGTTAGGGCGTCGGATGGGTGTCCAAGTCTGTGATGCCAACGAACAAAAGATGAGGAGTCAGTGGTGATAGCAAGAGCATGAGGATGCGACGACAAAGGCGAGACATCAATCGGCTGCTTGTAGAGGCCTCCCTCAACAGTTCCCTTGAGGAGGACGCAGTGAGTCTGCACATCCTTAATGAAAAAGCAATGAGAATGAAATTCAAAGAACACTTTATTATCAAGGTAAAATTGATGCACAGAAAGCAGATTTTTGGAAAGTGTAGGGCAATGAAGGAGACGAGAGAGAGAAAAGGTACGGTGGGGAGTAGAGAACTGAGCAGATCCTTGATTAACAATCGGAACCGAGGAGCCATCACCAAGGAGGACTTGTTCTGTTCCATTGTAAGGGAGTGAGTCTAATCGCAAGTTCAAGATATCCGGCGTATAGTGTCGATTCGCAACAGTATCAGGATACCAAGTGTTGGTGTAATGTGCTTGGAATGACTGTGGTGGCGGCGTTTGAAAAGCCTGATCAAATCGATGTCAGCAGGAGGCTGGGTGCCATGTGACCCCGTTTAAGGCAAAGTTGACAAATGGGTCGCGGGTCAGGTAGCCCATTGAAGGTCTGGGATCGAGGTGGAGGTTGGGACTGATTTGAAGGAGAGGAGGTGTTTACATTTGGTTCGTGGCCGCGGTACCATCGCGGCCCCAACGGATGGAACAAGATCTCTAAACTTTTGAGATTTAAAGAGACAAAAAGAGTTCCATTCGAAAGTTTAAACAATACAAATGTAATTCTGGACTTCGAGAACTTCTCCTTGTAAGTTGAGAGCTCCTCTTTCTACATTTTTTACATACAATAGTTGCTTAGTAATTATTAATTAACAAGCAATTCCTTGAGTTTTTGTGTAGTCTAACTCTATTTGACGACGATGTTTCTATCTTTTCTTTTGGGGCTTTACGATGAGCATACTCTGGGGTGATTAAACTCTAGATAACCTCATGTCACTTACTACCCCAATATGACTCACATCATCTTTAGAAGTTTGGCCATAAACAGTTAATCGAACCTAAAAATGCTTGTTTATGTGAGTTGTGACAAGTGTATGCTTTGTCATGGCCTTCTTTATGGAAGAACGTACATATACAATGATCCTTACTCGTAATGTTTACAAATGTTTTCCAGAAAAAGCTTGTCTTGGACCCCGAACAGAAGAATAATCACAGCCATCAGCGCACTCGAACACGAGCACTTGAACGGCTTTGGTTTGGTACTCTTAATCCTGATCATCGATCTACTTCTAATGGCTTCATTACATTCATAATGACATCCACCGTCGTCAATGTGGTTCAACCGGGCAAGGTCTTTTTGATCATCCATCAACATAAGAATAGTATGCATGTTGCACGGCAGGATTTTGAAGATCAACATCCATAACATTCATATACTTCATCTCATTTCGAATATTGGATCCCGGAGGTGCGAGTTTCTCATCGTTTTTGGCCTAATTGCATTCTCGACGTAGATGCTACATATGCGATTCAAATCCCAAATTGGATGGCAGCTTCTAACCCAATTTACGCGCTATATCTCCGTATTAGATAGGGTTGTAACATCTCATTGTAGCAAGTTGATCTCTTGATAGTGCTCCGATCAACCCTGTAACCCTGTTGGACTAATTCAATATTTAAAGAGGCTAATATTTGGGCTGATGTTAAAAGCCCAAAGTAGAAATGGAAATTATCTAGATTCTAGAATGATGTAGTATATGTATGGGAAAGGAAGTGTACGGTAGTGATGACTAGAGAATTCTAGTAAATTAGGGAGATGAGTAGCCTAGTAATTGTGTCTAGCAATAACTAGAATTCTCTAGCAAATTATAGAGAATGATGTTGGTGGCTAAACACCGACATAAGAGGCCTATAAATAGGCTTAATGTGTGTGTAAAGAAAGATACGCGAGTACAAGAAGAGTGGTGGGTGGTGAGCCTCCAAATTAAGGGTGTGAGTGAATCCTCACAAGTGTGAGTGAGTTGGTCATGAGTGGTGAGTGTTGGCGAGAGTTTTGTATCGTGTGAGAGTTGTACAAAATACTTTGTACATTAATACAAGGTCTCGTTTGTAAGGAGAGTTTGTCCATCCGACTCATACACGTAATCGAGTGTTAGCTATCCGGTTTTTCCCAACAAACCCAAACACGGAATACTAATTATAAGATTTCAAAGCAAAGACACAATTTTGCTTGTCATCTATTTTTTGTGGAACTAGTTTATATACTAAGATCTGTTTATTTATATTAATGAGACTCTTTGGTCTCTTCACATTCTCTCAACATCGGTCTTCGAACGTTCTTACGAAATATGACGAGTGGTTTGTATAGCACGCGCACGAGTCATCAATCTGGATTGAGGAAAAGTCAAGTTACTTTGTGACACAGCATCTTTAATCGTCATGGTCGTCGATCAGGAGTAGGGACTGTGTAGTATTTTTTGTAAAGAATGAAATGAAGTAAATCGGGAAATAAACAGTGAGATGAGGATATTGGTGACATGAGATTCTCAACATAATCTGATCACTTTTTAATTAATTAATTATCAGTCATGTTATTTTTATCTTCTTCGACCAAAACACAACATCGCATCTAGCCTTCTGTTATGTCAATCAACCCTACACACTACACAACACACACTGATCGACTCACAACTTTATTTGTTTTTTTTTTTGAAATTATTTAGCCAAATGTCCATTTTAACAACCTCATTTTGTAAAATGTCCAATTAAAAAGAGTTTTTGCTAAATGTCCTAAATATTTTTGAAAACCCCATACTACCCTTGCCCTTATATTTCAACCCTTTCTCCCCAATTGCAATAGGTCAGATCTGGTAAAGCGCTTCTTCCACCATCTCTCTGGGCAATTCACCGCTGCACCACCTCTGCTGCCGGATCCGAGCTCCAATGGCGCCAGATCCGGCCCCAACGCCACTACCTGTCAACGTCGGATGCCGCCACCGTCCTTCCTCCTTCCTCCTGGTCTCGTATCCCCGCGCTCTCGTCGTTGCCGCCTCGAATCTGCGAATTGTCGTTGCTGGAATTGCGACTCCTCGCTCGCTCTCCTTGCGACTCTCGCCGTTGTATGCGTTCCTCATCATCGTCGTCGTATCCGTACATTCCAGTGTCGGCGGCTTGCAATCCACTGTCGAAATCAGATCCCCGGCGGCTTGCAATCCCTCGACAGATAGGAGTGGTGACAACGGCTGCTATGTGCCGATCTCGAGCTCGAATTGTTCATGGTTGTCATCTGTTCTTCTCTTTGCTTTGGATTGTGCGAATTCGGCGCTCCAATGGCTGAAGAAAGTCGGTAAAGAGATCCTTCCTCCTCTCAGCTTCGATTCAGTCTTCTGGGAGGTTGATGACAGAAGAGGAAGATGATCAAAGGTACACGCGGTTTCTTTGATTCTTGAATCAGATGCCACCATTCAAAACCAGTATTGATAGTTTGAACTGCGTTTGTTTCCCTTATAGGCCTTCTGGCCGTAGATTTAATTTGATGACAAACTGTCTTTTGTTTTCTTTAGATTTAATTTGATGACAGTAGATTTATAGGGGAGTACTGTGTGATTGCAAATTGCAAATTAAAATTTGTTTTGGCAATTTAATTTGATGACAGTAGATTTAATTTGCAATTTCTACAACTTGTTCACTGGTGATTCCTTGAGAGTGGACACCCCTCCTCGATAGCAAGGCGTGCCAGTTAACTCTAAATTCAACTTTCAAGTGGCTGGGTAGTTTTTGGCTTCGGCTATGATCCTTGTGGCGACGATTACAAGATCATGGTGGTATGCAAGAATGCTGGCGGAAAGAAGGGTGTCGGCATGGTTCAGAATGAGGCCAACAGTCTTTATTGGTTTTATAGCTTTAGAGAGTCTGTTTGGAAGCCCCTCAAAGGCTTCCCTTATGCAGCCTATCATTGGTTGAAAGATAAACTTCAAGCTTTGTCGTTTAATGGATTCCTTCATTGGGTTGCTAAGAGACTAGAAATGGAGAGCAAGCAGCTCGCGATTGTTACTTATGATCTGTATAGATGTAAGTTTGGGGAAATGTTGGTGTCACCAAAACAGTGTCACCATCTTTGGTGACATTGACCTTGTAAAAAAATATGAAAAAAGTTCTGTCACTACTTAAAAGGGTATAAACGGGACACTATTGGTGTGAATATCTCTGGTGACAACTCTAAGTTTAATTTGATGACAGTATTGATGACACTATATTTCTTGTATTGGGGTCTTCGTTTGGTGACAACATTGGTGACATTGGAATTTGACCTATGTAATGACATAACTGAACACCAAATTTGTTTTGTCTTAGCATAAAATAAGTTTATCATAATTTCCTGTTATATTCGGTGACACTCGGTGACACGTGTTTTATTATGTGTTTGTCAATGACACAATTTTAAAATTGATTAGTGCCACCGAACAAAATTGTAAAAAAAGTTGTCACCAATAGTGTTTTAAGGGTGATGACAGTGATCTTGTAAAAATTATAACAAAAAAAAATTGTCACCATCAATGATGATACCGATAAGGTTGGTGACAATGTTATCGAAAAAAAATATTAGTATATATACTTGTGATGACACTGTTTTTGTGTTGGTGACATCATTATTAACACACTTAGTCATTCATCTATTAATGAAGTACTATTTTCCTTTGGTGACAGTAGTGTTTACATTTTTTTTATTGTGGTGACGGTGCTAATAACATTTTTCTTTGTCCTAGAGTTTTCATTTGGTGACAATATTTATTACATTTTTAATTTTGTTTATTGTGGTGACACTACTAATCTATTAACGAAGTACTATTTTCCTTTGGTGACAACAGTGTAATTGAGCTCTATGAGGATTTTATTCTACTGTAATGATTTGGAAAAACAAGGTACATTATTGTACACACATGCTCCTTGTTTTTTTTATGATGAACCATTAATAGTCAAAGGTGTCACCACAATGATAAGGGTGGTGACAGAGGTAACAACGATAAGGTTGGTGACATCGATAAGGACAGTGACAGTGTAAAGGGTGGTGACAGTGAAGGGGTGGTGACAACGACAAGGGCAGTGATAGCGATAAGGTTGGGGGTGACAACAATAAGGGTAGTGACATCGATAAGGGTCGTGGTGACAACGATAGGGGTGGTGACAGTGACAACGATAGGGATGGTGACAACGATAAGGGTGGTGGTGACAACGATAGGGGTGGTGGTGATAGCGATAGGGGTGGTGACAGCAATACGGGTGGTGGTGACAGTGATACGGGTGGTGGTGACAACGATATGAGTGGTGGTGACAGCGATAAGGGTGGTGACAACAATATGGGTGGTGGTGACAGTGATAGGGGTGGTGGTGACAGCGATAGGAGTGGTGGTGACAGTGATAGGAGTGGTGACAGCGATAGAGGTGGTGACAGCAATAAGGGTGGTGATAGCAATATGGGTGGTGGTGACAGTGATAGGGGTGGTGGTGACACTACTAATAACACTTTCCTTTATCCTAGGTTTTTTTTCTTTTGGTGACAGTACTGATTTAATTTTTTTATTTATTTTGGTGACACTCCTAGTAACATTTTCCCTTGTCCTATGATTTTTTTTCTTTTGGTGACAGTCGTTGTTACTTTTTTTTTAAATTGTGGTGACACTATTAATAACACTTACTTTTGTCCTGAGTTTTTCCTTTGGTGACAACAGCGGTGACATTATTTTTCCTTGGTGACACCACTATTTAAAGAGTTATAAATGGGACACTACTGGTGTGAATATCTCTGGTGTCAGTTCCAAATTTTGATTTGATGAGACTGCTGGTGACACTGTTTTTTCTTTTCCTAGTCTTCATTTAGTGACAACAGTGATTATACTTTTTTTTTATGATGGTGACAGTTATATTTGAATTTTTTCATGACTTACATTGAACACCACATGTTCTTTTGGTTAGCATTTGCCCATATAAGGTTTTTTTCTCTCTTTATCATAGAATTTTCCTCTGGTGACAGTAGTGGGTTCACTACTTTTGTTGTGGTGATACCACTAATAACACTTTAGAAGTGACTAAATCCGCTGATGAAAAATTATCACCAAAAAAATTGTAAAACAAATTATCATATGTAAAAAAAATTATAACCATATACAAATGTCACCAATAGTAAAAGTCAACAATTCCCACAGTTACAAAACCATAGCTAATAAAAGTTCAACACAACCATCCCATTGATTACACATTACACTGGCCAAGTAATTAATATATAAATAAAGCAAGTAATTGCTTGAAAATTTATATATATTATATCAATAACAGACCACGCATAATAGGCAAGAGGAAATAAATTCAAGCTCACTTCAACGTTGGTACAGACAGCTCACACATCCGGCCCCTTGCAACAAAATGGATGCAGTCTCCATCCGCCTCCCATCCCAACCGAGCCCACACATCATTGATTAATCTGGTTGATACAATTCGTCGTTAGTGGAAGAATCCACCTCCTCCTCATCCCTTTCGGCATCCAACTCAAACAATCCGGCTGGAAGAGCAGCTGCACACCATGTCCCATTCAATCGAAACTTCTTCAATCAGCATCAAATTCGATCCAAATTCAATCGCTCGACCTCGACGGCTGTGTTGTTGAGCTCTCGGCCGCGTGCTGCCACTCTCCGAAGCAGCCGGTGCACGATCTCGCTTCGATCCTCCTCCCGTCCTCCGGCAGCGCCACTATCATCGCCGTTGCACCTCCTCCCGTATCCGAATTCCGTTGCCAGGGAATCCGTCCTCATCGACCAAAATCCATTCCCAAGGCAGCGATCGCCGACAACACACGACGAATCTCGATCTCATCGTCTTCTTCCACAATCCAGGACGAGAACGACCCGAGCGGCAATCTGAGGCCTCCTCCATGGATCTACATGGACGGTGAGTTGTAGAATTTCACATCTACGGTTCTCCCTCCTCACGCAGTGATCTCCGAGTAGCAGGCGATGCAAATTCAGAAGGAGAAGGGGAAGAAAAAAAAGGGGATTATAGAGCAAGGGCAAAAGAGTTATTATAGGACATTTTGCAAAAGTCCTTATAAATGAACATTTTGCAAAATAACTCCCATATTTTGGACAGTTACCAAAAAAATCCTTTTTTTTTTTTGGGTAAATTACTTTTTTAGTCTCTAATTTGTTACTCTTATTAACACAACTTGATTCCTCTCGAGGTTAACGGATTGACATATAAATTAAGATATTTTAAGATAATACAAAACATAAGCATAAAAAAAAAAGCCAATACATAGAAGATTAAGATCAACATATAAAAACAAGCTAGGTCGGGTGTGCACCTCGTTGGGACGCAAAAGTCCTCATTTTACACCTCTTCAAAGACAGTAAGGATCCACTATGCCGGATTTTTTTTTTTATTAGGAAATAATTCGAGGCAAGATAAACCTGGACCTCGATGGCCGACAAGTCGGCAGACGGAAACCGTCAAAAAGAGACAAAATACAACAAAGGTGCAAGAGACAAGCACAGAGCTCTACAAAGAGAAACAAGCCCCACTAAACCGGACGAGATGCGGACGTAGACGAACGAACGAAGCCAAGCGTTACCCACGGCAACACCGCAGGCCAGCGGTACATCAGGAAACACCTGTGGGCAGTGAAGACGAACCTCCAAGGAAGCAACATTCCGGGAAAAGGAGATGCCTCGATACACACTGCCACGACCCCAGCCTGACCCGACTCCGAACAGCCAGAACCCCATCAACCGAAGAAGAAAAGCTAATCCCCTCAAACCGCAGAGCAACACCGCCGGAATCGAAAACGCACCAGAAACCAAGACGGGGGTAAACTAACCCAAAACGGGGATTATTTATATATATAAACATATATATAGATATACCATAATATTACAAATATAATTACTAATATGAAAACGTCCTATGTCTAGTGAAAAGCAAAAGGGCCAGGGAGACACAACTTGGGGCCCAAGCTAAGTCCGAAGTAAGCCCGAAACACAGCTTGGAGTCCAAGCCAAACCCGGAGCAAGCCCGACCCTTCTCGGTTGAATAACGCACTCCGAATTGACCTTTTTTTTTTAATTCAATGGCAACTTTGGGCCCAAGAGATGCCTTGAGCCCAAAGGAGAGAAGTGAGGCCCGTAGTAACAAAGGGAGGCACTTGCAATGCTTGCAACTACAGAAGAGCACGAAAGATCGAGGGGCTAAACCTACACCCCGGCGGCCGGCGGCCACAACCTAGGAGATGGGTGAAGGGGCAAGACACCGGAGAGGGAGAGCACAGCACCGGCGCCGAGGAAACGCAGTCCGGCAGCGGGCGGTTGGCATCAGGAATATGACGCCGAGAGAGGAGCAAGGTTCGCAAATCGAGACCTTGGGGCCGAGATCTGCAGGCCAGAGGAGGAGGGAGCGAGCAGAGCGTGTCCCACCACCAAAAGAGCCCGGAGATGGGTTCGAATCGATCAGAGAGAGAACGAAACGGAGGTGATGGTTAGCTCCAAACCGAAATCGGGACCGGAGATCAACCGAAAATCCAAAATCAAATGGAGAAACGGGGGATGACAAATCTCCAAATCAAAGCCAAGGGAGGCTCATGGAGGCAGGGGGAAAGCGAGAGGGTGAACAACACACCCGGGGAGGAGACGGGGTGGCCGGTGTGGTGCTGGCGAGGCGGAGGTTTCAGGGGCTGAGCGCAGTGGTACAAAACTCATGAAAGGTGGCCGGATCCGAGGAATTGGTGAACGGATCCGAAGTATTTCACGCCGAGGAAGCGAGCTAGTGGCTCCCGGAGGAGATTTAGGGCTCCCGAAGGATGGGGGAGTGAATTTCAGGGGATTGTCCCTTGTGGGACACAGGATCCCACCCGCTTCAAAGAACGCTACAATGGCGAGTTTTTTTTTTCATCATTGGACCATTCCCTATTTGCCATGGTGAAGTATATATGGTTCAACTATATATTGCAAGTTATTTTTTATATACTTATGTAAAAATATATTAGAAATTTCATAAAATGATTGCTTACTCTAATGATAAAGATGTATTTTTTTCCTCTCGCAGAAAGATTAAGGGTTCAAATTCTATGCTTAAATATGAATTGAGTCTGTTTTTATTTGCCTAATTCGAGTAATTTGCAAGCATAGAAGTATATAAACTATTTCATATTAAACCAATTTCAATACAAGAATTTTTCACCCAATTTTTTCGTTCAATTTTTCAATGTGGTCCCGGATCATTAATGTCTAAATATCATTTTGAAAACAAAAACGCATTTCTAGTACAAATTGGATTATATGATTAATTTACTCATGTAATTTGCACTCAAAATTGGTGTTTTTATATAAAAAAAATACATTAAACATTTAATGGTATGACACAACGTCATTCAAATTTTGAAACTTCAATTGCCACATCAAAAAATTTACCAAAAAATTAGTGGAATTTTTTTTCTGTATCAATATTGGTTCAAAACTAATACTTCATATTATTTTTGATTGTTTTTTTATATAATTGCTAAAAAAATTTTGTTGAAATGTGGTTGTACATTGGAAAATATTAAGATGTCTTGAACAACATATAAGCTTGCAATATTATTCTTCTCATTGTCAATTGGTTTTGAGATGGAACTTTATTAGGTTTATTTGTTGTTCGTGTCTCTCGTATGTGAGCCCACACACGACCTACCTCCGGCAATTTGACCACATGGGGCCTAGTTGAATTTAACATGGTATTATAGACATGTTGTGAGCTATGGTTTCCATTTGAGTGCATGTTGGCAAGTGTAACTTGGCTAAGCAGTTAAACTTGAGGAGGCATGTTAGAATATGGTTGTTCTCACATTAGAAAATAATTAGATGTCTTGAACAATATATAAGTTTGGCAGGCTATCCCAGTCATTTGTGGGATTATCAATTAGTTTTAAGATAGAACACATTGGGTTTTTTGTGTTGTTCATATCTCCTATATCCATATATGGACCCTAGCCCACCCCATTTTAAAAAAAAAAGGTTAAAAAGAAAGAAAAAACCAACGAAAATTATCTATTTATTTATCAAAATAAGGGTTTTTATTAAGGTATTCATGATGTACCGCTGGTCAGCGGTGTCATTGCTTGGCTCCAATTTTGTCTTCGATGTCCTCGTCTTTGTAGGATTAGGCTCGTTTGTTCTTCTGACGTTATTTGTTTGCCGCATTTGTATTGCACCGTTTTATCTTATGATTGTATGTTTGACGGTTCGCCGTCTGCCAACTCTATCGGTCTCTTGATGAACTAAGTATGTATGATCTTCGAATTATTACCTAATAAAAAAAATAAAGAATTTATTAATGAAATTTAAGCGTGTGAAAATTTTAGTCTATTTAACTCATCCAAATTTTCATTTTTGGTTTCCTATCTACCTACGTGTGAATCCACATAGGAACTTATTCAAACATAGACCTGTCAAAACATAACCCGACCCGGTGACCCGACCCGACCGACCCGAAAAATTTCCGACCCGAACCCGAAAAACCCGAAATTTTTCGGGTAATCTGGGTTTCGACCCGTTGACCCGATTGACCCGGTAATTTTGACCCGATTTACCCGATTGACCCGATGACCCGATTGACCCGGTTGATTTATAATTATATATAATTATTTTTTTATATATAATTAAAATTTATCACAAAATTATCAAATAATGATTTTTTTAATTTAAAAAAGAAAAATTTGACAAACCCGAAATCGACCAGAACCCGACCCGAAACCCGATCAAACTCGAGTTCGAGTCAACCCGAAAAACCCGAAACCCGTTTTACCCGAGACCCGTTTTACCCGAAACCCGAAGTGACCGGACCCGAACCCGACTCGAATGACCCGTTTGACAGGTGTATTTAAACATGTTGACTGATTGGATCCAACCGAGTTTAACAAATTTCACATATTAAAATGGTGAATAATTGTTATTGAAATAGTGTGGAGTAAGGACAATGAGCATAGGCCATCGCAATTGACGATGTTGGCCACTCCAAAGTCCAAAGTGAAAGTGGGCCGCACGTGTCAATTCAGTTTTCAGAGCAATGTTATGGAGATCCAAGATGGATAAAATTTGCAAACTTTATTTCCACTTTGCAACCGAATTTCATCCCTTCTTTCCTCTCCCAATGTAAATTTGCAAACTTTATTTCCAAAGTTAGAGTATGCATTGTATACAAATATTATTCGGTAAAATTTAAAATATTATTTGGTAAAATATGAGTATTATTTAGGGGAATGTGAAACATTATTTGGTGAAATTTGAAATATTTCGTATAAATTGTAAGTATTGTTTAGGAAATTGATGTTTTTTTATTTGAAATGGATGAATAAAAAAACTAAACATTATTCGGTAGAATGTTACAAATTATTCAGTGGAATTGGAACGTTTTTATCTGAACTGAACGTTATTTGAAATGGATGAGTAAAAAAACTAAACATTATTCGGTAGAATGTTACAAATTATTCAATGGAATTGAGACATTTTCATCTGAACTAAACGGGAAAAAAAACATAATAGTATTCGGTAGAATTAATGTTTCACATTTCACCGAATAATGCTTCAAATTTTACCGAATAATGTTTCATATTTCACCGAATAATATTTGTGCACAAGGTACACTCTAAGGGGTGTGCACACCCGAACCACACCCTATATGTGTGTGTGTGTGTTGGGGGGAGGGGGGGGGGGGGGACGGGATTTGCGGGATTGGAACAGATCGTCTAGCGTCCCGTCTCGCATAATTTTTAAGGGACGGAACCGGAATGGCCCCGTAACAGGACCATAATTTGCGGGATTTGTACCCATCCCTAATTGTAACAGTAGGGAGTTTTGTGTTGTTTGTTTGATTGTTTTTATTTGTGACAATATTTTTGTTTGTCGGTTTAGCGACCTTTAAAAAATTAGACATATATCTGATCTAGAATTATTTATTTATATAAAAAAAAATTTGGGAGTTTTTATGTAACTTAATTAACTGTCAAAATTTGTATTTCTCGCTACTTAAAAAGAGTCGGTACATCCTTATCCTTATTTACTGGAGCAGGATCCTCTGGTCCATTTCGTGGTCCCTTTGGTGGTCCATAAAATTATTTCGGATATAAATAAATATTAAAAAAAAATTTAAAAAAATATTTTTAGATTCTTTACCCTTATATTGATATGTATATAAAATTTTATTATGAAGATTCATGATTTAAAATATAATAAAAATTAGTTTCTAAAATAATCGGTATTTTAAGTATCTGTATTTTAAAACATGAATTTTCATAATAAAATTTTATAAACATATTAATATAAAGGTATAGAATCTAAAACTATTTTTAATTTTTTTTTTAATATTTATTTATATTCAAATAATTTTGTGGACCGCCAAAGGAACCATCTGTTATGGCCTTAGTTCACTTGTAAGCCTTGAGACAAGACTCTATAGGAGGAGAGCATTGTTATGGCTCGGTTGAGATGATCTATAAAAATAGATCTTTGTAGCTCGAGGAAAGGGGCATCAATAGAGAAATCAAAATACTTCCTCTCAAATTCTATCTCCTAGCCTTGTAACTCTACCTCTCTTTTCTATTTCTCATCTCTCTATCTCTTCTATTCTCTCATCCCCTTTCTCAATTCATTCTGTATAACCAAGATTAGTAGCAAGCAATGGAGATGGTCCTGACAGGATTCAACCTCTTGTCATTGTAGGGCTATAACACCATCGAAGTGGACCGGAGGATCCACATCGTTATTTACTCATTTACCTTCTTGTTCAACCAAAATATTTCTGAGTATACAAGTTGTATTCAATTATTCATTAAACAAAAAAAAGTTCTATTCAATTATACTAGCTTGCACGAGTACGTCACATAAATTCTACTCCCTCCGTTTCCTTTTAAATGACTTTTTCAAGTAAAGCACGTAGTTTTAGAACGATAAAAACTATATTAAATATTAATATTTTAATAATTTTTTTTAATAACATTATACTTATCACCAAAAAGTATGAGGTTATTGAAAAAAATTAATTAAAAAATTATTATTTTATATAGTTTTTTACACCTTAAACAACGTGCGTGAATAGTAAAAAGACAATTAAAAGGAAACGGAGGGAGTATTAAATTATTATGATCCAATCGAGTTTGAAATATATTTGCACGATAACTTCACTTATATTGGTGGGAATTATTATGTATGGGAAATTGAAGCAAAACATTAAATTCTATTAAGTGGAGGATGTTTCACTTATTTTCATGCACCAACAATTGATCGACTTTTGCGTGCAAAATATACTCTGTTAATGTTATGATACATAATGCAATATTTAATCCTGTAGCCCTAAAACCTTATAACATAATATTGGTTCTTTGATATTGATAGATTACATAGGTCTCCTCATGTATAGTGGGCTCAAAGCCCATTAAGGTCCAATACCTTTGTAACCTATATATATGATTATCAATGAATGGAAACCCTCAAGGGGGACTTTACATCAATTCTATCATTCTACATGGTATCACAGCCTTTTCTTCCTAACGGAACCCTAATTTGATCCTTCCACCCCCACCCCTCTTTTTCCGCCGCCGGCGTCGTCCCCTCGCCTCACCGGCTTCGACGCCCTCCTACTCCCCGTCCTGCCTTGCCGCCGCTCCACCGTTGTTAATTTGTTAATTAGTTAGCAAATTAGCTTCACCAATCACCGCGGCCGCCATCCCCCATAACCTCTCTCACGCCTTTACTTCTTTTCTTTTTCCCAAAAAAAAAAAAAAAAAAAAAAATTACCATGCCCTTCTACGATTGCCAACGACCTCTCGTTGGGATCATCGCCCCTCCAAAGTCTCCGCACCAACATCACGCCTTCTCCTCTATGCAACCGACATCTTCAGACTCTCTGCAACCGATATCTTCAGATTCTTCTTGGTACATGGACACTGGTGCCACCTCCCACATGACGAACTCCTCAGGTAACCTCTCATCTATTTCTTTTAAGGGCCCTGCCCACTCTATTATCGTCGGAAATGGTGGTCGTCTTGCCACTTCGGGGATTGGCCACGCCATATTACAGACCCCAACCCACCCACTACACCTCAACAATGTCCTTATTGCCCCAAAGATTGTCAAAAACCTTATCTCTGTCCGTCGGTTCACTACTGACAACAACGTTTCCCTTACGTTTGATCCCTATGGTTTCTCTGTGAACGATCTTACTACGGGGGTTACTCGCATGAGATGTAATAGCACCGGGGAGCTCTACCCTGTCACACCACCTCCTGCGTCCAGTCAGTCATGCCTAGTCGCCCTCTCGGCATCATCGTCCAGCCTGTGGCATGCACGCCTGGGCCATCCCAGTGCTGCCGTTCTAGATGTCCTCCGTTCCCAGAGTCTTGTCACCTGTACTAAAGACCCACGTTCTGGTTTATGCTCTTCCTGCCAACTAGGCAAACATGCCAGACTGCCGTTCCAACGGTCTTTAACCTCTACCCTTGCTCCCTTTGATATCATTCATAGTGACATTTGGACCTCTCCTGTGCCTAGCAAGGAAGGTCACAAGTACTACCTCTTATTTCTTGATGATTACACTCATTACTTATGGGTCTTCCCGTTGCATTTCAAGTCCCAAGTGTTTCCTGTCTTTGCCAGATTCCATACCTACATCAAAACACAGTTTCACATATCCATTAAATGTTTCCAATGTGACAATGGTCGTGAATTTGACAATAAAGACTTTCACTCTTTCTTTGCCGCAAACGGGATCTCCTATCGCTTGTCTTGCCCTTATACTTCTCAGCAGAATGGCAAGGCTGAACGAATCATCAGAACCATTACCAACATGATGCGCTCTCTCCTCTTCCACGCATCTATTCCCCTTTCCGGTTGGCCTCACGCCTTAACAACCACATGCTATCTCCTCAACATTCTACCTTCCACTACCCTCCAACATCGCTCGCCTAGTCAGGCCCTCTACTACACTTTGCCTAGGTATGATCACCTTCGTACCTTCGGGTGCTTGTGCTTCCCAAACCAGTCCTCCACCGCCCCACACAAGCTTCACCCGCGCTCCACCCCTTGTGTCTTCCTAGGCTATCCGTCTGATCATCGCGGTTACCTCTGCCTCGATATCAAGACCCATAAGCTCATTGTGTCTCGTCATGTAACCTTTGATGAGTCTCGCTTCCCCTTTGCTTCTCCTCTCCTCCCCTCTCCTACACCTCATGTGTCTCAATCTGAGTCGGAGTCTTCCTTCCCTCATTTCTTTCTTCCCCAGAGCGCTCCCGGTGCTCCTGCGTCTCCCCCTCCCCCACCCCCACCACCCCCCACCACCAGACCACACACCCGCAGCGTCTCTGGTATCTTCCGACCCCGTCAGATCGTATCCATGACCACCGCTCATCACCCCGCTATCCACCTCCCATCACCCCGCCAAGCAGCATCCCGTCACCTACGTGCGGCACCCGCAGCAGGGCATGCGGCGCCCGCCGCATGTACAAATGCTGCGCCCGCAGCCTTAAACCCTTCCCTGGCGGCGCCCGCCGCAGGTCATGCGGCGCCCGCCGCATATACAAATGCTGCGCCCGCAGCTTTACACCCCTCCCTGGCGGCGGCCGCCGCAACCCTCGCCGCCTTTGATCTGCCCGCCGCCTCTTCCCCTTGTTTAGCCCCTCTTGCCCCCGTCCTTCCCGACTCCCATTCACCCTCTGCCCCCACCCAGACCTCCCTCTCCCCCGTTCCCACCTCCCACAAAACAGCCCTCCTCGACCCGAATTGGCAGACGGCTATGCTCGACGAATACAGGGCCCTTACGAAGAATGGTACTTGGGTTCTTGTTCCTCGCCCTCCTGCGGCGAACGTCATTCGCTGTATGTGGCTTTTTCGTCACAAGTTCCGCTCTGATGGGACGTTGGAGCGCTACAAAGCACGTCTCGTGGTCAACGGTCGATCTCAGCAAGTAGGTATCGATTGTGATGAGACCTTCAGCCCCGTGGTCAAGCCTGCCACTATCCGAGTGGTGTTAAGCTTAGCTCTGTCGCGCAACTGGGCCATTCATCAGCTGGATGTCAAGAATGCGTTTCTTCATGGTCATCTGAATGAGACAGTCTATATGTTTCAGCCGCCGGGGTTTGCTGATGCTGATCGTCCCAAGCACGTTTGTCTCCTTAAGCGCTCTCTGTATGGTCTAAAACAGGCTCCGCGGGCTTGGTTCCAGCGCTTTGCTTCACATCTGCTACGCTTAGGCTTCATCGGCAGCCGCTCAGATTCGTCTCTGTTCATCTATCGCAGAGGCTCTGACATGGCCTTCCTATTACTATATGTCGACGACATCATTCTCACCGCCTCTTCTGATTCTCTTCGGACGTCCATTATTTCGCAGTTGAGTGCGGAGTTCGCCATGTCTGATCTGGGTGAGTTGTCCTACTTCTTGGGCGTTGCTGTTCAGCGTCATGCTTCTGGTCTGTTTCTCTCACAAAGTAAGTATGCTGCTGAGATTGTTGCTCGGGCTAAGATGGTCAACTGTAATCCAGTCGCCACCCCTGTCGATACATCCAACAAGCTCAGTGCTCATTCTGGTCCTTTGGTTGATGATCCGACATTGTACAGGAGCCTCGCTAGTGCTCTTCAGTATCTCACTTTCACCAGGCCTGACATCAGTTACGCCGTTCAGCAGGTCTGCTTGTTCATGCATGCCCCCAGGGAACCACACTTTCAGGCCTTGAAGCGGATCATTCGGTACATCAGCGGCACCCTCGAGCTCGGCACCACGATCACTCCTTCCGCTAAGCTTGATCTTGTTGCTTACACTGATGCGGATTGGGGTGGTTGTCCTGACACACGTCGTTCTACGTCTGGTTACTGTGTCTTCCTCAACGACACCCTTGTGTCGTGGTCAGCTAAGCGTCAGTCTGTCGTGTCTCGTTCCAGCGCTGAAGCGGAATATAGAGGTGTTGCCAACGTTGTCTCCGAGTGCTCTTGGCTTCGCAATCTCCTGCTTGAGCTCCGTTGCCCTCTTATGAAGGCCACTCTGGTCTACACTGACAACATCTCCGCCGTCTATCTAGCTAGCAACCCGGTCCAGCATCAACGCACGAAGCACATTGAGCTTGATCTCGACTTCGTCAGGGACAAGGTTGCCATTGGACATGTCCGCGTTCTACATGTCCCGTCCTCTTATCAGTACGCTGATATATTCACCAAGGGTTTACCTAGACAGTTGTTCATTGATTTTCGTTCCAGTCTCACTGCACGACCCCCTCCAGTTTCGACTGCGGGGGTTTGATAGATTACATAGGTCTCCTCATTTATAGTGGGCTCAAAGCCCATTAAGGTCCAATACCTTTGTAACCTATATATATGATTATCAATGAATGGAAACCCTCAAGGGGGATTTTACATCAATTCTATCATTCTACAGATATATACACACACATTAATATCTTTGATTTTTAAAGTAATCTATTACTATAATGTTCCAACTCCTGGTATTCTCCTCCATTATTCCTTGTAATATTTGTCTTTCATTATTTATGTATTGTATTTTAAATTAAAATTTACTATAAGATATTAAGTTTCAATTGCCCTTTGCCCTTTTTTTTTCCTGATATCGACCTTTGGTATAAATCTTGAACACGTGACTCAACTAGTAAGAGTCATGCACCATACAAATTAACTTGTGCTAACCAGTTAGTCTCAATGTTAAGAAACAAGGTAAATTTTGACGTTTTCATCCAAGCGAATGAGTGAAGGAAGGGATGATATCGAACCCGGAACTCCCATTACCCCCTCCCCCTTACTACTAAGCCACCCTTATTTGAACCAGTGCAATATCTTGTTGTTAGGACATGGCCATATAAATACTTGTAATTGGTGTTGAACAAACTATTCTTGATCAATCAAACAGTTACCTCACATACACACTCTCTCTCTCTCTCGTTCTAAATATGTTAGGGGTGATCAGCACAAGGTCCTAACAAGTGGTATCAGCTAGCTTGATATCTTCGGCAATGGCGGAAGGGACACGACACAAGGCAACCAAAAAATGGACTCGCAACTCCTTCAACTTCAACAATTTTCGACAAAGACGCACGAGACATTGATGGCGGCAATCAAGAAACAATAAGCAGTTCAGGGATCATCAATAAGAGATTTATGACATCAAGAGGATGACGGAGGATTTCCAGTCGCAGATTACGGATTGGATGAAGTTGTTCATTCCAAAAGGGCCTAACCAACCCAATCTTGGACGACCAGGCTTCGAGTAGCAGGAGAAAACTCCACCATTGGCGAATCGCGAGCGCGAGATCCTGGAAGAAGCAAATGCGTACAGACCTCCACCGATAAGGAATGATGGATTCCTCAACAATCAAAATTGATTCCCCAAAGTCGATTTCCCTCAATTCGACGGCAAGAAGCCGAGGAGCTGGGTTCGGAAGTGCGAAAAATACTTTTACCTTTTCGGAATCCAGGAGCACCAGAAAGTCGAATTGGCGGCAATGTATATGCAATATCGAGTTGATACATGGGTTCAAGGGTTCTTGATGCAACAAAAAGGGATTCGTTGGAAAGAAATGAGTGAAGCATTGTGTATCAGATTCGGGAAAAGGCAGGGGGTAGAAATCATCGAAGAATTCAACAAGTTGAATCAGATCGGCGAATTGGAGGATTATAATGAACGATTCGAGGACTTGCGTTCCGGGATGCTCTCCTACAATCCTGACCTTCCGGAGAGCTATTTTTGTCACCGGTTACATAAGCGGATTGAAGGAAGAAATTTAACCCTTGGTCAAATTGGGTCGCCCTTGAGATCTTGCTGAGTGCTTGGAATTGGCTTGTCGGAGTATCCGGGCATAGAAGACAAGTGTGGGTCACAGACCATGTGTAGCAACAAAACGCAGCGTTCTAAGCCTGCGTGCTTGTCACGTGCGTCTCACCTGTATTTGTAACAGATTCTGGCGCTCATTTTCAATTCAATCAAGCAAAACTTTTGTCTTCTTCCTCTCGCTCTCTCTTTGGTTTTCTCCCTTCGAATCATGGTTTCCAACATGGTATCAGAGCAACCCTAGCTCTTCTCGTTTTTCCTTCTTTCGCAATTTTTCTTTTTCTCCTTTTGTCTTCGTTTCGATGGAGCAAGTCATCGATCAAGTCATCGATCAAAGACCTGCAGTCATCGATGCGAAGGATCCGCTCTATCTGCATCCATCTGATAATCCAGGAATGGTCCTGGTTTCGAGAGTGTTCGACGGATCGGGCTTTGGCACTTGGAAGCGATCAATGTTAATCGCTCTTTCAGTGAAAAACAAGATCGGATTCATCAATGGAGGTATTCCGACACCTGAACCTGATTCTCCGTCTTTTTGTGACTGGCGAAGATGCAACGATATGGCTATGTCTTGGATTTTGAATGTTTTAGGCAAAGAAATCACGAAAAGCGTGATCTATAGTGAATTGGCTGTTGAAATTTGGAAAGATATGTGCTTCCTCTTTGAACAACCTAATCTTGTTCAACATTTTTCTCTTCGAAAGGAATTGGCTGTTATTTCGCAAGGAAGTGACGATTTTGCTACTTTCTACACCAAAATTAAGAAATTTTGGGATGAATTAAAGGCATTACAGGTGATGCCTAGATGTTCTTGTCGCTGTACTTGTGGTGCAGGACAAGAAATTTGAAAATATGAAGAAGATCAACGTCTTCTCGAGTTGATGATGGGACTAAACGAGTGCTTTACTCCCCTTCGTGGTCAGATCTTGCTGATGAAGCCTACGCCGTCTATTGCAGTGGCTTATTCCATGATCAGTCGAGAAGAGAAACAGATCAAGTTCAAGTCTACAAGTCAATTTTCTGGAGATTCTTCAGCTATGAACACGCAGAATCGTAGAACTGGCAGTAATCTTCCTCAATCTCAGAGTTCTGGTCAGAAGCCCAAGCAAGAAAAGCAAGAAGGTTCAATCCCAAGCAAGCGTTCTTCATATGTTTGCACTCATTGCAAAAAGACGAGACACAAGATTGAATTCTGCTATAAGTTGATTGGTTATCCAAGTGATTCCAAGGCTCCCAAAGAAAGGAAGTTTGCAGGTGCTAGTGGAACTAAAGAGGTTGGAAATGATTCAGTCTCTGCTATCCCTGGATTTACAGCTGAGCAGTGCTCTCAACTTCTTTTCAATGTTGACTAAAGGATCGTCTCAACACAAGACTGAGTTGGCGGGATGTTCCATGGCAGGTATCCATTCTTCAACTCTCATCAATTATCCCAAGTATTTGGCTCTTAGTGCACAGTTTGATTTGAAAAATAATGGACATGTTTAGATCTTGGATAATGGCACCACAGACCATATGTGTTTTGATCATGCCTCCTTTGTGTCTCTTGTTCCCCTTTCACATCCTCACAAAATTACACTTCCTGATGCTTCTTTTATCATTGTCAAATTCCATGGATCAGTTAGAGTTTTACCTGACATTGTTCTGCAGCATGTTTTATTTGTCCTAGAATTCAAATTCAACCTGTTATCCATTAACAAATTGACCTCTCAAATGGATTGTGTTGCTCATTTTTCCTCAACTTCTTGCCTATTGCAAGCCCCTTCATTGAAGAGACCTCTAGTGCTTGGTGAGTAAGTAGCATGATGGTCTTTACTTGCTGCATTGCAAACCACAAACTGTTTCTTCTTCTTTGATGCACTCTAGTTATGTTTCTTCTGCAGATTGAAACACTTTCAGTTGTGTTTCTGATCCTATGCTTTGGCATTTACGTCTGGGACATATTTCTTTTGACAAGCTCAAAACTATGAAAATGCTTAATGTTTCCTTTCATCATAAATCTGATGTTGTGTGTAATACTTGTCATAAAGCAAAGCAACACAGGCTACCCTTTCCCCACAGTTCCATTAAAACCAAACTCCCTTTTGACCCTGTCCATATTGATGTTTGGGTACCCTATAAGACACCTACATATGCTGGCCATAGATATTTTTTTACTCTTGTTGATGATTTCACAAGATATACTTGAACTCACCTTTTATCCAATAAATCCAGTGTTTTCTCTTTCATTACAACTTTTGTAACCATGATCTAAACAATTTCACACCACACCTAAAACCTTCAGATCAGATAATGCTCTCGAGCTTGGTTCTAGTCAAGCTGGCATTGATTTTTTTGCCTCTCAAGGTATTTTGCACTAGACCAGCTGTGCTCACACACCTCAACAAAATGGTGTCATTGAGAGGAAACACAAACACCTCCTTGAGACTGCTAGAGCACTGATGTTTCAGTCCATGTACCTACCAAATATTGGGGTGATTGCATTCTCATGGCCACCTATTTGATCAACCGATTTCCATCCAAACTCCTTCACAATATCAGTCCTTTTGAAAAGCTGTTTTCTTCTGCCCCATCCTATTCACACCTCAAACCTTTTGGGTGCCTGTGTTATGCTTCTATCTCCCCTCATGATAGAGACAAGTTCAAACCTCGTGCTCAAGCATGCATATTTCTGGGATTTCCCTTTGGAAAGAAAGCTTATAAGCTCCTTGATATTTCCTCACGAGCTGACATCAATTCCAGGAATGTGGTGTTCTATGAAACCAATTTTCCTTTTAAAACATTAAACCTTCCTACTTCTGAGATTACTTTACCTTGTCCTGTCTTTGTTGATCAGTTTGACACCTCTCAATCTATCACACCTGAACCTGTTACACCACAATCTGTTACACCACAGACACAACCTGTTTCTCCTATTGTTGACCCTCCTGATGTGCAGGTTTCCCTATATCCAGTTGATCTACCTGCTGCTCGAAGGTCATCTAGAGTGCATCGTCCACCATCTTACCTTTCTGATTTCATTTGCAACTCCACTCTTGTAGACCACAGTTTCTTCTCCAACACAATCACCTCTGCTTGTTTTTCTCCTCCCTCTCTTTGTGCTAGTGTCCTATCCAAAGATGATCACCATTTACTTTCTAATCTTTCTGTTACACATGAGCAATCTACTTATGCAAAGGCAACTCAGACTCCTGCTTGGTTGGAGGCTGTTCATAAGGAATTTGCTGCACTTGAGTTGAACAACACATGGGATCTTGTTTCTTTGCCTAAAGGTAAGAAACCAATTGGTTGTAAATGGGTTTTCAAATTGAAGCTTCGTCCTGATGAAACAATTGAGAGACACAAAGCTAGGTTGGTGATCAAGGGTTGCACACAAAAGGCGGGAATTGATTTTACAGAAACCTTCTCTCCTGTGATTAAGATGACCACTGTCCGAGTACTTGTTTCCATTGCTTTGAAGAGAAATTGGCACATGTTTCAGATTGACGTAAACAACGCTTTTGTCCATGGTGATCTCCATGAGGACGTATACATGAAACTTCTTCCTGGATTGACTGTTTCTGATCCTTCTTTGGTCTGTCGCCTCAATAAGTCATTGTATGGCCTTCGTCAAGCTTCCAGGCAATGGTATGCTAAATGGTCTGATTCCCTGCACATCCGTGGTTACTCTCACTCTCCCAATGATCATTCCTTGTTTATTCGTCGCTGTGGTGATTCAGTAGTGTTCTTGGCCATCTATGTTGATGACATATTGCTGAATGGAAATGATTTAGAGGCCATGAATGATTTAAAGTCCTTTTTGGATGATCAGTTCAAGATCAAGGACTTAGGAAATTTGCATTACTTTTTAGGCATTAAATTTCTGAGAGTTCCACAGGGTATGGCTTTATGTCAAAAGAAGTTTGTAGCAGATCTCCTTCAGGATTTCAATGTCACTTATGGCATTGCTAATGCCCCTTTGGTTGCTGGATTGGATCTGTACAAAGTGGATAGTCCTCTTTTGAGTGACCCTCTTCAATTTCGTCGTCTTGTTGGGAAATTGAACTTCCTTACACATACACGCCCGAATTTAGCTTTTTGTTGTACAATACTTGAGCCAGTTCATGCATTCTCCCATAGATGCTCACTTTACTGCAGTCCTTCATGTCTTGAAGTATCTTCGACATCATCCTGATCTGGGTATTCTCCTTAACTCATCTTCTGCTATGGATTTAGTGGGATATAACGACTCTGATTGGGCTGCTTGTTCACACACTAGACGATCAGTCAGTGGTTATTTTGTCTCCTTTGGTGGTTGCCCCATTTCCTGGAAGGCTAAGAAGCAATCAGTCATTTCTTTGTCAAGTGCTGAAGCCGAGTATAGATCTTTGCGCCGCTTGATAGCTGAGCTCGCATGGCCTTCTCGATTTCTCTCTGAATGTGGTATTCGAGGTATCCTTCCACTTCCTGTCAAATGTGATAGCCTTACTGCCATTCATATTGACAGAAATCCAGTCTATCACGAGCGTACGAAGCACGTTTATTTAGATTGCCATTTCGTTCGACATAAATTATGTGAAGGATTGATTAGCTTGTCCTATCAGCCTACGAAAGACCAATTGGCGGATATATTCACCAAATCTCTCCCAGTCCCGCGTCACAATTACATGCTTTCCAAGTTGAAGCTGGTTCTTCCACCTTCATCTTGAGGGGGGTGTTGGAGTATCCGGGCATAGAAGAAAAGTGTGGGTAACAGACCAAACGACGCCGTTTCGTGACAATAGCTTCTTACCATGTGTAGCAACAAAACGTAGTGTTCTAAGCCTGCGTGCTTGTCACGTGCGTCTCACCTGTATTTGTAACAAACTCTGGAGCTCATTTTCAATTCAATCAACAAAACTTTCGTCTTCTTCCTCTCGCTCTCTCTGGTTTTCTCCCTTCGAATCATGGTTTCCAACATGGCTCGCTTACACAACGATGCAGTTCAGGCTTTAATCAAGATGAGAAAGCCACCTTGGCGATCGGGATCCAATTGGAATCAAGAAGGGGCAAAAGCGGGAACATTAGTATCCAAGAATCCGGGAGATTTCAGAAGAACTCTAGGCCTTTGTTTTCGATGCGGTGATAAATAATTTGTGGGTCACCGGTGCAAAACCTCAGCTGTGAAGCACATACTTGGCCAGAGCGTGGAGCAGGATGGATGAAACAGTGTTGACGGATGAGGAAAATGGGAGTTTCGTGAGAGCTCTTACAGGAAATGAAGGTCCAGACACTTCAATCATGGTCAAGGGGTATGTGGGGAAGTGACTGATCAATATACTGATTGATAGTGGCTCCACTCATAGCTTCGTCGATCCTTTGGTTTCCAAGGAAGCAGGATTCAAACTGTCTTCAGCAAATTTAATATTAGTAGAAGGGCTGAATAAGGGAAAGTTATTTTGCAGACAGGAATGCAAGGGCTTCAAGTGGGCAATGCAAGGGAAGGGTTATTCATTTGACATAAGGGCATTGAAGGTAGGTGAGTTTGAACTCCTATTGAGAGTGAACTGGATGAAGAACTATAGCCCTATTCAGTTTGATTACAACATGATAACCATTGCTTTTTCAAAAGATGCGAAGAAAGTAGAGCTGCAGGGAATAGTGGACCACAATAAAGGGCCAAGAGTGAGACACATCACAGGCAAGGAACTGCAGGTGTTAGTGAGAGATGAGCAGGCCGAGTTTGCTTCAGAAGTGGTCCTAACATTTCAACTGTGTGGGAATGAGGAATCTGTAATAGCAGAAGTAAGAGAGGTGTTGGAGCAATTTTAGGAAGTGTTTGCAGAACCCTCCCAACTACCACCTGAAAGGGGATGTGAGCACAACATACCCTTGAAACCGGGCACACAGGCCATCTGCTCCAAGCCTTACAGATACCCTCATACACAAAAAGATGAGATTGAGAGGCAGATTAGAGAAATGCTGTCCACTTGCCTCATTAGACCAAGCCAAAGCCCCTTTGTATCTCCCACATTACTAGTCAAGAAGAAAGATGGGACATGGAGGTTATGTGTAGACTATAGGAAACTTAATGAAGCTAGTGTGAAAGACAAGTTTCCAATTCCCAACATTGAAGAGTTGTTGGATGAACTACACGGAGCTGCTATTTTTTCAAAACTCGATCTGAGGGCTGGTTACCATCAGGTTAGAGTTGCTGAGTTTGATATTCCTAAAACTGCCTTTAGGACACATAATGAGCACTATGAGTTTAATTTGATGCATTTTGGATTGACTAATGCGCCAACAACATTTCAGTCTTTGATGAATGTAGTATTCGCTGAGTTTGTATAATATTATCTTATATTATACTATGTATATAATAGTAAATACATAGAGACTTATATCACATCTCGTGGCTAATTCTGGGATAATTTTCTCCCACAAAACAATAATGTACAAGAAAAAACTCCATGAATGTATATATAAACAATAATGTACAAGAAAATCTATACATTGAAGATATTGTGAAGATAATTATCTTTTCTTCTCAAGCGTCAATTTGTAGCTAGAGAAACCATAAAACGTGGGCAAAAATGTGGTTTTTCAAGGAAAAACTACTAATGAAGAAGGTAGCCCTAGAATTAAAAGACGACAGTACTACAGTAGACAAAAAAGTAAAGCGAAAAAAAGGTAGAAGAATCCCAAATTCGAACTGACGACATTGATTTTGCCCACACCCAAACACGAGCGCATATGCTCAACCAACTGGGCCAACTGAGTTTTATGATATTTGAAGATATTTATTTTATTTCTAATATCACATAATACTAATATTAAAAAAATGAATGTGTTGTGTCGGATACCGACAAGGGAAATATGTCAATTCGAACACAACACGATTATTGTCGTGTTAACCATTTTGTATCATATTTATATCGTTTCATGTTGTTTCAAGTCGTTTTGTCGCTTTTTCGTATCGTGTACGTTTAGTACGTATATATGGAGTACTTGCTATGTAACCATTCCGAAATGGTTCAACCATAAAGGGCTTACGGATAGTACCCAAAGGTCCCCGATTCGAAACCCGGATAACCGCTCTTTATTTACCACTTTCTATGGCCTGTATTAGAGTACTAGGAGAAATTAAATGCTTGTTAATGTTTCTTGTTCCCCACCCTCCTCCAATAAATGCTATCCTATGCTTGTGATCTCATTGTCGCTATTACTAGTACTACTTACTAGCATTTGAATAGAGGTGTCAATTCCACTTATTTTCATATGATTAACATCTTGAGCATCCGCATCCATACGGGTTTCTACGGTTTCTTAATCACCTTTTATCACTTTTTCTCCTCCTAAAAAACCCAACTTAATTTTACACCCATATCCATACAACCTATTAAAAACCCTTCAACACATATATTTAAAAAATATAAAGAAAAAGAATTGGATCACATTTAATGTCTACCCCTTTTCTTTTAAATTAGACCCCACATGCTCTCCCTCTCTCTCACACATTCTCTCTCCTCCTACCCCACCTGTAAGTTTTTTGGGGGGTTTTGGGTTTTTTGAGCAGTTTCTTATTAAGAAACCGTCTCAATCGTTTTTAATTTTTTCTCTCTCCATACCCTATTATTAAATTGATTTTTCACCTAAAACCCCTCTTAAAAACCCCCATTGTAGGTGCTCAGCATCTAGATTGGCAACACTTAAGCATCCACAATGCAAGTTTTTAGGGAGGGTTTTAAGACAAAAAAATTAGTAAAATAAGGGGGAGAGAGAAATTGGGCTTAAAAGTGATGTTGACAGTTTCTTATTTACAAACTCTTTAAGAAGCTGTAGAAACCCACCAAAAAGTTTTGGTCAACAAAATATGGTGATGTGGCACCCATCCATTGGAGGAGAATTAAATGCCCCATATATTTGGTACAAATTGTGATATTTGATTTACACTTGTAACTATTTTCGGTTGTTTTTTTATCGTTTAATTTTTTTTAATTTATTTTAGATACTATTTAAAAAAAATAATTTTTTTATCTACTCGTAGACACTAATATCGTATATGTTACATTATTTTTTTCAGCAAATTTGTTAAAGATGAATTTATGACATATAAAATTAAATGGTGAAATATAATACATATATAAATAATGTACAAAACATTATTATTATTATGTATATTTGAGTATATAATAAATGGTAAAAAGTAAATTAAGAAACTCTAGAAACTCGTACGGATGTGGATGAAAAAGAAAATTTGGGTTTTTAAGGAAAGAGAAAGTGATAAAGTGGTATTAAGAAACTCGAGAAACCCGCATTGATGCGGATGGTCTTAGAGGGTTTTTAAGAAATAAAAGTCAGAAAAAGTAGAAGAGAGGGGAGGGGTGAAGTAAAAAACTCAAGGTAGAGTTTGTAACTTCCAAACTCTCCTAAAAACCCATTAAATGGGTCTCATAGTCTCATCTACCTATTTGGCTAGCCTTTGTATTTTTTTAATTTTTTTGTATGGCCCCACTACACATATTGTTGGCTTTCGTTGTTTGGAAGAGGACAAGGCCATTTTTTTTAGATATTATTAAACATAAAATTATTTTAATTTTTTATCGTTATAAAAAAATTTAAAATTTAAAATTATTTTAGATATTATTAAATTTTTTATCTCCTAAAAACCCATTTAATTTTTTATCTTTATAAAACATATGTAGATAATATATACTACATCCGTCCAAATATACATTGCCTTTACTATTCACGCACGCTTTTTTAAGAAGGTCAAAACTATATAAAATATTAACTTTTTTATTAATTTTTTTTAATAATTACAAACTTATTGATAATAAGTTTGTAATTATTAAAAAAAATTAATAAAAAAGTTAATATTTTATATAGTTTTTAACTCCTAAAAAAGCGTGCATGAATAGTAAAAGTCCATGTATTTTTGGACGGAGGGAGTAACATATTATTATTATTATTATGTATATTTAAATATATAATAGATAATAGTTGGTGAAAAGTAAATTAAGAAACTCTAGAAACTCATATGGATGTGGATGAAAAAGTAGGTAAGAGTTTTTAATCATCTCCTTTTAAGGAAAAAGAAAGTGATAAAGTGGTATTAAGAAACTCTAGAAACCCGCATTAATGCGGATGGTCTTAATCACCTCCTTTTTTGTGGATTTTGTGGAGCATTATGCAATTAAAGCTTGTGATTTATAGTACCATATATATTGGTGGCCACTATTTAGGCTCGCGGTTAGGATTCTCTAACCTGTATTTATAGTCTCTCCGTATTTTTATTGGTTAAAAACAATTATGAAACTACCTGATTTATTAAGAAAAATCATTAAATAATTCGGCACATCCAATCAAGTGATACAGACTATATTATAAACCGTATAATTTGTAAAATGAAACATATGAATATTAAGTAATAGAATAAATTAATAAAATGAAATTTAATTAAGATATATCTTAATTTAGAATGACATGAGAGATCAAGATGGGATTAACTGAATTAGTATGTTACTATAGTTGAAGAGGGATATCAATATGTGAGTGATAAAATATTTAAGAGGGAATTGCACAAGGTAACCCAAAAACCGAAAAACCTTGTAAGGTTAACCCAACCCGGATTAAAATGGGGTGAAACCGGTTATCCGGCAAACCTGTCCAGCAGGTAACAGGTTGGGAAAGTGGGGGCCAACCGCGACACCTCAGCGAGGGAGAGAAAAAGAAGGCGAGAGAGAGAAAAGGAAGGCGAGAGAGAGACGCCCAGGAAGGATAGAGAGAGAGAGACGTCCATTGAGAGGAAAGAGGCAAGAGAGGGAGCTTTTGAGTTTGATTAGACAAAGAGAGAAAAGCTAATTGAGTTTGACAGGGACTCTCTCAACAGTCCGGGGAAGGAAAATTCCCGCCAAAAATTTGCGCCAAAAAAATCCGGAGGAGGAAGAGGAGGGAGGAGGGAAGAGGGGGAGAGTATATAAGCATTGAAGCTCCACCTCAGTCCAATGATTATTCCACATTAATGCACTGCAGTAGGAGAATTAAAAGGAGGAAGGAGAAGCGTCGGCAAAGAGTGAAGGAGGAGGGTTGGTGGCCAATGATATGGGGATCTATATAAGGATATGGGAGGGAATGATGGGGGTGGCATTTAATTGGTACCAGGTGGAAAAAAATCTGAAGATTCACAGAGTAGCCAATGTAGAAGAAGCAAGTGGGCCGGGGTTTATCTTAAAGTTGAAACGTTACGAGTTAATATTAACTGGACAACCGGGAGAGAACAACGTGACAACCAACAACAAACAACGTGACAGCTGGTGGAATAGACTGGACCGAGTTGCGACCGCCTCCAGATACAAAATGGGTAAGTAGTCTCTCAAGGAAGATGACGAGAAAAAAAACTTTGCTACAGCTTAATCTAAACTTAATGTATACCCTCTCTATGTAAATGAACAGGGGAGAAGACAATCGTATGTCTGACTGTGGTGTTCGGAGGATGGTGGGCTTGCGAAGAAGGCGGTTGGTTCTTCAAGGGGTCACGGAGCCAGAAGGCTCTGCTGGTGGATGAACGTATCGACTACGTTGCACTAAAGAAACTCGTGATGGAAAAGTTTAACATCGATGGGAGAAGGCATGAGGTGGAGCTCACATATGGGAAGCTGAAGAAGGGCGAGTGCAGGCCATATGCAATAGGAGATGACGAAGACCTGCAGGCCCTCAAGTTTGTAAACGGACTCATTGGAGAACGATCATGGCCTGTCGACCTCCATGTCTCCCTGCGAACCAAGCTATGTGGCAGCACTGTGGCACCTACACAAGGATCGTCAACGGGTGGCTCCGGAGGGTGGGATATCTCAGTGGCGGGAGGTGAGGAATTTATACTGCCATTAATTGGGCCGCCTGTGACCCAAGAAGATCACGCACATACGGGCATCCAATTGGCTGGCGGTGAAGAAGACGCAGTCCTGGTAGCCGGATGTGTCCAGGAAAAACAAACTGGCGTCCAGTTAGATGCCCAATACGTCTAGTTAGAAAACGAATGTGTCCAGTTACATAATAGTACCGACGAGTACGGGCGACATGAGGAGTTGGAGTTCGAGTTGCGAAAGAAGGCAAAGAAAGCCGAGGAAATAAGACGTGGGAAGCAAGTCATTTCTGTCAGCAGTGATCCGGAAGATGAAGTTATTCCATCGGGTGGAGATGGAAGGGTGCCCATTGACATCGGGAGCTCCTCCGACGACGATGAGGTACTACCAAATGCGGTGAAGATGGAGCTCGGGTGCGCAGTTCCGACCAAGTCGTGGTCATGGGATACTGAGGCCGAGCAGGCTGTGAGGGAAATAGAGGAAGCATGCGCACGCGGAAAACAGAAGTTGGGACCGAATACGGAGGGTGTGGAAAGTGAACCAATGGTTGCGGTGAACCCATTGGGTCCCCGTCAGCACACGGGTGAGCTCCTGGAGGGAAAAGTGTTTCGGTCGAAGGAGGAGGTCCAACAGACAATCAAGTGGGCGGCCCTGTCTAGGTGTTTCACGACGAAGGTGAACAAGTCGACGAAGAGCTTGTATGTTGTGCGCTGCGGTGGTCCCAATTGCAAGTGGCTTTGTCGGGTTTCCATATACAAGAAAACACGGATTTGGATTATCTCCAAGCTTGTGGACGAGCACACGTGCGACCTGACTGACATGATGACACAAAAGCGTCGTGCGACATACACCCAGGTTGGGCAACACATAGTGGATAGGTATCTCCTTCGCTCTAACCAACCGAAATGGACAGTATGTTGTTTATAACTGGATGCTTGTTAAATATAACTGGACAGGAAATGTTATAAAACTGGACAGGTACTTCGATAAACACTAACCCAATACGCATGTCCGTCCATGTGCAGTTTCGTTGGTTCAAAGAAGGCCCTTGTGCCGGAGCAAGTGCAGGCTCTGACGAAATCCCAGCTGGGGGTGCCGTCCAGTTACTGGAAGGCGCGGCGAGCCACCATGAAGGCGAGGGACACCACCTACGGGACAGACGAGGAAAGCTACAAGAGGATGTACTCGTACATGCACATGCTGGAGCAGTCCAACCCTGGCACGTACACCAGGATAGAACGCGACACAGAAGGACGATTCAAGTATGCGTTTGTCAGCCTTGGAGTGTGGCGGAGGGCGGTCCCCTATCTAAGAAAGGTCAGTCCCTCCTTCTCCGTACCTTGTGTGTCTTTTACTGCAAAGCCGTTAAACTTATACAACTACTACCATTACAGCGACCGGGGTTTATCGCATGACGTCCTCAGGAAATAACATGACATATAACTTATATGACATGACATTAGTCAATAATGACATGACCTGGGTAACCATTAAGGTTGTTGAATTTGTAGGTGGTGTCAGTGGACGGGGGGTTCCTGAAGAGGAAGTTCCGAGGGTGCCTCCTGTTCGCGACTGCACAAGATGCCGACCACTCTGTCTACCCAATTGCATTCGCAATGGTTGACGGAGAGAATGATGGGTCGTGGGGGTTCTTCTTCAGGCAGATGCTTCATGTTGTTGAAGACACGACTGATCTCATGTGGGTATCTGACCGCCATATTAGCATCGAGAAGGGAATACGGGACAACTACGTCTTCGCCAAGCACGGCATATGCACATGGCACTTATGGCAGAACGTCCGGTTTCGGTTCAAAATCAGCGCTATGAAGGACCAATACTTCTCCATGGTCAAGGCATACACATACGACGAGTTCCAGTCGTTGTTCAATGACTTCTGTGCAGTTTCTCCCGCCGCGGGCAAATACCTACGGGAGGCCGGATTCGAAAAGTGGGCGAGGGCGTGCTACCCGGGTAACAGGTACAACATAACCACCACGAATAACTCAGAGTGCTTGAACTCGGTTTTCAAGTATCCTCGGGACTTGCCACTCACAACGCTGATGGATGCCATTCTTGAGACCGTCGGGGACTGGTTCGTGAAGCGGAGAGAGATCACCTCAAAACCTGGGAAAGTTGTAAGCGATTGGTTCTCTAATGCCATTAAAGCAAACTTCGCTGAGTCTTTGTCGATGTTGGCCAGGCCGCTCAGCCCCCACGAGTTCGAGGTCCGCAATGGTCAGTCCACTTGGCTTGTCAACCTCACGGGACGATTATGCAGCTGCAGACGGTTCAACGTCGACCAATACCCCTGTGCGCACGCACTGGCTGCTGCACAATTGCGCGGGGTGGATGTCCACTCACTGGTCAACATGACAGTAAATGTTATAAACATGACATTTCACTAGTAAAAAATGACATAATCCAAACATGAGATGTATTCAAGTATCCCCTGAACTCAGTCCAATGTTGGAAGGCATCTCAAAAGTAAACATTTCGAACTCCCCTTGGCCCTATTTTCATAAGACGCAAGCGCCTTTCCCCAATTTCCCCAATTCCCCCAAAACCCCCAAATCTTCCAATGTCGATAATTCCCCCAAATCCCCCAATTTCTCCATCCAACTAATTGTTGTTTTCCCCCAATTTATCCATTTAACCCCAGCCAATGTTGAAGACCAATTGTTATTTTCCCCCAATTTCCTTTCTCTCCCCCTCGTCAATTTCCTTTCGGAAACTTTCCAGCCCTTGATGTGTACATGACGATGGTTGAAACTCACATGACAGAGGGAACCTCATATACCTTTGCGCAACTTACTTGATTTCTACATTCCAAACAATGGCAAACACATTTGGATCTGAAACTACAGTTCTCGCCCTAATATTGTGTTCAATCGGAAAGAATTCGGGGGCTTTAGGGTTTAGACTTTACTTACTTGTTGTCGTCACTTGTGTGCAGGGGCGTAAGGGCTTGATATCCGCTTCTTCATCGTCTCCTCTACCGCCTTGCTCTACTTCTTCTTCGAAACCCTCCCGCTTCTTCCTTCGGTTTTCAAACTTTGAAATGGACGAGAGAGATGAGAGAGATGTATGAGAGAGATGGAGAAACAATCGGGCTCAACCACCCCTTTAATAAACCACTCTCCTAGGCGGTTGAGGTGACAATTTTTTTCAAAACTGTTAACTCTCTCCCCATCAACACGCCTCCCTCTCTCTCCTCCATCAATGCAACCGGTGCCTACCCTTTGTGTAACCGGTTGGGATGCAAAATTAAAACAATTTGGCCTACCCTTTTGCAAATAATATGGAGAAGGGATAGAGAGGGCAACACAACCGGTTTTTTAGGTTAGTTTTGCAAATACCCCAATATTTAATGTGTGATATTTTGCAATTAAAAACTATAAAAATTAGCAAAAATTTCAATATATACCTTAGTGTAATATAATTATATATGAGGATATAAATGAAAGACTAGTTCTATGCCCGTGCCAATGGCGCGTAATTTAATAGTAAAGTGTATAATACGTAGCATGTAAACGGTTGAGATGATTTCGTAAACGCCTAAAAATTGCTCAGCCAAGGCAACTACTCTTGTCATTTCAACATAGCAAATGAGGATAATAGAAAACGGTTGGAATGGCTGACAATATTCAACACCGAGTGTATTATTTATAAGATAGTAGGGCAAAAGTAATAGATGGTTGAAAAAGCAATTAAAGCAATTAAAGTAGTATATATAGAAAACGGTTTGAATTAATCCCATTGTTTTTTTTAAACTACTAAAATTGTAATTTAGGCTAAGGTGATTGGTTAAAAGGTCTGGGATTAAGGGGATGACGCCACGTCATCGATAAGACTTTTGTTTTAATAGTTAGTAATAGATTTTTTTTAAACTACTAAAATTGTAATTTAGGCTAAGGTGATTGGTTAAAAGGCCTAGGATTAAGGGGATGACGTCACGTCATCGGTAAGACTTTTGTTTTAATAGTTAGTAATAGATAGATTATTATTATTATTATTATTATTATTATTATTATTATTATTATTATTATTATTATTTTGACATTTAGTTTTGAATTAAACTTATTAGTTAAAAAAAGTTTTGAATTAATCACACTGGTTAAAAATATATTATTAAATGATAATATGTAAATAATATTAGATAATTTAGTTATCATAATTAGTGGAAATGATAAATAAGAAAAAATAAAAACGAATTGCCTAAAATAACTTCGTGCGAGGAGATGACATGTGGCGAAAGTGCTTCTGTTTTAATATATTATATAGATAGATATATAGATGCCGTTCTTGGAATAACCAAAACAATCAAATAAATGATGAAAAAATAATGACAATATTCCATATAGTATGAATACAACATAAGATATTTATAGAGGAAGTTCACTGCATTAGTAAGGAAGCAAGGTAATCGAGGTGAAATGAGTTGTATGCATAATATCAAATCAAATATTGTATATTATACAATAATTTTTTGACATATAAGATCATTCTTTCAATGGAAATAAATAATACACTATCCTTATATAATCAACTATATTATGGTGGGAAAAAAAATTAAAAAGGATGTTGCATTATCCTTAGACCTGAGCATAGGTCGGGCCGGGGCGGGCTTTGATCGGACCTATGTGGGCGGGCCAGGTAGCTGATAAGAGGAAAACCTGTCGTTGTTCTTACCAAAGAATACTCAAACCCACAACTAGTATAGTGTGTAAGCAAGAGATCGATCCACGGGGAAATCTATCCAATTCAAGTATAAATTCTAATCGCTAGTAAGAATATGGGGGTTTTGGTGTGAAAAGATACGCCTTTTATCAAAGCGGAAGTAAGCAAACAAAGTAAATTGGTTGTAGAATGCAGTGGAGAGAAATAGGTTCACCTACAATTTATCACTTCGATTGATGAATTTGATCCTTGTTTCGGCCTCTAGTTCTTGTCTTTTCCTATCAATGTCCTTGTCCAGATCTTAGGTAAATTACTAGTCCTACGAGTCCTAGCAACCCTTATCTCTAAATAACCCTAACACGGTTAAGATTCAACCTAGAGATAGCATTAAGATTATGAATTAACCAAGGTACACATAATATCAAGCTACGAGTCGATATTCAACATGTATTCAACTTCCTACACATTCAATTAGTCCTACGAGTCCTAAAGGGATATGATTGTCACTTGGGTTAAGGTTCGCTACGAGGAATCTGCAAAACCCTAGCAATTGAATGAATCTACTCTAACTAGTTGATCAGGCCAGAGAGAATAAAACACATTCAAGCAATTAAGCACAAGGAAGTCAAAACATTGGAATAGGAATAAGAACTAGATTAAGAAACTCACAATTCAGCAATCAAAGATCCAAACTGTAGGCGAAACCTCGAGAGTTTAGTTGCTCATGCTCAACGACGCTCTCAACAATGGAATAAAGTGCATAAGGTGAATGAAAATAATAACTAGAAAAGCCTTAAATAGTCTTTAGAAAGTCGGCCAAATAACTTAATAAAAACCCTAAGTAAAATCCGGACTTGATGTTCAGTTTTTGCACGGGCCGCAGGGCGGCCAGGCCAGGCCGCGGGGCGGCTGACGATCAGCGAAGTCTTCCGTTTCTGTCTTCGAGCCGCGGGGCGGCCAGCGATCCTGCGGGGTGGCCTGCGATTCTTCCGAACTCTCCTTCTGTTACTCCAGCTGCTCCTATGCATTTCCCTTAGATTATTTTCGCTCTTTTCCGATTCATTCCACCTTCAATCTACTATATCTGAAATAAACCATAAAATCATGTAGATTCCGCCTCTTCTAACTCAACAAGTAATTATGTAAATTCCACTAAATAAATGCAATTTTCACAACTAAACTATGCTAAATGCAATCTATTATGCAACACTAAATATGCTCTATCAAATTCCCCTACACTTGAACCTTTGCTTGTCCTCAAGCAATAGAAAACTCAACTCTGCATCCCCACAGAATAGCAATTCATGTATCCACACCTCAATATTCTTTAAGTGCATGAAAAACTAGCAAACACAATAGATTAACAACATCATAGCACATAATTGGAATAATCAACGAAATCAGGCAACCATATCCATTCTAGACCTCACAAAGGAGATGTGTTTCACTCTCACTCAAGTGTTTGGGTTCAAATGTTTACGCTCCAAACTCAATCTTTAAAAACTTAGCTACAATAGTCTTGCACCAGTGTTCTAATTCTCCACCGCTTGTGACTCTACACACAACAAAAATCATGAGGTCTTTCAATTGGGTTCTAATGGGGCCAAGGTAGAACATATAAGGTATGGAACAATTTTGGTCATGCTGTGCTCATAATCCGAGAACTAAGGAAGCTACCAAATCATAAAACCACTCATAAACTTCTCATACCATATCTCTATAATGCCAAACAACACCAATCTCAAACATAAAACTTTAGAAACCATACTCAACTCATTCTTTTATTCTTTTTTTTCTTCTTCTTTTTTTTTTTTCTTTCTTTTCTCTTTTTTTTTTTTCATTCATGCTATATCAAATTATTTTCCTTGACTTTTGCCTCTAAGTGAATTTTATCCTCCTTAGGTCCCAAGTAATAAATATGCTAGCAAGAATCAAACATCTCATAAATACACCTCAAACATACAATCCACCACTACAAACCATCATCCACACTATAGATATTCACCAACTATTCCTAAATTCCCGGATGGGGTCAGGCTATCATTGGCTATGGAAAAATTTTGTGGAGCTACAAAAGAATAGACAATTAGGATCAAACTGGCTTCAAGCAGAGGATAATATGTAAGGTGGGAATAGAGTCAAATATGGCTAATAAAGGTGTCTCAATCATGTTTAAGTCATGTGCAGAGATCATAATATGCAACCTTGAAAAAGATATCTAAATACAAGCCAAAGAGGAAACAATTGAAGAGAGTACACTCAACAAGCAAGAGGACCAAATAAAGTGCAGTCCTACATAGGCCAAAATAAACTCACCAGGTCATGTCTAGAACTTCAAGATCACCCAAAATTCCAAGATCTTATGTGCTCAATCATTAACCAATCATGTTCACCAAATGGTATAGAAAACATATATTAAAAGTTTCAACAATCCAAGCACATCATGGGGCATAAATCTCAAATAGATAGAATAGAGGACAAACGGTATCCATATGGGGAAATAAGACCTAATCCTAACGATGCAATAACTAAACTCTTTTTTTTGGGGGGATTTTTTTAACGACTGGCATGCTGATATGAAAATTAAACTAAAAACAAAAATAAAAGTGCAAACTAAAAAAAAACATGCAATCCTATTATACCATGCGATTCTTCCCCCCACACTTAAATCAGGCATTGTCCTCAATGACATAAAAGACAACAAAAGATAAAAATATGAAGGAATGAAAAAAAAAACTAACTTGTTCACTACGGTGGTGGAAAGTGAGGAAAGGGAACATTTCAGTCCTGTCAGAGGCCGCGGGGCGGCCTGCGAAATTTAGCTCTTCAACGCCTTTTCTCCCTGTGGTGTTAGCTCCCCACAACCGAATAAAACCAAAACTAATCTAATAAAACAAGAGAGACAGAAGAAAACAGAAAACTTACCTTGGGTTGCCTCCCAAGCAGCGCCTTTCTTTACTGTCGTTGGCTCGATAGTTTCTTTAAGCTTAAAACACTAATTAATCAGACATAGTCAAAGCCTTCATTAACCTATCAAACTCTTGTGCACAACTACCAAACAAGCATGCACTACATACAAATAAATTGAAACGAAATAATAAAGAATGTAAGAGTTGTTTTGACTTATCGTATGCCTGAGCTTGACTACCCATAAAGAGTATATAATAACACCAATTCAGTTCTATTGGTGGCTTGTCAAAGTAGCAGTCAAATGGATCAACGTATTCATCAATATTCTCTTCAGTGCAAAAGGTAACTTTTACTGGCTCTGTACCTCAGCAATAGGCTCTAGATCTGATTCATCAATGGGCGAGCTAGGGATGATCTCGTCGGATGGATTGTTTTCTATCTTCTCAGTGGGATTTTCCACAATGACCTCAAGAGGTGCAACAGAGGTCTTAACGATTTGAGATACAGGAGGAAGTGACTCATTCTGCGCACATTGATAATTCATGTAACAGAAAAAATCCCACATCTCCAAGAGTCCCATATCTAATAAACCCCCATCACTCATGTGATCGGCAAGGCTCCGTGTCTCAACAGTCATACCATCAAAGATGCATAGAAGCACTTCCCTTTTACTAGCTTGATAACCCCATGAACAAAGACTGTTAATGTACTCTTGCAGTCTGATGAAGTATTGATGAAAACTCTCTCCATATAGCTGCAATAATCTCACCTTCAACATATGTTAGTAGCAAGAGTGCAGACCATGTATGTGGTCCACACTAAGGTTAGCGATTAAACAACACAGGAATTTAATAAGATTTCCCCGGCAACGGCGCCAAATTTGACAAGAGGAAAATCTGTCGTTGTTCTTGTCAAAGAATACTCAAACCCACAACTAGTATAGTGTGTAAGCAAGAGATCGATCCACAGGGAAATCTATCCAATTCAAGTATAAATTCTAATCGCTAGTGGGGGTTTTGGTGTGAAAAGATCCGCTTTTTATCAAAGCGGAAGTAAGCAAACAAAGTAAATTGGTTGTAGAATGCAGTGGAGAGAAATAGATTCACCTACAATTTATCACTTCGATTGATGAATTCGATCCTTGTTTCGGCCTCTAGTTCTTGTCTTTTCCTATCAATGTCCTTGTCCAGATCTTAGGTAAATTACTAGTCCTACGAGTCCTAGCAACCCTTATCTCTAAATAACCCTAACACGGTTAAGATTCAACCTAGAGATAGCATTAAGATTATGAATTAACCAAGGTACACATAATATCAAGCTACGAGTCGATATTCAACATGTATTCAACTTACTACAAATCCAATTAGTCCTACGAGTCCTAAAGTGATATGATTGTCAATTGGGTTAAGGTTCGCTACGAGGAATCTGCAAAACCCTATCAATTAAATGAATCTACTCTAACTAGTTGATCAGGCCAGAGAGAATAAAACACATTAAAGCAATTAAGCACAAGGAAGTCAAAACATTGGAATAGGAATAAGAACTAGATTAAGAAACTCACAATTCAGCAATAAAAGATCCAAACTGTAGGCAAAACCTCGAGAGTTTAGTTGCTCATGCTCAACGACGCTCTCAACAATGGAATAAAGTGCATAAGGTGAATGAAAATAATAACTAGAAAAGCCTTAAATAGTCTTTAGAAAGTCGGCCAAATAACTTAATAAAAACCCTAAGTAAAATCCGGACATGATGTTCAGTTTCTACACGGGCCGCGGGGCGGCCAGGCCAGGCCACGGGGCGGCCGACAATCAGCGAAGTCTTCCGTTTCTGTCTTCGAGCCACGGGGCGGCCTGCGATTCTTCCGAACTCTCCTTCTGTTACTCCAGCAGCTCCTATGCATTTCCCTTAGATTATTTTCGCTCTTTTCCGATTCATTCCACCTTCAATCTACTATACCTGAAATAAACATAAAATCATGTAGATTCCGCCTCTTCTAACTCAACAAGTAATTATGTAAATTCCACTAAATAAATGCAATATTCACAACTAAACTATGCTAAATGCAATCTATTATGCAACACTAAATATGCTCTATCAGTAGCCCACTAGACAACCCATTAAAAGTTCGTATTTTTTTTTGCGTTTGATTTCAAACTTTACAATATGTATTGAGTATCCTAAAAGATTGAAATTTTATAACAAAACAAAAGTGCACAAGTTACACAACCTTAAAATCAAACCATAAATATTGTATTCCTTAATTTATATGTGATTTGAGTACTATTAGTCATTTAGTATTAATAAAGTACTAATAGATGTACAAGTATAAGTTATATAATCAATATATCTAGTATTTTACTACAATTCCATATAAATAATATAATTAATAGATAGATGGGTCGGGTCTACTGGTCCGCTTGGGCCAACTGCCTTACATAAGCCTGCAAATTTAGTCGGGCAGGTTAGGTGGGTCAGACGAGTTGGCCCGTGTCTAGTCATGTCTAATTATCCATATAATGAGTGTACAATAACATGTGTTATAATGTGCTAATTGTTTGGATTACATTAAGAATTAAAATAGCCCAGGAAAGTAAATTTCAATACATGTGTTTAGATTATTTATTTATTTTTTTAAAAAAAAATAAAATTTCCATGAATTCTAATTCCACCAAAAGGCAAAAGGAAGAAGTTGAAATTACCATACAGGAGTGAGTAAGTTGAATTGAAATCAACCCTTTTTATTTATTGCAACAAAATCTATGTTGACATCTTTTTTTAAATAACAAATTACTTATTTACCATAATCTAAATGTTTTTTTATTATAAAGGTATACCCTAGTAAGTAGTAATTTTATACAATTTTCATGAAAATTCGTATTCAACCTAAAATACAACATTTTAATTCCTATGACACTACTAGAAATTTGTGATTTAACATCGGTTAATAGCCAATGTCTTTCAAAAAAAAACCGATGTCTATGTGGGTGATGTAAAAAGTCAAAAGTTTTTCACATCGGCTAATGATCGATGTCTATAAAACTTATAACATCGTTTTTAAATATAAAACCGATATTTGTAATACTTTATAACATCAGTTATATTGTTTTTAACATTTTTTTGATAGACTTGGCTCTTGATAACCCTTGTTATTTTGTATTTTTAGGCCGATGAAGATGTTCATCATAACACAATTAAGCCAATGGACATCGATATTTTGAAATTAAACGATGTTTTAATATGAAATAGACATCACCTGTATAGAAATCCTACATAGGTATATTCATTTTCTCTCTATAATTTATAGTATTATTTTTCCACTCAAAATTTGGCTATATGGAATATATACAAAACCGATGTTATTTGGATATATTGAAATCAGTTTTGGTTTTAAAACCGTTGTTTATATGTAGTAAAGACATCGTAAATTATTAATGAATCAGATGTGTTTTATGTCGTAAAAATGACGTTTTTAGTTCATAGAAGTGATGTGCTTGGCTTGTAAAACTGATGTTTTTTGTACGTAAAGCTGATGTGTATAGTTCGTAAAACTGATGTTTTTAGTACGTAAGACGATGTGTTTAGTTCGTACAAGCGATGTCTTTTGCCCGTAAACCCGATGTGCTAGCTTATGAACCAAAGCAATTTGGTTCATAAACCCAATATTATGTCTATATATACACATAAACCAAACCACACCGGATCAACCAAAGAGAACCTGACCAACCGAAACATACACCATACCAACCAAAATATATTTACACATGCACCAAACTGAAACATGTTTTCATAACCTATATATTTACACATACACCAGCTGACCTCATGAAGTCAGCTGTATCCAAGCATGTTGTCTTTCGAGTTTCGAGTGACACAGAGAGAGAACTTTAAATGTTGTCTTTCTAGTGATACATATATCTATCTATCCAAACATGTTTGCTTGTTTGGTTCAATGTGGAAATTTAAATTTCGAGGAAGTCATTCATGGGGATTATAAAAATGTATTTGGTTAACTTTGTTAAATTACAGTGGGTAATATACGACGTGGGGGGGGGGGGGGGGGGGGTTACGCACGCCCAAGCGCATCACGCGCACCAACCAAGCCGAGCACAATCCGAGTGAGGTTCCATCTTAAAACCAATTGGTGTTAGATGGGGTAGCCCACCGGCTTATATGCAAGGCTTGGATTCAATTTTTAATCAATGTGGGATCCTTATCCCACAACTCAACTTATATTCTCAACACACCCCCCTCAAGTGCAACTGCCTGGCCACGCATTATTGTCAGTTGCACTTGACGACTTAAGCCTTAAGGCCGGCTAGCCAATTAAGACCAGGAATCCAAACCACACCGCACTTAGCCGAAAACCTCGGCTTTGATACCATTTTAAATTACGGTGGGTAATATACGACGTGGGGGAGTCACGCACGCCCAAGCGCATCACGCGCACCAACCAAGCCGAGCACACAAGCCAAGAGAGGATCCATCCTAAAACCAGTTGGTGTTAGGTGGGGTAGCCCACCGGCTTAATCAATGTGGGATCTTTATCCCACAACTCAACTTATATTCTCAACAAACTTTTTATTTTAGAAGATTAAATATGACATCTGAAAACTTTTAAATACAAAATGGTGGAAGTTGAACTTATTTAAAGTGACTATGCAAGTGAATTTCTTATAAATTAACCAAACGCGTATATTTTTTCTAATTTTCGGGATTTTCTACTTTCTAGGTTTTTAGTTGCCAACCAAACAAAATTTGAAAGTTGGTTCTATTTTTAGGATATATGATTTTTTATTTAATAAAAAATGAATCAATGAAGTTAAAAAAGTTGTCTTTGGAGAAAAGTTCCTAACCTAATTATCTTTGACTTTCTTTCCAAACAAAACCAAATGGTGTATAAAAGTAGTATTTGGAAAAAAGAAAGGGTGTTAAGAAAGCATTGAGCAAATTTGGAAGGCAACAACCTACGGCGGATCCTCTCCTAAGGAGGGATTCCTAATATTGACCTAATAACTTTATCTCAACCATTCAATAAAATGAATGGTTAAAATTAAATCATCTTAATTAACCCCAATTATCACAAAACCTCTCTCTCAGTGCACCCAGGTACCCTCTCCGCCTCCATCATCCAACTGGTATGAAGAAATGCAAAACAAAACTCAATTAAAAGATTCAGGAAACAAAGATATTTATATTTATTCATTAATCAACTACAGATTCACGAAATAAATCAAATCAACACCCAATTGAAAAATTGCTCCAACATGATCGATTATGAAATTGGGATTGACATGAGAGAAACCTGGATTTAATAATTAATGAAAATAGAAGAAGAAAGTAGTACTCGCGCATTGTGTTGGTTCAATTTATTCGATTTACATTTGGATTCATCCCCAATTTCAAAATTAAAAAAAAAAATCAGAATGTCGGCAATACCCCGTTCCGCTAGGTACAAGAAGAACGAAGGCGACCAACAAATCACTGAATCGGATACAGTCGACCAATATGAGAATTTCTTCACGGCGGCGACGGAGAGCACAGCGACGCTGGAGGAGATCCTGACGCCGAAGAAGGAGGACACGACGGAGGCGACGCCGAGCACGGAGTTCGAGGAAGAGGAGGGGGACGACAACGCGGGGACGTCGCTGGCACGGGCGGTGCTCAGGAGTTGCAGGGAGAGGAAGAAGGGCGACCGTGTGGTGGGTGAGGATGTCGGAGCCCGGAGGTGGTGAGGGAGGAGGCAAGAGCAAGAAACAGAGTGAGAAGGCAGATGAGAGAGGCTTTGTGATAATTGGGGTTAATTAAGATGATGTAATCTTAACCGTTTATTTTATTGAATGGTTGAGATAAAGTTATTAGGTAAAAATTAGGAATAGGGGGATCCGATTCCAAAACAAAAGGGGCATACAGTATTATATTAGTGCGTTACACTTACACAACATAAAATATAATATATTGTGCTATTTTTTATCAAAATTTTATGCTACCGTTTCATACAACATAAATTAAAACTGATAAATAATTTAAGGTTATTAACCCAAACTTATACCACCGGCATATATTGCCACCACCATTGAAAATTTGTATGATTTTATTATACTGGATCAACCATTAAGTTTGGACTGAACTCGGATGAGATAATTAAAGGGGGCTTTGTTAATGAAAACTATGCGTATAAGAAAAATCCAAATTTTAATTTTTGGCCAATGACTCAAGTTGAACATAATACTAAAGTCAAATCCAAAGAATGTTTGTTATTTAAATAGTTATTTTTACTAGAAAATTTAAAGAAAAAAAAAATTATCAAAAAAAGAGAAATTTATTTTATATGTATGTATATTAAAAAGAATGTTTTTTTAATATATTGAAGAAAATATTAAATTTGTTATTTAATTAAACTTTTTTACTAGAAATAAACTTGGACAAAAACATATATAAAAGCCATTTTTGTGACTTTTTACTCTTTTTAAACTCTTTTATCCCTAAAATTAATAAAATTATGTGAAAAAGTTAAAAAAAAGTTACTGATTTTTATTTTAGAGTCTTTATTTTTTTTATTTATTTTTTGATTGAGTAAGAATTCGGATGCAAAGAAGCTATCCGACAACATCCTTTCGGATGAGGTCGAGAAGACCTGAGTAATTATGTAGCTGGGGATATGATGCAATCTGGGCAAGGTGTGCAACCTTATTTGCCGCGCAATTGCTGGTACGAAGAACGTGTGAGAACGAAACTTCGTGAAATCCCGTTAGGAGTGTACTTATGTCTGCCATGATTAGTTCGATTTCCCATGGGCAAGTATTCTTGGACTGGAAATGTCTAATTATAATCAAAGAATCTCCTTCGATGATAATTTTAGGTATCTTTAATTCCAAGGCTTTGAGTACACCTTTTCTGAGTGCTAGTGTTTCAGTCATTAGGGGTGTTTGTTGTCCAACCATGTCATTATCCATCGCAATTACCCTTCCCGAGCTGTCACGTATAATATATCCTATTGAGCATTGCCTATTGCCTGAGGCGGATCCATCGAAATTGAGTTTTACTCTTCCGTTAGGCGGTTTCTTCCACTTGGTTGTATTTCTGTTATGCCCTCTGGTTTGGTTGTATTCTGTAGCTCTCAGTTGCCTTCTGTCAGTTTCCCCTTTATATACTTCCGCTTTCACCCATTCGTTGAAATATGAGTCCACAAGTTTTGCAAAACCCCATTCATTTGGTGGTTGTTGTTGTTGGAAGATGAGTTTGTTGCGCACCATCCAGATAGTCCACCAGTGGAAAACTACCTTTTCTCGTTCTCGTTTGTCTAGTTGGTTTCCTAATTTATTTATTATTTCCTCTACCTTCCTTGACACCTCTATGTTATTTTTGATCTGACTCATAATTTGGGGGGATAAGATCGAGCAGCATGTCGAGAATCTGCACTAAAAAAGAAGGTGGGTTGCATCTTCTTCATGGTTGTTACACAACACACAATAGGGAGGTATTGCTATTCCTCTTTTCGCCAGACGAGTCGCCGTTGGGAGACCATTCTGACATACCTTCCACATGAAGTTTTTAATTTTGGGAGGAACGTTCAGGTTCCATATCCATGCGTTGTTGCTATTGTTGAACTCAGTTGATTTTGTGTTAAGTTTATATGCACTTGACGTTGTAAACCATCCTTTTTTATCTGGCCACCAGTACATTCTGTCCTGAATTTTGTTTATTGGTAGCGGAACATTTGCAATTTGTTGCGCTTTATCAGGTGGCATTACAGTTTGAAGTTTATCGATATTTCATCTGTCATTTAGAATATATTGGTCAGCCGTTTCCTCCCAGTTAGTATGTGTCGGATTAAGACATGTATTTTGTATGTCCTTGATGGGGGCCCATCTATCAATCCAAAATTTAACCGTTTTCGCGTCTCCAATTGACCAAGCCAATCCATCTTTGAAAGGCTCTATGAGTTTTCTCAGTTGAGTCCATTGCCACGAGGCGTTTCCTTTTTTGTCGTATTTAAGAATTGGTGTTTCTTTTAGGTATTTGTGCTTAATGATCTTGACCCAGCAATTTTCTGGTTCTGCCATGATTTTCCATATAAGCTTCATTTGTAGTGCCTCATTCATTTCCTTGGTCTTTCTCAAACCCACACCACCTTTTGATTTCGGTTTACATACTCTGTTCCATCCAATCAGTGGTTTATACTGTAGTTCTTTGTTCCAAAAGAATTTTCTATTTACTCTATCCAGTTCATCATAAATTGCTGATGGTAGCATGAAACTCTGCATTGCAAATAGTGGCTTTGCAGCTAGATTGGCATTAATTAGGACCGTCCTACCATGTTGGGATAATGAATCCGCTCTCCATTTTGCCAGTTGGTTTGTAGTCTTTCCCACAATGTCCTCAAAGGTCGTCTTGTTAACCTTTCCATTCACTATTGGGCATCCTAAATATTTATCCAGTTTGACATGATTTGAAATATGTAGGTATCCTTCAATTGTTGGTACTCTCGAAGTCTGGATCCCCGGTGAAATCTGGAATGCTGATTTATTATAGTTTACTTTTTGCCCAGATAAACGACAATAATCATCAATTGTTTTCCTAATGTTTTCGCATGCTGTTTTGTTTCCTTTTGTGAAGATGATAATATCATCGGCAAAGGCTAAGAATGGAACCTTTGGCCCCGAATGGCCAAATTTAAATTCGATCCCGGATTGGGGGTTGTTTGATTCATAGGTGAGCTTTCGCGCTAATACTTCCGCTCCAAGGATAAATAGAAATGGGGATAAAGGATCTCCTTGGCGCAGACCCCTTGAAGGCTTGAAAACCTCTGTAGGCCCATTATTTACTAGTACCGAAAAGGAAACAGATGTAACACATTCCATTATTAATGAGATAACATAGTCTGAAAATCCGAATCTTTTCAGGACTTGTTCAGTGAAGATCCAGTCGACCCTGTCATAGGCTTTCTCCATATCTAATTTAATGGCTAACCAACCTTCAGAGTCTCTCCTTGATTTGAAAGAGTGAAAAATTTTGTGTGCAATCAAGATGTTGTCTTGTATAGCCCTATCAGATACGAAGGCTCCTTGAAACGGGTGGATTAGTTTTCCTATCACCTTTTTTATTCTTTCTGTTAGAATCTTTGATATGATTTTGTATACCGTGGAGCATAGACTAATAGGTCTATAGTCCGATGTTTTAGTGGGATTGTCACATTTGGGTAGCAGGGTTATAAAAGTGTGATTCATTTGTCGTAACATTTTCCCTGAGTGAAAGAAAGCTTTTACTGCTTTGGTTACATCCATTCCGATAATGTCCCAATAGGTTTTATAGAATTCTGCAGTCATGCCGTCTGGTCCAGGAGACTTGTTTAAGCCTAAAGACCAGACGATATTTTTAATTTCGCTATTTGTAGGTTGCCTACTAATGGCTCTGTTTTCATCATCTGTAATCATACTCGGAATGAGATCAAGATACTCATTTAATAATTGTGGCTGAGTTTGTTCCTTCGAAAATCTTCGCTTAAAGTCATTCATGATTTCTTCTCGGATGTTAGTTTCTCCAATGATTTGTGCACCTTCCGTAGTCGTAATATTCCTTATGCTTTTCCTATTTCTTCTCCCAGAAGTGACCCTATGAAAATAAGCTGTGTTTGAGTCGGAAAGTGTTAGGTGTTTTGATTTAGCTCTCTGTCCCCAGTACTCCTTTTCGAATTTTAAAAGCTTCTCCTTTTTCTGAACTAGTTGTTTTTCGATTGTTTTCTCTTTATCTGTGCTCCCACAAGTTTTTGATTGAATATTGACAAGTTCATTTTCCACTAACTGTACTTGTCTAAACACGTTCCCAAATGACGTTTTATTCCATGCCTTAATTTTTCCTTTTAGCAATTTGGTTTTGTGCACTAACCTAAACATTGCCGATCCTACACATCTGGTTCGCCATACTTGTTTTACTATATTTCTAAGATCCTTTCGCTGGAGCCACATGTTCTCAAATTTGAAAGGTGGGGGTGTGAATTGTGACCCCGTTGTTAAGGATAATGAAATCGGGCAATGGTCAGAACCTTTGAATGCTCCATTAAAAGTTGTGATGTCGGGAAATGTGGTCAGAAATTCATGTTGCACCAATACTCTATCAAGTTTTTCCCAAATGTTATCCTCCTCCTCCCTTCGTTTCCTCCAAGTAAATTGATTACCAAAGGATGGAATTTCAGACAACGAACATTGGTTCTTAAAATCAGTTAATCTTGCATATCGCGTGTGATTGTTATCTACCCCTCCCTTTTTCTCACTGCTGTTACCGATTTCATTTAGATCACCAATCACTAGACATGGTAAAGATTCATTCATAACAATACTATTCAGTTCACTCCAGAAAGAATTCTTGTCAGATTCGTGCGGAGGGGCGTATACAAAATAAATGATACCTGCAAAGTTTTTATCCGTATATGAATACTTTACACATATAACTCTTGAGTTTACTATATCCACCTCAATTGACTCATTTATTAGTGCGTTTTCACTCCATAGAAGGCATATTCCTCCTGTTTTATCGTTTTCTAGTGACCAGATGGTGTTACTGTACCCAGTTGTTCTCCAAACTTTTTCAAGGGGGGTTTTGTTTGTTCTCAACTCTGCTACTGCCATGATCGAAAGGTGTTGATTGATTCTCATAGCTTTTATATCGTTCCATATGCTCGATTTTCCAATACCCCTCACATTCCAGAAGCAAATCTTCATTTAAACAATGTTTGACCTATTAGAAGCCACGATTGTCTAACTTCTAATAGAGAAATGTTGTGTACATGATGAATTTTTACTTGCTCTGCTCTTCCTCCTTTGTCTATCCCCTGTTTAATTTTGCCGGTGATGCTTTCATTTTTTCATTGGGTTTCCACTTGTAACCTTTCCTTGGTAGACATACCAGTTTGCTTCCTAATCATACCCCCCTTCACTCTTATTTTTCTTAGCTTCAAGCAGTGTTTACATTTCTGGGTACTGCACCCTAGTTTGCTTATGTATTCTTTACACATTTCAAGCCATATTCTAAAAATATCTTCATATATAATAAAAATATTTGTCTTACACCTAGAAACATTACCACTATTACAACCATGCCATAGGCTAAATAAACTTATCCAAATACCTCTTACATCCATTTCAAACATAATTGAAGAGTTTACCCTACAGATACTCGACCAGCATAAGTTACTACCAAAATGATTACCAGTTCTAGCATCATCCACATCACAGTGCTTCCAAACATACATACCACAAAAGTAATTTTGCTTAAATGAAACGACATTGCAAGACACTAACCATGGCTTTATTTTACCAAGGGCAGAGAGTAGTTTGCAGCCATCGACAGTTACTCCCCATAGCCCCTTCTTGGAATACCTACACATGCTTTCCTTTCTTTGTGCTACCACCCATCAGAGTCATGGTGGAGCATGCAGAATCTCCTTCCTCGATCTTCATCTTGCGCTTTCCTGACTCAGAGTTTGATGTTTCACTTGGGGACTTCTCCTTGTCACCAGCTATGAGCCTGTCAACTGGAATAGCAGCAGGTTGGAGGGACTCATGCAGGCGTTCAGGAAGACTCGGATTTGGTAGCTTGAACTCCATAGAAGAAGGCACATCTTTGAAGATAACTTCATAGTCCTCCTGAGTTAAGCCAAGATTAGCAAGTCCCTCACCAGCTAGGCAGTCCTCAAGAAATTCTTCATCCTCCATAAGCATATACTCATCATCGTCAGCAGCATCAAGATAAAAATCCGGTTGAGATTCCACTTTGTTGGTGAGGATATCATCATTTGGGGGAGCACCAGAAGAGAATAGCATGTTAGGTTTCACCACTAAGATTGGGACAGGTGCAAGATACTCTTCACTACTAGGTGCCAATAAACCAGAGCCAGAAGCAATCACCTCTCCAGCAATAGGGGCAGTGACATGAACACCAGCAGTGACAGGACCAGGAGGGGCTGAGGAAGAGTGGCCAGCTGAACTGCCAGGGGACTTTGAGGTAGAGGAGTCAGAAGATATAGTGACATTCTTGCCAAAGCACTTGAGAAGTTCATCTTTTGAATGCCAAAACATTGGAAGGGGTCTCACCACAGGCTTTCTTGCTGCCACTCTAACCCATTCTCCATCTCCATGCTCCTGCACATTCTCCTCAGTAGCCATCACAGGAGGGATCACCCCACTATTGATGTTCATGTTGCACACATTCCTGCTAGGGCAAACCTCAAACAAATGGTCAGAAGCACCACAACTTCCACATCCCATGGGGAAGTCCTCAAACCACATAGGGTAAGACTCCACCTCACCATGTTCATTGACCACAAAGACCTCTTTTCCAGCAATCTTAGTAACATCAACTGATACACACACTCTAGGGTATCTAAATCGAGCACCTTTTGCATTAAAAGCAGATACCTTAATAACTTTGCCCAGATTATTAGCCCTTACTATATCTCTTAGAATATCTTCATGCACATATTTAGCCGGCAAGCCAGGAAATCTAATCCACAAATCAAGCAAAGTAATGGACTCAACCCGAGGGTCAAAATCCAATCTCCATGGCCGGAGGATAACCAGTTGCCCAGAAACATGAAAAGGGTGATTTTCCCATACCCAGGTCCTATCCTCAGCCAGATCAAACCTCAACTCAAACCAGTTATTTGCAATTGGAATGAGTTGAAAACCACCAGCAAGAGATTTCCAGACATACCTCATTCTTTTCCTGACCTCTCTCGCTTCCATAAGCTCACCAATGATTGTTGCAAAGATCGAAGATTGGTGCAGCATAGAGATATTCTCTTGAACCTTGCCTTGCAAAGCCAGTAGCTTCTCCCTATTCATCGTGGATCGCTTGAATTTCCTCTTCGCCTTGGCCTCTTGCTCAGTGTTGGTTCCACCCTCAGTGTTCTCGCAGCCCATCGGCTTAGTGGTTCCCATCTGGATTTGTGACTTTTTTGGGACAGGATCATCTGTCACCATTGGTCTCTTGCCTTTGTCAACCGCACTCGGAGCCATCAATAAATACAAACAGGATTTTAGAGTCTTTAGACTAAGGGGGACTAACGACACCTAAGCCCCCTAAGAGCATCAGCACTCATGGGGTAATCTCATTCGTCTCTCTCCTTGTAATATTTTGACACCTCATTTTTCACTAACTCTACCCCATCCTTTAAGAATTTCTAACGTTTAACTTACATCCATAAGTTTGCCACATTAGTATTTTTTTAACTTTATTTATACCCCACCACATATTTTTAACCAATCAAAATTTAATCCACTTAATAAAAAAATTGTAGGGTCCCACTTTTATTATTTTTATAACACAAAAAGTGGATGGGGGAGAGGATGGGATTACCCCTTCCTACTAAGGTTTCCCCTTCCCCTTCCCACAATAAGGTTGATCCCACATCCACGATGGTTGTGCAAATGTGTACTTTTTAGACATTTTTTTAACTTCATTGGTTGTTTTTGATGTATGCAAATGTACACATTTGAGCATGTAATATTTAAATTGGAACACACAACCTCCCTTATGTGCGAAAACTTTTACAAAAAAAAAAGACAATTTTATTAGTTGATTTTTTATGATTTTCTTTTTGTTTTTGTTTTAAATGAGTTGTATTTGAATGGTGTGTAAAAAATGCATATTTTACCAATGGAGCAAATTGTTAAAACGTGATGTATATTTTTATACATCTTGTACAAATGTGTACATTTACCCGGTTTTGTAGATGATCTAACCTTATCTATGGTTATTGCCTTATTGGGAGTACCCGCCCAAAGAGATTAAGCGCGTGTTTGGTAAAACGGAGGTTTTTTAGGGGTTGAGTTTTTTTTAGGAGTTGGAGTTTATTTGGTGTATTATGGAGTTGTGGGAGGTGATTTTTTTTTAAAAAAAATAACCTTGTTGGGTGTTTGGTGATGGTAAGATTTGTAAATGGGTATTAAGGTTAAAATGTCTAAAATGCCCTCTCACTTACCCCTTCCCCTTCTCCTTTCTTGCCCCAATTTCCTCTGCTACTACCGTCGCTTCCAATGGCCTGAAGTGGGCAGCCATCACCAACTCAAATTGCCCCCTCCGCCTCTGCCTAGTCCATCCTTGGAGGCCTGAAATCGCCCCCTCCTCCTCCTCCATAGTCCACCCGACTCCAGTCTACCAATTTAATGGTTGCTGATCCCATAGCTGCTAACAAACACCTGGTGAAGAGGTTAAATTTTTTTAAAACCTTTGAAACCTGATGAAAAGCCCTATCAAACACAACCTAAAATTATTATCTTCCACATTCGCCTCATATACATCTCTCTAAAAACAACAATATACAAATAAAATTAAAAATTGTATTTCTTCATCACTCCTAACCATCCATCGGTATCATTCCACTTGGCTAATCGAAAGGAAAAAACTTTCTCTTCTCTCTAGTTTTCTAGAGAGAGCTTGCAAACTCCCTTAGGGGCTAAGAGCATCAACATTCATGGGTTAAACCCTTTTCGATTTTTTTTCTCTCTTCATAAAATTTTGACACATCATTTTCCATTATCTCTACGTCTTTCATTAAGATTTTACTCACATCCATAAGTTTACCCCACTACTTATTGTATTGTTTTATTTATACCCCACTACATATTTTTCACCTATCAAAACATTATTTACTAAATAAAAAAATAAAAATAGGTGAGGCCCACCATTAAACAAAGGAAAGAAAGAAATGGGAAGTGGACGGGGTAACCCATTCTGCTACGGTTACCTCTTCCCCCTTATCCAAAAGATTTGCTCCACATCCATAGTCTTCCCTTATAGGAAGAGAGGGGGTGCTATGGGGGAGCTCAACCCCCATGAGTGCTGATGCTTTAAAGCTTATCCATCAACCCATCCTAATCAAGATGAATTTCTTGATTAGTGTCCCTAATCTAACTTTGCTCGATTATTTGTTAGTTTTCGATCGGTGACCCAAATACCCCCGTCCCCTTCATGGACACTTGGAGTACTACTTTTGCTCTTCCTTCTTTGTGTAATCTTGCTTCCTTGAATTTGATAAATAAAGAGCGACCATTCGAGGTTCGAACTGAGGACCTTTGGGTACTACTCACAAGTCCCTTCCGGTTGAGCCATTCCAAAATGGTTTGTGTAATTTTGCTTCCAAATAATCTTCAATGGCGATCCGAATTCAAATAAAATGGCATTCATATGTTAATGCCTAACAAACGGGGTTATTAATTAACCCAAATCTACAAACCCTTTTTGTGACGATCACTAGGCCATCGTTCGACCACCACCATCTTCATCCTACCGGAACCATCTCTTTCTAGTGTTGTCCTCTGTCAGCGACCCCAACTCTTCCCGTGCTCCCCGCTCCAACGCCCCACTACCTCAACCTCTGATCTTTTCAGGATGCCCCAAATCCATTCCAATCCCAAATATTGTTCCATTCCTGACCACATCCCAATCCCAAATTCAACATCTCGGGAGTGGAATTGATCTTTCTAATTCCGATTTCCGCCTGTTTCCTTCCCGCCTTCCCTACTGGCCTCCCCATCCGTCGCAACATCTCCGTGGTTGGGCTGCGTCACCTCCCTCCGCTCAACTCCCCCTGTCTCTGATGTCCACCTTCAACTTCACTCTCTTGTCTCGTGGACTTGCGTCGGCGCTGACTTCGTCACCCTCTCCGTGGGTTACGAGTTGTGCTACCGACGATCTAACCTCCTTCGTGGCGTGCAATCCTCTGCCCTGTTGCGATGGTGATGCTTGGTGTGCAAGATTATTTTTTGTCCTTGCACACTAAGGATTTATAAAAAAAAAGAAGGTATAATTCTCTTTTGGGCTTGGAAAATCCCGAAAGAGTTTGACCAATGTCCCGAAAGGGTTTGACCTAAATTTTTGATAGGGTTGTACAAATTCTGAAAGGGCTTGGAAAATAATTTTATTGGCTTTTTTGAATGAGCGGTGTATGACTCTGCATCCGATGTCTCCAGGAGTTATGCTGCTTGGTTGGGGATTGTGGAGTCTGGAGTCAGGACTAGATAGGGTTGAGGTGGTGCTTTCCGGGCAACTCCGTATCTGGGAAGGAGCTTCCTTAGAGTTTCGTCTGCACTCCCCACATGAGATAGATTCCTGCAATACCGCTGGCCTACGATGCTACTGTTCGGTGGTGCTTGGCTTCATTTTCCGCCAATGTCCTCAACTTTTTTGGAGTAGTTCTGCTTACATTGTGTTTTTGTAGAGTTTGTTTTCGTTTGTTTCATGGCACATGTATTTTACATGCACTGTATGTTTATGCGGTTTTCGCCTTCTGACTTGATGGCCTCTCGAGAATCAGTCTTGGCCGATCTCGAATCTTTACTTAATAAAAAAAATCCATCGGTGTCATTCCAAACCAATCAGAATACTTTATTTTTCATTTGAAAAAAGTAGCTCTAAAATAGGAGGCTCTTCTAGTATATCCTGCTATGAGACAGGGTATGTAGGTCGGGATTTATGCTTGAACAAGTCGAGAGAGTGTTTCAGAAAAGATCCAATAGTAAAATAAGCCAATACAAAGGAGCAAAGGCAAGCAAGCAACTATTTAGGTGACAAAGCATACAAACAGAAACTAAACATCATTCGCCCGTATACAACGTCGCTAGTGGTCTCTCGATCCATGGCCATATCCTCTGCTAGGCAAGGTTATTAGGATCGGGATTCTAGGATCGAATCACAATAGGGTTCGTGGATCGGATCGTAAGACCCCATTAGGAGATCGTAAGATCCTAGAAATATAATTAAATAATAAAATAAAAATATACACACCCCCCGTTCAAAAATACAAGTCTTTTTAGGATTAAAATTTTGTTTAGAAATATAAGTCATTTTAGGTTTTATAGGCATTGGGCTAAGAGAAAAGTAACTTTTTGATTTGTTTTATAAAATGTTATTGGTTGTTAGTGGTTGTGGATAATTAATGAGGGGTATAAAAGTAACACTTTTGTGGTTTTCTTAATATGTGTGCAAACACCTCAAAAGACTTATAATTTTTAACGGAGGTAGTATAACAAAGTTGCTTAATTTAAAGTTCTAGAATGAGGGGAAAAAAATGTTAGTTACACAATATATTTTGATTTTCAGACATAAAAATCTACATTTATGACCTTAGACATTGTCATATTGGTTAAAAGACTCGAAAACAATTGTCTCAAAGCTATTTTTCACGTTCCTTACATGAATGTGTACATTTAAACACCCTAAAATCAACCAAGGAAACAAAATAAATGTTTAAAAAATACATACTGTTAATAAAAATAGGATCTTTAGGATCGTGTGGGATCGTAAGATCCTATCGATCCATTAAGATTCTAAAGATCCCATTGTAGATCCTACTAAAAAAAGATCCTATGCATAGATCTGGATCGGACCCCTAGGTAGGATCTTAAGATTCTAAATTAAAGATCCGGATCGGGATTCTAATAACAATGTTGCTAGGGTCAATAGTGGGAGGTCTTGATGGATAACCTCCATCCAACTCTCCCATGGTCTTTCTCTACCACGTTGGACGTCTCCCAAAGACAACCTCTCATATCTTCGCACAAGGGTGGACATTGATCGTCTCTTACAGACTTACACACTAGTTTAAGCTTTGTGTTAAAAGGTGGATCCCGATCTTATAATAACAAACAAAATAAAACTCAACACCACTTTCGTTTCTCACTACCCAATCGAGATTCCCGGAATTTAACATGATATAAAAGTTGGTCCGATTCAATTCCGTTTCTTTGTCTTTGAACTAGTTATTATATCTTTAGACAAGCTATACGATGATGAGATATTTGATACGGAGTATGTTTCAAAATAAGCTATAAAGAAATTTAGATGTTTAGCTCCAGTTGACACTTGAGGGGATAGAAAATGTGCTAATAATAAAAGGTTTTTTCCAAATTGATTGGGTAACAAAACAAATACTCCCTCCGTTCAATAAAATATACTACATTTGATTCAAAATATATACCGTTTAACTTTTCAACACGTATTTTAAAAAGGTAAAAACTACGTAGTATATAAAATATCAACTTTTTTTAAAATTATTTTTTTACAACTTAATATTTGTTGGTAATAAGTACTACATTCGTTAATTAAAACATGTCGTTTTAGACATTTGCACAATTTTTAAGAAATTAAATAAAAGCAAACAAAAATACACTTATACCCATAATTATTACTTTACTTTTTCACTTTATTTAAAATACAACTTACAAATATCTAATAATTACAAGTGTAATTTTGGAAAGTGAACACCAAAATACCTAAAACGACATATTTTTCTTAACAAGATTTTACTCATAAAAAGACATGTTTTTCTTAACGGATGGAGTATTAAATTGTAAAAAAATAATAATAAAAAAGTTAATATATTATATACGTACTTTTTAACTCCTTAAAATACGTGTTAAAAAAGTCAAACGACATGTATTTTGGATCGGAGGGAGTATTGTTTTATCACCCCACACACTTTTTTAGGGGATAAATCATATAAAATATCTATTTTTTTATACAATAATTTTTTAAAAATAATTTTGTAGTTACTATTAATAAGTACAAACTTGTTAAGTTTATTTTTTTTTATAAAAAGATGGACATTTAATATAGTTTTTATCATTTTAAAATAGTCTGCATGAATAGTAAACGATATATTTTGTGGAACGGAGGGAGTATAAACTTGTAAAGGATATTAAACATGTTATAGGTAAATCCTGACATTATAATAAAAAATCAAATAAAACTAATAGAACATCATTTAAAAAAAATTGGGAGATCAGACAACCTGTCTAATAACTTAAGGGTGTATAAAAAAAAATAAACTTAACAAGTTTGTACTTATCTCTGTAACATCATCCGTGAGGATGATTATGGCGGTGCTTTACTTCTGTAAAGACTGCCTATTTCTTGCCTACTGTAAAAAAAAAAAAAAAAATAACTTAAGGGTGTATTTGGATTCCATTGTATTTTAATTATAATATCATTATTTTACCTCGTTTTATCTGAGTGTTTGGTTGTAAAATTAAAAATCTCGTAAAAATTGAGATAAAACCATAATTTAACTGAATAATCACATAAAAAGAGATAAAATATTTGCATTATAATTAATACATGAAATCCCAAAATACCCTAATTTAAACAACTTTAAAAATGTGTTAAACAAACACTATCTTACTATTTTACATTATAAATACTCCATCCGTTTGAAAATATTTGTCGTTTATCTTGTAGTGTACGCTTTTTAATTAGCTAAAAACTCTATAAAATATATTTTTTTTAATTAAATTTTTTTATATAATTTCATACATATAAGTAGTAAGTATAAGATTATGAAAAAAATTTAAATAAAAAAATTACTCCATCCGTTTCAAATTAAATGTCGTTTTACTTTTCGGCACGCTTTTTAATGAGCGAAAAACTCTACGAAATATTATTTTTTTAATTAATTTTTTTTATATAATTTGATACTTATCAGTAATAAGTATCAAATTATATAAAAAAATTAATTAAAAAAATAATATTTCGTAGAGTTTTTCGCTCCTTAAAAAACGTGCAAAAAAAGACAAACGACATTTAATATGAGACAGAGAAAGTATATTTTATAGAGTTTTTAACTCTTTAAAAAACGTGTCGAAAAGTCAAACGACAAATATTTTCAAACGAAGGGAGTATAATTCATTTGGAATCCAAACAAACCCTGAATCCCTGCTTTCATTAGCCGATCGAAATTTCCGGAATTTAACAAACAATTAAGAACAAAATCCGAAATCTTCCATGCGAATATTGGAAACGAAAATGATGACAAAATACAGATGAAAAAGACGTCATACCTCCCCTACGCTGTTTAGCCTGTTACTAGTGCTACTACAAAATAGTGTAAAGCGGGCCCCGCTGATGAGTAAACCTCGCGCCCTTTTTGATGCTTTCCTTCCCCTTCTTCATATCCAATCTCCGCCGTCCGCTTCTTCCTCTCCCATCTCAGCCGTCCATTTCATCTCCCCCATACCATCTCCTGTCTCTCTCTCCTTTTCAGTTTCGGCCAGAAATCCCTTTTCACTACTCTCTCTCCTCTCCCCCTCTCCCTTTTTCTCCGGTTCTGCATATTCCGAAGAGCTTCGGAGTACCGCAATTGGATCAGACACGATTCTCTTTGCTCTCTCTCTCTCTCCGGTACCACTCTCGTGCAGCTCCTTTCAAACTCGTTGATTCGTTTCCGGCGCCGGCGAATAATCCGGCATTTGCTTCTCGGTGAGACACTAATAATCCGGCCAATCGATCGATTATGTGCATTTTTCACTCCTTCGTTTGTTTCCTGCCTATCTAGAGATTTTCCAGCTCTTTGCCTCCCTGATTCGTGATTTTTGGCGATTGTTGCTTTGTCGTTAGAGTTCTTTTTCAAAATTTGCTAGTCATTTGTTTTCGCTGCGACATTTCCTTTTGCACATTGTGTGCGTTCATCTCATTATCCGATTTTCTTTTCCGCCTGTTCGGCAATGGCGAGAGAGAGAGAGTACTGTAGTTTACCTTGGATTTTTGGTCATTTGTTTTTTTTTTTTCTCACATCTGGCCTTGTTGCTTGCTAGCTGTAATCTTTCTTTGTTGAAATTTCAGTGATTCCTGTAATCCTGTTTAACATGAACTCTTGACATGAATGAAATACAGTATGAATAGATAGTACGAATAAGCGACGTTTCCTTTTTTTCTTTCATAAACAGTGTGATTAGACCGGGATCCACTTTTTTCTGTACGTTTTTTTTTTACTAACTGAACTGTAGTTAGATCTACCTTTTCATCCTCTTGTAAATTGTAATCCAGTGCTGAAAAAAGGTCAGTTGTTGACGATATCTCATGTAGTCATGTACTCTCACCTAGTATTAACCTCTTTGAACTTCTAACCTCCATAGGTAAAAATAGTAATTTTGGGTTTCTCTATTTCTAACAACACCATTGTTGGGTGGTTGCTAGTTCAAATGGTTTCCATACACCACCAAATAATCTTTGACTCTTACCTTTGTGGTTCACTTTATCCGTGTAGTGGTAGCACACTAGCTCTAGCAGTTGTCTTCTTGTGGGCAGTTCTTTGAGATTTTTGTTGATCTGAGAGGTTTGTCTGGAACAGCACCATTGTGATTGTATGGGCTTTGATGAATGGGAGTATTTGCTTGTCCTTGGGTTTGAAGGCTTTGGTTGTGGACCTCCCAAGGAGGTATCATTCTTAGGCAAAAAGAGTGTGCTGATTACTAGTGAAAATGGGATTGAAAAGGCGGAAGGTCTTCCTTTTAAGCGTCTCAAAAATGTTCTTGATATTCAATCAAACTCCTTTTGGGTTAGATGAGTGTATGTGCCAGATTATTTTTGAATCATTGGTAAACTTTGGATGATGATACAAAAGATGATTTCTTCACTGGTGATGCGTTTTTTTACTGCTGCTTGTGAATGTGCTTGGCATATTTTATCTTGTCAATCATATGTTTTTTTTTCTCTATGAAATGTGCAACTGAGAAAGAGAATATAGTGTCATATCAGTGACTTGCTGATGCGTTTTTTTATGAAATGTGCAGCTGAGAAAGAGAATATAGTGTCATATCAGTGACTTGCTGATGCCGTACAAGTGACTCATTGGTAGTGAGTATTGACTATTGTGATGAGTATGCCGTATTCGTGCTCTGAGACCTCAAAAAATCATAGGATTGATGGAGCTTAGTGAACCTTTAAAATTTACAAGGAAACCGAAATCTGTAGGGATGCCAGATAAAATTGCAGCATATCATTCTCAACTTGGCACAAAACTGCAAGACAGTTTTATCTCAGACCAGCCAACCTCGCCTTACGCTGGTTTGCATCATCAGCCTACAAGAAATGCAGATAGTTATTTACCCCACTCTTCTGGGAGCCAACACAATTGTGCAGTTGAGGGAAAGGCTGAAGAGGATGAGCTGGTCAGATACATGTCAAATTTGCCAAGTTATTTAGAGAAAGGGAAAAGTTTGAAGGAGAAACCACTGAACATTGGTGTTCTTGATTGGAGGCACTTGGAGAAATGGAACTATAATAATGATCTGATGCCTCTTAAGAGTAGTGATTATACTTCTACTAGCAGCACACCTTATTTTTCAAAAGAGTGCTTACCCTCTCGTTCCAGCAGAGGTCAGAGGTTGTCTCCTGCTCGGCAAACAATGCACTGCTCTTCATTGGAGTCTCACTTGGACGCTTCCCCCATGAAAACCCCTTCTCAAGCTAAATTTTATCCAGGAAGAGGTTATAGTTACTCTCCTGTCCGCCAAAGGACTTATCATCTCGTTCCACATTCTCATCATCAGAAGATATATCCATGGGAAAGTCATTCTCAGAATGTTACTCGTACCATGGGAAGTGTTGAGTCTCCTGACAAGATTAAAGACATATCTGCATCTAGGATCGCACAACAAACTGTTTGCCAAATGGACAGGAATTGTAGAAGAAACCAATCAGAAGTAAGGTTGGAGACATGTAAGAAGAAAGAATCCGTCTCTAACACAACCTCCAAAACTGGGATGGGGAAAAGGTGGCAAAATGCTACTGATGTGGTACCATCTTCAAAAGGAAATCTCATGATTCGAGAAAGTGAATTGAAGGAGGCAGTGCAGTCACGAATACCTAATCAGGTTGATCATCATCCTGATTGCTCCAAGAAACACAGATCAGTGGTGCTCCTGATGCCAAAAGATCCACCAGTGAACCAGTTATCTGATTCAGCAATGTCTGCTAATCTGATGCCAGGAGAGCACGGAGGGAGGAAGAGTGCCTCTAGAAAAGATAGTTATAAAGATGCTAATGCTTTGCTAGATGACAGAAAGGGAAGATCAGGGATGGGAGGTTATTATTCCACAGGTGCACTTGGTGCCGAGGCTTCATCTCAACAACTGAGGAGTCCTGCTAGCAGCAGAAATTCTGAAGAGAGGAAACGAATCGTGGTGCTGAAGAGTCCAAGTACAACCAATCTCTCTGCGGAGTCAGAGAAGATAACTGGCTCTGAATCCACCATCAGAGCAAGACATTCTTCACCTATCCGTAGGCTGAGTTTTTCCCTGGGAAGTATTATCAGAAGTGCTGGTTCTAGAGATAATTCACCCATGCGCAGATCATGCTCGAAAGATCCTGCTACCAAACCTGGTTCGGACAGCGCTGCTGTTCCAGCATCTTCGGACACAGACAAGTCACCTGCTAGTTCTAGAGCCAGATTGAGTCCCCTGAGAAGATTACTTGATCCACTAATCAAGCCCAAATCACCGATTGTTCGTGAATCAACTGAGCCACTCAGGACAAATTTCGCTTCAACATCTCGGCTTTCAAAGTCATCTGATGAGCAGTTAGATCTTTTGAAAGCACAGTCTCTGAAGGTAAATGGACCATCTCGAGTCCATGCTCTATTGCAGTTAGCTGTCAGGAATGGATTACCTCTCTTTACTCTCGCAGTTGACAATGATAATGGCATCCTAGCAGCTACACTGAGGAAGTTGAGTAATGCTGAGAAAAATTGTTCCGGCTGGCTATATACATATTTTACTGTCAATGAAATGAAGAAAAAGAATGCACTGTGGCCGAAACAAGGAAGCAAAGGCAATGGTCGGTATGTGCCTAATGTCATAGCACAAATGAAGGTCTCAGATTGCCATGCTCCTGTTTGCACCAGACAGAAGAATGTCAGTGGTTGTAACTTGAGAGAGTTCACTTTGTTTTCAGTGGATGTCAGTCAGGTTGATCAGAGTTCTACAGAGTTTGAACCTGCAGACGAGCTTGCAGCCATTGTTGTTGACCTTCCGAAGCCTTCTGGTGGAAGTCCAAGTAGCACGTCTATCAATCCCACCTCCAGCAATGCTACGCAGGATTCTCCAAGAAGTCATATTCCCCTGAGCACCACAGTAATACTACCCGGTGGTGTTCATGCTGTGCCTAGTAAAGGATCAATATCAACCCTGGCACAGAGATGGAGATCCGGTGGAGCTTGCGACTGTGGAGGATGGGATTTGGGTTGTCAGCTAAGGGCTTTCACGAACCAATGCGAATCCCATAAATCACTAACTTCATCCAAAGCTTCCATAACTTCAGAAGAGTTTAAGCTTTTCGCTCAGGTATGGCACTCTCCTATCCTTCATCCTCCGCGGCTGATTTCTTGATTCAGTTATGAATTTGTTTGACATGGTTCCATAACCAATGTTGTGCTGTGCAGGTGGGACAGGAAAGTCAGCTTGTTTTGAGCTTGAATCCATTCAAAGACAGGATATACTCAGTTGAATGTGACTCGTCGATATCACTGCTACAAGCATTTGCTATCTGTGTGGCAGTTCTTGATTCCAGAAGGCCATCTGGGCTTCTCAGTACGACCAGCTTGGTCGAAGCAAGATCTTCCAGAGCTAGAGCTTCGGGTTCTGGTGACCCTGCTCGAACGAAGCCACGTAATCAGAGCCACGCAGAAGCTCCTGCAAGACATGTCTCGTATCTACCCCATTATCCTGTCGGAAGAAAATAGTTTACACACTACACTTCCGATAGAATGCATAAGGAAGTAATTTACATAAGCAGGTAACAAAAAAAAAATCATACCTAGAAGCATTTTATTGTAAGTAGCTTGCTCTGGATTCGCCTATTTTCCCCATTGCTGGTGTAGAGTAGAAAAATTGTGAAAGATTGATGTCTTCATTCATCAGTGTAACTGTGCATCCATGGGGAAGATAGAGTCTTGTTAAAACTGAATGCATAAAAGTTATATTCCATTGAAATGTATACTCATTGTCTTGTGTAGTTGTGTTACTCGCTTTCTTTCCCTTGTGGTTTCATAATAGCTAGGGTTCAAAAAAAAATTTGGTCCTTGTTTGCATGAGTTCATTAAAAAAGAATTGTAGGGGAAGGACTACTCCCCGTTTGTTTGTTGTGTAGTCCGGATTTTGTCCTTGGAGTTTTTCTCCAGGTTTTGTTTACCAAAAAAAAAAAAATTAAAAAAGAATTGCTTTCATGATGAATTGATGTTTTTTTTTTTAGTTATTTCCGGTGTTTTAAAAATCGCGCTTAGGCGGGACGTGACCTAGCAATTTTTAAGCCTAGGCGGGCCTCTAGGCGGAAATCCGTTTAGGCACCGCCTAGTCTCACCTAGGCGCCGCCTAGACCTCGTCGGGCCCGCCTAGGCGTCGTCTAGACCTCGCTTGGACCCACCTAGGCGCCGTCTAGTCACGCCTAGTCCAATGATTATTCAATTTGAGCTTTTAAACATGTGATTAGTTGACTTAGTTTTTTTTTATCCCCCAAGTCGGGATGTAATTGCTTTTTAGTCGAACCTATAGTTTTGGATTTTAGGAGGTGTAGAGTTGTTAGTTTATTTAGTTTAGTATTTGTTATAAGTCCGACTGGATACCGCCTAGGCGCTAGGTGGCCACCCACCGCCTAGCGCCTTTTAGAACATTGGTTGTTTCATAGGAAGATATTTAAACCCAACGATGGAGCTAGAAACTTATAAAAGGGGTACAGAATTTTGTAAAAAAAGTTCTATCATTGTTCGTCGAATGAAAGTAAGAGTGAATGCTCCCCATGCACCCCGAGCTTCGCATATGCTTATACCCTTATAACAAAGTCGAACTAATGATTTATTGATTATTAAATGTCATAGATGTTGCCAAAAAAATGTCATACTCCATCCGTTTCAAAATAAATGTTTTTTTTACTATTTCGCACGCATTTTAATGATGTAAAAACTCTATAAAGTATTATTTTTTTAATCAATTTTTTTTAATAAATTCATACATATTACTAATAAGTATGGAATTATTAAAAAAAATTCATAAAAAAAATAATATTTTTTAGAGTTTATACCTCCTTAAAATACGTGCACTAAAAGACAAACGACATTTATTATGAAACAGAGGGAGTAGATGACAAGGCTCGACTTCATGATGAATTGATGATGGTTATATGGTTTTAGCGGGTTCTTATATTATTGATCAGTGGCGCCAACAGGGTTTCGTAGAGGTGGGGGTAAAATCTTTGTTCTTGTGAAATTTTTTTCTCAATATATATAATGAATTTAAAAAAAATTGAAAGAAAACCGTAAATTTTGGTTTAAATATAACATTTTAGCACAAAAATTCATACAAAATATTGAAAAGTATTGCAAAAAAACATAAATTGTGGTTTAAATATGACATTTATAGTAAAAAAATCATATGAATAAAAATTGGCAGAATTTTTTTAAATATATGTGTAGCACATAATGAATACTTTTGTGAAAAATATTGACAGAAAACTATAAAATTTGATTTAAATATGACTGTTGAGAATATGAGTTGTGGGATAGATCCCACATTGATTAAAAAGTGAATCCAAGCCTTGTACATAAGTGTGTGGGCTACTCCTCCTAACACCAATTGGTTTTAGGATGAAACCCCACTCGGCTTGATTAGCGCGTGTTGCGCTTGGGCGTGTGACCCCTCCACGTCTTATAACCCATCTTGATTTAACATGGTATCAGAGCCGAGGTTCGGTTGCAGTGTAGTTTGGGTTCCTGTTCTAATTGGCTGGCCGGCCTTAAGACTTATATTGTCAAGCGCAATTGGCAGATATTGCGTGGCCAGACAATTGCGGCTTGAGGGGGGAGTGTTGAGAATATGAGTTTGCAGGATAGAGATTCCACGTTGATTAAAAAAGTGAATTCAAACCTTGTACATAAGTGGGCGCAACTGGCAGAGGGAATTTCAGAGCATACAAGTTGAGTGGGGTTTCATCCTAAAACCAATTGGTATTAGGAGGAGTAGGCCACCCACTTATGTACAACAGTACAAGGCTTGGATTCACTTTTTAATCAATGTGGGATCTCTGAAAATGGTTAAACTTCCCATGTACGATTTCAAGGTATTAGGATGATACTACTAGTTTGTTTACTGATGAATTATTCAAGTCCACTAACACTTATTGTACTCTGTGAGACAATTTGAATTTTACATCTCCCTGTTCAAAGATAGTGCCTTACCCACTATTCAGTATCCTCGAGTCGACCTCGGGTCATGTCATCCAGTGTATGCGTCTTGAATAGACAACGAGCGCAACTGTCAGATATTGTGTGGCCAGACAATTGCACTTGAGGGGGGAGTGTTGAAAATATGAGTTATCATCCAGTGAATTCAAACCTTGTACATAAGTGGGCGCAACTGGCAGATATTACGTGGCCGGGAATTTCAGAGCATACAAGTCGAGTGGGGTTTCATCCTAAAATCAATTGGTGTTAGGAGGAGTAGCCCACCCACTTATGTACAACAATACAAGACTTGGATTCACTTTTTAATCAATGTGGGATCTCTGAAAATGGTTAAACTTCCCATGTACGATTTCAAGGTATTAGGATGATACTACTAGTTTGTTTACTGATGAATTATTCAAGTCCACTAACACTTACTGTACTCTGTGAGACAATTTGAATTTTACATCTCCTTGTTCAGAGATAGTACCCTGCCCACTATTCAGTATTGTGTGGCCAGACAATTGCACTTGAGGGGGGAGTGTTGAAAATATGAGTTATCATCCAGTGAATTCAAACCTTGTACATAAGTGGGCGCAACTGGCAGATATTACGTGGCCGGGAATTTCAGAGCATACAAGTCGAGTGGGGTTTCATCCTAAAACCAATTGGTGTTAGGAGGAGTAGCCCACCCACTTATGTACAACAGTACAAGGCTTGGATTCACTTTTTAATCAACGTGGGATCTCTGAAAATGGTTAAACTTCCCATGTACGATTTCAAGGTATTAGGATGATACTACTAGTTTATTTACTGATTAATTATTCAAGTCCACTAACACTTACTGTACTCTGTGAGACAATTGGAATTTTACATCTCCCTGTTCAGAGATAGTACCCTGCCCACTATTCAGTATCCTCGAGTCGACCTCGGGTCATGTCATCCAGTGTATGCGTCTTGAATAGACAACGAGCGCAACTGTCAGATATTGTGTGGCCAGACAATTGCACTTGAGGGGGGAGTGTTGAGAATATGAGTTATCATCCAGTGAATTCAAGCCTTGTACATAAGTGGGCGCAACTGGCAGATATTACGTGGCCGGGAATTTCAGAGCATACAAGTCGAGTGGGGTTTCATCCTAAAACCAATTGGTGTTAGGAGGAGTAGCCCTCCCACTTATGTACAACAGTACAAGGCTTGGATTCACTTTTTAATCAATGTGGGATCTTTGAAAATGGTTAAATTTCCCATGTACGATTTCAAGGTATTAGGATGATACTACTAGGTTGTTTACTGATGAATTATTCAAGTCCACTAACACTTATTGTACTCTGTGAGACAATTTGAATTTTACATCTCCCTGTTCAGAGATAGTACCCTGCCCACTATTCAGTATCCTCGAGTCGGCCTCGGGTCATGTCATCCAGTGTATGCGCCTTGAATAGACAACGAGCGCAACTGTCGGATATTGTGTGGCCAGACAATTGCACTTGAGGGGGGAGTGTTGAGAATATGAGTTGTGGGACAGAGATCCCACATTAATCAAAAAGTGAATCCAAGTCTTGTACATAAGTGGGTGGACTACTCCTCCTAACACCAATTGGGTATGCTCTGAAAATGGTTAAACTTCCCATGTACGATTTCAAGGTATTGGGATGATACTACTAGTTTGTTTTCTGATGAATTATTCAAGTCCACTAACACTTACTGTACTTTGTGAGACAATTTGAATTTTACAACTCCCTGTTTGACGAAACCATAAATAAAAAAGCGGGTCCCTCCCCACGTTCCCATGGGGGGGATGCCACGTATTCCCTCATATGATGACTTGGTCAAACGGTCTTACCTGAAGCCCCTTCCCCACCTCAACTATCATCTAGTATTGGCGAAATGGGGGAAAGGGTCTCAACCTGTGCCGCAGTGACCAAAGGGGAATTTGACGGTCTTACCCGTAACCTGAGATCCTCGACATCCGCGAAGATCTCGCGTCCGGTGCCGCCGAGCCTCTAAATAAGGCTCGCATCACTTATCGTGTAATGGATTCATCTAATGGCTTCTTGGTACAGAAAGTACTCCGATTTACTAGATTAAATATCAAGTCTGAAGGGTGATATTCTCTCTTACTCCCTCGACTATCGTCCTACTACCTGTCCTGTATAGATTCCTTCTCTTGCTTTCGCGTTGTCCGCGGACGGATATGGGATGAGGAAGAAGAAGAGTATTATCGTAGCCTTATCCCTCTCTCTCTCTCTCCGAATCGAGGTTTTCCTATCTGTTTTTTTTTTCAAAAAGCCTGGCGCTTAGAGTGCCTTCTCATTTTTATAGCGTGTCCCCATGCCCTCCCCTGAGGGGAATGTTCCTCCTTCTTGGCCACTTGTTGAAGTATGGTTGCCACATGTTCTTAAGAGGAAGTGCACATGGATGGTGGGCATGTGCGCCATCTGTCCGTTTTGCATGTACCCATCATCCGTGGATCGCATGTCGACGTGTTTTCTTGGGCTCATTTCTTCAGCCTTTTTAGCCCTTTATTCACTTTCTTCTTTTTTGTTGAATTTTGGCATCATCACTGTTCAGAGATAATTTGAATTTTACATCTCCCTGTTCATAGATAGTACCCTGCCCACTATTCAGTATCCTCGGGTCATGTCATCCAGTGTATGCATCTTGAATAGACGATGAGCGCAACTGGCAGATATTGCGTGGCCAGACAATTGCGCTTGAGGGTTTGTCTCATAGAGTACAGTACTGTGAGACAATTTAAATTTTACATCTCCCTATTTAGAGATAGTACCCTGCCCACTATTCAGTATCCTCGTTTGGCCTCGGGTCATGTCATCTAGTGTATGCATCTTGAATAGACGACGAGCATCATCATCATCCTTTTTCATTTGTGAAACAAGCTTAAATCCAAGAAGTTGTTCGTTCCAATCCTTCCTCTCAATACCTATTTTCTCCATAGGAGAAGAAATCGCCCTAATCTGAATCCGCGTCGGCGGCACCAGATCTGGAAAAAAAAGTAATAGTAGATATACCCGGCGAACTCAACGATTTTTTCTCTATTTCTCACCAGTGCATAAAACACCTTTTTGGAAGTGATGTGACCCATGGCGATTTCGGAAGAGAGATTTTCGGGACAGAAAGGATATACCATGTATGATTATTAGAGAGAGCCTTAAGCCGAGCTGCCATAACATCTTCCCACTCAGTCACATCTTTGGCCAGAGAATAAGAATTTTGGCTCAAATATTGAACTCATGTTGATGAAAGATTTGATGTAGCTTGATGACAGATAGGTCATATTACAAGATGGAAATACAGCAAAAGATTCTGAAGAAGAGAAATCTACTATAACATGTCCTCTAGTGGGAATCTTAGAGCACACATAGTAATGCAGTCTGGCAGGAAGCTTAGTCTGTCTATGAAGGACTATAGGTTGGGCAGGAGGAGTGGAGCTTAGAATTTGATCATTAATAGACACATCGTGCAATTGAGATGATGAAGTGCTACCAACATAATCCAAAACAATGTCATCAAGAGACCCTGTACTGCTAGATGAATGAGCATCGATTGCAAGATGATTAGGATCCTAACCCTCAGAAGGACTAGACAGTGAGGGCATGAAATCATTGTCATCTGACCAATTTACAACATTATGAGGTGGAGGAGACACTTGAGGAATATGCACAAATGAATGACATTTAAATAGGAATATAGACTCCTCAAATTTCACATGTCTACTAATAATGATGACTTTCCTTTCTAAACCAAACAATTTATAAGCCTTCATGCCAGGAGGATATCCTAAGAAAACACATCTCCTAGCCAAAATACCCAACTTATCCTTGTGATCAATTGGTTGAAGAGCATAGCACAAGCAACCAACAACTCTGAGCATATCATAGCAGGGAGCAACCTTATACAGAATCTCAAAATGATATTTCCATTTCAAAATAGAAGATGGCATCTTGTTTATGAGATGAGTGGCACTCAACACACAATCTCCCCAAAATTTAATTGGAAGACCAGCATGAAGCCTGACGGCCCTTGCAGTTTCTAACAAATGCCTGTGTTTTCTCTCTACTCTTCCATTCTGCTCATGAACCCCAGGAGATGATCTTTGATACAAAATGCCCCTACTAGCAAACAAATCAACACATCCCTTTTGTGTGAATTCAGTGCCATTGTTTGTTCTAACAACTCTAACAGACACTTGAAATTGATTCTCAACCATGTTCAAAAACTGTTGATTAACCTCAAAACTTGTAACTTATCTTGTATAAGATAAGTCCAAGCGGATCTAGAATGATAATCCAAAATAGTCAAAAAAATACTTAGCACCACAAGAAGATGGAGTCTTATAGGGACCCCAAACATCCATGTGAACCAAATGGAAAGGTGAATTAGCAACACTGTCACTCCTGTCAAACTTCAGTTTGTGCATCTTAGTCATGTTACAAGCATCACAATGCAAATCTTGAACATCTAGCTTACAATCCAGTACATGATGTAATTTGGAAAAGGTCATATGACCAAGTCTAGCATGCATAAGCTGCAATTTATTACAATTCACTTTGACATTATTCAAGGAACTAAAACTTGAAGATTTCAACTTCTCCAATCCAGTAGTCTTCAAAACATATAAGCCTTTGTCCTCGGTTCCAATAGCAATCACATGATTAGTTGTAAGGTCCTGTAACCAACAGGACATGGCATCAAAATTGAACCTTTAATGCTGATCAAGAGCAATCTTAGACACTGACAACAGGTTGTGCCTGAATTGAGGCACCAAGAGCACATTATGCAAAATCAAACTGTCACTCAATCTGACACTTCCAATTTGACAAACTCTAAGATTATTCCCATCAGTCAAACCAAGTAAAATAGCAAGAGACAAATCAACAACATCAGAAAATATAGACTTATCAAATGCAATATGATCAGTAGCTCTAGAATCCACAATCCATGCATCATTCCGAGCTTTATCAGTCCCAATAAGAAAATAAACATTTAAAGTACCTGCAAAGTGAACCATGGCTTGGTTTGTAAAGCTATCAATACTCTCCATAGGAGACTTGCCTTTCATCATCTTCAATATCTCTTGAAACACTGCATTGACCATAGCTTGATCAGGTTTCACATCCACCCCAACATTTTCAAAAGGACTATCCTGTTGACTGCACTCCATTTGTGCAGCAAATTTCTTGGGAGGCTTAGACTTATCCTCGTCCTTTCCTCCTCTAAACCAATCTAGATATCCAATCAGCTTGAAACAATAATCCTTTATATGTCCCTGTTCACCACAGTGATCACACAATCTGTCAAACTTAGCCTTTTTCTAATCTCTTCTATACTGATCAGTTTGCTTAGAAGACTCTCCAACTCGAAATATGTAAGAACATTAGCCTCCACTTCAAATTGCCCAAACTTAGCCACTGCAAGAGCATTAATATCAGCTTGAATAGTACTTGTAGCGCCTTTAGACGTGTGGGTGTGTGACCCCTCCACATCGTATGACCCACCGTGATTTAACATGGTATCAAAGCCGAGGTTCGACTGCGGTGTGGTTTGCGTTCTTGGTCTAATTGGCTGGTCGGCCTTAAGACTTATGTCGTCAAGCGCAACGGCAGATATTGCGTGGCCAGACCATTGCGCTTGAGAGGGGAGTGTTGAGAATATGAGTTGTGGGATAGATCCCACATTGATTAAAAAGTGAATCCAAGCATTATATATAAGTGGGTGAGCTATTTCTTCTAACACCAATTGGTTTTATGATGGAAGCTCACTCGGCTTGTATACTCGGCTTGGTTAGCGCGCGTTGTGCTTGGGCTTGAGACCCCTCCACGTCTTATGACCCATCATGATTTAACATTGACATTTTTAATTGAAAACTTTAAAGTATGAATGAAAAATATTGTAAAAAGGTAAACAATAAAGTTTGAACCCATGACTCTTGCATTAATTAATCTTCCTTTACTATCTAATCTAAACAATACTTATAATATTCTTTCCCATATTTTTTTATTTCTGTATCTTAAATTATTTTTTAAAATAAAAATATTAAGTTTTTTGGTTGAAGGGAGGGGCAACCGCCCCACCCTCCGACGGAAAACATGCGAATCAAAATGTGAACGTTAATAAATTTGAGCAAGACCACTTGAGAGTTTGAGATGATAATTTCAATTTCCCAAGGACATCGATCTCCATGTATCACGCACAAAGTGTGCTAATGAGTAATGACGCATAAGTTATCCCCCACTATTTCAATATGTTAAATATCAAGATTAATAGCCTCTCGTAATCCAGCTCTTATAGCAAAAAATCTTTGCTCCAAGAATTGAACCAATGAAACGTTTACCAGCCTTCATGCTAATCACTTTTGCATGGTTATCAGTTATCTCTAATAACGAAGCCAAATTATGCATCACAAAACATCAAAAATTAAGTTTAAAGTATCTCATCCGTTGTATTATATGAATTTTTTTGTATTATTATGAAACAAGAAGAGAAAGAGGGAAAGAGAATTGAAGTGGTATAGTTTTTATTATACCATTCCGGAATGACTCACCGGAAAGGACTTGTGGGTAGTACCCATAGTCCCCGGTTCGAACCCCGGAATAGCCGCTATTTATTTACCTATTCAAGGTATAGTTTTTATTATTACTGCGTATTATTTGTCTACAAGGAGGCAAAAGTTCCCAATAGTTATTATTCATAGGAATCGGTCTCTGCGAGCAAGTATTGTATCTTAAACTATAATTGACACAATCCGACAAATAAGAATATTCAACATAAGTAAGCTCAACTGGCTATCGAATCAATGACTATGTTTGCCTTGTGAAACTTCATCTTGGCTTATCAAGTGGCAGACTCAGAAATTTTTTTGGGGAAATAAATATTTTTTAAAATTTATATATATATGAATAATACATTTTTTTTGTTTAAATATGTTATAAAAAAAACTTAAATTTGTGATTTAAATAATCATTTTTAGTTAAAAAAAATGATATAAAAAACGTTAAAAAAATCCTAGGTTTTTCTTTCGGGCTAAGAGGACCAATGCCACCCCGAGTTTCTTAGGTCCGCAGTTCGGGTCCGCTACTGTTGGTGAACTATGATTATCCTATTACCAAGCAAGTCACAAGCGATCAACAAATCGGTTTCTAAAAATCACTCGCGGCAGCACCATATATGGTAGTAGCCAAACCATTCTGAAATGGCTCATCGAAAAGGATTTGTGGATAGTATCCATAGGTCCTCGATTCGAACTCCGAAATAACCGCTCTTTATTTACAAATTCAAGGTAGTAGCCACCGTGAAGTGGTATAATTTGGATAAGAAATAAGAGATATATCGTTAAATATGTTTTCATGCCGTGACTTTCAAAGGTTCATTTGGTTGACAATTTTTAAATTCGAGAAGTAGAAAAACTCACAAAAGCAAATAGAAGTGTTTTGTTGACTTTTTTTTAAGAGGAAAACACATAAATTAAATTCTTAATAATAATAGACGGAGTTCAATTACTGGTTAAGTTTCAATCTCTCAGTCTCGTTACAATAAACTTGTTCAACATCAAATTCTCCAAAAATTTTCAGAACTAATTATAATAAAAAATGGAGCATTTTCCTCATCAGATCATTGTCTCATTACAATAAACTTAGATAATGGAGTAATTCATAAACCACCTCCTTTTAAGTTTGAGAATATTTGGCTTCAAAGGAAGGATTTCCGCAACATTGTTAAACAAGCTTGGCGAGCGCCATGTTCAGGTTCCGCTATGTTTCAAGTTATATACAAAACTAAACTGCTTAAACAAAAAGCAAAGGAGTGGAATAAGAAAACTTTCGATAATATCTTCCGGCAACTCCAAGAAGTCGAAAGCAGCGTGCTAGAGATACAACCACTAATGACTCAACAGAATTGGATGGATTATAGAGTCAAAGAAAGAAACCTCCTGCAAAAGAAAGAAAAGCTTCTTCTGTTTCAGAAAAAGTATTGAAACCAAAGAGCCAAAATGAAACATTTAAAATTGGCAGATTCAAACACATCCTACTTCCATAGGGTAACTTCTGGTAGAAGAAATAGAAAAATCATTCGTTCAATTACTTCCAGCGATGGTACGTTTATTGAGGGTGACGAAAATATCAAAAATTAAATCCTTAGAGATTTCGAGAAAAGGTTTAAAAACGAAAGGATAAATGAAAATCCCTTAAGGAAGTACTTAAATCTGATCACCCCGACAATAACCAATGAAGATAATAGTTTTCTTACCCAGCATCCGATCAATGGGGAAATAAAAAGAGCAGTGTTCAGTCTTGGCAATAATAAATCATCAGGCCCTGACAGAATGTCAGCAGAGTTTTACAAAAAAAATAATGGGAAATTATTGGAGGATTGATTATCAAAGCGGTTAATAATGGGAAATAATAAACCATACATTTATTTCTCTTCTGCCAAAATGCGATAACCCATCTATGACTACACCTTACAGGCCAATCAGTCTATGCTCCACAATTTATAAAATTATTTCCAAAATTCTTACGGAGAGATTGAAAAAGGTAATAGAAAAACTTATCCACCCTTTGCAAGGAGCATTTGTGTCCGACCGGGCTATTTAGGACAATGTCTTGATAGCCCATGAGGTTTTTCGTACATTTCGTAGCAGAAAAGGTAAAGAAGGGTGGATGGCAATTAAACCAGATATGGAAAAAGCTTATGATAGAGTAGATTGGAACTTTACAAAGGCAGTAATAGAGAAATTTGATTTCCATCCGACGTTTATTAAATGGATTATGGAATGTATATCTACGGTATCATTCTTCGTTCTCGTTAACAACGACCCAACGGAGTTATTTAGACCAACTAGAGGCCTTCGACAAGGCGACCCTCTCTCCCCTTTTATTTATCTTGGGGGCTGAGGTTTTGGCAAGAAAACTTTCACTTGAAGCAAATATGAGAAATAGCCTTATCGGATTCAGTTTTGGAAAGGATGATATACGAATCCCGTTCGTTACTTTTGCTAATGATATGATTATATTCACCAAATTAAGGCAACACCTCAACTTGCTTAAAAGCGAAAACAATTATAGATGAATATTGTAGCATTTCAGGACAAAAAGTTAATTATCATAAATCCACCTTTCAAACTACGAAAGGAATCCCTAGATCTAGAATTGAAGAACTTGAAAGATACCTAGGTATATCAAATGAAATAATGATTGAAAAATATCTTGGTTGCCTTATTATAAATGGGCGAGTAAATAGACATACTTTTGAGGAAGTCGTGTGTAAATCAAAAGAGCAATTCAGTAAATGACGTGCTAATGCCCTATCGCAGCAGGGTCGTATTGTCCTTATTGGCACAAACCTAGCATCAAAACCCTTATACACGATGCAAAGCTTCATGCTCCCTAGCACAATCTATAAGGAATTAGACCAAATAAATAGATCTTTCTTCTGGAACAAAGACCTCCAATATCGGCATCTGATTAGCTGGGATAGAATATGTAGACCAAAAGGTAAGGGAGGTCTAGGCATCCAAAAATCTAAAACTATGAATGAGACACTCCAAATGAAACTTCGGTGGAAAATTCTTGCGGAACCAAATAATATATGGGTAAAATTAATTCAGTACAAATACTTGAAAACAACGCATATATTAAATTATAAGAAAAGTGGGGGTTTGTCTTGGCAATGCTCAAAACTAACTCATCTTATTGAAAAATTTAAAGAGGGCCTAATTTGGTCGGTGGGCAATGGGAAATCTATCAAATTTTGAACCGACAATTGGATTACAACTACGCCAATAATCAAAAGGGACGATTGTCCTACCTTTCGAAATGAGAATGAAACAGTAAGTGATTATATACTAGGAGGAAAATGGTGGGAGGAAAAATTGTTAAACACAGTCCCCCAATGTATAACAAAAGAAATTTTGGATATCCCTCTTCCTATGAATACATTTGAGGACATACTTTATTGGTGGTGGGATAGAGAGGGTTGGTTTACAACATCTAGCGCCTATAAACTGATCAAAAAAGATAATAACCAAAATAAAGACAACAAATCTTGGACTTGGAAAATTGACACATCACCAAAAATTAAGAATTTCCTTTGAAAACTCAAACAGAAGGGTGTTCCAACAGCGACCCGTTTATCCCAAAAAGGGGTCTCTGTTCCAACAACGTGTGTACTTTGCAATAGTGCGATCGAAGATGAAACACATCTGTTTCTGGAATGCTTGTTTTCTAAACGCTGTATTCCATCTACCTTAGGTACAAATCAGGTTGTAGCCAACATGATTGCAAAATCGAGAGATTCCCCCTATCTTGTCACTGATCAGAAGCATTCTCACAAAAACTTAAATGGAAATATTAGCGGTTACTTGGTGGACAATATGGTACATCATAAATCAAACGATTTTTAAAAATGAATCCATTCCAAACCAGAAATCTGTCAAACATATCATCACCACTCACTTGGAGAATTGGAAAAAACCTCTTTCTATGACAAGGAGGATGATATCCCGTATACTCGGAATACTAATGTTACAAATCACTCACATCCAAGAGTTCAGCAGAAAAATATTAAATGGAAAAAACCACCGGTTGACACGTTTAAAATAAACTTCGATGGATCCACACTGAATAACAAAGATAGCTCAATTGGGTACATCATTTGTGACTGGGTAGGGAGAACGATTCACATTGGCTATGACAGGATTGGTAACAAGACCCCATTGAAAACCGAGGCTTTGGCACTAAGACATGGTTTAATCCAAATCCGCGCACTAGGTATAAACATGTTACAAATAGAAGGGGAGTCACTTATAATCATTAATAATTTAAAAACAAATTCTACATGCCCATAGGACATTGAATTGGTGATGTCTGATATTAAAATATTGTTGTCGAGTGTGAGAGAAGTTTCATTCTCTCACATGCCCCGTATTGGCAACAGAGTGGATGATAAGGTTGCACATATTTGCCGCTCTGCCAAGGGCCTCAACATTTACTCTGATTCAGGTCTTCAAGACCTCATCCGTAAGGATGCTCTCGGATAGGATTATTCCTCACGAATTATTACCTGACCAAAAAACAAATCTCTCATTTATCAAAATATGCTATTTACTATTCACGTATTTTTTTTTAGAATAATTAAAATTATTACTCCGCATAAAATAATAACTTTTAATTAAATTTCGAAAATAATTGCATACTTATATTAATAAGTATAAAATTAATCCTAATAAAAAAATAAGTATAAAATTAATAAAAAAGATATTTTAAATAGTTTTACAAATAATTTGATACTTTATAAAAAAAAATTATTAGGTAAAAATTCGATGGCCAGACAGACCTGGCTCATCGAGAGGTCGACAGAGTCGGTAGACGGCGAATCGTCGATCATACAATCTAAAATAAATTGTTCAATACAAAAGCGACAACCAAACAACTCTAGACGAACAGATGAACCTAGCCAAAACAAGCTGAGAGCAACACGGACAAACCCCGGAGCCAAGCGCCACCAAGCGATGTCACCGCTGGCCAGTGGTACATCAGGAGTCCCTCTTGTGGGCGATGAAGACGAACCTCTAAGGAAATTTCCGAAAATCGGAGTCGCCACGATGCACACCGCCACGACCCCACCTAGACCCGACACCGGATGCCAGAGTCTCAACTCAGACTAGAACCATCAAGAACAACGGGAAACGACGCTGAGAGCCACCCTGTATATAGCGCACCAGAAACCCTTATGGGAGATTGTCAAGACCCTTACGAGTGGGTTTACTCATTTTAATTATTTTCCCCCCGGGTAGCTCTGAGCCCAAGCAAGGAAACTTGGGCCAAAAGAACAAGATTCGGGCCAAACAAAAGCAAAGACTCATCATAAAAATACCCAATTGGGCTGCTTTGAGCCCAAGGCAAAGGGCCCAAATGACGAAAACCGGGTCCAAGGAAGTCGTACCATTGGCAGAAACCCAGCGAACGCCAATCAGCCACACACAGGATCCCTAACCGACCATCCACTAGCGGCCGCCGGGAGGCAGGAGCCACCAACACCAAGGGCAACCGGCTGATATGAGACACCAAGAAAAGAACAGAGGCGCCGGAGAAAACGAGCGCCGAATTGGAACAAAATAAGAAGCCGCCTGAAAACTAGAGGCGGCGCCACCACAGGATGACCGGAGGGCTGAAACAGATTCAACAAAAGAAGATAGATAAGACAGGGCATCACCGATGGGTGCCGCACCAAACCACACCACCGAGACACGCCGATCGATTAGGATGCAAGCGGACAAGGGGAAGGGGAATGAAAACCATGTACAACAAAGCCACAAACCAATACACCTGGAGGGGAAGACGAGACTCCAGACACCGAATTCGACAAGAAAGACCACGATCTGGAAGACGAACTCAAGCGAAAATCAATTAGACCACAAAGGAATCAAAACTAGAGATTTTTTTTTTTGGGGGGGGGGGGGGGGGTAATTTACCCATGGCTAAAGTGATTCAAGAGGATGGGTTATCTCCCGTTTTGATAGGCAAAGAGGGATACTCACATTAGAGCTTCTCTTCCCTTAGAGAGAAAAACTCTATTGGGTGAAGGTCGCAACGCATGATACTTTATAATATTTATATTGATGGCAAGTTATTCCTTTTATGGATTTTTTTTCACTTGATTTCTTCTAAATTATCCAACAAATAGTTTTTTTATCCGAGCAGTCGGCCCTTGTGCGTTCCATGTGGACCTACCGCACAAGGGCCCAAAATTTTTGGGGCCCCATAATATTTTGAGTATGGTCTAATATGTATATATTTTTTATATTTTTTTAACCTAATCCTCTATCATAATTCAAAAAACAGTTATCGAGTAGTTTTGCAACACCCGAATTCTTTCCTATAATAAAAAAAAGGACGGTGTTCTTCTATCAAAAGAGAGAGTATGGAGCCTATGGAAGACTTTGCTTTTGTTACAAAGATGAAAATTATTTGTTGTTTTAACCAAGTCTTTGATATATTATATGTAAAAATTAAGATTATTATAATTTATAGAACAACCATTATATTTTTATGTTATGTTTATTTTATTAACAAGTTCTAATTTTTATTATAGAATAGGGCCCCGATAAGGGTAAGACCGGCACTGGCTACAACTCTTACTAGATCATAGCTTAGTTTAAGAGCACATATCAACTAAGGGTTTTGGTTACCTTAAGGTCACTAAAAGGTAGTCCCTCGGTTGTGCCTTAGACCTTAAGGTAAAGGAATGGAAGATGTTACCTTGGGGGAGAGAGATGGATAACCTTTTCCCTTTTGTAATTCCTTTTTTTAATCAAAAAGTAAAGGGAAAGATATGGGGTGTGTATGGATGTAAAATTATCAAGTTGTTATAATATTATCATTATGATATGGATGTACAAGATATACACTTTACTTAGAGTTTTTACCTTTAAATAGATTATCTTTTACTTGGAGCCCAATGATATGACTCCTATATATTTTATTGGTGGATACTCCACAAACAATCAGTTGAAAACAATCTTATATTCTCCTCCTCTTGATTCTTTTGTGAAAACCCTAAATTTCCTACCGACCGCTGCCAACACCGTATTCATCAAGCATCCATGGGACTGAATTTCACAACGGTGGAGAAAGCATAGCCGGTGGATGATCACGGTGATCACGATGAGAGAAGGAAGTCGATCAAAGCCATGGCGTCTAGTGATCTCCCTCTGATCCGACCATGGCGTCTGGTGACCACGGTGAGAGGAGGCAGTCGATCAAAGCCAGATGCGCTGGAACCGAGATTAGAACGGCGGTGGAGGAGGCGTAGTTGCTGAGCCCCGACGCGCGTGTGTTTCACGAGGTGCCGATGAACAAGTAAAAAAAAAAGTAGAGCCGTAGAAGTAGGTTGTTTTTCTTTTAACCATGAGTGTGTATGGTTGAGCACTTAAGCTGTTAAAAATTAATTATTTGTGGGTGTTTATTTTTTAAATAGCTTTTTTGGTTGTTTGGATTACCAAAATATAAAAAAACGTATTAAAAAATTGTGTTAAAAATAAAGCTACAAAATAGAGGTTATTTGAGTGTTTATTTTGTACAAGTACTATTTTACCCTTTTTTTTATCTTATTTGGTTTGAAAATACCACAATACCCCTAATAACAACCAAATAAACTCCACTTTTTACAAATAAACTATTTTTCACCCCATACAAAGATTATCTTGTTGTTTGAATTTTTAACTACTTTTACCAACAATTTATAAATTTTACCCTATTTATAATTTTAGTCAGATTATTAACCCCGTCCCATACGAACCCATGATGTATGGATGTCAAAAATCATGTAATTATGGTTAAAACTTTGAGTTAAAAAATAAGCTAATGGAAGCTCTTTTTTTTTTTTGTGTGTTTATTTGGTTTATATGGTTTGAAATTACTATAATACCCCAAATAACAACCAAATAAATTTCACTTTTTACAAATAAACTCTTTTTCGTCTCATACTGTGTTTATATTATTTCATAATCTTTCAACCTTTATTTTATACAATTTTTCAATTTCAACTATTTTAAATTTTAGTCACTTTTTTAACTCCGCTCAATACGGACTCATGATGTTACACATGATAAAAGGAAAGAAAAAGTGAAAATAAATTGAAAAGAGGTAAGAGGTTTACCTATATGGTTGTTGTTGATTTTTTTTTTATGTTTGATAAATATTAGGTCGGGTCGGTCGCAGCAGAGGCCCTTCCTAGTGCATCCTTCCGGACGAGAACATGCAGTTCTGGATCATCCTCACAGCGGACGTCGACAGGGGATGCATGGGCACTACGAGCAAGATAGTCGGCCACAACATTAGATTCCTTGAAAATATGACGAATAGCAACATAAGTAAATGACGAAATATTTGACAAAATATCCGCTTGTAACATCACGATTGTCTAGGGGCATTTTCAATCCCCCAGTAGAGCCTTTATAACCAGTAAGTTGTCCCCTTCGATCAGAAGGTTTGAAATCTTTAACGACTTAGCACGCAGAATACTCATTTTGAGGTCAAGGTTTTCGGCATAAACCACTGAGATGTTTGTACAAATGGACCGGCCAAGAGCGACAACCTCACCAGCCGAGTTGACATGCGATATATTCTATAGCGCATTTAGTAGTTTTTGTCATCATTTACATGTCATTGTGAGAGATATTTGTATGAACTTGGTGATTCGGAACCTGTTGAAGAAGTTGAAGAAATCACAGGATCATGCAAGTTACAGAAGAGTTGAAGTGAAGAAGTTCGGAAGCAGCTGGAAGCTGGTGACCTTGGCGCGGCCGCGCTGCTACTGGCGCGCCCACGCTGCAACTGGCGCGCCCACGCCGCTAGGAGGAAGTGTCCGCGTCGATGCACCAGATGGAAGTATCAAGATGAGACACTGGCGCGCCCGCGCTGCTACTGACGCGCCCGCGTCAGTCCCTGGAGACGGATTCTTATCCGATTTTTCCCGATCTTATTAGTTTTAATATTATATTTTTACGGGATTTTAAACCCTTTAAGTAGGATATATATTATTTCCGAACGGAAGTTTTTAGAGATTATTAGGTTATTTTCGAGAGACGTAGTTTCCTTTTTCTTCATCTCACAAACCCTATGGAGAACTAACTCTCCGTTGTTACACTTGGTTCTTTGAAGCCTTCGATTGATTTGGTTGTGAGTATTCTACTCTTGTTCGTCCTTTGTTAATTGTTTCGATCTCCTGAGCTTATTGCTTGATTGCTTATTATTGGTTAATCTGGATTGATCACCTAGGTTTATCGATACTAGTCATATTGCTAGGGTTTCCAATCCCAGGTTTGGGGTTGTAGATTCATTGTAGCAAACACAATCATCATATGCAGGTTGCTTGTGGTAGATTGTGAAGGAGATTCGATTACAGGCTATTTTAACGGGTTGTTAGAATCGCTTGTATCTCATTATAATTCATGTTTGAATGCTATCGCTTTATTATTCGGTGAAGGTTTTCCCTTGTAATTTGGTGATAAGTGCTTTTAGGACTGGTAGGACTAAAAGCTATTACACGATCTGAATTGAGAACAATTACTGGACATTAGAACTTGAGACTCATAGAATGCGATGATGAACCATCTCAATTGTTGTGCAGATAATTACCTGGTGTGATACTTTTCCATCATATATTCGCAACCTCTTATTGCAACTTGTTCTGTCACTATTGTTTACACACAAAACTCCCCTTTGAATTGGTTACTTTTGGGTAATAATACTTGCTCTTACAATTGATTCTGTTTCCCTGTGGGTTCGACCCTAACTTACCTACTATACTTGTTATAGTTTGCACCTTAGGAATTTACTTTGATTAGGCATAACGACCTTAGGCCTGTCAAATTTGGCGCCGTTGCCGGGGAAACGGATTATCTTTGTTCTTGTTTGTCTTATTACCTGTTTGGGTGCGAACCTCTTGCATGGTTCGCACTCGTGCTACTGATCCCCATCTTGTTGATTTTGATTGGGAGATTGACAGGACATACCACCGCCGTCTTAGAGAACAACACCAACATTCCCAACAACCCGATCCAATGGCTGGAAATGTAAATCAGACGCTGCGACAGCTGACAGCATCAAACATCACACAGCAGGCACCTGCTGTGACAATCCCTGCTCTAGGGGATGACAACCATTTTGAGCTAAAGTCTGGGCTGATTCATCAACTGCCCAAATACCATGGATTGGTTGGAGAAGACCCCATCAAGCACATGGGGAAGTTTCATAATGTGTGCATGAGCATGAAACCAGCCAATATATCCGAAGCACAGATAAAGATGAGAGCTTTTGGGTTCACGCTGGTCGATGCTGCGGATGACTGGTACTACAGTCTTCCTACAGGGAGCATCGATACTTGGCCTAAGCTCCACAAGGCCTTCCTGGAGAAATTCTTCCCTGCTAAGAAGGAGAACACCTTGAAGAAGGCAATCAGCAATATAGAACAGGAAGATGATGAAACCCTCTATGATTACAATGAAAGGTTCAAGAAGCTTTGCGCTAATTGCCCTTTCCATGGCTACAGCACGAAGGACCTAGTCCTATACATCTATGGGGGACTGCTGGAATCTGATAGAGGGATGATTGATGCCGCCTGCGGAGGAAATATTCTGAATGCCACGCCAGAGGGAGCCATGGAGAAGATTCAGGAAATGGCTGAGGGGACTAGAAATTTCGGGAAATCCACCAGAAAGAAAGGGGTCAACTCGGTAGACTCTAACCAAGCCAAGGATATTGCTGAATTGAAGGATATGGTTAGGAGGCTCACTCTGCAAGGGACTCCTCAACAAATCAAGGCTTGTGGAATCTGCAATGATAACTTCCACCCAACTGATGCGTGTCCTACACTCCAGGAAGACACCGCTGAAGTAAGTGCTATAGGTGGAAATGGACCTCAGAGACCCAGACATGACCCCTACTCAAACTCCTACAACCCAGGGTGGCGGGATCACCCAAATTTCAGATGGAGGGATCCACCAAACCAACCACATCAGCAACAGCCACCTCCCTACAATCAGAGGCAGCAGGGTAACGCTCCCTCTACTGAGTCCATGCTCAATACCCTGACACAGCACTTTACTGCGCATGTTCAGACAACTGAATCGAGCATAAAAGATATACAGAAACATATGGGGCAAATGGCTGAAGCAATCACGAGAATAGAGGCAAAGACGTCAGGGGGTCTACCATCTCAAACGGTGGTCAAATCCAAAGGAAAACGTCAGTGCTATAACTCTTCGGAATGGAAAAGAGCTGAGAAGTCAGGAGGATGAGGAGGAAAGCACGCAGGTCTCCGACGTGGCCACGCCCAATACTGGCGCGCCCGCGCTGGAGTCTGACGCGCCCGCGCCGGAGTCTGACGCGCCCACGTCGAGTCCGATCTCGCCTGAATCTGAGCCCTATGTCGATACATACGTCCGACCGGATTTTCCCCCTCTCGGGTCGGAGAAACCAAAACCTCCGTTCCCTGAGGCACTCAAAGAGAGGAGGATAATCGATGATTCAGAGCTCTTCGAGACATTTAGCAAGTGTCAGGTGAACATTCCTCTGCTGAAAATGATAAAAACTGTGCCCAAGTACGCCAAGTTCTTGAAGGAGCTTTGCACGGTGAAGAGAAATCAGAAGCTGAAAGGAAAAAAGAAAGTGAAAGTAAGTGAGCAAGTCTCCGCTATGTTTCAGAGGAGAATGCCGAAAAAGTGCACTGATCCAGGTATGGTTACTATCCCTTGTGTCATTGGAGATGTAAAATTTGATAGAGCTATGCTTGATTTGGGTGCTTCCATAAATGTGCTTCCTTACTCACTTTACAAATCGCTAGATTTAGGACCTTTGCATGAAACTGGAGTAATTGTGCAACTAGCTGACAGGTCTAATAAATACCCTAAAGGAGTAGTAGAAGACGTTTTGGTCATGGTCGATAAACTGATTTTTCCTGCAGATTTCTTTGTCCTGGATATGGAACATGATAAGCATGATGCGCCTATTCTGTTAGGTAGACCTTTTATTAAAACAGCTAGGACAAAAATTGATTGTGTTTCTGAGACACTAACAATGGAATTTGATGGAGAAAAGGTTGAATTCGATTTATACAAGGCTATGAAACATCCTGTTGATGACCATTCTCTGTGCTCTATTGATGTGATTGAACCATTAGCTCAAGATCTATTTGATATTTCTAGGGAAGATGAGTTGCAGTCAATTATTGAGAATGCTATTGACGAGTCCTATACAGATTTTTCAATTACATCTAACATGCAGGAATTAGTAGCCCAGATGGATGTAGAAGGTAAGTCCCCTACTCTTTTGGGCATTGGCCCCAATCTACTGACTCCAAGCGAAGTGCTTGTTCCATCTGTTGTGCAGGCACCTGAAATTGAACTCAAACAACTCTCTAGTCATCTCAAGTATGCTTTCCTAGGAGTTGATGACACTTTACCAGTTATTGTGTCGAGTAAGCTTTCGGCAGAACAGGAAGAAAAGTTAGTGGAGGTTCTAAAGGAATACAAAACTGCGCTGGGGTGGACCATCGCTGACATCAAGGGAATTAGTCCATCTACATGCATGCACAGGATCCTGTTGGAGGATGGAGCTAAGCCATCACGCCAACCACAGAGAAGGCTCAATCCTCCCATGATGGATGTGGTGAAGAAGGAAGTGCTGAAATTGCTATCAGCAAACATGATTTTCCCAATTTCTGACAGTCAATGGGTAAGTCCTACACAAGTTGTCCCTAAGAAAGGAGGGATTACAGTCGTGGAGAATCAACAAGGTGAGTTGGTCCCTACCCGGACACAAACAGGTTGGAGGGTGTGCATAGACTATCGCAAGATGAATACAGTAACCAGGAAGGATCACTTCCCCCTCCCCTTTATTGATCAGATGCTAGAACGCCTTGCTGGGCGCCCCTATTATTGTTTTTTGGATGGATATTCTGGATATTTTCAGGTGGCCATAGCGCCAGAGGACCAGGAAAAGACTACATTCACATGTCCTTTCGGTACTTTTGCATATCGCAGAATGCCATTTGGACTATGTAACGCACCCGGGACATTTCAACGATGTATGGTTAGTATCTTCTCTGAGTACATTGAGAATTTCATTGAAGTATTCATGGATGATTTCACAGTACATGGGGATAGCTTTGATACTTGTTTGAGCCATTTGGCACTAGTGTTAAAAAGATGTGTTGAAACTAATCTGGTTTTGAACTCTGAAAAGTGTCATTTTATGGTAGAACAGGGAATTGTTTTAGGTCACATAGTCTCTGCAAAGGGTATTGAGGTCGATAAGGCGAAGATTGATGTAATTCAATCTCTGCCTTATCCTACTAATGTGCGCGAAGTTCGTTCTTTCCTAGGCCATGCAGGTTTTTATCGCAGGTTTATCAAAGACTTTTCGAAGATATCCTCACCCTTGTGCGAGCTTCTGAAGAAAGATGTGACCTTTGTACTCACACAAGAGTGCAAAGAGGCGTTCGACCAGCTGAAAGGACGCCTCACTAGTGCACCAATCATTCAGGCACTAGACTGGTCTCGCCCATTTGAGATCATGTGTGATGCGAGCGACTATGCAGTGGGAGCAGTGCTAGGCCAAAAAGAGGGAAAAGCCTCTCATGTGATCCATTATGCTTCCATGACTCTGAATGGAGCGCAGCGCAACTACTCCACCACTGAGAAAGAAATGCTAGCTGTGGTGTTTGCACTAGAGAAGTTTCGACAGTATCTGCTTGGGGTCAAAGTGATTATCTACACAGATCACGCAGCTCTCCGCTACTTGATGACAAAGAAAGAGACAAAGCCAAGATTAATTCAATGGGTTCTTTTGCTCAGCGAATTTGATGTGGAGATTAAGGATAAGAAAGGAGCGGAGAATCTGGTGGCTGACCACTTAAGCAGATTGGTGAATGAGGAGGACAAGCCGGAGTCACAGAAACCCATCTTAGGCACGTTTCCGGATGACACATTATGCAGAATCGAGCACGAAAGCACGTCGGAGTCTGGCGTGCCCACGTCAACAGCTGACGCGCCCGCGCCAAAGTCTGACGCGCCCGCGCTGACTTCTGACGCGCCCGCGTCGTTCCCTGACGCGCCCACGCTATTGCTTCTCAGCCCATCTCAGTCCGTTCTAGGACTTCACTCTGTAAGCCCTTGGTACCGGGACATTGTGAACTACTTAGTTTGTGGGAAGTTTCCTCCGGATCATACCAAGGCCCAGACAGGGAAGATTCGAAGAGAAGCAAACCACTATGTTTGGGATGACCCATACCTTTGGAAACATTGTGCTGATCAGGTAATTCGTCGTTGTCTTCCAGATAATGAGGTACGATCTGTTCTTGAATTTTGTCATTCTCAAGCATGTGGGGGACACTTTGGTGCCAACAAAACTGCTAGAAAAGTGCTTGAATCTGGATTTTATTAGCCACATATTTTTAAAGATGCTTATTCTTTCTGCAAGGCATGTGATAGGTGTCAAAGAATGGGGAATATCTCTCAAAGGAATGAAATGCAACAATCACCGATGATTTTTTGCGAAATCTTCGATGTTTGGGGCATTGACTTTATGGGACCTTTTCCTAGTTCTTGTGGGAACTTGTATATTTTACTTGCGGTGGACTACGTTTCCAAGTGGGTGGAAGCGAAGGCCACCAGAACTGATGACTCTAAAGTTGTGGCAGAGTTCTTGAAAAGCAATATTTTTGCCAGGCATGGTATCCCTAGAGCGCTGATTAGTGACAGGGGTACCCATTTCTGCAACAAAACTGTGACTGCTGTGCTGAAGAAATATCATGTCACACATAGAGTTTCCACCGCATACCATCCACAGACGAATGGCCAAGCAGAGGTGTCCAATAGAGAGATCAAAGCCATTCTCGAGAAGACTGTGAATCCTAACAGGAAGGATTGGAGTTTGAGACTTGATGATGCGTTGTGGGCTTATCGCACTGCTTACAAAACTTCAATTGGGATGTCTCCTTTCAGACTTGTCTATGGTAAGGCATGTCATCTTCCTGTTGAGCTGGAGCACAAGGCTTGGTGGGCAGTGAAACAATGCAATATGCAGAGTGACGGGGTCGGAGAACACAGGAAGCTACAGTTAGGCGAGCTCGAGGAGTTACGGTTGGACGCCTATGATAATGCGGCAATCTACAAGGCGAAGACCAAGGCATGGCATGACAAGCACATCCATAGGAAGGACTTTAAAGCTGGTGACAAAGTCCTACTCTTTCAGTCTCGCCTGAAACTCTTCGCTGGGAAGCTCAGGTCAAAGTGGGGGGGACCATACATTGTTGCTGAAGTTTTCCCACATGGAGCTGTAGAGTTATATGACCCGAATAGCCACAAGAAGTTTAAGGTAAATGGTCAAAGGCTTAAGACATACTATGAAGGGTTCCCAAAGGAGGCTATGGATGAGTTAGCTTTGGAGGAGCCAAATGCAGAGTTAGAATAATCGAAAAGGCTTAGTTGAGCCAGCGACATGAAACAAAGGCGCTGCTTGGGAGGCAACCCAAGGTATTGCATTCTTTCCCTTAACTCGATTTTATTGTAACTTGTAGGTAATAAAGACGGAGTTTCTAGCGACGAATTGCACCCGCATTTCTGACCCACTGCTTCCGCAGTGTTAATTTTCGTCCAAAAAAAAAAAAAAAAAAAAAAAAAGGGCCACGGGCTGGAAAACCCGCTTCGGGCCAGCCCGCCATTTTCAAGCCCCATCATCACTACCCATCACCATCCCCTCAAATACCACCAAAACCCTACATCCCCCACACTCTCTCACCTTCCCCACACCCTCTCCTCTCACACCCAATCTCCTCCACACTCCACTCAAACACCCCCCACCAGGGTCCCCACACCCCGTCCCCCTCCCTTTCTTCAACTCTCGGCACTGAGACATCGACGACCGCGTTCGACGAGTTTGGAGGTCTGCAGAAATCGCCGACGCGGCCGCGCCACCCCCAACGCGTCCGCGCCTGTCAGAGAAACCCACCAAAAGGCTGACACACCTGACGCGGCCGCGCTGCTACCCGACGCCCCCGCGCTGCTAACCGACGCGCCCGCTCTGCTCGCCAACGTGCCCGCGTCTGCCCCCTGCGCCGAACCTCATCTGTTCGTTGTGAGTTCCTTCCGCTGTCCTTATTTCGATTCCGATTTAGTCGTATTATCTATCGAGTATGAGTTCATCGGAGGAAGAGGCGAGTAGATCTGATAATGGGTTAGAATTGTCTGAAGAGGATGGGCTATTTATAATAAGGTCAGCTGTGTCAGTTCTACCAAATATTTGCATAGAGAGACCCTTCAGAGACTTCAGATGCTAGATTGTATGCAGAAGTGTCTAGCTCACGCTGGTATTAGTGACTTTTTGGAGTTGAGAGCTGTAGGATACCCGGAACTGTGCAAGCAGTTCCTCGCGACATATCAGCTGTACCTTGGAGATAACAGAATTAGAGGGGTTGCTTTCAGATACAATGGCACTACCTACCGGGCTTCTGCAGCAAGGTTGCGAGCTGCTTTGGGGGTCACTAACGCCCCAACTGATGGATGGGTGACAGCCGCGACCGACCCAGACCTAGTTGCATTCTTTAGAGCGGTGTCTGGAGAAGAATTCTTAACCAGTAACGAGTACAACAGCAGGATTACTCATCCTGTCTTCCGTATGTTGTGCAAGATCGTCTCTGGGACATATTATGGGCTGATCACAGATACCAAGCTTTCCATGACACACCTGAGGTTTGCTTACAGCGCTGTGCCTACTGCAGATTATACGCCTGACTGGGTTCGGCTCTTCTTCGATGGGCTCGACAAGGTCAGAAAGGATCGCAGTGCCGTTGGACCAGAAATGGTCCAGAGCGGACTTATTACTCGGGTAGCCATTGCTGCAGGCGTTGGGCAAAATGGTTTGCAGGCACTGGAGGAGCAGGTCATAGCGAGGACCTATACAGAGGAGTATCTGCGAAGGTGTTTGATGCTTGATACTGCACCGGATGGGGGAGCCATTTGGTGTACAGGCAAGAAGAAAGAGCATCAGTTCAGGCTCCCTAAGCCCCTTCCTTGGTCTGAGACTTGGACGGATTGGTATATTGAGGCTGATTATTTTCCGACGTCAGTTCTAGGTAGACGGCGTCGCCTTGAGGTGGGTAGCAGTAGTGGCACAGCTGGAGCTGCCACAGATGAGGATGCGCCTATGGCTCCGCAGGCGTTTGTTCAGACAGATACACAGGGTTTCGCACAGAACCCACAGCAGGAGATGCCCGCTTATCAGACCCCTTCTCACGGTTGGGATTCTCAACCGGCATATCAGAGCCAACAGGATTCACATCAGTGGGCCCCTTGGCCCCCACAAGCTTTTCAGGATGCCCATCAGCAGCCTCACCAGTGGGGCTACCTGGTTGATCAGACTGGCCTTCTGCGCCAAGACGTGGGGAGTTTGACGACAGTGACGAACCAGATTCTCCACCAGCAGGCCGACATCCTAGAAGGCTTTGGCGAGTTCAGAGAGATGAGGGAAGAGCTGCGCCGCATGCGAGAGGATTACTCTCGCCACTATCCACCCCCTTAGTGAGTCCTTCTGTTTCCTTTCTCCCTACTTATTTCTGTCTTCTTTCACATTGAGGACAATGCTTCATTCAAGTATGGGGGGAGGGAAAGGACTTATATATCTTGTACATATTTTATTTCCGCATTATTTGTGTACAGATTCTCCACTTGTTATATTCTAAAAAAAAAAAAAAAAAAAAAAAAAAAAAAAGCAATCAAAATCCTGGGATGAGTTGAAAACCCGAAAGGGCGACTCAGGCAAGAAGCAGGTAGTCTGGCGAGCCTTAGGCTTTGGCAATATGAGACTTGAGGGAAGTGAGAATGTTTATGTGAGGACCATCTTTGAAAAAAAAAAAAATGAGTGGCTTGGTGAAAACCCGAAAGGGCGCCTTGGCAAGATGAGCGTTTACTTTGAGTGTTTAGGATTGATCTCTTGGTGAAGGCGACATAAGAAGTGGAGTGATAAGGAGGTTTTCGGGTAGGCCACTGGGAGCTATAAGGTGTAGATGGTTGAGATACAATTGTAAGTCTCATTTCCTATTTTGATTGTCTTTTGTGCTGATTGTTGAGATGGTGGAAACTACTAGTACTTAGTGTTCATTTTCCTTGTACTGTCTGTGAACCTTTGAGATTTATGGTGAGAGTAGGCTTAGCTTCTATGCTTACTCGGGACGAGTAAAGGTTTAAGTATGGGGGAATTTGACATGCGATATATTCTATAGCGCATTTAGTAGTTTTTGTCATCATTTACATGTCATTGTGAGAGATATTTGTATGAACTTGGTGATTCGGAACCTGTTGAAGAAGTTGAAGAAATCACAGGATCATGCAAGTTACAGAAGAGTTGAAGTGAAGAAGTTCGGAAGCAGCTGGAAGCTGGTGACCTTGGCGCGGCCGCGCTGCTACTGGCGCGCCCACGTTGCAACTGGCGCGCCCACGCCGCTAGGAGGAAGTGCCCGCGTCGATGCACCAGATGGAAGTATCAAGATGAGACACTGGCGCGCCCGCGCTGCTACTGACGCGCCCGCGTCAGTCCCTGGAGACGGATTCTTATCCGATTTTTCCCGATCTTATTAGTTTTAATATTATATTTTTACGGGATTTTAAACCCTTTAAGTAGGATATATATTATTTCCGAACGGAAGTTTTTAGAGATTATTAGGTTATTTTCGAGAGACGTAGTTTCCTTTTTCTTCATCTCACAAACCCTATGGAGAACTAACTCTCCGTTGTTACACTTGGTTCTTTGAAGCCTTCGATTGATTTGGTTGTGAGTATTCTACTCTTGTTCGTCCTTTGTTAATTGTTTCGATCTCCTGAGCTTATTGCTTGATTGCTTATTATTGGTTAATCTGGATTGATCACCTAGGTTTATCGATACTAGTCATATTGCTAGGGTTTCCAATCCCAGGTTTGGGGTTGTAGATTCATTGTAGCAAACACAATCATCATATGCAGGTTGCTTGTGGTAGATTGTGAAGGAGATTCGATTACAGGCTATTTTAACGGGTTGTTAGAATCGCTTGTATCTCATTATAATTCATGTTTGAATGCTATCGCTTTATTATTCGGTGAAGGTTTTCCCTTGTAATTTGGTGATAAGTGCTTTTAGGACTGGTAGGACTAAAAGCTATTACACGATCTGAATTGAGAACAATTACTGGACATTAGAACTTGAGACTCATAGAATGCGATGATGAACCATCTCAATTGTTGTGCAGATAATTACCTGGTGTGATACTTTTCCATCATATATTCGCAACGTCTTATTGCAACTTGTTCTGTCACTATTGTTTACACACAAAACTCCCCTTTGAATTGGTTACTTTTGGGTAATAATACTTGCTCTTACAATTGATTCTGTTTCCCTGTGGGTTCGACCCTAACTTACCTACTATACTTGTTATAGTTTGCACCTTAGGAATTTACTTTGATTAGGCATAACGACCTTAGACCTGTCAAATTTGGCGCCGTTGCCGGGGAAATGGACCTCAGAGACCCAGACATGACCCCTACTCAAACTCCTACAACCCAGGGTGGCGGGATCACCCAAATTTCAGATGGAGGGATCCACCAAACCAACCACATCAGCAACAGCCACCTCCCTACAATCAGAGGCAGCAGGGTAACGCTCCCTCTACTGAGTCCATGCTCAATACCCTGACACAGCACTTTACTGCGCATGTTCAGACAACTGAATCGAGCATAAAAGATATACAGAAACATATGGGGCAAATGGCTGAAGCAATCACGAGAATAGAGGCAAAGACGTCAGGGGGATTGACCACCGTTTGAGATGGTAGACCCCCTGACGTCTTTGCCTCTATTCTCGTGATTGCTTCAGCCATTTGCCCCATTTGTTTCTGTATATCTTTTATGCTCGATTCAGTTGTCTGAACATGCGCAGTAAAGTGCTGTGTCAGGGTATTGAGCATGGACGGAAGTTTTTAGAGATTATTAGGTTATTTTCGAGAGACGTAGTTTCCTTTTTCTTCATCTCACAAACCCTATGGAGAACTAACTCTCTGTTGTTACACTTGGTTCTTTGAAGCCTTCGATTGATTTGGTTGTGAGTATTCTACTCTTGTTCGTCCTTTGTTAATTGTTTCGATCTCCTGAGCTTATTGCTTGATTGCTTATTATTGGTTAATCTGGATTGATCACCTAGGTTTATCGATACTAGTCATATTGCTAGGGTTTCCAATCCCAGGTTTGGGGTTGTAGATTCATTGTAGCAAACACAATCATCATACGCAGGTTGCTTGTGGTAGATTGTGAAGGAGATTCGATTACAGGCTATTTTAACGGGTTGTTAGAATCGCTTGTATCTCATTATAATTCATGTTTGAATGCTATCGCTTTATTATTCGGTGAAGGTTTTCCCTTGTAATTTGGTGATAAGTGCTTTTAGGACTGGTAGGACTAAAAGCTATTACACGATCTGAATTGAGAACAATTACTGGATATTAGAACTTGAGACTCATAGAATGCGATGATGAACCATCTCAATTGTTGTGCAGATAATTACCTGGTGTGATACTTTTCCATCATATATTCGCAACCTCTTATTGCAACTTGTTCTGTCACTATTGTTTACACACAAAACTCCCCTTTGAATTGGTTACTTTTGGGTAATAATACTTGCTCTTACAATTGATTCTGTTTCCCTGTGGGTTCGACCCTAACTTACCTACTATACTTGTTATAGTTTGCACCTTAGGAATTTACTTTGATTAGGCATAACGACCTTAGGCCTGTCACGAGTCACGGATGACGTATCTGTATGATGTTGAACCACCCGGGATAACTGATCCATCAAAATTAAGCTTATAGCAATTTATAGGTGGTTTATCCCACTTCCCAGAACGATGGTGAGACCTGGATGGAATTACACCGGCCCTATGGTCCGAGTGGTTTATACTACTGGAAGCACAATGAGGAGAGGGAATCGTACAAGTAGGATCGTCCTACAGAACCTTAGATTGTTTCCAACAATGGGTACTAGTACTGTGGAACAGTAGGATTTCGTTAATAGTTACCTTGTTCGTGTGGTTGAAAACGATTTGGTTTCTAATGAACCACAAAGCCCACCAAGCTGAGGCTAGATCAGCAAATTTAGTGTTTCCGATTGCTCGTTTGATCTCATTCACTGGAAGCACCGAGCCCATACCTATGTTTACAACTATATGCCCTGGAAGACGAATTCGTAAAGCTTGAAGAAGTTCATTAGCCATGGGAGAGTGAAGAAAAAAGTGGTGTACCGATTCGTTAGTGTTACCACAGTAAGTCAGTAAGCACAGCCCGAAGGTACTGCCACTTGCCACTTTTGCATTCGTAGTTTAGTCGGAAGACCATCGTGAGAGATTTTCCATATAAAGTGTCGAACTTTAGGGGGCACGTCGAGATTCCAAATCCAACCGCAATCGAAATATGTCATCCCAACATGTTCTGAAAGAAAGGAGTTAGCAGAACCGGTTGAAAACCATCCATTCTTGCTAGGGCCCCAATACAGACGATCTGTGATCGGATTGTTAGGCAAAATTATCCCCATGATATGGTCAATGTCTTCCCTTGTTAAAATATTTGTTAAAGAGGTGTTTAGTAAAGGCCTATTCCACTGTCGTTCATTGTTGATGAAGTGAGCAACCCTAACCCCTTTGAGTGATTCGGGAATTGGACTGATATTTTTGGAATCTATCGGTTTTAGGAAGGCCCAGTTATGGCTCCAAAAGTCTATTGTTTTGCCGTTTCCGATATTCCACTGAAGAGCAGTTAGAAACTGAGGTTTGATAGACATAAGCCGATCCCACTGCCATACGGGGTGACCCTTTTTGCTGTAACTCCGTATAATTCTTCCTAGCTGAATAAAAATATAAATACATTCTAGAATGAAATTTTGACACGAAACGTCTTTGATTTGAAGTTAAGGTCAAAATAGTTTTAGATTTGACTTTTTCATTGTAGTTAGAAAAAAAAACTTCATTGAATTTTAACAAAATTCAAACTTTTCATCATTTTAAGGATTTGGTATTGAAATTAAAAACCTATATAAAACCAAAATCCCTAATTTTCTTGCAAGGCCGCGTTTATTAGGTGGATTATCATTTATCATCACCATTTCTACGTTCTACTAAAGTGGACCTTCCATTGATATTAACCCATACGATTATGAACTGTGGTTTTTTTTTTGTTTTACTTCCTAAATCCTAATTCCAATCGACCCTTGGACACCTAATCACTGTGATAGCCACGTGTCTCTCTCCTATAGGCGCGTTGTTTTCACGTTAGAATGAAAAGAGTGGGATACAGATACGGTCAAAATTTCCCCGCTCCAGCCTCTAGGCTCTAGAGATTATAAAACGTGAGCTCCAGAAGAAAAGGAGAGAGATTGTAAAACGTGAAAACCCACGGGGGGGGATTGTAAATACGGAGAAGTAAATTTGCACAAAATTGCCCTTATTTGGGGCATTTCCATATAAAATCACTTTTTTTTGTGTGGAGAATAAATCACCCTTTATCTAGAAAATTATGTTTGATCATTATACTTAATTCAACTTTTTTTCCATTAATTTTTAAAAATAATTTCATACTCTTTTTACATGAAAAAATATACTACATCCATCTCGCAAAACTTATTGTTTTGCTTTTGACACATTATACTTAATCTCATACATGACAGTTGTTTCCTAAAAATTATAAAAAGTTAAAATGATATATTTTATCGAGTACTTATTATTAATAATTATGAAATTATAACAAATTAATAAAAAGTTGACATTTTATATACTCCATCGGATCAAAATGCAAAATATTTGACTTTTTAACATGTATTTTAAGGAGATAAAAAATATATAAAATATTAATTTTTTGTTAATATTTTTTAAAGCCTAATACTTGTTAGTAATAAATATTAAATTTATTTTAAAAAATTAATATTTTATATAATATTTGGTACCTTAAAATATGTGTTAAAAACTAAAAATCAATTATATTTATACTCCCTCCGCTCCAAAATAAATGTCATTTGTCTTTTTCTTCACGCTTTTTAAGGAGGTAAAACACTATAAAATATTATTTTTTAATCAATTTTTTATAATAATTTTATTTTTGGAAGTCATAAGTATAACTTATCAAAATAAATTCATTAAAAAAATAATATTTTATATAATTTTTACCTCATTAAATTAGTTGTAGAAAAGTCAAACTACTTTTATTTTGAAACAAATGAAATATTTGTTACCTAGACTGAATACAATGGAGTAAGTAGTATGGTGAGGCACATGGGTTGTTTACAACCAAGTCCAAAAAAGAGAGCGACTCCAGAAAACCTCGCCGTCACCCACACCTTCATTCGCCATCTCCGGCCAGGATGTTCAACCGCCCCGACTAATCTCCGATCAAATTTCTCTCTTCGGAGAGCCTAAATCTCTCTTCAGAGAGCCCAAATCTCTCTTCGGAGAGCCCCAATTCGTCTCCTCGGAGAGTACTCAGAACGGTGGGTTGCCCGCCCCTTCTCAGATCGCTCCGCCTCAGCGCCGTCGGCACCTATTTCGACGCTTCATCTACCTCGGCTCCGGGTCGGTGTTAATTGACCGGAACCCCTCTTCGGAGGCTTTAAAACCACCTCCTCGAAGGTCTATAAATCCTTCTCGGAGGCCGTGAAACCTGCCTTGTCGGATCTAGTTCCGCGGGTAGAAATTTGATATCGGAATTTGCCCTCGGCGGTCGGAACTCGTCCTCGGGTTCTGTCCTCCGGTTGAACTTGTCCTCGGTGGTTGGAATTGGGTCCTCGGAAGTTGGTATCTGACGGAGGAAAAGTCGTTGATTTCCCTCGCCAAAAATTATTCCCAAACAAACAAACTAGTATAGTATGCAAGTAAGGGGTCGAACCCTAGAGAATCAAGTATTTCTAAATATTGTGTATTTATCAATATAAAAGAAACGATTTTTATGAATGAAAATAAAAGAAAATAATATTGACAAAAGCAAATAAAGGATAGAAGAAAAGCGTTTCCACCTACAAGTTCTCGACTTTGGTTGGTTTTATTGATCATCGAATCCTTTTCAAGTTATTATCTTTTCCTACGAATTCCTCCCGTCTTGGTTTAAGTAGATTAAAAGTCCTACGAGTACAATTAATCCCTTACACCTCAATGCAACCTTAACACGGTCAAGATTTAACAAAGAGATAGCAAATAGTCCCAAGAACTTGAGCATATAAATAACACCAATTAAACACGGTAAATCAATGTTTAAGATATATGTCAACTCCCTACATACTCATGCTTCAAACACGGAATCCACAATCTTATGCGTGCTACTACGGAAATAACACAAATACGAAAGTATTAAATCCTAGCATGAAATCAATATTATCAAGGTAGCTAATCAAGATAACATCAATAACATAATCAATTTCACACAAAGAAGTTAAAAGAATTAAAGAGGAAAAATAACTTGAATTAGAAACTCACAAACCACCAACCAAGTCTCGAAAGTGTAGGCGGAAACTACAAAATTAGCCAAACATGGCTTACCTAAGCTTTCTTCTCTTCAATGGTGATTTCTCTACTTGGAATCTTATTGAAACTTCTTAAACTAACCCTAGAACATCCTATTTATAAGCCTAATGTCTTCCATAAAAGGTAGATAAAAGATAGATAAAAGATAGAAACTTCCTAAACAAACTAGATAAAAGATAGAACTTTCCTAAAATAATTCAGCGTCGGATTCCGCAGGCAGCGAGAAATTTCCGCTGGCAGCGAAAAGCCTTGATTGAGCCACTGTTGGATTTTCGCTACCACACTCGCTACCACACTCGCTGGCAGCGAATGTCCATGCCTTAGAATATTTTCAAGCTTCTTCGATTCCGCTTCCGCGAGTCCACTCTTCCGCTGTCGCGAGAGTCTCCATTCGCTGCCGCGAAAGCTTACATCCGCTGCAGCGAATCCGGTCGTCCGCTGGCAGCGACTCCATTCGCTGGCAGCGAGTTTCCTTTCGCTGGCAGCGAGTCATGCTGCTCCTGGACATGCTCCCGCTAACTCTAGTCGCTGGCAGCGAGATGCCATTCGCTGGCAGCGACTCATGCTCAGTCCGGCCACCTTCTCGCACATGTTGTTGCTGACTTGATTCGCTGCAGCGGAAAGGCATTCGCTGGCAGCGAAAATCCAACAGAACACCATCACGTAGATCTTCGAAAGAGCTTTCCAACGCATGCTCATATGCGTCGATCGGACATCCGAGGCCTCCGGAAAGTGCGTTACAAGTTCAGCTCGCCGGGCGGACAGCTTTCGCGACTCGCCCTCGTTTTCGCTCTTAGACCTCGATTTCGTTCTCCGTTGCTCCTTAGGTTGTTCCATTCTCTTCGGGACTTCTTCCTTAAGCTCTCCCAAGTCTCGCCTTAGCCTTACTTAGCTCCGTTCCTCGTGTTCTTTGCCTCGGATCTACGAATCTACATAAAACCATCGAAATAGCGTAGATTCCGAACTTTCCCACAAAATGAATGCTAATCTAATTAACACTAAAACATGATTATATAACAATGAAATGCAACTAAACTAACCTATAATGCCTATTGGAAACATGCCTTATCAGTATCATCGGGTGGTTCTGACTTCCGTTTCCAACCTTCCGATTCCGCCCCTGGGTGGCGCGTTCCCTGTCGGCTCCTCGGGGTTTCTTCCCACGCCGCCTAATCCTCTTCCCCCTTCACGGAGTCGTTCGATTTTCGTGCTGGGCTGGGCGGATCTGGCTCCTTCGGCGCCCCCGCGACGTCTTCGGTTATCCCCTTTGGGGTTCCGTCCTTCCCACCGCCTCACCCCGTCTCCTCATCCTCTTCCTGTGTCGGGGTTCTGTCCTTCCCACCGGCCTTGTTGCCTCGTCGTTGGCTCGCTGTGTGTCTGAGGTGCACTCGGCGGCTGCAAACAATCCCTTCTTGTGGCCCATTGTTTCTCGTCTTGGGCCTGAGAAGACCCGAAATCTATTGCTTTGGGCCCAAGGCTTGTCCTTGGACCCGAAGTCTACTCACTAATAACATATTTAATTTATTTATTACGTTGAGTAAAAATACATATATTTTTAAAAAAGCCTTGAAAGGGTCGGAAATCTCCGTATGGATTTTTTGTTAAAATCCCAATTGGGTTGTTTGGTGCGTTTTTTGCGAGGGCGATTTTTCGACGGCGTTTTCGGTTCTTCTTTGATTGTCCTAGTCTGAGTTGGGGCTCTGGTGTCTGGTGTCGGGTCTGGCTGGGGTCGTGACGGTGTGCATCGAGGCGACTCCGTATTCCGAAAATTTCCTAGGAGGTTCATCTTCATCGCCCACAAGGACTCCTGATGTACCGCTAGCCAGCGGTGTCATCTCGTGGTGGCGCTTGGCTCCGGGATTAGTCTACGTTGTCCTCAGCTTTTCGGGATTAGGATCGTCTGGTCGGCTCAGACTGTTTGTTTGCCGGTTCTTGTATAGCACCGTTTTCTTTTTATTTCGTTGTATGTTGACGGCTCGCCGTCTTCCGACTCTGTCGGCATCTCGAGGATCCAAGTCTATCTAGTCCTCGAATTATTTCCTTATAAAAAAAATGGAAAAGTGACTGGACGTGTAAAAGACATCTTTTTTAAAATTGGATGGAGTATTAACAAATCACGTCACAACAAAAAAGCCTAAACGTACTTTTAAAAATAAAGGAGATTTTGTGTAAAATGATAAATATAGTGATCACACATTAAAAACAGGAAAAAAAAATCATCCGTTAGATGAAAATGTGAAAAGGATGAAAATGGAGGCTAAGCAAGCACTCAACGGCTTCACATGTACAGAGAGAGAGAGAGATGATAAACAAGAAAAACAGTAAATTTTGGTTTTGATACTGAGAGGGAGCTTTTGTAGAAATTCTCTCTCCTCTCACTCTGAATAAACTAAGGGTGATGCTTCTTGTCTTGATCTCTCTCCAAGCAATTTCTTAATGAAAACCCCTTTTGGGTCTTCACACCCCATTTTGAGGAGCTGAAGAGAGAGAGAGAGTGTGTGTGTGACCTAGAAATCTGATCTGGGTCTTCTTCATCTCTCTAATTCCTTCCCTCAAAGCTGCTTTAGTTAGCAATGGGAGGTGGGTTCTCCAAGATTTCACTCTGCTGGGGGTCTACACGCAACATCAACTCCAGCATCCCACACTCATCTGATCTGGGTACCTCTTAAATCCCTCATTTGTCTTGTTTTTTCAGCTGATTTTGCATTTGGAGATGTTTAGTTCATCTGGGTATGTTTTGTTTTGATTGATTTGTAGATGGGAATGGGGGCAAAGGTGGGGAGGCTGATGGGTTGCCATCTTTTACCGAGTTCAAATTGGATCAGTTGAGGGCTGCAACGTCTGGGTTTTCACCTGACAATATTGTGTCAGAGCATGGAGAGAAAGCTCCTAATGTTGTCTATAGAGGGAGGTTGAATGATGGCCGTTGGGTTGCTGTCAAGAGGTTCAACCGTTCTGCTTGGCCTGATTGGAGACAGTTCCTTGTATGGCTTTTTTCCCCACATTGCTTTTGATCTTTGATAGTGCTTTTCACTTGGTCATTGTTGTTGTGTCGAAATTGGGAAATTGAGAAATTAAAAAGTGCATACCCTTATTGTATTGTAGGAAGAATCTAAGGCGGTGGGGCAGCTAAGAAGCGAGCGATTGGCGAATTTGATCGGGTGTTGCCATGAGGGTAATGAGAGAGTCCTTGTTGCTGAGTTCATGCCTAATGAAAATCTTTCAAAGCACCTTTTTCATTGTAAGTATTTTGCTCCTTGCTTATGAGAGAGTTGAGATTGTGGGATATCCTACATCGATTACAAAGAGAGAAACATAACAGTACATAAGGGACGGTGCACCACTCCCGGCTTATCATGGCCTGTCCGTCGAATAATTTCACAAAGGGCCATGCCATATTGAATTTTTTTATGAGAATGGGGAGACTTCATGCTTTCATTTTGCATAGGATAGATGTTTTAGTGATGTCTGCGGACATGGATTGACATTTGCATCTACCCCCGAGTTGATTTGGTTGAATGCTTTTAGGGGAAAGTCAGCCCATGAAATGGTCAATGAGGCTGAGAGTGTCGTATTATCTGGCTCAAGCATTGGAGTATTGCAGCAATAGAGGAAGAGCATTGTACCATGACCTTAACTCTTACCGAGTTCTTTTTGATCAGGTATATACACCAATCTATGTTGCATCTTTTCTTGTTATCATGTCTATTTGCATTATGTCATGTTTCGGCTCTTGATAGGATGGTAATCCCAGACTTTCAACATTTGGCCTCATGAAAAATAGCAGAGATGGGAAAAGCTATAGTACAAACTTGGCTTTTACTCCTCCAGAGTACATGAGAACAGGTGAGAACGTTTACAAACCCATAGCCTATTGACTGCTTCAACTGTTAAACAACCCTTTTGACATAGTCTATAATGTATTCAATCTCTATGTTTATTATTATCATGAAAACATATGTTTCTAGGACTCGTGATTTTTTTTTAAAAGAGAAAACATGATTCAGTCCAATGTGTTGTTTTTCTTCCCCTTAAGGAGTTGTTGTGGAAGCTTAGCTTAAATAATCTGGTATATGTATACGTATAGTTTTCTAAATGGGGAGTTGTATCCTTATGCATGAATACTTCTAATGCATCATGTTTCCCCTTTGGCAGGTAGAATTTGCCCTGAGAGTGTTGTTTATAGTTTTGGCACTTTACTGCTTGACCTGCTCAGTGGCAAGCATATACCACCAAGTCATGTAAATTTTCTTTCTTGATCACGTAATTCCTGCAATGAAAACAGCTTATTCAACTCTGTCTAACCTTTAATCTGCCAAAATACTGCAGATCCGATTGAATTTGGTTGTTTCTTGTTGACAATAATTACTTGTATTGATCCATTTATTGACCAGTGACTGCCAAATTGACCTGTCCGATTCGCCTTATGAAAAACCTGCAATTTCTGCATCCATTTCACCACTCTCTTGAAATTGTAGTTGTTGTCTTGATATTTAGTCATAATTTTCAGTGTTACTCCCTTTCCTCACTAGCTTCATCTGTAATTTTGGCTAGCAAAGGCGAGTGCACCGGAGCATTAAACTTATTCTATTTAATGGCTTAGTAATTTATAACCAAAGAATTCATTCTTCAACCTCTCAGGCACTTGACATGATACGGGCCAAGAATTTCCAAATGCTTATGGACTCTTGTTTAGAGGGCCATGTGACAGATGATGACAGAACCGAATTAGTTCGGTTAGCTTCACGCTGTTTACAGTATGAACCTCGTGAAAGACCCAATTATAAATCGGTTCTAGCAGCACTTTCTTCCCTTCAGAAAGAAACTGAGGTATCCCCACATCATTATTGCTTGACTTTCATCAACAAAAATTCCATGCTTTCTCTTGTGGTGTCTATTTACTTGTCCTGCATATAAATTCATTGTATGAAGTCTACATATCCGTATGAAAGGAATTGGCAGATTTCCAAATCTGTTATTATTAACCAAAAGTTCTATGCAATCCAAAGCAGAATTCTGGGGCCCATGGAGAGGGCAGATATTTTAAGGGGTTTTGTCATTTTCCATATCCTAAATTATTGATTTGCACAATGCCAAAATTTGGCATTTCCTTGATTCTTCCTAGTGATATTTGGCAGGTGCCTTCACATGTATTGATGGGTATTCAACAAGGTATCGAGTCGCCAAAAGAGAAGCAATTATTGACACCTCTTGGTGATGCTTGCTCAAGATTAGATCTCACTGCCATACATGAAATCTTGGACGATGTTGGTTACAAGGACGATGAAGGGGTTGCGAACGAGGTTAGGTTCTTTCATTGGATCAGAAAGTGTACATGTAGAAAATGGGTCTGTTGATTCATTATACTAAAGAATTAAATATTGCTCTAACCACCTAATATTTGGCCAAAAGAGAGTAACTTAGAAGCTGAGATTTCTTGAAGAAGACTGTATATTTACATTTTGACCTATTTATTGAAGAGACACCAAAGACCTATCTTTTGATGTATCCTACAAATAATTAATTGTGAAACTGATCTGTTTTTCAGCTATCCTTTCAAATGTGGACTAGTCCAATTCAAGAAACACTGAATGCCAAGAAACACGGAGATGCTGCCTTCCGTGTCAAGGACTTTGCCACAGCTATTAAGTGTTATACACAGGTAAATCCATCACCTTATGATTCAATAATGCTGCACAAATAGTTGACTGATGCCTGAAGCTTTACAAGTAACATTGGTCAAATAATCTGTTAAAGTGGTTGTTTGGAGCTGTTTATGAATGCACATCTATTGTGGTTTTGATTAACTATGTTTGTCTAGCGTTGCATTAATCCGATACTATTTTAGAAGTTCTGGATACTCTACTATGTAGTAGCTTATAAGATATAGCTAGTTGATTTCATTAGCTATTAGTTAGCTTATATGTCTTCTTTGGATTTTCGTGAGTATACGGCATGGATGCACTGTATTGTTTACACAATGATTAATACGTAATACTCCCTCCGTCCAAAAATACATGGACTTTTAGGATTCACGCACGTTGTTTTAGGAGTTAAAAACTATATAAATATTAACTTTTTTATTCAATATTTTTAACAATTACAAACTTATTGTCAATAAGTTTATAATTGTTAAAAAAAATTAATAAAAAAGTTAATATTTTATATAGTTTTTAACTCCTAAAACAACTTTCGTGAATAGTAAAAAGTCCATGTATTTTTGGACGGAGGTAGTAGCTTGTTAGTTATCTTTTTAGCTAATTTTCATAAGCTAAGGTTTTATTTTTGTTGGATTTTCATAAGCTAAGCAATTACCTTGTCATGCTAAATAGACCCTAATGTGACCTTCACTGACTGTTCACAAATGCAGTTCATTGATGACGGGTCGATGGTTTCTCCAACCGTATTTGCAAGGCGTTGTTTGTCGTACTTGATGAGTAACATGTCCCAAGAAGCCCTTGGGGACGCAATGCAGGCACAAGCCGTATCCCCCGAGTGGCCAACAGCATTCTACCTTCAAGCTGCAGCCCTGGTCAGCCTTGGCATGGACGACGACGCCCAGGAGACACTCAAAGATGGGACTTCACTCGAAGCCAAATGGAGCCGACGCTAAGCGAAGCTTGTATAGGATTTCTGGCCTTCAAATCACCTGCCTCCCTTTCTTGACTATACCTGTATCTATCTCGATTCCCGATTGGCGATTTGGGTAAATGCTTCAGTTGGGTAATTGCTGGAAAAGAAGAAGCTCCCGGGCATTGTTGTAGGGGCTTTCAGTAGCCTTGTTTATGCTCAAAGCTCCTGGAGCCGAACCGGCTTTTTCGTACAAATGGTTGGTCCTGGTTTCTTGTTCTTGGCTTCTTTGTTGTGATTTTGATAGCTATGGTGAAAATTCGCCATTTTCGACCAACTGCATTGAACCATTGAAGTAATGAGCCTCTCTATATACGACTATACGAGATCTTGAGTTCATAACAATTTCTTTCTATATCATCGTTTTACATGTTTATAGTATAAGTGATGGAACTCCCGCTCTTCGAAGGCTTACTAGCTCTGCCCGAATCGTGGAAGATGTAAATAGTTGGATTCGACTTAGTCGAACGACAATGGCAATGGAAGTCGAACCCCAAGCTCGAGGTCCAGTAGTTATTGTTGAGCAGTTCCTCGTGGCGTTGGCGTTGATGGTGCGAACTCAAATATGGGAATTTCAATTGAATCATCATCCATCCATGGTGTCCAAAATAATGCACTTCATGTTATGGTCCCAGGTTTGGAAGGAAAATCCTTGACATGTTTCACTGTTGAAATGACAAAAGAAAAAAGAAATTGACTTTGATATGGTATCAAAATGGTTAGTTTAATGACACTTGATTTGTGTGCTAGACTACGAAAGCATGTGAGTCCATGTACACGGCACTCTAACCATTGGCCAATTTCTGACTTTGATATGGTATCAGAGCGATTAGCTTATCAACACTCGACTTGTGTGTTAAGTTATTTACACATGTGCACCCGTGTACACGACCCCCTAGTTATTGGTCAAAGTCTAACTTTGATAACATGTTAAAAAACATCACATGTTACTAGTGCACGTGGGTCCCTCCCCTAGTCATCGATCCAGTTCGAACGTTGATAATACGTTAAAATAAACATCGCAATTTATAATTTCTACATTTATAAAATTATAAATAAAAATCAATCAATCTTAACTTATAAATAAACCGTCACAGTGCCAAACGTCAAACACATTGTTGGTGTCTTGGCAGCTAACCTACGTTAAATGTCTTGATATTATTTAGAGAGACGCTAAAGGTGTTCTTTAGAAGAGTGCTGACTTGGTTTTTTTATTCCTCCTATTTTTGCACTCAAGACTAAGATAAAGTTGTGATTTATTATTTTTGTTAACTGGAAAAATTTTGGCTGAAAGGGAGACCCTATCTAGCCAAGGGCATCTAGATGAATGAGTTCTGCTAGCGTGGAATCGTTAGGGACAGACCGACCACAGAGATCGAGATCGAGATGTGAGAGATGGTCAGTGACTCAGTTGACTTCCCTGAAAATATGGCATATTTGATAAGAGGGGAAACAATACAAAGACAAAATAGTGCTAGAGATAAGCATTTCAACCTCCCTCAGACAAGACCAACTACCATTGAAGCAGTTAATAATGGTAAGGTTGTCTCCTTCAATAAAAAAAGATTGTTGATATGTAGATTAGATGTTGCTTGGATGCCTTTCCAGAGTGCATATTCTTCAGATCCAATGATAGAATCTAGTGGTGAAGGTCCAGATCCAGAAGCAATTGGGGTGCCCGTATGGTCACGTACTATGAAGCCATAGCTTCCTTTGTTTGATGAAGAAAGAACTCTGTCGAAGTTAAGTATGTGGCAGTTCATAAGGTGGTTTGTGCCATTTTACCATTTGTTGTGTTTTCCTCCTGGAGGGGGCGCATTTTCCTAATGAGTTGTCCTCACTCAATTTGGCTTTGTTTCACTGTTTTTTTATGTGTAGTAATCATTCGAGGGTCAAGTGATGTGTTATCAAAAAGGGTTTTGTTTCTAAAGAACTGGATGCACCACCAAATAGTGGCGAGTATGTTAAAGATTTGTTAAAGAACTGAGCATCAACACTGCTCCAATATTGATGCGGGTCAAGATGACCTTCTGTGGGTCAAACAACGATCTTGATCCAGGCGACGACTCGAGGACGAGTCGATTTCAAATGGAGGAGAATGATGTCATCCTCAAGCGGAAGAAGAAGGCTCCACCTTGGGAGTCGTTGAAGAAATGACGTTAATTATTTTATTATTTATATTTCTTATATATATTCTATTTTTAGTAACTCCTATGTTAGTTGGAGTCTAATTATAGAATTGCTTATTTTTAGTATTTCTTAGTTAGATTAAATAAGATGGTTAGGATTTTAGATTAAGTTTTATCTTCTAGGTTTATTTATCTTTAGGATTAAATTTCTATCTTTATCAACCTAAATTCTATCTTGCACGGTAGAATTGGTTCTTAGGTTTTCTATTTAAACATTGTAGTTCTATTGAATTAAATCAGATTGAATAGAATTGAGAAACCCCTTTATGGATTAAAGGTTCTCGATTATCAATCCCAAAAGCCTTTAGCTCTTATGTTATATGTTCTTTTCGGCCTTCACAAAATCATCACCATCACCGTCCCTCACCTTGATCTTCCTTGATTAAATTTAATTAAACACCGCCTTTGAATATTAAACACAGCGCTTGGCGACACCGGCATCTAGGCTCGCTCCCATCGAGCGCGGCATCGTCGTCCCGCGCGCGCTCCTCGGTGCCCTCGCAGCTCTCGCTCTCGCGCGCTCGCACCAGCTCTCGCTCTCAACGAGTGCTGTCCCCGGCATCGCCCGCGTCTTCGGCTACCCGTGCTCGCATCCAGCGCCCTGAGGAGCCAAGCTCCTGCGCTCCCGCACCGGTGAACCCGGAGCCTGTTGCGTCCTCGTTTCCTTGCTTTCCCCTGTCATCACTTGTAATTGCTTTCAATTTAATACCGTAGCTTATTTAGTTACTTTTGTTTAGTTGAGTTAATTAGTTTAGAATTATGTGCTTAGTCCATCGATAGTTTTAGTAGTGTTGACATTCTTAAGTTAAGAAACATTGTTTATTTAGTTAGTTAAATTGGTCAATTCAAGAGAAATCAAGGAGCCTAAGCAAGATCGACGGATTAGTTTAGCAATTGGCCAGCCTAGCCGATTGTTATATATCAATTGGTATTCGGAGACGGGTTATGCTACGCTCTTTGTTTCTTTGATGTTATTTACGATTTGATTCAATGGTTGAGGTTATCTGAGGAGATTGGGATGATGATCCCGATCCATGGGCTGCACAACAACGACACCGACGAGAGTTGCAGAGACGAGCTTTGCAACAACAAGCTTTAGAGCGTCAACGACAACAAGAGGCTCAAAGGCATCACCTTTGGCTTCAAAGGCAAGAAGAGACCCATCGACAACAACAACAACTCCTTGAGTGTCAACGTCAAGCCGCAATTGAGGAGGAGAAACGACAACAACAACGTCGCCTCCGTCAGATTTGGCTTCTCCAACAACGAGAAGTTGAGGAGGAACGAAAACGAAAGTTGGAGAAAGCGGCCCAACGGCAAGCTAATTGGCTTGATGACGCTTGGAGGAAGGCTTATATTCACAAACTTCTTGATAGTCAGCCTCACGCGTCACCTACCTATGAGATCTTGGAGATATCCTCCCCCGATGTGGACGTGATTCTTCTTTACTATACGGCTGACGGGAAGGTAAAGGAGGTTGTTTCGGATACTTTCGTTGGCCAAGAGACTGCCCTGCGCGATGATTTTGTTTCGCAGATTCCCGTTGACTTCGAACTCAGAATTGAGTCAACTCAGTCTTGTTGCGAAGATGACTCGACGAGCTTTCCAACGATGGGTCACACGCTGTCAGACTTCGCCGGGAAGACCTCCGAATCTGTACTTAAAGTAAACTGCAGTGTTGTGCAGGAGGTGGAGCATGTTGATTCCGTTGACGAGGATGAGGTACTTGATGACGTGTCTCAAGAGTTAGCGATTGTACCTCTTGGGCATGTTCATGAAGTTCCAGTTGCTGAGATTTGTGTGTTCATTGATCCTATTCTTATTGAAGATCAAGTCCGTTCAACGATCGCGCATGAAGGTGTTGTTTTTGGGGTTCCTATACCTCGAATTCTCCTGGCACCTATTCCACCCATTTCTCCATCATCTTCTTTGAAGGTTGCTGCTCCTTCCACGCTGATCATCGTCAACTCGATTCGGGGACGAATCGAAGATAAGAGGGGGAGAATGATGCGGGTCAAGATGACCTTCTGTGGGTCAAACAACGATCTTGATCCAGGCGACGACTCGAGGACGAGTCGATTTCAAATGGAGGAGAATGATGTCATCCTCAAGCGGAAGAAGAAGGCTCCACCTTGGGAGTCGTTGAAGAAACGACGTTAATTATTTTATTATTTATATTTCTTATATATATTCTATTTTTAGTAACTCCTATGTTAGTTGGAGTCTAATTATAGAATTGCTTATTTTTAGTATTTCTTAGTTAGATTAAATAAGATGGTTAGGATTTTAGATTAAGTTTTATCTTCTAGGTTTATTTATCTTTAGGATTAAATTTCTATCTTTATCAACCTAAATTCTATCTTGCACGGTAGAATTGGTTCTTAGGTTTTCTATTTAAACATTGTAGTTCTATTGAATTAAATCAGATTGAATAGAATTGAGAAACCCCTTTATGGATTAAAGGGTTCTCGATTATCAATCCCAAAAGCCTTTAGCTCTTATGTTATATGTTCTTTTCGGCCTTCACAAAATCATCACCATCACCGTCCTTAACCCTCACCATCACCTTCGTTCATCACCAAACCATCGTCTTCAACCATCATTGAGACCAAACACAGCGCCAGTCTTCGGCTTGGTCCCTGGACACCGGCGGCCCGGCTTCGGCGCCCAGCGCCAGGAGCGCCCAGGCTCTCGCGCTCGCTCTCGCATCGATCGCTCGCAGCGCTTGCCTCTCGATTCGCCAGTCTTCGATCGTACGCCCTGAGGAGCTTATCTCCTGCGCTTCCATCCTGGCGGCCGGCGATCTAGGATCCGTCCTCACGAGTGCTCGCACCAGCAGCTTTCTTCTTGCTTCCTTGTTTTCCTTTGCTGTTACTCTATTAATTTCAATCTAGTTAATTTCCGTTGCCTTTAGTTGTTGGAAGAAGCTATTGCTTTTGTTAGTTTAGATTTAAGTTAATTAGTTTCCGTAGTTTTTAGTTTCTTAATTTTGTTAAGTTAAGATTAGTTAGTTTCGTTTTATTTAGTTAATAATTAGATTAGTTAGTTTTTGTCAAATCGAGAAGAGATTCAAGGAGTATAAGCAAGATCGACGTATTTAGTTTAGCAATTAGCCGGCCTAGCCAATTGCTATACATCAAATATGCAATAAGCGCAGGCCATTGGTTTGGAAGAACCCTTGGAAGGCACTTCGATAAGAGTTTGGGATTATCTTTTCGCTTCAAATAGTAATCTTTCTTTATTTTTCCCTTATGATCCTTCCACATATGATTGCACATTCTAAGGCAGACAACTTTGAACCCCTCAGGTATCCTAGTATGTTAAAGAACTGAGCATCAACACTGCTCCAATATGCAATAAGCGCAGGCCATTGGTTTGGAAGAACCCTTGGAAGGCACTTCGATAAGAGTTTGGGATTATCTTTTCGCTTCAAATAGTAATCTTTCTTTATTTTTCCCTTATGATCCTTCCACATATGATTGCACATTCTAAGGCAGACAACTTTGAACCCCTCAGGAACATCTATCACATTGGCCTACAAATTATGAAAGTATAAACAAATCACTTACTATTATCTAACAAAGTTTTGCTTAAAACTTGTAAATGATTTTCTCACCTTAACTTCCAATCTGTAGCAATAAGCGGAACCCTTTGCCCATCACGTACAATGATGCCCAATTGAGACTTTAGAAGTTGGGCTTTATCTCCAACAGGCTGGAATGTTTCATTGAAGTGAACTTGAATTTTGACTCCAGTATTCCACTCTAGCACACCTTTGTTGTGCAATCTAACAGCAACCTCTTCATCTTCACCTTGAGACAAATTAACATCATACTTTACATTAACATAATTTGATACCTTGGAAATTTAGGCCAATATAAATTTAACATAGAATATTATTCCTTGTTGCAAAGTAGATATTCAAATAGCTTTATATCACCAATAAGAAAAGGAATTAAATCTGGATACAACACATACCTGTTTCTGAAAGAGTTTGATCCAAAGGCAAAGGTGGAGGTGGAGGTGGAGGAGCCAAAGCTGGAGATGGAGTATGAAGCGTGTGCGACACAATAGGTCCACTCTGCGAGGAGGAACCATTTTTTCTAGCAGAATCCCCTACAGTTAAGAACTCTGACATGGAACGTGGTTTACTAGGTCCGACCTTTCTTTTCTTCATATTTACCTACAAATCAATTACAACGTAGACACACTATATGTAATAAAATCAAGTGATCAGTAAGTAAATCAGATCTCTGAAGTGTTTTTTTTAACCTGATGTATCAACAAACTTCAAATCTGTAGCAGTAAGTAAATCAATTACATCAGTGAGTCAAAACAAAAGATGTGCACAATACTCACTTGGGCTTTGGTGGGGCCTGCCTGAGCTTGGGTTTGATCAGATCTCTGTAGTGTTGGGGCTCCACAAGAGGTGGCTGCATTTACTCCATTAATCATTCATATTCATCATCCATATAGTTACCGTATTAGATTCTCAGTTTCTCACCATATTCTATGCTTTTCAGTATAAGATCATTCAAATTGACTAAACTGAAAAACCCAAGCAATCCTGGTAAAACAAAAAAAACTAAACTTGCAAGATGTTTTAATGTTTCTTCCATAATCTAGAGAAACCTAAAAAAACATCAGTTCAGTCAAGTTGTGATGATATGATAGTGCCCAAAACAACAGATGACATCTTCTCTTTAAGGTGTTTTGTGACAGCAGGATTGGGACTTAATTTGGAAAATAAAACATCAGTGCAACTAGCCATTTTCCAAAATTCAACCATAAAAAGCATCTGAATTCAATCATCTAGTGTTGGTAAATACGTAGCAAGAGCAAAAAGAAATGAGATTAAGATAATTAACAACTATGCCAATTATCAGAAGTGAAATAGCAGCACAAAGTTGGTCATCAAGTGAAAAAAGCCAATCCCAAGTTGTATGTATCCACTCAACCTTATTTTAAGCATCTTTAAACATAAGATTTCCAATCAAACTAGCTAGATGATATTAAGTAAGATTAAATCACTTACTTTCTAAACTAAGCACGACCATTAAAATCACAATCACCAACTGATGAGAAAAGGTTAATAACTTGATATAAGAGCTACTCACAGCCTGGATGAACTCGTCACAGCAACGTGTAACAAAACAACGAAAGCAAATTTTCACATCAGTACATATGATTAGAAAACAAACCTGTTTAAGAAATCCAACACCAAATGCTCGGGTGACTTTCAACTCGGGTGCAAAACCTAATTGTGAAATCAAACGAAAAAATCAACCAAGAATATGTACAATAAAGAAATCAGTAACAAAAGCACTGCAATTGAGCATCAATTAGGACCTCTTTTCCCCTATTCGAAAAAATTGGGAACTAGGAACAAAAACAACGATAATCGATCAACCCTAGAAGCCCCCTTTCCCTAAATTGGGAACAAAAGCCATAGAAAACAACGATTACCTAGAAATGGAGGCAGAGAAAACAACGATTCTCGATCAACAACAAAGGAAAAAGGCAATCGAAGATGGTCGTGGTCGGCCCCAATAAGCAGTGTGAGAGATGGTCGCGCCCCGAGACCAACGAGCGAAGTACCGGCGGCACCACCACAAGCTCCCCGCCGGCGATGAGAGGGCGTGACCCCAACGAGGCGCAATAGGAGATGGTTGAATGCGATGGAGATGATCGAATGCGATGGAGATGATCGAAAGTTGGAACAGGCATTCGATTAAAGTGTTGTAAACCCTAAAACAAAAACGTGTGTTCAGTTAGCATTTTTTTTCTTTTTTAAAAATAAAATAACCCCTCATTTTTTGCAACGGTGACACGCAGTCGCCAAAAAAAATCCTATTTTTTCTATAAATTAAGCCACGGGGTGATTTGTCGTCGCAAAAAGCTACTAATTGGCGACGAAAAATTGAGGCTGTTGCTACTGTCCCGACGCTAATATAATTTTTTTTTTGTAGTGTATATACTAAGGCTTCTTTGTTCGTATTATCAATGTATGACTCTTTGGGTCTCTTCACATTATTTGATTCTCTCAAGTCTCAACAATCACCTAATGTTTAATTTCGCAACATTATTGTTCCCTAACTTAAACCTTCATCAATATGGATTATATATCATGAAGTGATCATGTCCGAAAGGGCTAAAAATGGCATTAGAACCCTAACAAATCTAACTCTTGATAACCCTAAAAAACATGACCTAATTTGACTAAAAAATCTAAAATATATAACTTAAATATTCAACTCGAAACACAATTCATTTCACTCGACCCAACCTAAAACCAACACACATTTTACTCAAAATACAAAGTCGTCTTGAATTTGACCTGACTCACCCAATTATTGGTTCTAACTAATAGAGTGGCTCATAACGTTGCAATTATCCGAGTTGGATTGTAATCTCAGAATTACCTACACGAGCATATATACAGGGGCGGCCCTGGGGTGGTGCGGGCGTACGCGCCCGCCCCACCTTTCGAGCCGCGGGTACCCTAGGTTTACAAAAAAAAAAAAAAAAAAAAAAAAAAAAAATTTAAGTCAAAACGACGTCGTTTTGGCCAGTGTTTTATTTTTCTCAACAGATACGCGCTTTTGAGACAGAGAGGAAAGACGCTGAGAGGGAAGGGCGAACGAGCGAAGGGCGAACGAGCGAAGGGCGCTGCCGCTGCCTGACCATCCGCCCCGGCCGCCTGGACCATTCCGACCGGCGACCAGTGACCACCAGTCGTCCACCGGCCCGGCGCGGCCGCCTGCACTGCACTGCTGTGAGCCTGTGACTGTCGAGTCTCGACTCAGTCTCGCACTCTCGCACTAGTCTTCGACTCGAAATCGCCAAATCGGTAATTTTGCTCCTATTTTGTTAATTTTAGTTACTTGCCTCTTGAATTGAGTTGGTGAATTTGATTTCTTTGCAATTGATAGGTTTGAAATGTGAATTGATTTGGAGAATTGGAGAATTGAAATTTTGTTAGGTTTTAGGGTTTGAGATTTGAAGTGTGAAAATTGGAGATTTTGATTATTATAAATTGTTTATGTCATTGTTTATGAATGAATTAAGATTAGAGATTTGGAGAATTGAAATTGTTGTTCTTTGTTTAGGGATTGAGTTTTGTAAGTGATTTGAAGTGTGAAGATTGAATTGGGGCTTTTTTTCATTGTTATTGCTTATGAATTTTGAATAGGGATTCCGGTATGGATAAATATTTTGCTCGAATCAACAAAATACCAAGTGTTGGATCATCCACCCCTCGCAATGTAGTTGCAAATGTGGATAATTCAACTCCTAGTCCTTTGATTGATAATGTTGAGGTTGTTGATGGAGATGATGTTGAGGTTGTTGATGGAGATGATGTTGAGTTTGACAATGGAGATGATGTTGTTGATGGTAGTGAGGAGGCTCCAAGCCGACCAAGTGTGAGAGATGATGCCGATAGTCAAATTCAGAAAAAAATCAGAATTGATAATTTGAATATTCTTAGTGATCCTGCATTGCGGAAGCCTTTAATGGAGTATGAACCTTCAATTAGGGATGTTGTAAGGAGAGAGTATGTGACTAAAGGTCCTTGCCAACCTTTATCGCATAACTTTCCTCGAGATAGGTCAAAAAGAGCTTTTCTGGGAAAGTGGTTCAAGGAATGGATATGGTTAGAGTACAGTGTATCTGCTGATGCCGCCTTTTGTTTTTGGTGTTATCTTTTCAAAGGGGCGACCAAAGGTAAGAACTTGAATGATGCTTTTGTGAAATCAGGATTTCGTAATTGGAGACATGGTCCTGAGAGGTTTAGAGATCATGTCGGTGGAGCTGGTGGTGTCCATAACGAAGCTCGAATATTGTACTTTGATTTCATTAATCAGAAACAATGTGTGGCAAGATGGATGTCTGTTGCATCACATTCTGCACAAGTTCATTATCGCACTCGTTTGTCTTTCTCTTTGGATCTTACTAGACAACTCCTTGTACGAGGGCAGGCATTTCGTGGGCATGACGAGTCGGAAGACTCACTAAATAGAGGCAATTTTTTATCGTGGCATGCTTGGTGTCGTCAAAGAATGCCAGACCTTGCAAAAGCGATGGAGAATGCACCTATGAATCTCAAACTCACTAGTCATCGTACTCAAGATGATCTTGTGGCCTCGTGTGGGGCATTGACGAGAAGAGCAATTGTTGCTGATATTGGAGTCAAATTCTTCTCTCTATTAGTTGATGAGGCTCGTGATAATTCGATTAAAGAGCAAATGGCTATTGTGGTTAGATATGTAAACAACCATGGTGAAGTGATGGAGCGTTTCTTAGGTGTTGTTCATGTTGTTGACACCAAAGCCGATTCTTTGAAGAGTGCAATTGATTCTTTCTTTGCTAAGTATTCTTTGTTAACTAATTGACGATGCAACACTTTAGCTTGGAATTCCGCCCCACCTTTCGGGAAGTTCTGCGGCCGCCACTGCATATATATCCCCCCACCCCCAAATTTTTGGAAATAAAAAACAAATATTTATAATAATAACAATTCAAATTCAACTTACTATACTCCAAATTCATCCAGTCATGTCCAAAATCTAGTTAAAATAAAATAATAATTTCTTATTTCTAAAACTCATCAAGGAGATTGGTGCCATTCAGGAAACAATGTGCTACTTCTAGCTTACTTCTTACTGCTTCTTAGACCAACTACCATGGTAAGGTAAAACATCCAAATACCCTATTTATACCTTATCAATCACTCCCACCATACCCTATATCCCATCTCCCCATAATTTTTTTTTACCATTTGTTGTGTGAATCTGCTATATATGGCCTTCGGATGGAAATGCTATACGGATTTCTTTTTTTATTGTTTTCCTAATTTATTCCATGTTTACCCCTTAATATTTTTCTTATTTCAACTATACCCCAATTAATTTTATTGACAATTAAGTTATAGTCTTAAATTTGATTACATTTATTTTTTATAATTATAAAATCTATATCATTATATTACTCGTAAAAAGTTTTTTCATATGAGCCTAATATTAAATATAATCGAAATAAATTACTTTAATACATATTTATGAAATACTATTTCAAACCCAACAATAAAAAAAATTACACAAATTTGATAATGGTGGTGAAATTTTGATAGTAATTCATTGAAGAATGGTGTGATGAAATTTGATAATTGTGGAGGTTGGAGGGTATTTCTGAGTGATGAAAGTACATAATATATTTAGTAGTGAGATACGAAAAATCCCATCATCATAGAAAAAGGGTATTCTGGTCTTTTATCAATAAATTCGAGTATTCAATACGGCATTGATGCTACCGTTTCGCCTATTGATTACGATAGCGGTTTCGTGCATTAAGAGCGTTGACCGAATTAAATACGGTAACGGTTTCTTTTATTTAATATCGTAACGGTTTCTATTATTTAATACTCGGCTAGTATAAATATGAAGAGATTGATTCAGATTAAAGATGAACAAGGACTGACTTGAGCGTCGGAGGGTCCTCCGGAGGAGACAAGCCCCGCGCCGACCTCGTTTGTTGTTCTTGTTTTGCAGGCTACGGTTCGGGTGGAGTCGAGGATCAAGATCGATCTCCTTCAACCACTATATATGATGCGGATTTTATGCATCACAAGTAGTAATACATACCACTTAAATTATTTTAGACGTTTGAAATTTCAAAATGAAATAAAAGAGTAGCCATTAGAAAATTTTACCACATTCAAATTTAGCATATGGTGGCACCCGATTAAATATGCATCAAAAAATTTATGGAATATTCCCTTTTTCACATGCTATATTTGAGTTTTTAGCTTACAAATTTAGCTTACCGTGGCAGTTGCTCTTAGACCAACTGTCCTCGTAAGGCAAAAAAAACCCCAATACCCCATTTATACCCTATAATTCACTCCCACCATACTTTATATCCCATATCCCAAAAAAAAAATTTACCATTTGTTTTTTGAATGTGCTATATATACCATGCAGGTTGACTTGCTATATTGCTTTCATTTTTATTGTTTTCCTATTTTCTTCCATTTTTACCCCTTTACATTCTTCTTATTTCAACTATATTCTCTATTAATTTTATTGACAATTTAGTTTTACTCTTTAATTTGATTATATTAATGTTTGATAATAATAAAATTTATACCTTTATATTAATCTTAAGAAGCTCTTTCATATGAGCCTAATATTGAATGGAAGGAAATAACAAAGCGATACAAAATATATAATGAAAGGAAATAACAAAGCAATACTAAATATCTCATACAAAAATATTATAAAACCATCAGATATTTAGTATTCCGGGAAGACATCATCATTTCTGCTTTGTTCTTCCAATCAACCATAGCCAACGGAGTCGGAGTCAATGAATTAAAAAAAATTATACCGTACGTTACAAAAATCATAACAAGCTTGTTAACTTAAGCCTAATATTGGAATATAACCGAGCCAAATTAATTTAATACATAATCATTATTTAAGGTTTCTTAATTAAAATAACATATATTATACATTATAATTTTGTAATGCATAATACTCCTATAGCTGATATTTAATTTTGTAAACTAGTTGTGGTACACAATTTTAAATGTATAACCTACCATTTTATACCCTATGGTGGAAGGAGTTAAAAAATCTGTATAGCTATTTTAGAAATTAGCATTTTCCATATGCTAAAACAAAGGATATGACCTATCAAATTTAAGGTATGGTGGCAGATGCTCTTAGGGTGGAACTTAGAATGATTGGTTGCCTTCTCATGTGGTGTATCTTCCTTATCTTCCTTCTCTGTTGTCCTCATGAATCACATATTAGGAAAATAATATATATTTATATCATTAGAATTTAGTTATATCAGTTATTTCTATTATTTAGGAATTAGTCAAAGCAGCGCCGGTCCTATCATTTTGAAGGCCCGGGGCAAAAAAAAACTAAGGGCCCCTAATTTATTAAAAACTTTTTCAATAGTATTAAAAACAAATAGTATCATTTCTTAATTTAAAATGAAACATGTATAATCCTTTAAATCACATATAATATAATACTCCCTTCATTTATTAAAACTTGACATTTTACTATTCACACACACTTTTTTAGGAGTTAAAAACTATATAAAATATTAACTTTTTTAATCATTTTTTAAATAATTTCATACTTAGTACAATTAAGTATGAATTTATAAAAATAAATGTAAAAAACGTTAATATTTTATATAGTTTTTTATCATTATAAAAAAGCATGTATGAATAGTAAACGATAAGTTTTAATTAACAGAAGGAGTATATATAATTGAGATAGATACATCAAATAAATATAATACGTAGTATAATTTAATTAGGATATAAATGCTAAAACAATTAAATATAAGCAAGCACTATGAAATAATATTTGAGTCGACCAAAAAAATTTTAAAAAAATGAAATAATATTTGGAAATTTCAAACTATTAGGATTGAGGGGAATTTGGTAAAATTAAGGCATGGTGTTTAAACTATCAACTAGTTAGGTCAACCTCCATTTTTCATTCCGTTATTCAATCATAATAATAATAACTTTCTTTTCTTTTGAAACAGCTTCTCCGAATATTATGTATATTGGGCTTCCTTTGAGCCTTTTAATTTATATGGAAATTACTTACCCATATTTTTGGGCTTCTTATTAAACTATATACGTATACTATAAATCAACTTGGGCCCCTTGGTGAGTTGGGCCCTGGGCCGTCGCACCTATCGCCCTGGCTCATGGGCCGGCACTGAGTCAAAGGTAGTTAGAATAGTTAGAGTAAATCTCTCTCCACCTTCTCCATTATCATTGTACGCTCTATATATTTCCTTCTACTCTTGAATGGAAAGTGTGTTCTTCTACACCAGTATTCAACATGGTATCCGAGTCTTTCGCCTAATGGATTTAATACTCTCAAATTTCTTCCTTCGGACAACTATCCAAATTTTGGTACAAACCAATGCTTCGGCATGTTACCAAGAAATCTATCCTACGGCTTAAGCCACCACAAAACCGCCTACAGGCAATCAACCGCCTACAGGCAATCAAACTTGACTCCGGTGCTTCCGCTGCGCCCCACTAACCTAAAGCTTGGCTTTTTCCAACCAAATTTTCGGCCAAAACCATGTCGGCCTTTCATTTTATTGTTGATTTTCATTGGCTAAACCGTATCTTGGCCACACAAAACCGCCATCGGGCTAATCCAATTTCGGCTTATGCCACCCTATAACCGCCTTTGGTGTTGCCTACCAATCACCCTAGGCCAATCAAATTGTAGACTCCATATCAACGGAAGATGGTCTCCATGATGGTACCACACTACCACCACGGCTACGCACCACACCACCTTCATAGATTTGGTTCTACCATCATCCTATTTCCGCAATTGACGTCATCCCGATGCCCTCCTCTCCGGCGTCGCCTACGTCTTCTAGCCGTGGCGCCACCTCTGCATCGCCATCCCTCCACCAACACCCATTGACAACGGTGAAGAGTAGGGGCTGTCGAAAGTCCCGAAGAGGATGGACCGCGACATCGTTTCATCGACATTGATGAAGAGGAGGTCCTAACACAACTGGTGCATTGGATTTGCTAGAAGTGGCGGTTGGCTTCACCAGCCACCGACAGATTATTCGCCCACCGATCTGATGCCAAATGAAGAGCGAGCTTGCGATAAGCGGCGCGAATGTCAGAGAAGGAGGCGTGTGACCCAGTCTTCCCCTTCGTCGGAAGCGCTAGACGTGCGTGATTAGTTGATCACTTTCAACAATTTAAAACAAAAATAAAATCCTCTTATTCATGGTTTATTCCATATTTATCCAGTTTTAAGCTTTCGATATCTCTCGCTTTAACTGCGGGGGAATATTAGGAAAATAATATATATTTATATTATTAGAATTTAATTATATCAATTATTTCTATTATTTAGGAATTAGTCAAAGGTAGTTAGAATAGTTAGAGTAAATCTCTCTCCACCTTCTCCATTATCATTGTACGCTCTATATATTTCCTTTTACTCTTGAATGGAAAGTGTATTCTTCTACACCAGTATTTAACATCACATTTGATCATTTAGAACTATTGGAATTAGAGGAGGAGGATTCACTAACATATATATGAGACAAAAATTCCTTTGTTTCTCTTAGCTCTAGATCCTCCTTTTCTCGCTGGTTTAGCTTTAGAGAACATTATTTTACCTTGGAAACAAAGTGCCATTTCTCTTCCTTAGCTTCCTTATTGATTCTGTTTTTGCTCATATGTTCATGCTTCTTGTACATTTTATCTTTAGAGAAGCTAATTTTGATAGATTTCTCCATGTGAGTTCTCATAGGAAAATTTTGAAAAGGGTGATCCTCTTCAGTCTTCACCATAGTACCCACATCCTTTGAGAATTCTTCAAACCACATCTATTAGAAGTATGGTTGGGCAACAAATTCATCAGGAATTCTCCCCCCTTTTGGTGCATGGATCCAACTTGATCAAGGATCTCATTTGGTTTTCCTCAATGATAGTTTTGAGAGCATTAAGCTAATAAGCTCAATAGGGAGTAGGGAGTTGGGGATCCGAATCCACATGTCTTTCGTAGAGGTGGATTTAATGGCAAAAAATGCGGAAGGAGCGATCCTCTCCTTGCGTGCAACTTTTTATCTTAATTAATTTTGCATGTTGGGCCTAGGATCCGACGGACAATTTTTTTTTGAACTCTCTTGTACAAAAGTCTGATTTTTTTTTTTTAAATAACATTGTCGGATCTATAACTCAATAAGCATGCAAAATGCAGTTTGTAATTTGAATTGGGTGCCTGTAGGTTTTTTTTTGCTGTAAATAAGCCCCCCCCCCTTTTTTTTTTGATTGGGTAAAAAATTCGGATGCGAATAATCGCTATCCGATAGCATCCTTGCGGATGAGGTCAGCAAGACCTGGATCAGTATATAGAGAAGGGTTAGCGGCAACATGAGTAAGGTGTGCAACCTTATCTGCTACGCAGTTACCATTACGAAGAATGTGAGAGAACGAGACTTCGTTGAACCCTGTAAGCAGTGTACAAATATCTGACATTAATAGCTCGATTTCCCATGGACATCTGGCACTATTCTTGAGATAGTTGATGATTATGAGTGAGTCCCCTTCAATAATAATTTTGTTGATATGTAGTTCTCTTGCTTTCAATATTTCTGCTCTAAGAGCCAGAGCCTCGGCCATCAGAGGTGTTTGGTTCCCAATTAGACTGCATCCCATCGCCTCTGGTAGACCTTTGTCATTTCTGATTACATATCCTATTGATCCTTGACGATGAGAAGGGGCGGACCCATCGAAATTCAGTTTCATTTTCCCACTAGGCGGTTTCTTCCATTTATCGCTCTTTCTGTGCTTTACCCTTTTTTTCTGTGGGTTTTTGTGACTATTGAGTTCACTATCGCTGTTGCTGTTAAATTTCTCCGCTTTGCACCACGCTTTCCTACCTGCTTCCACCTTTCTTACGAATCCATCAATATTGGGTAGTTTCTGTTGTTGAAAGATCCACTGATTTCGGATTAACCAGATAGTCCAGCAGTGGAACGCCATTGCTTGTTTTTCCTGGGAGTTTAATTGTGATGCAATAGTTGCTAATATTGGTCCAATCTTCCTAGATTTCTTAATACAGTCGGTAATAGTATTTTTGACATTAGCCGAGAGGCCGGAGAAGAATAGAGAGTATTTGCACTCAAAAAATAGGTGAATAGCATCCTCCTCGTGGTGATTGCAGAGTGCACAGTAAGAGGGGACCGCTAAACCCTTTTTTGACAGACGAGCCGTCGTTGGTAGTCCGTCCTGGCAAACTTTCCAAAGAAAGTTTTTAATTTTGGGAGGGGTATTAATTTTCCAAATCCATGTATTTTCATCATCTTTGTGCTTCATATGTTTTGTGTTAAATTTATATGCACTAGAAGTTGTAAACCATCCAACTTTATCCGGCCACCAGTACATTCTGTCTTGTATGTTATTCTTAGGTAAGGGTATGTCCGCTATTTGCTTAGCTGTATCAGTAGGCAAGACTAGTTTAAGTTTATCTAAACTCCATTCTCCATTAGTAATGTATTGATCAACTGTTTCTTCTTCATTGTTCCTTCCTGGTACTGTACATTGTCTTTGTATGTCGTTAACTGGAGCCCATTTGTCTTTCTAGAACTTAATAGATTTTCCATCCCCTACTGCCCAAGCTAAACCGTTTTTAAATGGTTTAATTAATTTCCTTAGTTGAGTCCATTGCCAGGAGGCGTTTCCTTAGTTGATTTCAGGTACTTATATCTAATAATTTTGACCCAACTATTATCAGGTTCTGCAATGATTTTCCATAGGAGCTTCATCTGAAGCGCTTCATTCATGTCCTTGGATTTTCTAAGTCCCATGCCACCTTTAGATTTGGCTCTACAGACTCTATCCCAGCTTATAAGGGGTTTGTATTGAAGGTTTTTGTTCCAGAAGAAAGTTTTGTTAATCTTATCTAGGTTTGAGAGTATCGAGACTGGGAGCATGAAGCTTTGCATGGAATATAGAGGTTTAGAGGCTAGATTTGAATTGATTAAAATTGACCTACCATGTTGAGATAGTGAATCAGCTTTCCACTTAGTCAATTGGTTTGTTGTTTTGCCAATGATTTCCTCAAACGTAGTTTTATTCACTCTTCCATTCACGAAAGGACATCCCAAATATTTATCCAATTTAATTTGTCTGGAGATGTTTAGGCAGCCTTCCAACACAGGTATCCTAGTATCTAGAATACCAGGAGAACCTTGGAAAGCCGATTTATGGTAATTGACCTTTTGTCCCGAAATTTGACAGTACTCATCAATAATAGTCTTTACTTTGCTGCATGCTGTTAAATTTCCTTTAGAAAAAATAATGATGTCGTCAGCGAATGCTAGAAAGGGGATTTTAGGTCCTGAGTGGCCGAACCGGAATCCAATTCCAGATTGATCCAAATTGGATTCCCAACTTAGCTTTCGGGTTAACACTTCTGCACCTAGAATAAACAAAAACGGGGAGAGAGGATCACCCTGCCTAATGCCTCTTGTCGGTCTGAACAGTTCTGTTGGGCCATTATTAACTAAAACGGAGAAAGACACCATTGTTACACATTCCATGATTAGATCAATAAATTTTTTATCGAAGCCAAAATTTTCCAATACCGCTTCTGTGAAGTGCCAATCTACCCTGTCATATGCTTTTTCCATGTCTAACTTGATAGCTAGCCAACCTTCCGATCCCTTGCGAGTTTTGAAAGAGTGAAAAATCTCATGGGCTATGAGGATATTGTCTTGAATAGCTCTATCCGAAACAAAGGCCCCTTGAAACGGATGTATAAGTTTTCCAATGACCTTCTTCAGCCGCTCCGTCAGAATCTTAGATATTATCTTATATACTGTTGAATATAGACTAATGGGTCTGTAGTCCTTAGTTTTTGCTGGGTTATCACATTTTGGAAGTAGGGTGATAAAGGTGTGGTTTACTTGCCGGAGCAATTTTCCCGTATGAAAGAAAGACTTAGTGGCTTTAATAACGTCGCCCCCAATGATGTCCCAATAAGTTTTATAGAATTCAGCCGTCATCCCATCAGGGCCCGGGGATTTGTTGGCACCTAAGGACCACACTGCTTCCTTTATTTCACCATTCGATGGTTGGTTACACAGGAACTTATTCTCATCCTCGGAAATAGATGGGGAGATAAACTCGAGATAGTTATTTAAAATAGTTGTATTGATTGACTCTTTCGTGAATCTTTTGACAAAATCCTTTCTAATTTCTGACCGTATGTTGTGTTCCCCACAAATTAGGGTACCTGATTCAGAGGAAATATTCATAATAATTTTCCTATTTCTTCTGCCAGAAGCTACACGATGGAAGTCGGTTGTGTTAGTATCAGCTAACTTGAGATGTCTGATTTTGGCTCTTTGACACCAATATTCCCTTCGGAACTGGAGTAGTTTCTCCTTTTTGGAAATTAATTGTTTTTCTTTTGCCACATTCCTAAAATTGCTAATACTTTGCATTTTGACAAGCTCTTTCTCCACTTCTTGTACTTGCCTAAAGATGTTACCAAATGTAATCTTATTCCACTCTTTGGCTTTTGCTTTCACGATTCTGGTTTTACACACTAGTCTGAACATGGTTGTTCCCCTCTGCTCATTTCGCCATACCTGTTTAAAAATATTTCGAAAGTCCTTTCTTTGAAGCCACATATTTTCAAATTTGAAAGGAGATGGCCTATAGAGATGTTCCGTGTTTAGATTCAAAGAAATTGGACAGTGATCGGATGATGAAAATGCGCCATTTACAGCTACTAGATCAGAGAATTTCTCAATATATTCGTGTTGCACGAGGACCCGGTCAAGTTTCTCAAGGATGTTGTCTTCCCCTTCCATCTTCTTCCTCCAAGTAAATTTGTTTCCCGAGTACGGGATCTCCGAAAGTGAACATGTGTTCTTGAATTGAGATAATCTCGAGAATCTATTATAACTAGTTGATGCTCCTCCCTCCTTTTCGTCACTACAACAAATTTCGTTCAAATCCCCCATAACTAAGCATGGAAGGTTCTCGACGCTTATAATTGTTGTGAGACTATTCCAGAAGGTTTCTTTGTCCACCGTATGAGGTGGGGCATATACGAAAAAAATGACACCCGTAAAATTCTTATCTATACAAGAATATTTAACTCTAATAACTCTTGGCATTATTATTTCCACCTCGATTGATTCATTCAGTAAGTGAGACTCATTCCAGAGTAGCCCAATACCACCTGATCTGCCATTTCCCATTGACCATATTGATTTATTAAAACCACTCGTTTGCCAAACCTTGTCCAGTGGTATTTTTTCAGTTCGAATTTCCGCTATGGCCATTATCGCTATGTGTTCATTTACTCTTAATGCTTTAAGGTCTGTCCATAGATTAGGTCTCCCTAATCCTTTGATGTCCCAGAAGCAGATTTTCATAATAACCATTTAGAAGCTACTAGGGTTCTGGGGTATTCTAAGCCTGACAGCAGCCATTGTTTCTTGAAGAAAGGTTCCACTAGAGTAGCTCTTCTCCAAATAGCTTCATCTCTCCGATTGTTATCAAGCCATTTATCGTCAAATTTTTTTCCCCATATCTTATTCACAATTAGGAAGCACTGGGGACTCCAAATTACAAATAAGCATTTATTCAATTGAGAATATGTACACACTAATTGTACATGTTTTTCTCCATATACGATTCCATGTGACATGACATTGAAGTGTTTCCTAAGGCTAATAGAATTCATCTTAACGTTTTGCGACAACATCGGCCTAAGGGATGGCCTAATTCGAGTACCAAGTGAGCAATAATTATAGAGTTCATATGAGTTTGGTGGTGTACTTGTGCTACTGAGTGTAGTTATAATCCAAGGATAGATTCTTGTGTAATAATATGTGTTTAAGAATGCGTTTAGGTGGTTACAATACACAGTGAGCTCCTTGGTTTTTTGCCAGCAGGGTATACCGGAGGTTGTAGAGCCAATCATGAGGTGTGTGAAGTGATAAGAGGGCTCATAGTATGGTATACATTCGACCATATCCATGGTTAGCTTAGGTACTAACGTTTTGAATTCTTTAGAGAAGCTGGGAGCATATAAATTTTTTCCCCATGTAGTAGAAGAAGTTGTAAAAGGATGATAAACCTCGGTAGTTAGCCGAGTGCAAATCTTATTGAATTTACCCAATGAGATTATTGTGGCCATACTGTATTTACTATTAAAACATTCACCAACCATGACTTTACTGAAGCCCCAAGGCCAATGCTCTCTTGAACTGGTAGCGGCCTTCTTCTTACTTGTGATCCATACTATACTTACCTTGGATCGTTGCTTATTATTTGCCAATAATTTGTGACATGATCTTATCATGAGGGCTTCAACACTTGGTGTTTGATACAGGTGTTTGTATAAGCTACTATAGATGTCACACACCGACCATAGCAATGGTTTATGGAAAATAAGAAAATCTGCTAGGTGGTTTGCACAAATAATACTTTCTAATAGTTTTTCTATATTGATTACCACCCAGTTCACCAGCTTATACCCATGTGGTGTTGAGACAGACACTTTGTCTTGAACCATATATTTTAATAGACATAATATTACTTCATTACTCCATTGAAATATATAACTACAGCTTGGAGCACATTTCCTTCTAGTCTTACCTACATTACATGACCCAAGGGGTACTTGGAATACAAATAGACAGCTACACCATGAGATAATTAACCAAAGCAAAGAAAGAGTCAAGCTAAAATTACAACCACAATTGACCTTCCTAAGCATACACCCATGATGTTCTATAATATCCTTATAGATAAGCCGCATAAAGTGAATCCAAACCTCCAAACATATACATATCAATTGGAGGGAGAGGCATCCAATACACCATTTTACCCAAAAGAACTTCACTGCTGTCATCAATTCTCCAAAAGATGGTTTAGAAACTTGCAAGGCAGAGAAATGCTCCACACCATCAAAGAGCACAACCCTCCTGTCACCCTTGAGGCTACTATCCATGCTTCCCCTTCTTGCTGCTCCCACCCATAAGAGTCAGAGTAGAGCAAGCTGAATCGCCATCCTCGATCTTGATTTTTCGCTTACCAGACTCGGATTTGGATGCTGCACTGGTCTCCAACTGCTCAGAATCTCTTGCCAAGGCAGGAGAGGCAGCTGGTGTGACAAATTGCTCTTGGACAGAAGCAGCTAGACGTTCAGGCCAACTCAGATCAGGTAGGATGAACTCCACAGAGGGTGGAACATCCACAAGCATTGCCTCATAGTCGGCCTGTGAAAAGCCTGGATCAGCAAGGCCTTCTTCCACCAAAACTTCATCAAGAAACTCCTCTTCCTCAAACTCCAAAACCTCTTTATCGTCTGCAGCCCAAAAATCAAGATCTGGTTGCAATTCCTCCTTCATAAACTGATTCTCATCACATGGGGGTATAGCAGCAAGCAGGGGAAACATCACCTCAAGCACAGCACCCAAAGGCAATGGGGCTTCCAGCACAATCATCTCAGACAAGGGGGCTTCCTCAACCCCTCCCACAGGCACACCAGGAGTGGTGGTAGACACCTCACCACTCTTCTCAGTGGACTTAGAAGAGGATGAGTCAGTTGAAATAGAGACATTCTTCCCAAAGCTCATGAAAAGATCAGCTTTGGAGTGACCAAAGGTAGGGGGAGGAAGGAGAGGTTTCCTGCCCACCACCTTAACTCACTCACTGCCAGCACCATCACCAGTAGCACCCTCAGGAGCCTGCACATCAGCGGCTTCTGTCTGCACCGAGGAGTTGGGACAAGGAGCATTACACAGGTTCCTGCAAGGGCAATCTTCAAACCGATGCTCGAGGGATCCACAACTTCCACAACCAGAGGGGAAGTCTTCAAACCAAATAGGGAAAGATTCCACTTCCCCAAGCTCATTAACAACAAAAATACTTCTTCCTGAGACTAGAGTGATATCAATGGAGACACATACACGAGGGTACCTAAATCTAGCACCCTTAGCATTGAAGGCAGAAATCCTAATAACTTGGCCAAGACCATTCTCCTCCACAATATCTCTAATAATATCATCATGCACATACTTAGGTGGGAGACCTTGGAATCTGATCCAGAGATCAAGAGTAGTGATGGACTCTGACCAAGGATCAAATTCTAACCTCCAAGTGCGGAGGAGAATCAGTTGGCCAGACAGATGGTAAGGGCGGTTGTCCCAAACCAAGGCTCGATCATTAGCCACATCGAACCTTAACTCAAACCAGTTATTGGCAATCGGAATCAACTGAAAACCACCGACTAAGAACTTCTACACATACCTGATTTTCTTCCTCACCTCTTTAGCCTCCATAGGGTCCCCAATGATGGTGGCAAATAGTGACGACTGGTTTAGAGTGGATATGTTTTCTTGGACCCTCCCTTGAAGAGCAATCAGTTTCTCTCTGTTCATTGTCTTCCTCCGAAACTTCTTCTCAGCCTTCGCTTTCCGAATTGCTTCCTGGGTTTCCATGGCTGCTTGAGCGTCTCCCATGAGTTTTTTTCCCTCCGGCTTTCCCTTTCGGGTGTTAGACTTTTTTGGGACAGGATCATCTGCCTCCATGTAAATAAGGCCCCTTTGATTATTCAATAGATGACCAATCTCTCTCAATGAAAATATTGTTTATTAAGTTTATAAATTATTATTTAAATTTATATATTATTAAAAATAAAGTGCAATTAAGACAAGAATTCGACCAACTAAATAAGGTATTACCCTTTCAACATGTCGTATTCTTGGTGGAAGGGAGGCTGTTATTTATTTGACAAACCTACATAACTCAAAATCAGAAAAAGACTTGTCCAAAAGTAATGAATTTCATAATAGGAATACTAAATAAATCTAAAAAGTGGTTACTCTACCTCACAAAATAGCAAAACTACAATCATAAGCCGCACCGTCTAAAATTTAAACCCATGATTTTTTTTTATATAAAAAAAATACACTAATAGTTTCAAACTTTTGGTGTTGGAATAACTGAATAAGCCTCAATTTTCAACAAAAAATATAATTGTTTTACTCATGTGAGAAGGGAAATTTTGTATATATAGTAGGACCCTCAATTTTTGATGACTCCACTTGGTGTTTAAAGTTTATTCCCTCAGTTTTCACTTAAATTCATATATACGACTTTTCATTATATTTCAAGTTTTTTTTTTAAAAAAAAAAAATTAGACTTTTCATTATATTTTAGACTAATTGTTGCACTTTGAAGATATTTGGAGAGAATAGCCCTAACTTTCCCAATTGCCTTATATAACCCCAGCTACTGCTACACTAGCTGACGAGAAAACCCACCATTTGGTGACAATAACACCGATAAAATGAGTTCTAAGTTAAAAAGGTTGGGAAATAAATTTTAATTTTAAAGTATTTTTGGGAGTAATTTATATGCATTTCACCTTATATTAATTGTGATTATAATAAGGAATATTTGCACAAATATACCATTTTTGTACAACTTTGGCATAAATAGCATTGGGGGGGGGGGTTTTAAAAATTGCATGGGGGTGTCATTTGCTACTTTTGCAAATTATGGTAGCAAGTTCCACCCGGTTCCAGGTCAAAAAAATTAAAATAATAATACACCACTTTTGCACCTGGGTTGGCTTGTGAAGGGGATGATGACATGTTGATGTGGGACAGGTTGGAAGCCATGAAGAAGCCGACTTGTGTGATGGAAGAAGGGAAGGTGATGTAATGTGCATTAAATGCACATCCCCTAACCTTTTCATATTGGCGCCAAACAAAAAAGGGAGGGAGTAATGATTGACCTCTTAAATCTCCTTCTCTCTTCTGCCAAAATAAAGGGAAGCTTAGGAATCTCAAGGTAATGGGGGGAAATTTAAGAGGGTCTTCATTGAAGCTGATCGGGAGGCAAAGGTGGGGTCAATTACCAGTTACATGCCGGACATCCAAGAAAACGGGACAACAACTGACTATTACGTGCCAGAGGAAAAGTAACACGTGCCAACACCATACAGTGGACATTAACAAAAATAGGTAAACTATCTTGTGGGTTTCTTTATGGACATAACTACTTCCCTTTTCTTTATATCCCCGTTGAAATTGCTAAAAACATTTTATGCTTTTACGAGTGCAAGGGAGAAAGAGCTCGTATTTGTTACGATTGTGGCCGATGGGTAGTGGCAAAGTGGAGGAGGTGGCTGGGTGTTCGAAGGAGCAATTTCGAACAGAGAAATGTTGATGGACCAGACCTTGCAACTTAGGGATGTGAGGAGGATGATCATCGACAAGTTTGGGGTGGATGCCTCCCGGTTCGAGTTGGAGTTGACGTACCTTCCCCACACAATAAAGAAGGTATGCAAAAAATAACCAACTTAGATAAGTTGCACAACGATAACCAAGCATTTACAGCATAAAGGCATTATCTTTGGGTTTACCTTCTTGCTCGACGGTTTTGCCACTGACTTCCCTCCTCTAACTCTAACCATGGCTATCTTTTTGTTCTTCCTGTCAAATGTATATAGATTGGTTACATGATGGTTATGTAGTTGCCAGTATTTCTGAAATGCATGCCATCTAAGCAAAAAACTATGCCATCTCATAAAATATGCCTGCCAGTACTTCTACCATACAGTTTTGGTCATGAACTTTCTACATTTTTCCTTTGCCCCTATTTCGTCCAAGTGACAGTAATAATAGAATGCTTGCTCTTACAAGACACAATAATGCAAGTCCATTCAAAGTCCTTGCAAGGCAGAGCATTCAAACATTCATTCATACAACTACATGATTTTGAAGTCATCCATATATAGGTTTCTTATTCGCCCCCAATTCGATATTTGGCACATTTATATCTGTTTAACCTACCTCTCATAAGGAGAGTATGCAATTTGATTTGTTTTCGCTTTAAGAATCATGAATCGTTTGCCTTACCCATTTACCCACAATTAGGCCTAATACATGAGCCGAGTAGTTCGGGATCAACTTGGGCTCGGCTCGGTAAAAGCTCAACTCGGGATCGCTCGAATGTATATATGAGCCGAGTTCGAGCCTATTCTTGAGCTCGATTCGAGCTTGAGCCGAGCTCGAAGACCCCTAAATCCCTAGGTATAAAACCTAATTCCCCTAAACCTAACCCAACCGCTCCCATAACACTCCCACCCCTAATCTCTCTTACTCTCTCAAATCTCATCGTCTCTTGCTCGTTGCGGCTGCCCGCCGTCACCCCTCGTTGCCCCTCGTCTCATCCTCAGATCTGGATTGCCCGCCGTCGCCCCTCGTCGCCCTTGCTCGCTTCTGCAGATCCAGATCTAGGTCGCCCACCGTCGCCCGCTTCCTCTCTCATCCTCAGATCCAGGTCGCCTCCTCTCGTCGGCTCACCCTCGCCTCCGTCGCCCCCCGCTTCCTTTCTCGGAGGCCCCACCGTTGCCCGCTTCCTCTCTCGTCCTCAGATCCAGATCCAGCAGCGGCACAGTGCCCTTGATACTTAGTGTATTTCAATTTTCGACTCGATGCTCTTTGTAATTTCAGATTTTAGGTTAGGGTTTGGATTGTTGAAGGTTTTGCTTCTTTCAATTTTGTGCTTCAAAAGAGGGGGGTTTTCATTCTTTAATCTGTCATGCCTTGCAACCCTTGAATTTGATTTTGTGCTTCCAAAGAGGGGGGTTTTTAGGCTATTAATGATTTAAAGATTGTGCTTCGATTTTACAGTTTCTGATTTTGAGATTATGATTTGGGTTTTGCCGTTATATTGAATTTGATTTTGAGGTTGTTGATGTTGTAATGCTACTGCGTTCATTAGGTTGCTGTTGCGCTCAATGTTGCTGTTGTTGTTCATTGGGTTTTGTTTGCTGCTGAGTTCATTCGAGCCCTAACGAGCTCCTCGAGCCCGAGTTCGAGCTCGTAACGAGCCCAATCGAGCTTATCGAGGTCGTGTTCAGGCTCAAGGACAAATGAGCTCATCGAGCCGAGCTCGAGTTCTATACCCTGCTCGCGAGCCGAGCTTGAGCACATGTATATACTCGAATAGAAATTGAGCTCGTAGGTTCGTATATCGGGCCTACCCACAATCCTGATTACTAAACAAATGTCAGATAGTAGTTTGCAGATGCCACAATCATGCGACTTGTTGCCTTCCCCATGTTCCCCAATTCCAAATTCCCCCTGTTAATCACCATTTTCAATTGATTTCTATGCCATTGAGACCTTCAATTTGAAGTTCATGTTCCCTCATATTCCCGAGTACACCCCAAAATCGGTCATACCACCACAAACTTAGGGTTTCAAGAACAACTACCCCGATCCCTCCCCAACCTACTTCCATATCAATGGTGCCAAAATCTAAAAGGTTTTCGACCGTATGAGGAGGGTTTGAAAACTTACTTGATTTCGTTGTCAGATGCGGTCTTCTTCAAAATCGGCAGGTGCTCTGGCGATTTCCTCTTGCTCTTTGTCCTTCTCAAAATGCGGAAGCAAGGCTTCCCCGACTTTCCTCTCGACTTCGGCGTCACCGGCTTGTCTCCAAACTCACCGGCTTTGGCGTCTTCTCGTCACCGGATATGGCATCTTCTCCTCACCGGCTTGTCTTCTCCAAACTGCTTCCTCCCTTGTGCTCTGAAACCGCTTCAACTGGCTTTGAGGGTTTTCGGGCAAGTCAGGTTACTTTTTACTGTTGATTTGATAAGGTATTAATTAGGCTCACCTTCTACCCCCTTAAGAAACCGGTTATTTTTTGCAATTTGTTCAGGCCATTTGCTATTTTTACAATTTTTTCAGGGAGGGTAGATTTGCAAATGCCACCCGATTTTGGTATATTAACTGCAATTCTCTCTTATAATAAAGATAGAGAATGTGGAAATTCAAAGAAAAAAAATGGCATGCCTATTTTTTTTGGTAGAAAAAATGGTATGCATAGAGGGAAAATCTCATATCGCATGATGAAAGGGGGAGTCCTTCGTGTTGCACAGAAAAGCAACCAATCAATAACATGGAACAGTTCTTGTGTCACCGTTGAATAATTTTCCCAATATTTTCTACACGACCTACAATACAATTATGCAGCACTAAAATTGATGCCAACAGCCAAACAGGAGATGAATATAAGTTATGATATCGGATTCAATAATTTAAAATATGTACTCCGTGTAGAATATGTATATTAGAAAACTAATTATAAATTTGTATTTTCAAACATGAAACACTACTATTATTTTTACTTTGTGATTGAGTTTTACACTTAATTTACTAATTAAATTAAAATTTTAATAAAATTAACTCCAAATTTTGAAATCAACTCTAGTAATACATTAGATAGTGTAGATATGAAAAAAGAAAATAAAAAGGGTTGTGAAGTATCGACAAGGTTTGTATCTTAAACTTTTAGCTCTCGTCTATGAAGACATTGTTGATTGGTAGTACTGTCTCACATTAATCAAATTCTTGCTAAAAAAAATTGTTGTTGCTACATGCACCAAGATCGGGTGCTATATGCACTCAAACATAACGAATCATAGATTCGTTTGTCCTACAATTTGACAGATGTCTAATAATTATTATAAAATTTTTAAAAAATAAACAGATTTGAAAAATAAAACAAACGGATCCATTATCCGTTTTTGTTTAAAATTTTAAACAAAAAAGTTGAAACTTAAAAAGAATAAACTTGTTTTTTTATTAAAAAAACATATAAATGGATGTATAATCCGTTACTTATACTGAATGAAACAAAGATTCGTTCATTACTTTTTGAATGTCAGACATATTTAATATTGGATTTGTGTCAAATTGAAGTTCAAATGGATATGGAATTCGTTAATATGAGTATACATAGCACATGTTTTTAGGTGCAAATGGCCTTGCCATTTAAAAATAAAAGAGTAAGGAGGGAGTAGTGAATGGAATAGGAAAAAAGTGAGAGAAACATTTGGAGAAAGGGGCAAAACAAAAGGAGTATGAATTATTACACTATAAAGCACTAAACTTTTCCTCTTTTATAAGTTGCAGAATCCAAAAAAAAAACAGCACCACCACATTCCTCCAATCAGACACCCACCAACTAACTCGGCGGCTCAGCCTCCGCCGCCGCCACCCCCCTAGCGCCGCCCTTGCTTCAATCCCCAAACTGAGATCTCCATTTCCCACCTTTTGATTGCTTTCTCAAATCTCAAGGGGAAGGGGAAACCCTTTCCCTTTCTCTCCGGTTTTGCTTCATCTCATTTGTTCTTCACTCAGCTCTATTCATCACATGTAGTCTGGAATCTGAAACCCTTTTATCAATCCCAACTGTTTGGTTGAAAAACCACATCCTCTCCTTTCCACCTGGGGTTGCTTTCACTCTGTTCAACTCCTTTCAAATTCTGTTTGTTCCAATCCAATATATTTTTTCCCTTTTAAAAAAAAAGGGTCAAATCTTGAGATTGATCTCAGTGGTTTATGATTGGCCTTGTTCTTATCTCCTTAAATTCACCACTCTTTTTTCTGCTTTAATTCACCCCTCCCTTTTTTTTAAAATCAACTGACAACTGCTGAGTTGATTTTTCATAGATATTTAATCTCCACTGAGTGAGTCTTTTCCAGATTCCTAAAGAAAGATAAGCGTATCAACACAAACAAAAAGTTTTATGCAATTTCCACCTCTGTTTTTGCATCTCCCCTGTTTCATCAAACACCCCCCAAACCTACCCAGATAAAAACCCAATCTCAAGAACCTCCAAAAACCCACACCAACAACTCATCTGGAGTGGCCCTTGATTCAGTGATGGAAGTGCTCTCCCCAGGATCACATCTATCCAAGGCGAGCTGGCTGATTGATGAGAGCAAGAGATCGGAATGGACCAACTCCGAGAACAAGCGGTTCGAGGAGGCGCTTGCCCTCTTCGACAAGGACACTCCGGATAGGTGGCAGAGGGTGGCGGCTATGATCCCCGGCAAGACTGTCAGCGATGTGATCAGGCAGTACAAAGAGCTCGAAGACGATGTTTGCAAGATAGAAGCTGGCCTGTTCCCAGTTCGCGAGTATACCACCACTCCTTTCGTGCTGGAGTGGGTTAACCGCCATTGCGGCAATGGTTATGATGGCTACAAGGTGTCTTATGGCCCTGGTCTCAAGAGGGGTCCTGGTTCGAGACCCTTGGAGCTTGAGAGGAAGAAAGGGATTCCATGGACGGAACAGGAGCATAAGTAAGTACTTTCAAATCCACTTTCAAATCCGTTGTCCTCACTTGGCGTCAATGTTTTATAAGAATAGTTTGATCTATGCAGGCTATTCTTAATGGGACTGAGGAAATACGGAAAGGGTGACTGGAGGAACATATCCCGCAACTTCGTAGTCAGCCGGACACCAACGCAAGTAGCGAGCCATGCGCAGAAGTACTTCATAAGGCAGCTTTCGGGTGCCAAGGACAAGAGAAGGGCTAGCATCCACGACATCACGACGATCAACCTAGAAGCATCACAAGCTTGCACTGCTTCGCCCGAAAGAAAGGGATCTGATCTGCCGGATCAGCAATTGTCAGCACTTGACAGCCATCACCAGCAGCAGTACCAGGCCCTTGGCAATACACCAGCCACGGATTTCAATGACATCCATGATGTGGGGACCGGGTTCGGATCCCTATATGAGCTGACTCCTTATGGACTCAAGATGCAGGGCCAGCAGCATGGGCACATTGGGCACCATCTGAACATGGGTTTCCAGATAATTTAAGTACTTTTGGAAGCAAAGGAAACAGCTGATCAGGGACGTCGTCAACCAGTGGGCCCAGGATGGGAAATTCTTGTACCGTTTGCGCCCTCATAAGGGCGTAAACATGGCATGATAGGGTACAAAATACCCTGTCGTCGCCTTCCTGTAGCTGGTAATGCCCGTCCAGTTATCATCCATATTGTCAATGATGGTTTTATTTTTTGTTGCTTTTGGTCCTTTTAGGGTCTTTTTTTTGGTTCGGGGTCTTGTGCTTGGTGCCTTGTGAATATGTGTCTGTTATCTGGATCTTGGAATTAGTCCACAGACATATTCCGAGTATTGAAGGGAGAGGGAGAAGTTTATAATGTTACTGTCTATGCTTGATCACAACCAAGTAATAAATCAGGTTAAGATCTTTGAAAAGCTTTAACAGCTGTATACTATGACAGATTCTGGCACATTAGGTCTGTTTACCTTGGTGTTATCAGATTCTCTGCTCTGATTGAGTATCGTCGGATGCTTGAAACTATTTAGCCGCGCCATCTTGGTAATTGAATTTGTTCTTGGTAAAATGTTCTCCATGTTTTGTGCTCAACCACTTTGAGATTCTCCTTATCTTGTAGATCAGAGCGTCAAAAAGGAAAAATGTTCCCTTTTTTAGTCATTGAAAGCTCAGTAAAAAAACCCTTCAAACCTTCAAATTATGACTTCATGAAAGCCAAAGCCCTGACATATAAATCAGCTATGCATCCACTTGAGAAGAAAAAGGAATACAATTAAATAAACTTGTCTGTGCTCAAACCTATTTGAGAGGCATATGGAAAATTAGGATTCAAAATTAGGTTTGAATTCCTGTGAGTCTGTGACCGTTCCCCTCTTGCAATGCACATGCCAGTGTACTACTGGCTAGTGGCCACAGCTTAGTTCATCATCTTTTACTAAAGACCAATAAATCAATCATATTTTCCTTTATAAAAGAAGCTTGTCAGCATTCCAAAGGACATCCATCTTAGCAGTAACTAACCAACATGAGCTGATAAGAAGAAAGAGGGCAGACAAGTTCATTGGTGCTTCATGTTTGGTAGATTGTGGATATATAGCTGAGTCACAACTGCACTTAAAAACTCTATAGGCTACTTTCTCTTCCTCTTATCTGTTTCAAAATGCACTTCAGAGCCCTTATATTGATTAAGTTCAATATCATACAGGTTTACTTATCAACCTAATGTAATCCCGCTTAAAGCAGGGTCTGGGGGTTGAGTCGCATGTACACGCTGTTACACATAAAAACAAAAACTAAAAAAAAAAAAAAAAGGCTACACTTGGACTGACCATGAAGCATATCCACTACCCAGAAGCATCTTATGCTTCAAATCTCCCCCTTTTATCTTGTCTGATCTTCTCTTCTTTTGCAAGCTTCCAATTTTGCATCCTTTTCGGTCTTCATGGAAGATCCTCTTTCTTAGATTGCGAGGATATACAGGCCAAAGAAAAGAATCATTCATGGGGTGCTACTGGAAATTTGTTAGTTCCTTATAGCACTTTGAGTTCCTTTTCGCCACTATAACCCAATGAGATAATCATCATTTACATGATCTGATTTATCTGTTGTCTTAACCAACTAGAGAGCACATAGACATTTTACAACAGTTTCTTTTGGTCAATGTTCAGACTTCATTTCTACACTTTATACACCTTATGACTTTTCTCTAAGAACTCATCAACTCAAAAGCCTGAATTCAACAACACATGTGCTGAAAACCTCAGTGGTAGGTTGGGTGGAATGTACGGTTGAAGAGCGCTTCCTATTCAATGTAGGGTTAGTTCTTCTGGGGTTTTAGGGAGCAAAACAAGCCTAAAAGGCAATCAAGTGATATAACCACCACTTTATTTCCTCTACCCACCGCTTTCCTTGAATTCCTTCTTCGAAAACTAAGCATTATCTCTTGCAACTTGCATCCAGAAAAAAAAAAAAAAAAAAAAAAAGCATCTGCCCCTAGAGCTGCTTTATTCTAATGCATGTTCATAGCTAAGTAAATTCGTTCCAACCCCACACATAATATCCGAATTATTTCTAACTTTCGGTTTTATCTTGTTCACACGGGAAAAGATTCAGATTCTACTTCTCCACCAAAAAAGAAGTGGTGAAAACTAGCAACAGAGATGCTACAGTCATGAAATGGATGAATGCTCCTAACCTTATCAAAAGCATCTGACAAGAAGAAAGCGGTTTAGAATCTAATCCTAAGTCAATGAATCAATCATCTCAAAAATGTAGCTGTTAGGAATACTTTTTGGAAGTAGTATATCAGAGAATAATAAATCTTAATAACAAGTTAATTGTTAGAAAAATCAATGAAGAGAATATACCAAGAAAGAAAGGACAAAACAGGAGACATAGCATTGGAAATTACCAGACTGAATCTTATGTCTCTGTTGGGAAGCTGGACATCGTCACATGCCCGAACTCCCGAAAGTCCAGAGGCCATAACTATCGTTAAGCTTGAGTTTTACCTTTTCTCCAAGAATCTTTGAGCCTTGAATATGTGTTACAGTCCTGTGAATTTCGCTAACAAACTTGCAATTACAAATTTTAGTATAATCACAGGCTTTGGGCTTATAAGCTTTATATAAGCATTTAAGAAGGAAGAAAAGCAGGAAATATTCCTCGACTGATATTAGTATATAACTCAAACTTAACCATAAACTCAACCTAATAATTTTAGGGTTACCGGTAAATTAAAAACTTGAATTCAAAATAATCTGATCTAAATGGTCAAATATCAAAACTCCCTTGTAACACAAATGGATGATGGATCCAAATCAAAAGTTCTACGATTAAGCTTTAATACGTTTTTATTCATAACAAGAAAAAACAAGCAATTCAACTTGATTATCAACGTCTAGATCCAATTTAACCTATCCGACTCAAGTAACAGGTCAAATGCATAATAAATGTTCCAATACCGATGTAATCCTCCGCGAATTGCAAATTGCAACCTTTGATAGGTTGGCTCAGTATCTCCAATAAATAAGCCGTACTCTATTCTTCATTTGACTTAGGGTTTGCTTCCTCCGGTGATCTCAAAAGCTTACTCTGAAGGTTCAGTGACTACATTTTCTTGAGTTGAAACCCGTTCGTATCTCAGACACCGTGATTAACCTAAAGCATGAAATTTTGGGGCATCAACTTGGTTCGGCCTCCCTGGACCGCTGGAAACCAGATTCTCCTCCATCCTGGCTGGAATTTCATAACCACTTGAAATATGGATAATGAATGCAGGTGTGTATACTGCGATCAGCACTAGTTGAGGCCGAACTCACCAGTCATCGTTGACGCGACCTATATTTTGGAAGACGAACCTGAATCCCTTGAAACTTGATTATCGATTGAGAATTTTAGACCTGATCGATGAGTGAGGGTGTCGCTGAGCGGGTAAGGTTCCTCCAATTTGAAATGGCACCTGTGGAAATTGAGGAATACAAACGCGAGGGGGATCTAAAATCAAAGTTAGACCAATGGGCCGAAAGCGGGCCGATCCAAGGCAAAAAAGAGGGGCTCGGTATCAAATGTATGTTTGATGGCTCAAATGATGAAGCTCAAAGCCTCGTGCAATCGTGCGACAAAAAAATGTAATTGTTTTTATCAAGTAAAAATTCCACATTTGAATCTTGATGTCTGACAAGTCGACAAAGTAAAAAATGTCAGAACATATAATCAGAACACAAAAAGGCTACAAAAGACGAATCTAGATAAAACTAAATCTAGCAAGTTGGGGATGTAGACTACGTACGAAGTGAAGCACCATTAAAAAACAGCACCGTTGATAGATAAAAAAATAATGAATCTATAGGAAGATAAACTAAGAATTTCATAAAATAACAAACAGATAAGAAATCTTATGTCTATCCATATCTTTTTTTTTATGAGAAGTAAATTCAAATATGGCGTTTGATTTATAACCATGTTTGCCGTCTTTATAGATGTGATTATGTGAGAGCATGAGACCTCCTTAAATCAACATTTTAATTTTTCACGAACTTTTTCAAACTTCGTTAATTGCATTAATCACCGTTAGGCAGCCCCCCATTCACTTCAAGTATTCTCATTCCCAATCGATTTGCCTCCATCAAGCTAGACTGAAGTCAAGAGACCTCCACTTGAAGTGCCAATATGCTTCCACTTTCGTGCATCGCAAGCGAACACTCCCATTCTCATTGCGAAGTACAAAATATGCAAATGCAACCACTGTTCCGAAAAAAGGGTCTGGGCAACCTGCAACATAGGAGTTTTTTACGGATCTTCCAAGATCGTGGTGGCCCTTGGCGGATTTGTTGTCTTACCTTGACATATTTTTTGGCAAGTTTTGGAAGCCTTAGACTAGTCTTGACGGGTCTTGATAGGCCTTGAAGGTTTTGATGGAGCAATATCTGCAAATGGAAAGCTTTCATTTGGATATGTGATTACTGATTAGTAACGTAAATAGTAACATTGTCTATTTGGGGGCTGGTTTATCACCCATAAAAACTATTATAAGAGTCGAATGTTATGCACTATGGGAAGACATAAAACAACTACGTCAACTTAAATATTCAAAAATTACAGATTAAAGACGATAATTTATGCGTTATTAACGTAGTATTGGACCAATGAACTTGCCTTTAGGAGGCAGATATTATTATTTCAAACTCCCATTTAATCATTTTAGAAATGCATTCTGTCCAACTTTGACACATTTACCGAAAACATAAGGTACAGTAAATAATACTCTGTAGATTAAGGCTGTGTTTGGCAGTAGATTGTAAAAAGTAGATTTTGTCTAGATTATGTAGATTTTCTAGGTTATGGGTTTTTTTTTGTAGATTATGAAGATTTCAAATATTATAGTTTTTGGGGAACGAAAATCTTATTAAAAGCTAGAAAAGTGTTTGGTGGGGGTAAGATTTGTAAGGGGTTTATGTGAGGGAAAAGTCCATATTGCCCTTCAATATACCCTCCCCTACCCCTTGTCCTTAGCCACAAACACAACCACCATTGCAACCGACACTAGTGCGAGGGATTCTCCTGCTGATGAAGGGTTTTATTTCAAACAAATAAATTTATAAGATCGAAACCCCGCTATAGTATAGTAGGGTCAAGTTCGTCCGCAGGGAGAAAGTCAGTGACTCAATTCTAGTTACCAAAGAGCAAGAAATAGCAAGAAGAGATGGAAAATTATAGAATTTTGGGGGTTTTTGGGCTGCTGAAATTTTTGGAATAAAATCAATATTATGAAAGATCTAGGGCATAGGGATCACCACAACGATAATCATAAAAGCATTGCAATGATTCAAGTAAAAATCATGTTTTTATCTATTAAATAGGTCAACTTGCATCAACCCTAGCAAAGCAATCAATTTATTTTCACAAATTAATTAACTTTACTAACAATCTTAATTAGGTTATCAAACTTTCGTTTCAAAATCCTAATTACTATCCAATTCACAAATCAATCTTTCAATTTAATTGCAAAAAGGAATTTCCCCAATTTTCATTGAGTATTTAAGCACATAAAATAGATAAAACCAATCAATTCATCAATTCATAGCAAAATTGCAAGCATAACTATCGTTGGGATCACCCCAACCCTAGAAAAGGCGACTACTCACGCATAAACATGGTAGACGTTGCAAAATTCATGAAATAAATAAAAATCAGAAATTTAAATTGCATAAAAACCTGAGAATAATGTCAACAAAGCGTCACAAAAGCCTCACAAAACGTTCTTCAACTTTCGCCGAAGAAATCGCTTCAAAAAGCTCTCAAATCCGCTCACAAACGCTCTCTAAACGTGTGCTGAAAAAGTGGTGGAAGGAAGCAGCCCCTCCTCCAAACCCTAAAAATCCTATTTATACTTAATATCCCATAAACTAAATTAGGAAATAACAAATATATGAATTTTATCTAAAGTCTATCTAAGGAAAAGGGGTAAAAATAATTAAATCCGGATAAATAAGCTCCGTTGGAGCCCATACCGAGGTGGGTGACCTCGGTACCGACCCCCCTTAGGGTCGGTATGACCACTGTAAGCTTATCTCGTCTCGCACTTCCAGATTGAGCCTCGGTACCGACCCCCTGAGGGTCGTTATGGGGTCGGTATGACGGTAGTCCATCTCGGACTTAGAGAAACGCCCGTATCTCCTTCGTTATAACTCCGATTGCTTCCGTTCTTTTTCCTATACGCTCTAAATTCTCTTCCGCATCTTTTCTCTCTTGAAAATTTCTTCAAAAACAGCTTCCAAAAATCTGTAAAACACACAAAAGCTAGTGAAGACATCTATTTCTCATGAAATATGAAAACTTATGCAAAAGACACTAAACCCAATGCAAAACCTATGAAAATGACTCAAATTGACATTAAAACATATGGGAAAATATAACTAAAAACATGCACATCACCTGCGCACCCTTCTTCGGCTCGAGTGTAATGGGACCAAAGACCTCGCCCCTTTCCGGTCACCTTTGCCGGCCGTCGGTCCTCCGACAGAGGCGGAAATTGATCACTGATGTTGTCTACGACATGATCAAAAGAAAACGATGAAAGTATAACAGTTGCAAGTGTAGTGGAGGAATATAACGTACGCTGCGCTAACTTATAGAAAGTGGTTTACGTACAACAGTTGGCTAAATGCACCATTGCAAAAGGGTGCAACAACACTCGGCTTACAAAAAGGGGTAATCATGCCGAGGTTGCACATACATACACTTACATCTGAGGCCCCGAAATGCACAAAATGGGGGCCTGAATCCACAGTTTCGTTAATACAACAGTTGCAAATCTTAACAAAAAGAGGGAAACAACAGCAGCTACAGGCTTGATGTCCTACGGGCGGGCGACCAGAGGCATTATAATTACCAGCATGCCAAGAATAATCCAGCCCAGGAGCTTGACCAGGAAGGAGAGCCTCTGAGCCCGGAGCTGGTCGCTTGCGTGGTCCACCCAACGCCCACACATGAAGGAGCACAGCTCGGCCACCCTCTTGACGAGATGTTCGTTACGCGCCTTAGAGGTGTTGAGGCTGTTCGTCAAGGAGGCGTTGTGGTCCCTCGTCTCCTGCAGCTGGTAGTTGACAGCGGCCAAAGCGTTCTCCCTGACTGCGTACGTCTTGTGCCAGGAGGCCCCGGATCTTGGCGCGCATCTCCTTCGGTTCGTCGGTAGCGTAGGCCCACAATGCATTATCCTCCTTGATGTCCTCGGGGTCAACAGTCTCGGAGTCAGAGTCGTCGTGATGCCGTCCCCTGCGACGACTGGACTGGCCTTGCTCGTATGACGTCCTCAGCCATGCGTACTTGCGAGGGTCACCGCTAGCGTAGCTGCGGTCACTTTCGGAGTCGGTCTCGGACTCAGTGTCAGAGTGAGGCCACATGATTCCTACGTGGAGATAGGAAGCATATTGTCGAAATCAGAATAAGCTCAACCATTAACAAATGCAAAAGACCATGAACAAATGTCAATTCAGAATCAAGCATGATCACCCAAACAAAATGAAGGATGAAAGTAGCCATCATCAATTCATTGTCTATTGACACAGCAGTCATCACCCAATCAACAACAACAATCAACACAAGTGATGGACGATTGCAAGCAGTGATCAGTACATCAATGGCCGTATTTTAATTCCTCTGTTTTCAACAACATTCAAAATCACCAAGAAGATCCTGGTTGACAGGGGATGAAAATCAACATGTTTGAAAGGGAGGGGAAAAAATAAGATCGGAAATAAGCAATGAACAAACAAGGAATGACAGAATACAGAAGCAATCAATTTATGCCAACATCCGATTGCCAAACACTGATTTCAACCACACAATGCCAAATGCGAAATCTGGTTGTTGCTGTTATTTATCCCAACATTTCAGCTCATACATATCTTATTTTTTTGGTATTCTGCTAATTATAATTGTATAGTTTGTTTTCCTACAATTTGCTTAAACAACTACAGATCTCATTTGTTGAATGGACTACAACTAATGCAGATTTCAGCAGATGAATGACAACATTTAGGTAAATATTTCTAGTCAAACTGATGAAGTAATATATAATTCCATCCAGATTAGTTGTATCCAGTTTAGTTGTATCGGATTAATCCCTTAAAAACACTAATCGCATATAACAAATACCATAGTAATAGCATGAACAACAATCTGAGTAACAACGAGGTCAGACAGATGGGAGCATGAACAACAATGGCCGACACGAAGAATCAAGGGAGAAGAAATTGGAACCGCATTAACACAAATTCACAAACAACAATCCCCCAAATCGGAACAATATGCAAAACCCCCCAAATTTCTTCCAGCCAAACCCTAGAAATCGGTGAAAGCCCCAAATCGATGGAAACCAAAAACCTAAAATTTCTTCCACCGAAACCCTATAAACCACAAAAACCCCCAAATCCGGTCACCACAACCACCCCCATTCCCACCGACACCCTAGAAATCTCGACGTCGTCGATTAACCGGCCGACGTAGGGGGTTTCCAGTGTCATGGGACCGCCGGTGAACCGCATTCAAGAGGAGAGGAGGGCAGTGACGTACCTTTCGCGACGAGGAGGAGAAGAGATTTGTGTCGGCGAGGCGGAGAACTGAGATTCCGAGAGAGGCGAGACGAGGGCAAAAATGGATTCACAAATCCGAAAGCTCCTCCTAATCTCCGAAATCTTGGTACCCCAAGATTTCATTTTGGGCGTTTTGCAAGCTACCATAAGCTCGCGAAAATCTTAAAAAGTTTCTCCGACATCTTCCGCCAAACACCGCCTCATGAGCTTTCGATTTTTTTTAAAAGCTCGAAAATCTCGAAAACCTTCCGCCAAACACAGCCTAACTCCACTTTGAGTTGGTAAAATAACTCCACGGGTCTCACCGGATTAACTCGTATGGGACATTCCCTCTCTACTTCTACTATTCGTAATGATTCAGAGCTTACTGCTTGCTCGTCCGCTCTTGGCTAGGCTAGGATTCTCCTACCACAAAATGACACGTTGTTGAATAGACGTGAGGATAAACATTGTAGTTGTCTAGTTGACGGTTTGACGCCCGTCGAAATATCGAACCGGCCGGTCCACAGAAAAGTATCTCTCGTCTTCACAGCTTCACCTTGAAGCCCCTCTTGCCCTTGAAAGTTGAAAGAGACTCGTCCGCCCATACGAGAGAGAGCTTCTATCGCTATCTCTCTGCCTCTCCCTCTTCTTCTTCTTCTTCTTCGCTTCCTCCCTAAATCCGTTTCCTGTAACTCTCTCTTACGGAGAAATCAATTCCACTTTTTCATGAAAGCGTCTTCAGCTCCCCTCTAGGGTTCCAAGCGATGCAAACATCACGGCTGCCATTTCACGCCAGATTGTATTCAAATCCTTGCTCTAGACCACACATCTGCACCGGATTAAGCTACTTCCCTTGCCGCGCACTGGTTCCTAATCACAGACATGAGTTCACTGTCAGAAATTCGAAGAATTCGGAGAGATTTGGCCCCTGGAAGGGGCTGTATTTGAAGAACCAGGGCTGGAGGGAGAGTCGTATACGAGCCAACAGCTCGTGCGAGCACGATACTGATTCGAAATCGAGTTCTTCGGATAACGCTGAGACAAACCCCGGCGATTCGAAAGAGGCGAGTGGGAATCCTGTGAATTCGAAACCTTCGGCTTCCCCAAGGAAGGAGAAGCAGGGAAGGAACTGGTTAGGAGGCTGGAGATGGCGGTGGGAGCCGATAATTCAGCCGCAGGGAATTAATGGTTTGGTTTTTCGATTGGCGATTGTAACTTTTGTGCTGAGGTTGCTCCGGCCTGGTATTCAGCTGCCGGGGTCAGAGCCGCGAGCGCAGCCGACTATACTAAGCGTCCCGTATAGTGAGTTCTTGAATAAGATTAATGATGATCAGGTGCAGAAGGTGGAAGTTGATGGTGTTAATATCATGTTTAAATTGAAGAATGAGGAAGGAGGCAATGTGGAGAGTGAATTGGGGACTATTGATAAGTTTCAAGATTCCGAAATTCTGTTGAGGAGTTTAGAGCCAGTGAAGAGGGTGGTGTACAGAACAACTAGGCCAACCGATATAAAGACTCCATACGAGAAGATGGTAGAAAATCATGTTGAATTTGGCTCTCCAGATAAGAGATTTGGTGGTTTTTTCAATTCTGCACTGGTATGATATCCTTTAGCATTCTGTTTTCCTTATTGCGCAAATATAGAATTGTTGGAGATGATTTTATTGTAGATGTTTATCTGTCAATTGTAATTTGAGTTTCAGTTCAAAACTCAAAAGATGTACATCACTCATGATGATTAGATTTTATAGGCAGAATTCAGTTACATGTTTCTTTGAACGAGTTGCTTTAGCTTCAACTAGTTTATACAAACATCCAACTGCTATTAGTCAAAGGATTGCTTAGCTTCACTCTATTTTAGCCCTGAGATTTCAGTCAGCTTTGTTTGGTCTACTGCTAAGAGGCAAAACCAGTTAGCTTTGTTTCATTCCGCCAAGTGATGTATGATAGGATTATGATGCATATAAATGCGATTAATTATTTTGTATTCTGTTTGTGTAATAAATGTTTCTTCTCCTAACAACATATGATAAAAATAGAGAACTAATAGGTCGTGTCATTATATATCCTTGAAATTATATTGTTAAGGCAATATGTTCTTTAGTCGTAAAGTAAAAGAGCTTCACAACAACCTTAGGCATAATGGTTAATAATAGGACTAGATTAAGAGAATCAGAGACAAATTAGACAAGGAAATCATTACATGTGGAATTGGGAGATCTAAGGGGTATAATATATAGTTATGGCTTAGAGTTGGTGATGCTAAATACCCTTTGACTCTAAGAGCTAAGCTATAGTTGAGAAAGTTAGAGAGTGCATTTGTGTTCAATGATTTTAACACCATAAATCAAGCTGCTAGTTTTACCACTTTTGATTTGTATAAATTATGTCTCAAGTGCTTATGAGTCATAGGTTGTGTTCTAATACGATTAGGTTGTTAGTTTTCCTATCTATAATGTTTGTATGCATTAAATATTTTTAAAATTGCACGAATTTAGCTCCAATGTTTTCTTTGCAGATAACCTTGTTTTATGTTGCTGTCCTAGTTGGGTTTCTCAATCGATTTCCCATTAGCTTTTCACAGGTTTGATAACATACCTTCTTTTTTTTTTGGATCTTTTAGAATGCTTTCTTAATTGATTCTGATAAGGATTATGGTTATAGAATATTACTGGCCAACTCCGAAATCGCAAGTCTGGAAATTCCGGGGTCAAAGATTCTGAACAAGGGGAAACTATCACATTTGCTGATGTTGCTGGAGTGGATGAGGCTAAAGAGGAATTGGAAGAAATTGTGGTATGTTCCTTGGCGAAATGGTCTATATGGAGTATGGTTTTCATTTTCGGCATTGAAATATGTATTGTTATGTGTACACTTTCCAGGAATTTTTGAGAAACCCGGACAAGTACACAAGGCTTGGAGCACGCCCTCCTCGAGGAGTTTTACTGGTAAGTTATATCCTATTTGTTTTTTGGTGTGAGTCATGCCCTTCGGTGAGAATAGACGGTGTTTAATAAACCCAGTTTCCTAACATTTTAAGGCCTGAGATAGACTGAGATAGTTGTTGTTTCTAAACTTCAAGGCCTGATGCAAGAGCTGCCTTTTATTGTCTTTGTGAAGAGATCCTTTTTATTATAGTATATTGTTACCACACGCTTCTTGATGATGTTTCTAGCACACCAAGTTAGTATGTTCTTAATTATCTTGCCATGTATTTTTTTTATTGTCAACTTGTTAACAAAAATTTGATATTTGATCGTTTTAAAGGTTGGTCTCCCTGGAACAGGGAAGACTCTTCTGGCAAAGGCCGTTGCGGGTGAAGCTGAAGTGCCGTTTATAAGTTGTTCAGCAAGTGAGTTTGTAGAGCTTTATGTTGGTATGGGAGCTTCTCGTGTGCGAGATCTTTTTGCACGTGCAAAGAAGGATGCCCCGTCAATCATATTTATTGACGAGGTATGAGAACTTTTGTGTTTTAAGAACTTTGTTTTCTGCATTGTCTATTATCCTCAGTGTTCTTCTCTAGATCCCTTTGAACATTGGGACAAGTTTTCTTCATGTCACAGATAGATGCAGTAGCAAAAAGCCGTGATGGAAAGTTTCGAATTGCAAGCAATGATGAGCGAGAGCAGACATTGAACCAATTACTTACCGTAAGTCGCCTTTCAGACTTTCAGCCTAATTTGTTTCTAGACTTACAGTTCTGGTTTTTTCTTAAATTAATTCGTAATTTCAGGAAATGGATGGATTCGATAGTAATGCTGCTGTTATTGTTCTTGGAGCAACGAACCGTGCAGATGTCTTGGACCCAGCTCTTCGCCGTCCAGGAAGATTTGATCGGGTGGTTACGGTTAGTTTTTGATATCTACTTATATATATGCACTAACTATGATATTGAAGCCAATATTGTGATAAGCTGACTTTACCTTGGCTCTTTTTTATGATGGTTCTCAGGTGGAAACTCCGGATAGAATGGGAAGGGAATCTATATTAAGAGTACATGCAGTTAAGAAAGAGCTTCCTCTAGGAGATGATGTTAGTCTTGGTGATATTGCTGATATGACTACGGGCTTCACCGGGTAGTTACTGTCTACATTCTTTGTTATTGTCCATGCAGTTTAATCTCTTATTGTAATTAATATCATTTGAGGTCAATTAAATTGCAGGGCAGATCTTGCCAACTTGGTCAACGAAGCTGCTTTGTTGGCTGGCAGACAGAACAAATTAGTTGTTGAGAGAACAGACTTCATTCAAGCAGTGGAGAGATCATTAGCGGTACATCCCTCTCCACTCCTCCTGCCAATGCCCTTGCTACTCTTTCAGTTTAGGGTTTTTAGGACAGGAAATATCTTCGATCCAACTTGATGGAGCTTTTTGGGTTCAATTAGAAAATGGCTTGCATGGCATAAAATTGCTTTGATTATGTGTTTCTTTTAATATCACATTACAATACCTCTTACGCGTTGAATCCACCACCATTTGAACTATTTCTTGCAACTTTTGCTACTTCGTCAATTTAATCTGATGATACATGCCCCTTTTAATAGGGAAAAATGACAATGTAGAAAGTACAGATTCTATTGCATTAAGGATGAAGATAACATTTTTCTAGCGCAAAAGAACTGTTAATAAAGTAGAGGACTCTTTGCATATCTTAGTTGCATAGATTACTTTGTTAATTTTTTTGGCTATTGGAGCATAGACTTTCCTTGATTGACTGCATGATTTGAATTTAAGTGCATAAACTTCTATACTAATGTGAATTTCCACCATTAAAAGGGGATTGAGAAGAAGACTTCCAGATTGAAAGGAAACGAGAAGGCTGTTGTTGCCCGTCATGAAGCAGGACATGCAGTTGTTGGAACTGCAGTAGCTAATCTTCTTCCTGGACATCCACGAGTTAAGGTTAGGTTCTCATTCAATTTTCTCTACTCTCTCTTTAGCAAGTTTAAGAGATTTAGATCACTATATATGTAAAGTATTATGTTTCAGATTATCATTGCTATTTCAAAGGAGGTAATATGTAGAACATGGTTGTAGCAGATGTATTTTAGTTACCCTTAAAAGAAATCATTAACAATTTCCTTGGTGTTGAGAACATGTTTAATTTCTAGCCAGTCGTTTTATAAAGATGATGAAGATTGAGTAGGATTGATTGACATGTCTAATTAATGCCATGGATATGAAGTTGAATTAGGGACCTGTTTTTCTTCTGACAACTGCAATTCATCATGGTACTTTACTGCAAACAAAGATTGTGTCATGTTTAAGTACCGTTTCATCCTCAGCAAAATTCTATTTACATTATTGCATAGTGGATCATCTGTGTTTTTTTATTTTTATTTTTTATGAGCGGCATGAATCTTCTATATAGGATAGCCTGAATGAACAAATAGATGAAGTACTTGACATTGTCCATTTGTTTATTTTCTCTGGTTAATATTTTATCAGAAGTTGAGCATATTACCGAGGTCTGGAGGGGCACTGGGTTTTACCTACACTCCCCCTGGCAGTGAGGACAAGTATTTAGTTTTTGTGGATGAGTTACATGGAAGATTAGCTACACTTCTTGGTGGGCGTGCTGCAGAAGAAGTGGTATACGCAGGTCGCGTTTCAACAGGTGCACTTGATGACATACGCAGAGCCACTGACATGGCATATAAAGCTATAGCTGAGTATGGTCTAAATCAAACCATTGGCCCTATGTCACTTGCCACTCTTTCTGGTGGTGGGATTGATGAGTCTGGTGCTGCTCCTTGGGGAAAAGACCAGGTCCTGCTATGAGTTTTATTCTAGATGGTATAACTTTCTTTGTGTTTATTACTATGCAAAGTACTCACGTAATGTAAACTTCTACATGACAGGGGCATCTTGTGGATCTTGTTCAAAGGGAGGTCAAAACGCTTCTGCAATCTGCACTTGACGTGGCATTATCTGTTATACGGGCAAATGCTGAAGTTTTGGAGGGGCTTGGTGCACATTTGGAAGGTAAACATCTCTTGCCACATGCCTCATATGCCCTGCAGTATTTTGTCAAGATCTTTTTGTTTCTCAAAAGGTTGGAAAAAAATCCTTCAAGTTCTTTTAAAATTCATATTTAATTGTTACGAGATTACAACATTATTTATGCTAATGATCTGCAACCTCGAGATTATATATTTATCCAGGATTGACTTGCTTTAATAGATGGTTTGTCTATATTCAGAGTTCAGACTCATTCTTATGTTAATTGTTAACATTATTGCTAACTTATCCTGGCATCTTTTTTCATTATATAGTTTGCCTTCCAGATGAAAATTGTAATGTCTGATGGGAAGATACTAGCTCTTTTTTTCTTGCATTTCCTGTCCTGATGTTCAAAACGGTTTACTTTTCTCAGAAAACGAGAAAGTCGAAGGAGAAGAGCTAGAAAATTGGTTGAAATTGGTGGTGGCTCCAGCTGAACTCTCACTCTTCATTAGTGGCAGCCAAGAGGCACCCATTATCCCTCTTCAAATAACCTCCCCAGCACATGGCTGAGGGCTGCATTCGTATTAGCCTGTTGCTCACTAACATCCTCCAGGATGTACGAGGAAGAAATCTCTCATGGCCCATTTTTCATGCTACTGTTGAGGTTGATTAACAACACTTCCAGGCGTGACCGTGTGAGGTGATAATTAAGATAAAATTCAACTTTACTTGCATCCTCCTTTCGCTTCTGACAGAATAATGAAACCAGGAGCAGACGTTAGCGAGCATTTGGATTGTCGGATCTCAATTCATTCCAAGTATCTTCAAGAGTTTGTTGTACATATCTACAGTTTATTTTCAATCATCATTTGATGTATACATGTTAAGAATATATAGAGATTTTTTCGGGTTAAAAAATAAGTAGCAGCTTTTGCAATTTGTAGATTTTTCTCTGCTGGAAATCTATTCTACATGATTCTCTTTCCTGGGGATTTTGATAGTACATTTCACCAAGCAATGTAAAATCTTTGCTATTTCCACTGCATTATATGGTAATGTATTAATATGATTCAGTCACTAACCTTCCTCAATTGCTTTCTTGGCTCGATGAAGTGCTTATGCATTCTTACTCTTTCCGGGTTCAACTAACTTGGGAAATACCAATTCAGCATTCCAATTCATAGTTCCAGCGACATTCACTGACATAAGAGGGAAGTTCCTCTGGTAAGTTGTACAACATTTTCCTGTTACATTGGTGGATTTGTGGGATCTGGGTATGGATCTTTCAAGTCGAGAGGGTGCGCAGGCAAGGGTCTACCCTGATAAGCAGAGCAACCGAGCAAGCGATCTCCAAAGCCGCAGCCCATGGCGGGAGAGTGCTGATGGAAGCATGGTGAAATACTCACACAATGACGCGCACAAAGGATCTATTCTAGGTAGGTTCTGGAAGCGTCTCTGGAGCAGGGCGACCATCTCTTGCGTAAGTGTCCCCAGGAGGAAGAAGCTGCCATTGGATGAATCTGTTCAAGGTACTCCAAATTCCATCCATGGAGCCGATGAACACAAGAATGAAGCCATGAAAGATTGCATTGATTATATTCACTCTTGTTCTACAAAGCGTGCTTGATCTTCCATCTCCAGAAATCCCTTCTGTTTAATACAGTAATAATCTTTCAGGTCTGTCTGTGATTTCAGTGTTTGATTCAACTAGTTTCAATGTGATGCTTTATTTGCTATTTGTGGATTGACTGAAATCTAGAGTCATAGAGATGACCCTGAAAATTACAAACTTGAGATTGCTTTGCACCAAAAAGCCATCTTTTTTTTTTTTAAATCAATTTTTTACAAGAGTCTAGAGATGGGTCTAGTGTTCCGGTTTGATCTCTGGAAACGTCGAACTGGTGGTTTGGTTCGCCCATGGTTCTGGTTCGAGCAGATTGTTCTTTAGTGTCGCTTACACATATATGGAAAAGATCTTTCTCCACGGGAGTTTTTGCACTAGCAATTAGCTTCAAATCACTTGATAACTAGGATCTAGTAAGTTATATATACAGAGAGATCATCTGTTACCAAGTTTTTCGATTGGGTATTCACTATGTGAATGCAACATTCTTTCATGTAGTAACTTTTAAAATGAGATCATCTTTGTGCAAATGAACAAAAACGGGGATGGTTGTGTTACGAGTCTTACGACCCTAAAATGGGGAAATTCTTCTTGTTGGTAGCCGGAGTTTTTCCAAATCAGAAAACTTGTAAATAAAAAATCAAAAGCTAAAAAAAACATGGGTTAAAAAGCTTAAATTTCAAAAGCTAATTAAACAAAAAATTTATATTTATTTCATTTAAATTAAAACTATATAATATCAAAACCGAAAACTCTAAAAACTATTTACCGTTGCCAAACTAAGTCTATACCAGTATACCTCAACAATGAAGATCCTCTACTCCACGAGGTACTTCCCTCCCCACATCACAAAAATATTTTAACATCATAAGGGCTCTAGACAAGATTTTCGAATGACTTTTGACAAGATAAGTTCACCTAAATTACTACATGTTCTTTTCATTTTTTCAAACAATTGAACGCAAAATCCTTCCCAACCAAAATCAATCCCTAATCCATCCTCCATGGAACGCCATCCTCCATGGAACGCTACCAAGAACATCTCGTCTGCTTTCAATGAGCAATCAAGAGCAACAATATTTTGGAGTTTTGAGGTCCATTTGAGAAAGACTTCTATAGATATATCAACTTTAAGTTAAGAAATTTCATTATAATTTGTTTTTATAAGCTTTTGGAGAAGAAATTGTGTGTTTTAGGATTTGAAATTGGAATTAAAATTGATGAAATTGGTTGTTTTTTTTATGTCTTTTGTTTGATTGTCCTTGACTTGAATGTTGTGTGAGTTGAATTATGAGTACAAATTGGAACGAAAACGAAAGAAATTAGTTGTTTTGTTTGCGATCTGGGTGCGATTTTTGATGTCGTTCATGTCAGGCATAAATCTCGTGAATTGATGCATGTGTCGAGCTTAGTTGTTGTCACCGAGGTAATGATGGAGGCTCAATTGTTGTCACCGAGCTATGATGGAAGCTCAATTGCTGTCACCGAGGTGATGATGAAGGCTCGACTTCTATCACCGAGGCTTTAATGATGGCTCACCAATATCCACCGAGCTCCCTCATTAACATCACTCAATGGAGCCGAGGTTATTTATTTAGCTCAGATCTCAGAGCTTCGACAGATTTTTCAAACGACAACCAAGAAAAATAGTCGAAAGTCTTTCGATAATCATCTGTAGCGATTGATATACCAAAATAAGTATCGATCAATTCATTCATTGATAAATTTACTAAAAGTTTGTTCAACCGATGGAGCATTTGGATGAACGCACTTAGGTTATATTCAATTCGCTCTCAGAGAGTTTTGGGTTTGTTTGAAATTGTTTGAAAAAAAATGAAAAGGACATGTGGTAATTTAGTTGAACTTATCTTGTCAGTAGCCATTCGGACATTTTGCCTCTAGCCTCACTCTTTTAACATAAGCCAAATTGCAGAAAACCACCATTTAAATAACCCACTTTGCTCAAAACCACACCTTAAAAACATAATTATAGTAAACCACCCATTAAAACCTAAAAGTTTGCATAGAACCACCTATCATTCAGATGTAGTACCGTTTCAATTAAAAATATAAAGTCGGGGATGAACCCAAAGACATCGGGTAAGGAAACGTAGCTCGGTGAACCAAAACAATGACATAAGAGAAATGTGCACAAATCACAACATCTATCATGAGATTAACAAACCAGTCCGAATCCTCTATTAAAACTATATAATATCAAAACTGAAAGCTTCAAAAACTATTTACTATTGCCAAATTGAGCTTATACCTCAACAATGAAGATCCTCTACTTCACAAGGTACTCCCCTCCCTACATCACAAAATATTTTAACATTTATTTTATCTAAAAAATATTATGAACATCTATTTTTATATATTTACTTGGTAAAATCTGAACCATATAGTTGCATTAGTTGGGGCAATGTTGAGATTTTAGTCTGGACCTAATGAAGAAAATTGTTTGGTCTTCCTCAAAACTGCAAATTTGGGTAATATATTGAATACGTGTTTTTTATTTGGTCACTCAAGAGAACGATATTAAAAAGTGGCAGCATGAGATGAATAATGAATGGAAGAATAGCAAAAAATACCCTAAATTCCTATCACAGTTGCAAATATACCTTGTTCTTTACTTTATTGCAAAAATGCCTAATAAAATTGCACATGTGCCCAAAAGAAAAAATATGTAAAATAAATAAAAAACAAAAAACCGGAATTTCCTATTTAATAAAATAAAAACGAGAAAAAGAAAAAACGAGAAAAAATATGTAAAATAAATAAAAAAAAACGGATTTTCCTATTTAATAAAATAAAAACGAAAAAAGAAAAAACAAAAGAAAAAATATGTAAAATAAATAAAAAACAAAAAAACCGGATTTTCCTATTTAATAAAATAAAAACGTAAAATGGAAAAAGGTAAAAAATAAAAAAAAATCAGAAAAATCCTATTCCTTCTCCCCGAACGATTGAACGACGAGGGATTAAGGTCCCTGTTCTCTCTCCCCGAACGAGCCTCCTCCGTTCCGCCGCCGAAGCCAACAAAAACACCGGCGAGAAGATCGGAATTGTCGCCATCGGTCATCATCAGGTCGAGTGTTGTTCCTCAAAGCCCTCTTTCGTCGAATTCGAGAAACCCTAGGTATGTTACCGATTCCTCCATTCTCTTGTTTATGCCCGATTTCTGCCGAAACAAACCAAATCTATCCATTTAGATGCATCCAAACTTCCCTTATCCATCGTGTATTTAAGGGACTCTGGAATACTCAGTTTCAGATTATCAATGTGTATACGATTTTTTTGCACATAAGGTGTTTGTTAAAATGTCTGAGTGAATTTGTCAATTGTTGCTTCATTCGTGCTTGGAATTCGGGTTCATTTTCAAAGCTCAGTAAACGGGCTGCAGTCGCTTCCTTTGCTAGAGAAAGCTTCCACAAGCAAAGGAAAGAGTTTAGCCAGCATGATCTTGAAACCTGTCGAGTTTCCCTTCTCAAGCTCAGCATTGGTCCTCTTGCTCACACCATTGATGAGCAGCTGTTCATAATCATATGGTTGAACTATTTAAAATCACAGCGACGTGTCGTTTGCATTACATTGAGCTTGAATTTTTTGCATTATCTCTACTGTTTTGAATTCAACTGCATTACAGTATTTATGAGCATCTGTTTTGAATTTTTAGCATGCCACTGATTTTTTGCATTATATCTGTGGCCTGAGCTATAGTTAATATATCCAAGATTTTTTCCATTATCTATGTATCACGTAGGCATCTTTCATTTTTTAATATTTGTTGTTTACTTGATTTCCATTTCATTTTGTAGGCATCTTTCATTTGCTAATATATGTTGTTTACTTGATTTCCATTTGTCTTTGGTTGTTTACTTTCTAAACACATGTTGCTTACTGAGCATCATGAAAGGCCTTATGACTCACATTTTTTGTTCATAGGAGGTTCGCAGGCATGGCCATTACAAGAGGTGGGAAGGAGGTACTAACCCCTTGTCGATCGAATGAGATGAAAGCCATTGATGGGGATGAAGCAGAACGACGGAAGAGGAAGCGGAAAGCACCTGCCAACGACAAAGTCAAGGGGAAAGTCTTCAAAAAAGATGTAAGTGCAATTGTTTGGTCATTCTGTCTTTGATTGTGGTTGAGTGGATTGTATGAAGTTATTATCTATTAGTCTATCTTTTATCTCAAATTACTTGCAAATATTAATTTATTCGCAGATACAATATAAGTTTTACACCGGGGACTCAGTTTATGGAAGAATAAATCTAAATGCAAGAAAGACAATCATTTCTGATATTGAAGAACGTCTCACCCCCGGAGATTGGGAAAGAATTATAAATGGACCATTTGGGAAGATCGTAAAGATGATGAAAGAGGTATCATACTCATCCCGGCTTATACATGGTGTATTGATGAAGCAACTTCAAACAAATAAGTTGTGGGAGACATGGTATGATGTTGGTGGAAGTGAAACAAGATTTTCAATGAAGGAATACTGTTGGTTACTGGCCTATGTTGCGATCTCCAACCAAATTTCGGTATCAAAGGCACTGACGGTGTGATGAAGAAGTTTTTTGGTGACCTGGGTGGTGAGAAGATGACAGTGCAAGCTCTTTTGGAGAGGTTCAAATCGGTGCGGGATGACAACAACTACAAATTTAAGTTGGCATTGCTATTGCTAGTGGAGTGTATACTTCTTGGGGGTGATAAGAAGAGAAAGGTCAATCTTGTGCATGTGAAGCTTCTGCAAAATATGGATAGGTTTTATGCATATCCATGGGGAAGGAAGGGCTACTTGGAATTGCATAGAAGTTTGACGAAGGCTTTGAGCAGAAGATTGGAGACATCTAAAAAAACAAAACCTCAGGGTAGGATTCCATACTCCATTCAAGGATTGCCTCTTGCTTTTCAGGTAATTTCTTACTAGCCACTAGTTATTTGTTTGATTCTTATGGAAGTGTTGCCTTTTTAGTTATCGAATGTTAATTTGTTATACTGAGTATTGTTGAATGTTATTGTAGATTTGGATATATGAAGCTGTGCTTGGGATTGCGAAACTTTATGCGAGGAAGTTGAATGAAGATGCAATTCCTCGTGGTATACGATGGTATTCCGAGGAGAAGCCTGACCACGAGCAACTAGAGACAGAGTTGGCCAACAAAGCACGACAAGTCCACGCAATTTTGGTTGCCGAAGAAGACGAGAAAGATATGTTGTCAAAGTGTTACTTTTCAGACGAAGAGAGTGATGAACACTTTGACAACATAGTCAAGAGCACAGAGACAAGTGCCGGTACAAGCAGGACAAAGCGGAGGCAAGTAGAGGTTGATGTTGGGACGAATGACAGGGAGATCAATGTAGATTCGCTAAACTCAAGAAATGTAATGGGTGCTATCACAGAGTTGGCACATACTATGAGGCGGATTGAGAAGTCATTGGTTGAAAGACTTGAAAGGATAGAAGCAAGGTTAGATAAGATAATTATACATCAAAGGAACACATCCCCGCACCTGTCTCCGATGACCAAAGTTGGGTCGTTGTTCGATGACCATGATGATCACGAGAACGAGGTATGGACTACCGTATAATAGAATGTTGTTTATTTTGTAGATATATTTTATTTGTTTACCTTATGTTAATTGGATTATGCTTATTGTAATGTTAGGAGAAGTCTGCACATTCCAGATCGGATCATGAGTTCAGTGATGAAGTGAAAGTCTTTGGTGGGAATGCAGACGGTGAGCTCCCGTGCACTAACTTATCTAAGGACACTATTATTGAGGGTGCAAAGGTAAGTAAACCTGAGGAGGTACATGAAGTTCCTCATAAGAGCGAAGAACCACTCGGGAAGAAGCCAATCACTCGGTCGACGAAGGTGCTCGATAACCCGAAAAGGGTCCTTCCAGTTCGCAAAAAAGAGAAGTCGAAACATATGTCCTCCCCTTATACAGACTCGAAATGCATTGAGTTGGAGAAGGTGCAGAAGCCGTTGAAAACTTACAAGATAAAAGGGAGGACCTCAAAAGTAGCTAAGGGTGCTGGAGACCACCTTCCATCAGCAGAGCTGAGTGCTTGGGTTGTTTCACCGGGGTAAGTTCACTTGTGAGTTAGTGTTAGGGAAACATAATTTACACATTGTCTCTAATATAAGAATAATTTTGCAGCGAGGACTATCGTGATGGCCCAGATGGGGCAACATTAAACAAGGAATTTTTTAAGAAGCTACTTCAACCTAATGCGTGGTTGACAACTGAGGTAAATGCATTAAAATGTTCATTGACTAACAATTTATGTTAGAGTATGTATGGTTTCAATAAATTATTGGGATGACGTGTTACAGCACATGGAGCAAGTTCTTTACTTTCTTTGGGAGATGATAATGAAAGATGCGACTGAGATTATTTTAGATGGATTTTGGGTAAACCAAATGCAAGCTCTGTGGAAAGACTGCAAGGCTAGCAAAAGCTCAGACAGTACACATCGGATTCTATCCGAGTACTTCGAAGGGCGGTTGCCGCAGCTGCATGGGAAGAGTTGGGAAGCTGTAGAACATCTCTATGTTCCATTCAACTTGGAAAACAGACACTGGGTTGCACTGCAGATCAGTTTGAAAGATTGGTCGCTCTATGTGTATGATTCGGACCCCGGGTTGTACAAAGATAGTGTTTTACTGAACTTGTTAGAATCGGTAACAAATGGACTTCCCCTAGTGTTGAAGCGTGCTGAGACATTGAACAGCCAAGTTGGAAAATGGGGTGAAGAGCCATTCAGGGTGACTCGCGTCCCCGGTTTGAAATCTAATAAGCGAGGGTAAGAGATTCAATTTTCAGTACTTATATATGTTAATATCCCTTTTGTGTATGCATAACGTTGTGTAGTATGTATTTGGCAGGGGTGATTGCGGGATATACATGCTCAAGTACATTGAAGTCTTGAGCACTGGGAGGTCTACCTTGGAGGCAATTGGAGACAAGTATATTGATGGCTACCGCAACTCTTTCGCGCAAAATGTGTGGGATGGCAAATGGAAGCCCATGTGATAGTGTGTGTTAGGAAGTAGTAAAGTTCAATGGTTGATGGTTTTTGACGGATATATGTATATATCCTACTAGGAACTCGACTCGTAATATATTATGCTAGGCTGAAAACCTTAGGCTTAACATTCGTGGGTTTAGTATTTTGGAGTTTGAATTTTGGAATGAAGTTAGGTTGACAACACCCACTATGGTGGCTTCTATCAACACCCACTTTGTCCCATAGCATATGGTCCCAAGTTCTCTCACTTTATTGACAACATCTTTTCATTCTTGCTATACGATATGTTACGTAAATACTGACAGGAAATATATTTAAACATGTCAGGATACATAAATCTTGAGTCGTAAAGGGAGTCCAACGAAAGATTTTTTAGCACTCGACAGGATATCACCTATAACATGACAGGATTTATGTTTCACATGTCAGGATATATACTCGGACGTTTTCGGAACCAAAATTTCTCGACAGGATATCACCTATAACTCGACAGGATTTATGTTTCACATTAGCCATGTCGTCTTCGTCGCTGCTCAAGGACAAGACATGGGTAGGACTATAACTCGTCTTTTTATTTGTCATCCTATCAGATGAACCAAATTTCCTGTCAGGATTCTCTACGAATACCTCATCCTCGTCACTGAGGATTTCATCAATAGTCCTGTCATCATCCCCATCTATCCTGTCAGCTTGCTTCACTCTCTCTTGAATCTGCGTTTGTGTCAACGTCGGCGCACTTGACAACACTCTAACCTCTTGATCACCATCTTTAATATCAACCAAATCCTCGACACCTTTCCCTCTACTTTTAACACTCAAGTACAACTCGATTGGCCATACTCCATCTTTTGATGATTTCATATTAAGAAACTTAAAAGCTTCAAAATCATCGTCATCATTAACATCAAATGGAGGTAAATTTGGAGCATGTGGCGATACATATTTCATCTCTAACTCGTACCTTTTATCGTCAAAGGCAATCTTCTCCACAATTTTCCCCTTCAAAGCATCAAACTTTATATTTTCCGACACAACCAATGCTTTAGCCTTTCGATCACCGGTGTAGACATACCTTTGTCCTTGCATCTTCCACTCCCCATCGGTAATCAATGTAACTACATAGTTGCTTCGACCTGAAATTTGCAAACATGACAGGATATGATCAATCACAAAATTGAACCGAAATAAGAGGCAGATAGGATTCGAAGTAGGGTTGCACATAATTACCCATGATTGATACGATCACTTTGTTGAAAAGACAAGGAGCAGATGCACTAATAAGATGAATTTCGAAGAGGAGCACGTCAATGGTAGAAACGCTCAGAACTCTCAAACAAGGAGCGGACTTGTAGAACGGTTGCAAAAAATCACACGTCAAACGCTTATAACTATCTTTTACTAGGTTAAACGGTTGCAAATCATATCTTTAAAAGATTTTTTTTTTTTTTAAGATTGGATGGTCAATTTGGAAGGAAATCATATCTTTATTTTTCCAATTTTATATTTTTCGAATTTATTTTTTTATTTTCATAGAATCTGTTTTTTTTTCCAATTTCCAGAAAATCCTATTAATCTGTTTTTTTTTCCAATTTCCAGAAAATCCCATTATTTTTTAATTTCCCAATTTATCTTTTTTTTTTTCTGAAAATCCTTTTTTTATTTCCGAAAATCTGTTTTTTGAAAAAAAAAACTCCGAATTTATTTTTTAATTTCTAGAAAGTCTGTTTTCTCCCATTTATAGAAAATATTATGAATTCAAAAAAAAAAGGATTTTTTTTTTATTTCCGAAGATCTGGGTTTTTTTTTCCAATTTCTCAAGATCTTTTTTGTTTTTCTCAAATTCTGTATTTTGAAATAAAATCCGAATTTATGTTTTTTTTTTCCATTTTCCTAAAAAATATATATTTTTTATATCCAAAAATCATATTTCTTAATTTTTTATTTCAGAAAATACTAATTATATATATATTTTTTAATATAAAAAATGCTTAAACCCACAATACTTTTATTACAAATACGCCTAAATAGGCATCCATTGCAATTTGGTAGAAATTGGCCTACTTTTGTAACCCTTTTTTCTGGGTAGGGTATATCCGCAAATCCGCCGAATGAATTAGAGCCACTAAAAAATAGAGCTGCCAAAATTCAACCCTCCCCGCCTCAAACACTCCGGATAAAAACTTGTTGCAGACTAGAAGAGAACATAACAGTACATAACTAATATACCGTATAAAAATTGAGCTGATGATGCCTTATCACTCTTTTCTATATACAGTTTACTCCTCGTCTTAAAGCAGGAGATAAGTGGTGTATTTATCCCAGCTATGATTACTCTCACTGCATTTGTGGATTCTCTTGAAAATATCACTCATTCGGTATGTGTTTATTGCTTTGGGTTGTTGTGTAGTTTCATCTTTTGAAAAATCGTGATCTGTTTATGATGAGTTAACATTAGGAAGAAGATGGTTTATCAATGATATGATCTAAATTATCTAATGTAAGGCTTAGATCAGTATGCATATTAACATTTTGCTTTTCATGAATTTTTATTTTTGAACCAGTACTTTCCAATGTCTGTCTTTAACAATGATGCAGTGAATCATTCATTGACATACTGTTTCCTAGGCAATGGTGGATATCTAATTTTTTTTGATCATTTTTTCCATTTTCAGTTGTGTACGTTGGAGTTTGAAACCTGTCGTGCTTCCTATTACTGGTTGTAGATGCTCTTAGCCTGTACCATCCTTATGTATGGGAGTATTCACGACTAAATGTCACTAACACTGTAATGTCCAAACAAAAGGTAAGTTAATCAATCCTATCATCCTTTGGATGTAATTTGTTTTACTTACTATTGCCAAATCCCTCATGTTGCTGCTCTTTTGCTATATTTGTTTGGTTAGGGTAATTAGGAGGTAGGACACACTCCGAATGAAGCAGGACATACATGGTTGAAGTTGTGAGCATTTATGGATTATACGATAGGACAACACCGCGCGCATATGCGCGCGGTTAAGCACCTAGTATTACAAAATATGAACGTTTTTTTCATTTGGTTCAGTCCAAAATCTGAAGGCCTAACTATATAATGATAATACAACTATTAGATTCACATTGATAGTCTTTAGCATTTGGGGTTCCTGGTCTTCGTTTTGTGTCATCATTTGGGGTTCAGAGTAGTGTCATTGGTCTCTCTTGCTCTTGTTGTGCATTTACTATGGACAATCCTCCTAAAATCTATGTTGATTCCGGTCTCATCGATCCATTCCGGATCTGGGTTGGTGTTGTGCGATGGCCTCCACGTACTCCCGTGCTCTTTTCGAGGGTGAGACGATGGCCTCCATGTCTTCTCCTCTAGCTCGGTCTTCGATCACCTTCAGGTCCGGTCAGTCGGGGCTTCTCTTTCTGCAAGGGCTCGATCTTGGCTTCTCATCATCAACCTTCCAGCAGTCCTCGGCGGCGCCGCCTAAGGGGCTACTAGTGGTCTGAAGCTTTCCCTTGGCGTGCAAGTTGCCCTTAATGGGTCTTGCACGCCAAGAGTTTCAAAGTATATATATATAACCCATGTTAAATATAATAATAATAATAATAATAATAATAATAATAATAATAACCCCTTATAGGGCTTGAATTAAATCTAATACGAAAGGGCTTGAATTAAATCCCGAAAGGGGTTGATCAAAATCTGTGTCTGTTTAGTTTGGTTCTTTGTGGTGCAGTTTACTTGGGTGGTGTGTGGCTTTGTTTCTGGTGTGTCTCGGCGATCTTCTTCTTCTTTGGAGTTCTGGCGTATGGAGTCGAGATTGGCTAACGTTGAGGTAGTGTGTACGGGGCAACTATGTGTTCGGGAAAGAGCTTCCTTGGAGATTCGTCTTCACTGCCCACAAGAGATTCTTGATGTATCGCTGGCCAGCGGTACCGCTTCATGGTGATACTTGGCTTCTTTCTTAGTCTACATCCTCAACTTGCTAGTTGGTTTGTTTAGTTCCGTCTTGTTGTAGAGTGCATGCTGCCTGCATGTTTTATTGCACCCTTTCTGGTTTTCTGTTGTATGTTCGATGATTTTTCGTCTGCCGACTTGTCGGTTTATCGAGAATCAGGTCAGTCTAATCGCGAATTCTTCCCTTATAATTTTTTTTAACTTCATTAAGCTGATGGTGTTGACATAAAAGCTGATATTTTATATAGTATATATTTATCATTCTTAAAAAGTGTGTTGAATACAAGCACGGAACCAGGAAATAAAATTTGGGTGGGCTAGCTAGATATATAGACTAATTTTTTAATATATTTATTTAGGTGGGCTAGCTAGATAGATTAAATTTTCGGAAATTTCGCGAGGTATCCCTGAGGTATTGCAATTTTCGCGAGGTATACAACTCTTTTGCATATTTCGCGTGGTACCCCTGAGATTTGATTAAATTTCACCTCGTGCCCCTCCGTTTGTTTTTCTAACAGTCCCGTTAAATTTTCTTAAATAAAAAGAAAGTTTTATTAAAATAAAAGCAAAAGAAGAGGTTGAAGATGGAAGAACACGAAGACGATTATTTTGCACACCAGACTACCAGAGAGACTGAGAGGGAGACCGACCATTTTCAAGTAGAACTCAACGCCGCCAGCGTCGAAGGGACAAATGAGAAGAGGGACGGCCCTGGCGACTGCGATAATCTAATTCTCCAAAGGTATTGCTTATTCTCGGTTTAGGGATTTTAGTTGTTCGTTAATTTGCATCAAATTACAAATCGAAAATCCCGTCTTTAGGGATTTACTGATTTAGCTTTAGCTTTAGGGATTGTATTGGTTCCAATTAAGGTTTTTAAGGTTGGAATTTGGGGATTTAGTATGTATGAATTTTCGAATAGGAGGTTTATGCTACACTATAAGTGGTCTCTACGTGTTGTATTCTCATAACTATGTGATACCCATGCTTATCTGTTCATTTCTAACTTTATTGTGATTTGTGTAGTATATGAAATATATTAAATTGTTGACTACTACTCTAAATAAAGAGGTGCTCCATGTATGTAGGTTTAACGAACAGGAGGCACCAGGTTCAAGAGCTTTCTTTAAAGAGATTATTGCATCCATTTCAGATATCAATTTTTCAAGGGATGGTAGATACATAGTCGTGACTACATGACACTTAAGGTATGGATGCTCTCTTGTTCCTCTCAGCATTCTTTTTTGAGTGCATATATCATATATGCATTTCGCCTTGACATTAGGTCAGGCTAACTATCCTAGGCCATTGCAATAAACATGGACCAGTAGCTAATTTCATTCACCAATCTTGTGATCCATCCTTATGGACACCATTCTGGTTGAATTCTTATCCTTGTAGCAAAAGTTGTTCCATAGAAAAAGGATCTTCTCCTTGTATTTTCTACCTTGTATGTGTGTGGAACTATCTATCAATTGAAAGTGCTATGAAGTATGAACTGCATCAATTGATTGGCTTCGGCGAAATGGTAGTTTGGTACTTTAATTGGAGATTTTCGAAAATCCTCGTATTGGGGAACTCCTTTCCTGGTATATGGTTAAATTGTTCAATCTATAACTTAATTTTGCTTTTTATATGTAAAAGGATTTGAACAAGAAGTTGTCCCACATACTTGAAGCTCAAACTCAAATATTAGAACTCTTTACTGCCCAAAACATGGCAAAAGGGAGTTTTTCAGCTAGGCATCATTCTGATTCTCAAATTGTCCGTGAGAATATGCCTATGCTAATGAAGATGGCGAGGTATAGATCAAACATTTCTTCTTTGTTTTGTGTTGGGAGGTGTTTGCTTGTGAGTTCTCTTATTTAGATTTCACTAAACCCATGGTATACTAGTTTATCAAATATGGAGTGTGTTTCTATATGGATTTTCTAATTGAAGATTTTCAAAAATCCTTGCGCTGAATTAGCTTATTAGCTCAAAGGTAGAGCAATGTGTTATACACATTGATGTGGGTTCGAATCCCACATAGGCTACAAATCTTTCCTTTTTTTTTTTTGGTAAAGACAAATCTTTCCTTTCGTTTTGACATAAATATGCTCAAATTAATGCATTTAACATACTAAATTGAATGGGCAATCGGTCAAACATGAGAAGTTGGGCTTATCAAATGGATGGTATAATGATTCTAACTATATTTTTTCCAGCCATACAGCAAGTTTGTCTTTCAGATTTATTATGTTGATGGAAATTTTGTTTTAGGGTGATCTTTTATGCTAGTTGTTTTATCATTTTATTTTATGCATTTAGTGATTAAGACAACCATACAGTAAATTGATCTTTGATGGAAATGTTGCCTTTATCTTTTATGTTTTAAGGGAGCTATTTTTTTTCAAGCTCTAATTCTCATCTTATGAAAAATTAACAAGTACTTGGTTACTTAAAAAAAATACACATAACCAGATATAGACCATGAGATTTAAAAGCCTATGAGGGATTTGAACCCACATCTTTGTGCATAAGCACGCACCGCTCTACCATTTGAGCTAATAGGCTTGAAAATTATTAGATATAATTAGACACAACAAACTACAGATAACCTGTTTATAGAGCTCTCTCCACCAAAGCTTCAAACTTCTAAGTCATTCAGACACACAAATCCATTGAGATGATTTGAAATTTAGTGGTAAAGAAAATATTCAGTTAATAACAAGAAAGCCAAACTAACAACAATGATATGTCACCAAGTTGAAATGCTTTTGTAACAAGTTTAGCAGCAAATTCAAATGCCTTTGCAACAAGTTTAAATGCCTTTGCAGCAAGCTTAGCAACAATTTAAGTCAACATCTTCCTGATATTAAAGAAAAGCGGACTCATAATTCGCAAATTCACATATGAAGAAGTTGAGTACCAAATGCATCTAACACATTTCCATGACAGTGAAAATCCAATCTTAACAACTAATTTCATATTCTGTGTAATATCCTTGAAATCAGAAAGTTCACTTGGTAAGAGGAATTCCATGATAGTGAAAATTGAATTGCCAAGCTTTTTTCCCCAAACCCCCAATTCGAATCTGATAAGTAAATTTCCATGGGTGAAAATCCAATCTAACACATTTCCATGACAGTGAAAATCCAATCTTAACAAAAATCCCAATCTGAGAAGCAAATTGAATATCAGTGCAGCAACCTTTGCTGCTGAATTCTAAATAAAAGTATGAAGCATTGCCAAGCTAGCTATTTTCCCCAAACCCCCAATTCGAAATAAAAGTATGAAGCAACTCGATATGTCACAAATGGAACGAGATTCGCATAAAAATGATCGCTAATCTAATCCCAAAACCAACTCAAAGATCCTCCATCTACAATCTAACCTAAACCCCCAATTCGAAAAAAAAACCCTAAATCCCATAATCAATTGAGGAGGAAGGGAAGATGCTTACCTCCGGCCGCCGGCTTCACCAAGTGCTCCACCTCGACGGTGTCCTCCTGTCGGCGTCTCCTTTTCGTCGGCAGTGTTCGTTTCTCTCTTGCTCAAAGTCACGAAGAGGAAGATGTGTTCTATTTTTATTTTCTTCTTTTGTTTAAATTAATTTAATGGAAAAGGTTAACAGATACAGCACAGGGCACAGGGCGAAAGGGAGCTTCGATCGGGGAGGACGGCGGAGTGCCAACGAAGAGGAAGGGATGGAGGCGGAGAAGGAGGAAGCCCGTGCAGCGAAGAGGAAGATGTGTTCTATGTTTTTTTTTTAATTGAAAACTAACGGAATCTGTTAAAAATAACCGGAAAGGGCACGAGGCGAAACAATTGAAAACCACAGGGGCACCACGCGAAATATGCAAAAGAGTTGTATACCTCGTGAAAATTGCAATATCACAGGGGTATCTCGCGAAATTTCCGTTAAATTTTTCATACATTCATACTTTCATTAACAAAACTCTTATTCTAATAAAAAAGAAAAAACTAATTAAAATACCCCACCATTGGTGGAATGGTAAAAGTATATCCTCAACTTTCAAAAGTAATTAAAATACCCCACCACAGGTTTTCTCACGGGTCAAAAATGTCGACAAGGCAGCCTACGTGGATTATTTTTGACCAAGGGTTTTCCTGAACGGTTCCTTAGGAAAAAAATATAAATAGTTGGACTGAGTTCATACCCAACACATTTTTCTCCCTCCTATAGTCCTATCTTCTTCTGTGGTCGCATCTTGAACTGTTTTCTAGGCAGTGGCAGTCTTCCTCCATCGTTGTCACCTATTTTGTCTCTCTCACATCTTCTTCCTCTTTGATTCGTTCACGGACTTGGCTGAGTAAATTTTGTTTTTTTCTCCTCTTAGTTGTTGCTGTTATTGTTGGTTTAGTTTTGTTGTCGATTGGGTGTTAGATAGAATAGTCACGTTGTGTTAATTCGAGGCAATTTTGACCAGATTAGTTGCTTGGTTGAATCAATTTCGTTTTTTCGTGTTTTATTTTGTTTTCGGGTTTTTTTCCCTAAGGAAACCATTCAATATATAAATCCCAATTTTAGGACTAATTTGTAAAAATGTTTTCATGCAGGCTACCTTGTAAAAAAAAAATTCATCGTTATTATTTTGTCAAACTATGGTTCTACCTCAGTTTTTATGAAATTTTAATTTTTACCACTAAACGCTCATATAAAACGAGTTAAAATAATTACATTATAATTAAAATACAATCGAATCAAAACACACCCTTCCGCTATGAAGGCGGGATTTCCGAAAAATAAAACACGACGTACACTAGCAGTGGTACCACTTGCAGTTGCACTGTGCAAACGGGTTTCTCCCTTTCCACTCCATCCTTTCTTTTCCGAAAATCACACAGCCAATAAAATACGTAATTCAAACCCCAATTTTATCACTCTCCCCACCATCACTCCCGCTCTCTCTCATGTTCCCTCGGCCTCAGTTGAAGCGATCGCCAATGGCAGATTTGACTTCGGGTGAGTCAGAACTACGGCGCCTCGAAATCTGCACTCAATTTCTCCCCTTTCCTGCACTGCCAATTGCAATCGTGCTGGAATCTGGCTTCCTCACACCGTCTCCGTTCCGCCATCCGTGCATCTAGGGTTGTACTCTTGTACACTTGTACGCCATTGGAATGTTAGGTGTTCCCAATTGAAAATTTCGACGGCCTTTCTCCATTGGAATCTCGCGTCCACGGATTTACCGATCAGCGAATTCTTTGTCAATCGTCAATCATCAATCTGAATTTAGTAGGCGGATCCTGAATTCACAACCACACTCTAAACCGCTTTAGTTCGCTTTGTCTGCTCTTGAAATTAATCCTCTCGTGTTGTAAAGGTGAGCTTTTGTAGTAATTGTATTCATGATTTGGTCGTTCTTTTATGTGCCTACTTGAGTACTTTTGTACGATGATCGAAACAGTTTTCTGCTTTCTCTCGTTCAGCTGCTACGTTGAACTGGATTTATGGACTTATTTTAAAGCAGGTTTAATGGAGCTTGTAGTTCTAGGATTTCGTTGAAAAAGGGAGTTGGGAATGAAGTCACTGATAGTTTGTAGTGTGAAAGCATACTATACTTTGATTTTCATAAGATACGAATTGATGATCTGCTGAATGAAATTTTTGGACTTATCTTAAAGCATGTTTGATGTGATTTATAGGATTTCGTCGAAAAAGGCACTGCCAATAGGAAATAAGTAACTGATAGTTTGTTGTGAGAAAGCCTACATATACTTTCATATTCATATGATATGATTTGATGAATGAAATTATGGGCTTATCTTAGAGCATGTTCGATGGAACTTGTGTGATTTAGTTGGGAATGGCAATTAAGAATGCCGTCACTGATAATTTGGAGTGTGAAAGCATGTTTAAGGGAGCTTTCATTTTCACATGATATAATTTGTTGATTTGATTTTTTCAGGTTGAAATCGTGGAACTTCTTCCGGGCATGAGATAGTTGAATTGAATTGAAGCTCTTTCTCGGTGTTTCTCCTCATTCAACTCAAATTTAAACAGATATTTTCTGTGTATATGTTTGAAAATCATCACAACTGTGATTGAACTTTAACAATAATGGGCTACTGATAAATGAGATTCGTTACCATTGTATATGTTTGGATAGATAGAATCAGATCAATGTGCTTAATTAGCAAATGTATAGGAAGTTAAAATTGAATGAAAAATAATGGAATCTATAAATAGTACAGAAATAACACCAGATTCCGAGCTAGAAATGGCTAACAAATGTGATAGTGATGAAAGTATAGAGACATGTTGTACAAATGAAAAAGTTATGTTAAGCTGGTGGGTTAATTCCGTAGTCAGCACCCTCCAAGGATTCTGGAAGGAGAAGAGATCATTTGGTGGCATTATGGGGTCAAATGGGAGGTGGTATAACAGGTAACGTTGGTTTTATTTCTAAAGTACCTTTTAGATGCTCTTTGATAACAGGATATTTGTTCACTTCTAAACATATCTTGTGTGTATTTTGTTAGTCATGTGGTCAAATTCCTCATGCTTTATAAGTATGCAAAGAACTATTATTTTTTAGAGGAATGCAGCGTAGTGAATGCAATATTGAAGCTTGAAGTAATACAGTGCAGTGCTAGAAATAGACACATTTTGTGATAATGTGCCTATGAAATCCGATGCATTTTCTTATGCAGGGTCTTCCAGTGGACTCAAGGACTATATGGTGGCTCTTCTGATCACGGTGAAGGAAAGTTCAGTGGCCCCCTATTGGCTGGAGCAGCCTACTCCCTTTCCTCTTGCAGCATGATACTTCTTAATAAAGTAGCACTATCGACTTTTAACTTCGATGCTGGTATATCTTTGATGTTTTATCAGGTATTAATCACCTCCTTTCTGGCTTCACCATTGCTGCCTATAATCTGGATTAGTACTGATTGATTTGGTTGTTTACTTTTGTCATTTTAGAACCTGATAAGCACCATAATTGTTGGTCTGTTGGGTTTCTTTGGAGCTGTCTCTCTGGAAAAACTCAACTGGAAGCTCATCAGGATCTGGATACCGGTTAATATCATCTTTGTTGGCATGCTTGTATCTGGAATGTACAGGTATCTTGGGTGTATATCTTAATATAATTTATTGATGTACACTACAGTCGTAATTTAGATGCCTTGCCAGACAACAGAAAATGAAGTAATGTATATACATTAGATCTCAATTATACTGGGAACTGAAAATTGCTCTGTCAACCTAAATTCATGTCTGTGATGATAAATTCTTTTCAGCTTGAAGTACATAAATATTGCAATGGTGACGGTTCTGAAGAATGTGACAAATATTATAACAGCTATTGGAGAACTTTACATTTTTGGGAAGCACCAGAACCAGAAAGTGTGGACATCCATGTTCTTGATGGTACATTACATGTTGACCCTGTCTCGCATTTGTAATCATGCCATTATTTGGCGTCTACTTGTAGATAATATCTGCATCCATGGGCATAGTTGAAGAATATTTCTTTGTAATATTTGACAATGTGTTATGGCATGTACTTGATTGTTGACAGGCATTTTGATTTTGGTCTAAGTTCATCTGAGTTGTCATCTTCTACTTGTAGTCTGTTAATCTGGATAACCTATACCTACTCACAGTGACTTTTTCGTATTTTTAATGCATGACACTATGACAGATTATCTCTGCTATAAGTGGTGGCATCACGGATCTCTCTTTTGATCCCACAGGATACACATGGCAAATTCTAAACTGCTTTCTTACAGCAAGCTATTCAGTACGTTTTTTAGGTGTGTTTATGAGGTTAAAACAAGTTCAAAGTTTTCCCTCCTAAGGTCCTCTGCATCTCATCTTTTTACTGGCAGCTGACACTGAGGAGAGTCATGGACAAAGCAAAACAGGCAACCAAGTCTGGATCTCTTAACGAAGTATCCATGGTGTTGCTAAACAATTCGTTGTCTTTACCATTTGCAGTGGTCTTGATTCCCATATTTGGTGAATGGGATTATGTAAAGAATACGTAAGCAAACGTGATGCCTTACCTTCCTAATTCCTATCGGCTGCAACATCTTGTCAGCATTTTATGAAGTTGATCTTTTTAACCATTTGATTTGCAGAGATGTACTCACTATCCCAATGTTCTGGGTCGTAGCAACATTCAGTGGGCTGCTAGGACTCACAATCAGCTTCGCATCTATGTGGTTTTTGAATCAGACGAGCCCAACGACTTACAGGTAACACACATTTTAGAGATAGATTACAACTACCCTCTGCCTATTTAACATTTAAAAAACTGGAATTCGGATCTTGTATACACAATGACAGTTGACATGCAACCCTGATACTAGTATGATTCCATGTGGTGAAGACTTCCTTTAAATATTGATTGAATTATTCAAATAATTTTTGAGTAAAAATTATGAATTCTTTCTATGCTTGATTGATTAACAACTGGACCCAAACCCCCATCTAATCCATGCTGGTCAATCTGGTTTGGGTTGTTTTGTTTGAGGGCAAAAAAAATCTTATGTTGAAACATTCATAAACAAAAATTCTTAAAACCGTGTGTCGGGTTAGATCATGTTTGGACCACTGTAAGTGTACTGACAATTAAGTGTTACTATAATGTTGAAAATCAGTATCCATTTGCTAATGCTGATGAAACTCGATCTCTTTGCAGTCTCGTAGGTTCCTTGAACAAGATACCGTTATCAATTGCTGGCATACTATTATTCAACGTCCCACTCAGTCTAACGAACTCCTTCAGCATACTATTTGGTAAAGACAGCCACCCCAGCTTCTGTCTGTATGTTTTGTATATCTCCAGTTATCAATTCCATTGCTTACCTCTCAAAATGCATGGTTCAGGGCTATTTGCCGGAGTGTTTTTTGCTAGGGCCAAGATATCATCGTAGCTTGGGATTTCCGATGCAGCGTTACACACACTCTCCGGCAATCAGACGATGTAAGGAGTGCTTGAAGTATGAAAATGCCTCAAAACATTGAAAGCATGTATGTGCGATATTCTTTTCGGGAAATCCAAGTTTTAACTTGTGAAGATCCCTTTTCAGAGCATTCAAACCTTTCATTAAACTTGAAAGAGTTTCAAAGGTAAATGAACTATGTAGTCTATGTGTGCTTATAAAGGAGCGGCTAATAGATTATATATGAAAAATATAAATATATAGATGAAGTATTTTAAAAGAGAGAGATATGACCCATCCTATTGCATCAAATGTCAACTTGTTAGCAAGATGAGCAATTAACTAAGCAGAAGAAAAGGCTACACATTGTATCTTAGCTAGCTAACTATAGAATTATGCATGAAGACCGAGATTGATGAAGACACCGACTCAATCAAGTCTAAATCCATCCCTTGTTCGATTCACCAGTCAGCTCACAATTGCCATTGTTTCTGTATCCGTTTCTGTATCAGATCAAAAGGCCACTTTTGGATACAGAAACAATGGCGATTGTGAGCTGATTGGTGAATCGAGCAAGGATGGATTTAGACTTCATTGAGTTGGTGTCTTCGTCAATCTCGGTCTTCATGCATAATTCTGTCTCTTAAGACATAATGATCACAATGATAGGAAATAGTCATTGCTCGAATAACGATGATCATGACAATGACGAAGATGGTTACCTGGCTCCTCTCCATACCCACCTCCCCAAGACGCCATCGGCGGTGGTTGTAGCCCCAGTGGCTGGTGGTGAGCTTGGAACAGGTTTAGCATGAACATGACCTCCTCATCACACGTGGTGTCGGTCATCAAGCATGGCGAAGAGTACTCGTACTCCCTTGCCTCCAAGGGCGTCAAGGTAGAATCTTCGGAGATAGGAGTGGCCGCTATGGAGGCTGGGGCGGTTTCGTTGGCAGTTGAAATTGTTTGGTTTCCATTGTCATTGTTTGTGTCTTGGGAGGATTTGGTGTGGGGAGTGCTAACACCATTGAAATTGTTCCTCTTCATGTAGTCTTGTAGTAAAGAAGAGGGCCTTGGGAGGCTTTGATCACTTCCTTCTTTCTTCTTTCTGCCTCTCTCCTGGCTTCGTCTCCGCTTGGCGGCATTCCAGTGGTTCTTGACGGCATTTTCGGTTCTCCCTGGGATCCTTCTCGCTATCTCCGACCACCTGTTGCCTAGCTTCTCATGTGCTTCTATGAAAACCTTCTCTTCTTCTTCACTCCATGTATCTTTCTGAAAGACAACAAGTTGTAAATTCAAGCAATTAAAATTTACGGTAAATTATACAATGATTTGTCTAACCTATGCCATTAGGCCATAAGGGCACCCATTAAGAAGCTAAATTGGAAAATAGTTTTCCTAAATGCGTGAACCCGATAATCTATTTTAAAAATAGCTGATTAGGTAGGAGAAATATTTTGACATAAATTGTCCAAGTTTCAATATATATATATATATGTATATATATATGTATGTATATATATATGTATATATATATATATATATGTATATATATATATATATGTATATATATATGTATGTATATATATATGTATGTATATATATGTATATACATACATGTATGTATATACATACATGTATGTATATACATACATACATGTATGTACATACATATATGTATGTACATACATATATGTATATGTATATATGTATATGTGTATATATATGTACATGTGTATATATGAATATTTCTCTATTATACCAAAATTAATTGTGATATACATTAGAAAAAATCGATCAACGGAATATGATTTTATGTAATTCACTCTAAATTTCTTAGAAGTTTTGACCCCTTTTATTCTGAAAATGTATGTAGAATTTAAATACCCCCAATCGGAAATCTATCCAAAGATACTGTATGAAATCCATCCCTAAATTGTGCTTCCTATATTAAAATACAGAAAATTAAAGAACATAGGTTGTTGATGATGAAGAGGAAGTAATTAAATTAAGGAAAGAACCTTGATATCTGGACGGAGATGGTTTTGCCACCTCTCTCTACACTGCTTAGCAGTTCTTCCATCCAACAACTCCTGTGAAATACAAGCCCATTTCTTCACTCCATACTTCTTCACCGACTTCACCAGCATCCTTCATCGTCATCAATCGGAACCCAAAAATTACATACAAATTAACTCGATCAATCAACATTTCCAACTAAATCATTCTTAGTAAGAGATTATATAAAATCATGCCAATGATGAGCAAAACATAAGCCCTAATTTTATATAAATGTTGGAGATTTGGGGTAAGTTTTATTTTAAAGAATCCACCAATTGCAAAGACATATGTTGTGCATATAATAAAATTACCTATCTTCATCTTCTGTCCATTTTCTTTTACCCAAAGAAGTCGCCGAAGGTCTTCTTCTACCTCTACCGGAGGTCTTCGTCTCTGAACTCGCACCGTTTTGGGGCTGCTCTTGGCCATTGTTATAACATTCACTCATCATTTCATGTGTATTAGTGGAGTTAATACAGCCATGAAAATCATGTTCATCACAAAAAATACCACTGTAGTCATGATCACTATGCAGCCCCGGAAGAAGCCATGGATTAAGGCCATAGAGTTCATCGCCGAAACCGCCACAAGGTGATGAAAACTCAGCAAACCCACTTCCCATTTGCACTTCCATGTGATCATTGCTTTGTGGCTGAAGCTGCAGAGAATGGGTTTGATCGGTCAAGAATCTGTCTAGGGCTGAAATTTGTGGGTTTGAAGGTCTTGTTTGAGGGTAAAACTGTGAATTTTCATGGACGATCTCCATGGCAATTTGTCTGGTTTGCAAGAGGAGGAAATGGTTGAAAGAGTTTCTAAGGAAATTGGATTTGGATGGAAGTGATGAGAGGAGAAAAAGGGAGTGATTTATGCAATTTTTACCCTTGTGGTGAGCAAATTAAATTGATCAAGAGAGTTGTATGTGATTTAGGGTAATTTTTTTTTAATTTTATTAAAAAAGACCTAATTAACTACTACTATTAAATTCCTTTTGACAATAATTACTACTCTTTAATCCGGAGAGGGGCTAAAGGACGTTACGTTTTTACCATTTGAATAACAAAATTAATGCTACCTTAAGGGACGTCAATTTCTTCTTTGTGTAGCCTCACTAGTTAATTTTGTTATCTCAATTCTCAAATATCCATCTTATAGTACGTGTTTCTTTGATTAAAAAATAGTTTTGTCCTAAAAACAGCTTATTTTAAGGCTCCTAAGTCCTAACCAAAAAAATTATTGTAGATATTTAGATTTTCATTGTATACAATTTTCCTTATTATTAATTGATTAAATTGTAGTTTTTATAAAGAAAAAAAGAGTAACAAATGAAAATATAGTATATATGTATATATATAGATATTGGGTGCGTACATCCTGACCCCCCAGACCTTGCTTTGACGGGATATACTGGGTTGTTGTTGTATTTGAAAAAGTTAGGCAAAAGTTTAATTAACGAACTATTAATTTTTTTTTAAAGTTTTACTAGCTTAGTTGGTACTAATTAATAAGGGTAAGTTAACTGACTTCTTATGAACAAAAAAAAATTATTTATGTAAAAGCTTCTACAAAAACATTGTTTTATGTTAAGGTAAAATTTGGAAGATGTCATGATATAATTGGGACCTTTGGGTAGTACCAAGTCCTTTCCCAATAGATAAAGACCCAAAACTCAAGGTGAGAGACAATGCATGCCATCGGTCGAGATGAAGTGACGAAGAGATGCGATCTTGTCAACAACGTAACTAAACCTATCTGAACCACATGGTTTAATATAGAACTCCTCGAATTGTTGGAGGTGGGTGCGGATATCCGAGATAACCAAATCGATCTCCCAATGACCATATGTGACACAACATAGTGATCGAACTCACCGTAGTGATAGTAAATCTAAGGGACAACTACTGGAGGATGACGATGACTCCAGTATGGGTTGTTACATGTGTAACAGATTTGGTTGTAACAAGTATGGGCCTTAGTTGCTAGTTTCATTATAGCCCAATATTAGGCCCAATATAAATATAAATTTACAGAGCTCCATTCAATCCAAGTTGATCATTTTCATCATTTCCCTCCGTCTTCAATCTCTCACTCTCTCCAAATTCATTTTCTGTTCAATTCTCCATAACAAATTCTATCATGGTATCATAGTTGTAACTACTTTCCTTCTCCATCTCAATCCCAAATTGAAATCTGTTCTTCGATTTCACTCCAAATTAAGCAAATCGGAGATCAGCTTCCATGGTGACAGAGACAGTAGACAAATTGGTAATTGAGCCAACAAAACCTTTGTTCCTGCACTCTAGCGGTCATCCAGGACTTGCTATAGTTGCCACTACCTTCGATGGCAAGAATTTTGGCAAAGGAGGAAATATGTCAAAATTGTGTTGAGCGCCAAGAACAAGTATCGCTTCGTCACCGGAAAACTTCCACGACCGGTAGAAGAAGATCCACGAGTTGAGATTTGGGACAGATGCAACGACATGGTGGTGTCGTGGCTTCTGAACAGCTTGGATCCAGAGATTCGAAGCAGCGTCATGTATGTTGATACGACTAAGGAGATATGGGAGGATCTGGAGTCCATGTTTGGCCAGGTGAACGGAGCTCAGATGTTCACACTCCACCGAGATCTGACGTCGTTCACTCAAGGTACGTCCACGATCTCTACCTATTTCAACAAGCTGAAGTCACTTTGGGAAGAATTTGACAATATATGGAAGATTCCACCATGCTCGTGTGTGGATCTGCTAAAGAAAAGATGAAGGTTCTTAAAGAACTGAAGTTGATGCAATTTCTTTTGGGTTTAAATGAGAATTATAAGGTCGCTAAAGGTTCTGTACTAATGATGCAACCTCCGCCAAGCATTGGTCTTGCTTATTCCTTGTTGTCACAGGAAGAAGTACAACACAAAAGTACAAGAGTCAAGCGAATTTGAATGTAGATGTTGCTTCCTCCTTCAACGTCGAGACAAAGAAAGGAGAGGTGCAATCTCAGAACAAGAAGTCGGGACTCTACTGTACTCACTGCAAGAAAACCAATCACGAGATGGAGAAGTGCTATTTCATCCACGGTTTTCCAAAGAAGAATAATCGTGGGAAGAAAACTGCTGCACAATTCACAAATGATGCTAGCAATAGTGGTGTCGCTGAGATCACTCCTGCTCAATATGCTCAACTATTTGATTTGCTGAACATCAAAGATCAGAGGAGTAGATATATGATGTCTAGTTCTGGCAAAGAATTCACAGGTTTTGCAGGTATGGTTTCAGATGTTTGTCAATCGCACAACTGGATATTGGACACAAGTGCCAATAGTCATATGTGCACAGATCTATCATTATTTGTTGATCAGGCTCCCATTCGAAAGCCCTTCTCTGTCACATTTCCCACAAGCTCTTCTTTGATGTTAGACACCATGGGGAGTGTGAGTCTGAGGTTGTCTGATGAATTGTGTATGAAGGAAGTCCGTTTTGTTCCTTACTTCAAATGCAATTTGTTGTTGGTTGGGAAACTCATCAGAGATACATGTCAAGCTATTCTCTTCACACCTCATTTCTGTTTGATGCAGAATATTCAAGGGAAGAGACCTCTCAGGCTTGGAAGATGTAGGAATGGCCTTTACTTCTTGGACAAAGGTGTCGCTGAAGTTCAGTTTGATGCAAGCCAAGGTAGAGTGGCTACAGCTACAATAAGTGCTCAAACTTGGCACTATAGACTTGGGCATTTGCCCTCCTCTAAACTGCATATGATGTTTCCTAGTATTGCTGATTCGAATTCTGTTTTACCTTATGATGTTTGTGCTAGAGCAAGGCAACATAGATTGTCCTTTCCTAAGAGTGGCATTACAACCACTAGACCATTTCATCTTCTTCATGTTGATGTTTGGGAACCCTTTCAAGTGCAAACCTATAATGTCAGTAGGTATTTTGTGACCATTGTGGATGATTTTAGTTGTACTACATGGGTGCATCTGATTAACAGTAAAGGGCATGCTTTTGTTGTCATGAAAGCTTTTATAGAAATGATGGAGAATCATCTTGAATCTCATGTCCTTACTGCCAGAACAGATAATGCTCAAGAACTGGGGCTAAGTCATGCTTCATCAGAGTATTTTCAGAGCAAGGGGATAGTCCATCATACCTCTCGTGTGGCTACACCGTACCCCATCAAAATGGTGTTGTGGAAAGGAAACACAAACACATTTTGGAAGTGGCCAGTGCTTTGTTTTTTCAATCAAAGCTACCCCTAAAGTATTGGGGATAAGCTATTCTTACATTAGTGCACATCATCAATCGACTGCCTAGTGAAGTGTTAAAGGGCAAAAGTCCATTTAAGGTGATGTGTGCTAGACAACCCAAGTATGATGAACTTAGAAGCTTTGGTTGTTTGTGCTATTGCTCTACTCTTAAGCAAGGGAGACACAAGTTTCAACCATGTGCTAGTCCTGCGCATTTTCCTTGGGTATCCAGTTGGGACCAAAGGTTAATTATAAATTTTTGAATCTTGATTCAAGGAGGGTTCATGTTTCTCGTGATGCTGTATTTTATGAATCTCACTTTCCTTACAAGGATGTGGAAGGCTCCAGTCAACTTTTTCCTTCTAATCCTTCTCATGGTGATGGTGATGAGGTCCTAATTGAGATTTTCTTACCTTTCTCTTTAATATCTTTACCTTCAGAACCTTTACCTCACATCTCCATGATTAAGGAGTCCTTCCTAGTATTGAGCCTAGACGCTCCACTCGTGTCTCAGTTCCTCCTACACATCTCCATGATTATGTTTGTAATCATGTTGAAGGCCTTGATGAAGCTCATGTCAAGCTCTGTTGTCATACCATCACTACTACCTTACAACTTGGCACTACCAATTTGTCTTCTATCAGAGCTTTTATTGAGCCAAGGAGTTACCATGAAGCCTGCAAATTCGAGGTGTGAGATACAACTATGTGTGATGAGTTTAGAGCCCTTGATCAGAATGACACTTGTGAGATAGTTCCACTGCTCAGGGGTGCTCGTCCTATTGGATGTAGATGGGTCTACAAAGTCAAGCACAAGGCTGGCGGCTCCATTGAGAGATACAAAGCTCGTCTAGTTGTTCGTGGCTTCGCCTAGAGGGAGGGAGTAGATTATACTGAAACCTTCTCGCCCGTGGTGAAGATGATGACAATAAGAGCTCTAGTTGCAGTAGTAGCAAAGAATAGGTGGACCTTGATGCAGTTAGACGTCAACAACGCCTTCTTGCAAGGGGATCTAAATGAAACTGTGTTCATGAACATTCCTCCTGGTCTCACTGCACCCTCAGGACATGTGTGTCGTCTTAAGAAGTCCCTCTATGGACTCAAACAGGCGTCCTGGCAATGGTATGCCAAACTATCACATACTCTGCTGTTCAAAGGGTATGTGCAATCTTTAAACGAATACTCCTTATTCACTAAGCACATTGAGGATATGGTCACATACATAGCAGTATACGTTGGTGATATTCTTATGATTGGAAATGATCTCTCTGAGATGTCGAGCATTAAGGCATTCTTAGATGTTGAATTCCGAATCAAGGATCTTGGGCAATTGAGTTTGTTTTTTGGGATGGAGTTTGTTCGCAGTGAAGAGGGGATTTATGTGAGTCAGAAAAGGTTTATTCAAGACACTCTGGAAGAATTTGATCGTGTCAGTGTTCCTTCTGCAAGTAGTCTCCTGATAACAAACACCAAAATGGTTGTGGATGGTGGAGAGCTCATTCGAAATCCTACAAATTACAAGAAATTGGTGGGAAAATTGAACTTTATGGCGCATACTAGACCAGACATATGCTTTGAAGTTCAGTTTCTTAGTCAACTCATGAAGAATCCTCGAGTTTTTCATTTTGAAGCAGCCCTTCGAACATTGAGATACCTCAAAGGGACACAGCACATGCCATTATTCTTATCTAGATCAGATTCGTTTGAATTAAAAGCATATTGTGATGCTGATTGAGCTTCATGTATTCTCACCCGACGATCAGTAAGTGGTTACATTGTGCTACTGGGTGGAAGCTTACTCTCATGGAAATCGAAGAGGTAGACAACAGTTTTCTTGTCATCAGCAGAAGCCGAATATCGGTCAATTAGACGAGTATGCACTGAGCTTGCATGGTTGACACGATTGTTGAGTGAATCGAGGGTCTCTACAATGACTCCAATACCAGTGAAATATGACAACAAAGCAGTCATACACATTGCTAGGAATCCCGTCTTTCACGAAAGGACAAAACATGTGGAGTTGGACTGCCACTATGTCCGGGAAAAGGTGATCAATGGTCTAAATGCATTGCATCATGTGCCTACAAAGGACCAGCTATCAGACGTGCTTACAAAGCCTCTACCAGGACCGTCTTTCCTTCCAATTTTGAACAAGCTCGAAGTTGCAGATCTCCCTCCGGCTTGAAAAGGGGTGTTGGAGAAAGACGAGGACTCCGGTTTGGGTTGTTACATTTGTAACAGATTTGGTTGTAATAAGTATGGGCCTTAGTTGTTAGTTTCATTATAGCCCAATATTAGGCCCAATATAATTACAAATGTACAAAGCTCTATTCAATCCAAGTTCATCCTTTTCATCATTTCCCTCCGTCTTTAATCTCTCACTCTCTCCAAATTCATTTTCTGTTCAATTCTCCATATCAATTTCTATCAACAACACTTTGGATAACAACGATGAAATGACCTCCCCAATCTCAAATGATGAATTTTGAATTAGAAGTGCCATCTAGCTATTTAAAACCATGAAAGTTATTTTGAAAAAGGTTTAGCTTTGGATTATTTGAGTGAGTTTTTCAAGTTCTTCTCTTAGGTACGTGCTTTCAATTTTGGTTGTAGTATTTTGAAATTTTAATTCCTTTTTTTTTCCAGCCGCATTCCAATTTGAGATGTCTTGTTTAACATACTTTCTTATAGTTCCGCATTGGCCAAAATACCAAATTGATATTTAAAACTGAGAACATTGGACTTGGATATTTGGGTATTTAAAAAGATTTCAGCGTCAAGTTGATACTTAAAACTGCACCTATAGATAAATTGATATTTTTCTGGTCGAAATTTCGGTTTTCATGTGCGTGACTCCTATGCGTATACTGAACAATTTTTGTTTAGTTTGAACTGGTTTCTTTCAACTAATAAAAGATCTGAATCCCTATTGAATCGGGTTTTTTCCAAAAAAATATTGAACCAATTTTTATTTGTATAATATTATAATTAAAATAATTATGATTTTATTATAATTAAATCGGTCCAAGATAATTGTGATGAAATTACCTTATTAGGTTAAATTATACATATTATTTGTATATAAAATGATGATTTTTGACATGTTTATTTGTTTTGATGAGGATTTTTTTTTTATTTTTACATTTGTTCACAAGATAATTGAGATAAAATTGTGTTATTTGATTACATTATACTGATTATTCGTATGCAATACTGCAATAGGATGATTTTTTTATGGGTTTATTTATTTTGGTGAGTGGAATAACCTTTGTATGATTTCCTTGCTTTTGCCAGCTTTGGAGTTACTCTTGGAACTATTAGGAAAGGCAAGTGCTTTAATTTTATCAGAAGCTTCATGATTGTCCAAAACAAACAACAAAGGGTAGGCAATATGTTTATGTGATTATATATACACTTTAACACACACTAAAAAATTCCAACTATGATAGCATGGAAGGGAAACCAGCTTAGCAAAACTTGTAGAGGAAATAATCAAATTCAGCAAACTGAAAGTCAAGGAACCTTCAAAAGAAGTAAGGTTACATCATGTTCTTCAAGATTCCAAACTTGTTTAATTTGTTCTTCCCTTCTTCAAGTTTTCCATGTTATATATATAAATAAATACTCTTCTTTTACTTCCTTGATTCTCATCCAGTTTTCTCCTACTCTCTCCGATTATCGCTTGTGCTGTCTGGGGAAATGGAGGTATTGGTTAATGCGCATGCACCTACCATGACATTTCCAAAGGTTGCCTTATCTTCAAGATCATCATCATCATCAGCTGTGTCTTGGAAACATGAGATTTGCCTTTCGATGTTTTCCTCTAGGACTGGCATTGGTCTCGAATGTGGAAGCTCATCGCATCCCAAAGCATGCCACTCTCTTGCCTCTTCCAACTCAGAGGTTGTCTTCTTTTTCTTACCCATAAGATCTTCATGCTTATATCCATGTAATTTTAAATTAGGTTAAGAAAACCGAAAATATTTGACTACTAGGTCCTTTTCTTGTTTTTTATTGAACTAAAAAACATGGTGTAAATTTAGGTGTATCTGGGAATAGAGTCTGCAATAAGCAAAGGGACACAAGCAAGTAAGCATCTATCCTTATATAGATTTGAGATTTTCTATCTCTTTAGATGGATCAAATGTAGCTAATACGAGACTCGAGCTGAAGAAAGAGTGTCAATATGGCGAACATTTTCTTGTCGTTGGAGAAGGTCCAGTTCTTGGTTCATGGAATCCCTTAACTGCCATACCACTCAACTGGTCAGATGGGCACATTTGGACAATTGATCTGGTAAGAGTGAATACTTCAAACATACTATAAATTACACACAAACCACATGTTAAAACAAAAAAAATTTGAGAAAAAGTGCCCCAAAAAATCGAAAATAATCTCTATTAACAAAACGCCCCTTTCTTGTTTGAGTTAGGTTTGCCTTTGTTAGCTGCTAGAAGTTAATTTTATGGGTTGCTTTTGCAATTTCTTACTTAACTGGTGGTTAACAAGAAACATGAATAGATAGTTTTATGTAATTTACTATCAAGAAAAAGATTGCTTGAATTTCTTTAAACTAATTTAACCCTAAACCTTTTCTTCAGCATAAGATCATGTAAACTCCCCCATAGAGGTCACTAATCAAGTTACTTGCATTGCCAAAATCCAAGGAGACGAAACCAGTCTCATAAATTACCCATACAGCATTTACCTGGACATGAATAGGATTGCCCAAGTAAGTTGCATCAAAAACCAAAACAAAATCCATATCAAGCACATCATACTGACATTTGTTCTCTAATAGCTAATATGTTTAACCAAAGAAAATGGTAAAACACAGGATATCCTTGTTTTTGTTCCGAAGCCAAGATAATCTTCTAATGACCCATTTGATGATCCAAGAATACATGTGAAACATGCCAAGTATTCTAACCAAAGCAGTAAGCCATGGCATCTCCTCCTCAGTTAAGCAATGCTTGGTCGAAATGCCAGACACCTGAAAGAACAAACCACATTACGCGATTACTGCCTAGTATCTTGAAATAAAGATGTAAGATGCTATTCAAGTGTCTTGAAACATTACCATGCCCCTTGCCCACCCTTCTAAGCTGCGCAACATACTCCGAAATTTTCTTGATCGCCCCCACCTAAAAATGAAAAACAATGGGTTGATATTAGCAAAAACTGAACACGTGTTTTTGAGACATGGCAACAGATGATCTCAAATGCTCAAGCTGCCTCCTTTACTTACTTGCTCATTCAGAAACTCTCCTTCAACAAATTCTTGCAGATGGACATCATTGTTCTTGTCAGCGACCTGTGGTACAAAAATTCAAGAACAGGCATCATAATGAATGCTTCCATATCAAACAAAAGAACAAAAGCTAGATGATGGCAGACAGAAAATCTTACACTATGCAAGTTCAGGAGCTTCTCATTTACAAGCTTCTCTAGTGATAATGCAAGCTCCATAGCTGCAAAAGATAAGGGCTAAATCATATCAGGATTCTATTAATAATTATGAGTATCGCAATATAATTCTCTATACGTTTCACCGACTTATGTTGTGCCATGAACTCTTCTTTTCCAAAGAAACAGAGACTCAGACACAAATTCAACCAGTTTAAACAACAGTCACAGTAATTCCTTCTAGGATTAAAACACATAATGTAGAACTTCCATGAAAACATATCAACACAGCTACAGAGATGATTCTGGAAATATAGAAGCATAAGAAGGAATCAAGAGTAACACTGAAAAAGCTTTACATATTCAACATGTTGCACCCACTATAGATCAAACATAAACAAATACAGAGCTACATAAATAGAGTTTAATAAGGGATTATTATATATGATCAGGGCAAACCACATACTAAGCAAAATCAAGTTACGGAAGAATCTTGGGATTATTTTATCCAAAAATCAAAAGCATCCAACTGCCCCCCTCTTTTGCAGACATGCCAAGCAAAATCCAAGTACAATCAAATATGAGAGATGAATAGAGCTTAGATATCTCACCATACAGAGCATCGCCTTTCTCAACATGGTCGAACTCAGACAGTGGCATAACAATAGACTGGAGCTTGACCTTTCCACCACGCTTGTTCTATTTTCCACACATCAAAAGTAAAACATCAATATGACAATAAACACTTGAGACCAATATTGTAATGAAGTTTTCACAACTTCCTTAAATTAGATTTTAAAAATAACAATCCAATCCAGTCACAAACCTGGTACTCCATTAATTTTTCAGCGTGCTCTCTTTCTTCTACACTAGATTCCTTGAAGAAACTATTCGCACAATCAAAATCACTCAATTAAGCCGCACAAAGAACGATATACAAAATTTTGAAAAACTGAAATTATCTGGATTGACATACTTGGCTAGACCCTTGAGCGCAACATTATCCCGATCAAAGTAAGCAAACATTGCGTGGTAGACGTATGAAACGTTGTATTCCACACTGCAATTATAAATATCACAAGGTCAATTAGATCTTCTCAAACTGCAGAAGTTACGAATCATCGGAAAAACGATATCAAATCAGAAATAGAAAACAAACAAAGACAGTCTAATTACTACAAGTGACAAATGAAGATATCTTAATCGAGAAAAAGAAAATTAACGCTGAGAAATCAAGCCAAGATTTCAATCCCAGACAAATTACAACTAACAAAAGAGATTACTTAATCGTAGCCAATCACACCAACAAAGTCAAAACTATAAAGCAAAAAACGAAGATTTCGATCCACACATCAAATACAATTAGATAATGTTCAAGACAGAGCAAATGGCATTCCAAGGATACGCAATCACAAACACAAAACGATATTTTCAAGAGAGAGAAGATTACTTGATCTGCTCGTTGATGGCGGCCTCGCACTCTACCGTGTACTTCTGTCGAGCAAGCGAATCCTGAGGAACAGTTGGCACCATGAGAAGCTCCTTCTTGACCTCCTCAAAAGGCTCGAAGACGACGCCGGTCAGCGGGCGGTTATTCGCGTCCTTGGTAGCGCAAGTCACGAATCCACTCTTCGCCGGGGACGAAAAGCGCAAAGCGGAGGAGTTGAGCGACAGCGAGTGGGAGGAGGAAAAGGTCTGGTGATTGCCATTGCTGGTGGGGAGGAGCGAGAAGGCGGGAGAGGCTCTGAGAAGCATCTTTCCTGTTCTCCTACGTTCTTCACGCCAACGAACGAGCGAGTCGCGGAGGAGATGAAGGGGATGAGAAAACGCGGAGACTGTGATTTGAGGATTGTGAGAGGTGAAGGGGAAATGCGGAGAGGATATGGGAAGATATTTGGGCGTTCAGAAATGAGGAGTGGGTGATGGGTGATGGGGAAAAGGAATTGTGACCGTTCGATGAAAGACACGTGGACGGTTGATGTGGAGGTAGGGTTGAGAGCGTGTGTCGTGCTCACGGTGTGCAGATCCGGGTATCCGACACGACATGGTTAACCGTGTCGGATACCCTAAACCATTAACGATGAAAACCTCGATACGAACCCGACCCGCATTGTACCGGGTATTCGACGCGAAAACAAAAATTCCCCTGAAAATAATCTCTATTAACAAAATGCCCCTTTGCTAGAAGTGAATTTTATGGGTTGCTTTTGCAATTTCTAGTTTAACCAGTGGTTTTAACAAGAAATATGAACAAATAGTTTTATTAAGAAACAGATTGCTTGAGTTTCTTTAAATGTATCAATTTTGCTGGTTGATTTCTAGGAACTCCCCATTGGAAAAACAATTCACTACAAGTTCATATGCAAACTGAGAACAGGGGAGATAGTTTGGCAACCAGGTCCCGACAGAACTATCCGATTATTCGAGAGACTGATCGAATGTTGTGACAGTCAGAGAGGAATGGGAAGGTGTTGAATCAGAGAATAATGTCAAGCAAGAAGAAACAGTTGTTGATGCCCGGGTAGCCGAATCAAGTGACGCTTTTGAAGATTCACCTAATCCAAAGAAAGTCATGGCTAAAGCCAAAAATGACTCGAATGTTTCAAGATCAGCACAAACTGCTTCCATTGCAGACGGAGGTGCAAGAGATCATGCTTGTGTGAAAAAGGATCCGTGCATCAGTACGTCAAAGACGGAGGAGGAGCAACCAGCACCGAAAAACAAGAAGATTGCAGTTGATGAGGAAGAGGATGGAGATGGAGTAAGCTTGGTTATCTACGATGAGGGTTGCGTTCTTGTGCCGGGGCTGACATTACATGTGATAACCGAAGAAGCGCTTGCCAAGGAACTAAAGAGCTCTATCCTAGGCGGTTCGTCTAATGGAACTGAAGGGGAGAGGTTTGGTTAAGTATGATGAAGGTGAAGCTCTTGTGCCGGGTTTCAGTGCACAGATGCTAACCGAAGAAGTACTTGCAAAGGAAATGCACAGGTCAGTGCTTGGTAATACGGTGAATGGAGGTAATCAATCAGTGAGGAACGATGAAGAAGATGTGCCACCATGGTGAAGAGTTCAGTGCAAAGCTATGTCTCATACAATCTGTTGACATATGTTTGCATAGACATAATAATACTTCTCTAACATATAAGCACGGTGAGGTTCCGACACACTGTAATATATAATTAGAAGGTTAGCATTTAGAGATGTTGAAGGTTAAATTGGTAGAAGCTTTCCTAGTCCTATAAACTGATTTTAAGCATGACGTTTTGATTTATAAATTGAAATCAAATTTTGAGAGGTTTTTAGTCTATTAGCTCAAATGATAGAGCGTTGTGTTCACCCACAAAGATACGAATTCAAATCTCGTATAGACTATCTATCGTTATGTGTAGTTATCATGTTGCTTTTAGGTTTTGGTCTTTTGTGATCAATATTTGAAATAGAATTCTGATAAAGAATTTCATAAACAAATATTGACATTACAGAATCTGAAATTACAGAATTCAGGAAAAAAAGAATTTCATAAACTAAGATTTATATAAAAGATTGAAATTGAATTCAGATAAAGAATTTGGTTTATGAAATTTTAGTTCATGTAGCTCAATTTCTAAAACTTCAGCTCTGTTGCTATTCAGTTTCTAAAAATCAGTTTTTGAATTCAGTTCTTGGTTCTGTAATTTAGTTTTCCCTATTCAGTTTCTACATTTCAGATTTTGTAATTTATTTCTCAGATGCCAGAAAAGTGGTCATGTCAGTAAGTGTGCTACATGCTCCCAAAATCATGAACCCTTTAAGTAATCTAACTAAGTACATGTACGAGTTGGAATTGGTACGAATGGTTAAATGCATTATCTTTGGGCAAAATTGTTCTTCGAATTATAAATCCACATATCTAGGAAGTATATTTAATAGTTGCTATGTTGGTCAATAAAATCAGCAAAATGTAGTAACTAAACCAAAATGACATTACAAGTTTGCCTTATCTTTATCATATTTAGCATGCATAAACGAAAGCAATATATGTAGTCAATGTGAGATTCGAATCCACATCGATGTGTATAACACATTGCTCTACCATTTTAGTTAATAGGCTAGATAATAAAACAATGGGTATGTGTCACCAACCGAATATTACTCGAAGGAAAGCGGTAGAATGTGGTACATCTAGAATAATTTGAGTTACATGCCTCGATCATTTAATAGTTAGTTTTTGCCAATAAATAATACTCCCTCCGTTAAGAAAAACATGTCGTTTTAGAAGTAAAATCTTGTTAAGAAAAACATGTCGTTTTAGGTAGTTTGGTGTTTACTTTCAAAAATTACCCTTGTCATGATTAGATATCTGTTAGTTGTAGTTTTCAATAAATTGAAAAAGTAAAGTAATAATTAGGGGTATAAGTGTATTTTTATTTGCTTTCTTAAAAAATGTACAAATGTCTAAAACGACATGTTTTAATTAACGGAGAAAGTAGTAGTTAATGAAATAAATGGTGGGTGAATCACATGTGAGTAAATAATGTGCAATTTTTTTAAGTGAAATATTTTATATTTACTACTACATACTTTTTTTAAATAAAAAAATTCAATTATAAAAAAGGTGAACTTTTTACAACTACAAAAATCTTTTTGGAGCGATGTGCCGATTGCTTATAAAGCAGCTTGGATCAACTGTCCCCAAAGGAAAATGCCGTGCTGTGCCTCCCCACCCCAGCCTGAAAAAAAAAAGAAAAAAGAAAAAAGAATAAAATTTGAAGAAAGAAAAAAGAAAATATTGAATGGGGATTTGTGTGAGGAGGGACAGTGGTATAGGGGGGGAATTGGGACAGCAGATCCACTCTCCTTATAAAGAGCCTATACAAAACCGCGAACTGGCAACATATTGATATAATCATAGAAGACAACTTTATGGCCTAACAAGTTGAATGACCAGCATCAAATCATTGCAATAAAATGTACACTCCCAACAGATGACAGTTCTTATAATACCAAGGGCGTGTAATACTTCCCAAGAGCAGTCAAGTTCAAGCTACTTAACAGGCACCGGTGAAAACTTAGCATTACAAAACCTTACCAGGGAACCAGCAGCATCAACCTGCCATGGGAGGTGGGGAAACCGCAGATAGCCTACATATACACATAATAAAGCCAGCAAAAAGTGAAATTTCTGATGCTTGGTGTGATATATATTCAATAGTTAACCGAGACAAGCAACTTAGGATCCACAAGGGATGCTCAGTTCAAAATCTTCGGTCCATGGGAACATTGCCACCTTAGAAAAAGCAGCTGATTATCGCCTTCTGTGCTTCTTGGAAGCTAATTTGGACCCGAGACCTTTGTTTTTCAACTTGTTGATAGTGCTAAACATATCATCGTCAGAGTCACTTTCATCCTTGGAGTGCTTCCCAGGTTTGTGCTTCCCAGATTTCTTCTCGGTTTTATCAGACACAATAATCTTATGCAGTAACTCATCCTGTTGCGGGAGATCAGATTTGTCGTTTGGCTTCCAGATGAAAAGGGATCTGCATAATGTAATGTAGCTACTCACAACCCAGTTCATTAAACACATATTTCGGTAGAAAGAGGAACTATTGAGGACCTTGTAAAGAACACATTCCAAGATAGCAGTGAAATGGAAACAAGACGATGTGAGGATATTAGAGCACACCTTGAGCTACCAGATGCCAAAATATCATCCCGGGGATGTAGCTTATTTACTGGACTGATGGTGGTAATATTTGAGTTCATCACTTCTGCGACCAGCTGTCCTGTACTGACATCTATGAAATCAACGGGATGCAATGCAATCCCATTATGGTTCTCACTTATATAACGACCAATAACCACAAGGGATTCCGATGGATCCTGTTTATATATCAAATATGAAACCCTTCAATCCTCTAGTAAGAAAAAACATGATTAGAAATTTAATGGCATCCAACAAATAATAATACTGTACACACCTTTGGATCCCATTCAGCTCGGAAAGGAGTCAGATGTCTATTGAAATCATGACTGTGTACAATTTCTCGACTTGGGGCATCTAAATTTCCATAGATAGAATCCCAAACACGAATTCGATTATCTTGGGATGTGGTGAGAATTTTGCTTCCAGTCAGAGGAGAAAAGTAGGCAGAGTTAACAACACGGCCATGTTTAAGATCACATAGAGAACCACCAAGTTGTAATCTACGTATGTCCCACAATCGAGCCTGATGATGAGAAAACATATTCAGGAGAAGATCAAGATCGTAAAGAGCATGACATGTAAATTTCTTATCCACATTATGATTTTATTTAAATTTGAATTAATTATGTAAAATTCCAACAATGGTGAACTGAATTAGAATTCTAGCAGAATCTGAATTATATGTTGATTAAACCCCCAACATTCATTCATTGATACAGTCAAATTTTGCTTAAGAAACAAATGGAAGATGAAGTAAAATGTCCAAGCTATATAAATTTATAACCCCAACAAACTATGAGAGATGCACATACAACACACTCAGGAGGATAAAGCTTACATAGTGATCATTGCCGCAGCTCAAAAATAGATCAGGCTGAAGAGGATTACAATGAAGCCCAACAACCTTTGTCCCCTTTTTATGAATCATGATTGTCTCGCCAGTTTTGTTCTTGGTTCGAGTATCTAGCCTGCATTCATCAGAGAATAAGTCTAGCTAAATGTAGGAAAACGTCGCATGGAACCAGATGGAGTGCACCAAACACAGAAGAGCTGGATCTAATACTGTCTTATAAGTGCAATGCCTACAATTTTATAACTATTTAATCACATCCATTGCCACGCATAAAATGAACCAGGTCCTGAACACAGCTTCCGAAAGTTCTCAAATCCCAAAATACATGAACACGGCCCAGGAATCTATATTTCATGTTCCGATAAAATGTACGTAACGGGAAAGTTCAGAAAAGCAGGAATTACCACTACTGCATTTTCAGCTAGTGTTTTTAAGTGGAAAAATTTGGATGAGTGCTTCTACTAAAGAAAAATGGAAAATAAAATCACTCACATGTAAAGAAAACCAAAGTTGTCTGCAACAAGAACTAGACCTTTCTCCTGATTGACATCCAACCCATAAAGCATCTTCCAAGTGCTCGGGCCCTGTGTACATTTTCATTAATCCATAGTAAACAGGTTATAAACGTATCAAGATATCATCCAGAAAAGTCGGATGAGATACTTGTCTTACTTGAGCAGAAAGGAGAAAAAAATGATAGTAAGAAAACTTGACGAATCGCTATAACATAAATACATGTAAAGATTAAAACATCAGTTCAAATATAAAGAGGCCACTATACTAGGGAATGAAATGTGGGAACTGAATTACAGGGAGGACTTAATGTAATGTTTTACATACATTCCACCCATCAGGATTGAGATCCATCATCGATTGTGAGATTCCAGTCTCTATGTCAGTGCAACTGATGGTTCCATCAGAAGACGCAGAAAAAATGGTTCCATCGTTGACTGAACTAAACCTGCATAAATTTGGAAGTTACCAGCCCATAAATATTCCTGAAAGCATGCATCATGCAAAGCAGAGAAAATAAAGGTAAAAGGATCATTGCTTTCTTCACAAACAAGTACCTCATATTATTAAGGATGCAATTGTGTATGCCTCCATAGACCATCTTTTCAGATACTTTATGGAAGTCCCAGACTCCAAGTTGCCCTTTCTAAAAAGCATTACATATGAAGATAGTTGAAATAAATGTTGAAGATCAGAAACAACACCGCCAATTTACATTGTATACTTGAAGCACAGTATACCATGCTCACCTTATCTCCTGATAGAAGAATATTATCCTTAGTTGGATGAAACTCCAAACAAGTGACTCTTCTAGAATGGTATTTGATAACCCCACAACTCAGATGATCTGGAATCACAAATGATGGCTTCACCTAATGCGAATGTGAAATCAATATAAACCATGTGATAAGTCATAATTATTACAATTTGGAACCAATAAGATTGAAAAGAAAAGAGAATTAACATTAACCCCTTTCAGAAGATTTTCTTTTCCATTTATTGCGGAGTTAAAATTATTGAGAAAAACTGTTCAAAGCATTTTACGGAGATTAGTGCTAAACCCAACAACTTTTTGTGCTGTGCAAAAATAAGATGCCAGAAAACACCACTATTTTAAAATCCATGGACTTTTGGTTGCTATATTAGAATTTCTCCAAATCACCAAAAGCTCAATCACATTAGTGTATAGCAGCAAGTCAGCAACCACTGAAAATTAAAAATATTTTCAATCTAAAGCTTCAGACATGTAATTATATATTAGCAACACAAAGATATAAAGGATTTATTCAAGGAATGAAGGAACATGTAGATAAAAATAAGATAAGGTATATCCAGATATATCTTGCCTATAGAATTAAGAAAAGGTAGTAGAGTAATTAATCTGGAAGTATTTCAACCATGGAGAGTGTCTATAAGGCATCTTACTAATTCTTCCAATATATTTAGGATAGAGACAAGTTCATTTGACTTCTTCAAGTCATACAATGCAAATGATGAAGTTGCATATTAAAAAATGCAACAAACTGGCTATGTAAGCAGTTAAGCAATAAACTCACTGATGAGATTTTATCTCTGTGCTGGCGCTTGAATACGTAATCCACCAAGAGACGGGTATTCCTTTGGGGTGCAGGAGCAATACCATGCTCTGTGGCCACTCTATGAGGGCAAGTCAATGTTGTATGGCCTTCAATAGAAAATCCAAAAGACATTCAGCAGTCTAAGCAACTGATATGTTCTTGTGATTGAGTCAGCTCGTGAAAATGAAAGCTAATCCAAAATAGATACTTAATGCTGGGTTCATTTGGGCCTATGGGACGAAGTTTATACATTCAGCTCATTATCCAGACAAAAAATTTCCTTATCAGCACGAATAATTCGTTATAAGTCACTTTTGAACGATTTGCGCAACATGCAAATGAGTGCCTCACAGATAACAGGAAGCCAGCATACGAACACAATACCAATTTCATTGTTACTGAGGCCCCGTTTCAGAATAGTCTACCCACATGGAATGGCTCAAACAGTATATCCCTAATCCCAGATAACTTGATCAGCATTTATAGGGGAGAATCTATTGTTTTCACAAATCCAGTTGGTAAGCTTTTTTAGGGGGGAATCTATTGTTTTCACTTTTCAATTTCACAAATGCAGCATTAAAAATAAAACAGGAAAATTGAAAACTAGAAGGTGAAAAAAAAGGAATTGATTGGGAAAAAAAATTCACCAGGCAATTTGCAGAGGAAGCAAGGCTTCATGGGGCAATCGATGTAGGTAGCCCCCAGAAATCCGGCTTGATGACCGCTCTTCTTACAAACCTAAAAATCAGACATAACGACCGTCAATCATTCAAAATTTCAACAATCGAAAGAAACAATCAACGAATTTCGCTGTTTCAGAAACCCTAGCAAATCAGAGGGGTTTAGCGTTCCATTACTTTACAAACATTCTTGAGACTGATAGTGATAGGTTTCTTCCTCTTCTTCTCCTCCTCTCTCACCTCCGCCTCCACAGTCTCATCCTCCACATCACCACCGTTCGCCTCTTCTTCTACTTCGTCTTCAGCTTCAATGTCCTCCTCCTCCTCCTCCTCTTCTGACGAAGAGCTTTCCTCGCCGTCCGATGACCGCTCCACCACCAGGTTGGGCGCCGATGAATTCCTTCGGGTCTGAGGGGCCATTGCCGCTAATTCGAGACACTGATCGGAGCCGGAGGTATACGACGGAGAGTAGAACACGAACGGATTATCAACTGCGATTTGGAATTGAAACGAGAAATTGCAATGAAAACTGAAGAGGAACCGACTTCTTTGGTGAAAAGACGTTTTTACCCTTGTAACCTACCATTGCTTCTGAACATCTTGAAGGATTGATTAGGAATCTCGACTTCGAAACTGGCGGGAGTTGACGTGGCTTACTTATTCACCAGTATAGATGGCCTATGTATGCTGCCTTGCAACACTAAAACGACACCGTTTCTTGGTATAGAGCATAATGAACTTTTTTTTTTTTTATATTTCATTTAGGTAAAGGTTTGAGTGATGTGGTGAGGCTCTAATGGCCTCTAACTATGAGATTTCGAATCCCGATTGGGTTGTATGAAATTAGGAGTCGTGTTTGGTTTATTTTGTTTTTGGGTATAAGGTTAGAATACATTCTTCTATAATAAAAGCTTAAGTCATTATGTAGACCCATTCTTATATTTCGGTTTTTTATTCCCAATACGCCCCTCAAGTGCGAACCATCTGAATCGGGTCGACTTACTATTGTTACGACGTGATATCGACAAACACATGACTTGTTTTTTGATACCAAATATCGGAGTTGGCAAAGGAATTATCGACATTTGAGGTCGAAGTCAACAATATCACGATAATCAACAACAAACTCAGATCTAGCTAGGTCCTGCTTCCATTTCCCCAAAATCAACACGTATTGGGAGCCAAGCGCGCCATCATCGGCTCTGTATGTCGGGGATGATGGAAGGCTTTTGCATGGGCTAAAGGGAGCAGAGTCCTGATGCAATCCAACTTCAAGAAGGGAAACGGATCAAATTTTACGATGATATCCTTACTTTTTTAAAGATAAAATCCAACTTTCAACTTCAAGAAGATAATAGATTAAGATCTTGTTTGTTTTGAATATGAGGAAATAGAAAGGAAAGAAATCAAAATTTATGTGTAGAACATCATACGGATATGATTACCCTATGCTCAAATTAGGTAATTAAATGAGAGAAAATCAAATAAAATTTTTTATAGAAAATGAGGAAAGGAGGATAATATATATTGATCAATGAATATTAACGAGGTGTAAACCCGGTGCTAAACGCACATAGTCTGATGAGATTTTGAAATTTGATTTCATCCCGCTTACAATCCAGATATAATTGGGTTCAAATCAGTCACCTTGTACGTTCATCATCACATCATACTTGCACTGATCTAATTTTCTTGCTATATTGTACATTAAAGTATAAACTATTACTATTTGAGAAGGTCAACTATATTTATTAAGCTAAAAGTACCCAATTGCAATAATCTACAGTATATTTTTATAAGGTCGCCTGAGCAAATAATCTAACCGGGTCTTAAGACGATGACAATCTAACATGTTCGTAATTGATCTCTGAAAATATCAGCAATATGTTATGTGTGGAATATTAATACTAAAGCAAGGCATATAAACGAGGACTTTCTGAATTAATTAAGATCCACATAGAAAGAGTTGAGAATCAGAGATCATCTTCCATGTAATGTAACTTTTCCTTTCAATCATGTATATATAGTTGAGATCGATCGATCGATCATGTATTTCAACCTCTCTTTGCTCTTGTGGTTCGGTGTCCTCATTGTCTATGTTGGAGCATCAGGAAACACAACCATCACGTACAACGGATTCAAATCAGCCGATAACGCCCTCACACTCGATGGCATTGCATCGATCACTTCGGAGGGTCTCCTAAGGCTCACCGATGAGACGAAGCAAGGGAAGGGTCATGCCTTCTACAACGACCCCATCCCCTTCAAGCAGTCCCCAAATGGCTCGGTACTCTCATTCTCTACCACCTTTGTCTTTGCTATATTTTCGGAATACACCAACCTTGCCGGCCATGGATTGGTCTTCGTCATCGCCCCAACTAGAGGGCTGCCATACTCCCTCCCCAAGCAACACCTCGGTGTCTTCAATAAGACCAACGATGGAGCCAAGACCAATCACGTGGTTGGGGTCGAAGTCGACACCAACCAAGACATAGAATTCGGAGACATTGATGGAAACCACTTGGGAATCGACATCAACAGCCTACAGTCGAATGTATCTAAAACTGCCGGGTACTTCATCAACACGACATCATTTGTCGGTATTTCCCTGTACAATAGCGAATCGCTACAAGTGTGGATTGAATATGATGCATCAAAGAAACAAATGGATGTCACTTTAGGCCTAATCAACATGAGTAGGCCTACAATCCCATTGTTAACTTTACCTGTTGATCTCTCCTCTATTTTCAACGACACCATGTATATAGGCTTCTCCTCTGCCACAGGCTCCATGGTTAACTTCCATTACATCCTTGGATGGAGCTTCGCCCTCAACGGGACAGCCCCGCCTCTCAATATCTCTGGCCTGCCCGACATTCCGAGAACCCAAACCTCGGCCCCCAAATCTCATGGTGTCTCTAAGATACTTATTATCGGCATCTCAATGATCGGTGTAGTCATCATTATAGCAGCTATAGCCTTTGTGTTTTTGTACATAGCTCGAAGGAGGAAAAAATTCTCAGAAGAGTTGGAAGATTGGGAATCCGAGTACGGACCACATCGGTTTAAATACAAAGATCTCTATGTTGCCACCAAGGGATTTCGAGACAAGGAGCTATTGGGCACCGGCGGATTTGGCAAGGTATACAAGGGAACTCTACCTAAATCAAAGAAGGAGGTCGCGGTGAAGAAGGTCTCCCATGATTCCAGACAAGGGATGCAAGAATTTGTGGCTGAGATCGTTAGCATCGGTAGGCTTAGCCATCGCAACCTAGTCCAGCTTCTCGGCTACTGTCGTCGAAAGGGGGAGCTTCTTCTCATTTACGAGTGTATGCCGAATGGGAGCTTAGATAAACTCCTCTACCATAATGATAGCCCTGAATTGACCCTCAGTTGGGACCAGAGATTCAAGATAGTTAAAGGAGTAGCTTCTGGATTGCTCTACCTCCACGAAGAATGGGAGCAAGTCGTTGTCCACCGCGACATCAAGGCCAGCAACGTCCTCCTAGACTCCGAGTTGAACGCGAGGTTGAGTGATTTCGGTCTAGCAAGGCTACATGACCACGGAGCTGACCCCCTAACCACCCGTGTGAAGGGAACCTTAGGGTACCTAGCGCCGGAGCACTTGACAGGGAAGGCTACTCCAAGCATAGATGTGTTCGCTTTCGGGGCGTTTGCCCTCGAGGTAGTGTGTGGAAGACGGCCTATCGATCTCCTAGTCCCTAAAGAAGACACTATCTTGGTGCATATGGTGTTTAGGCTTTGGAAGAGAGGGGATATTTTGAGGATGGTGGACCCAAAGCTCAAGGGGAAGTATTCGGAGGAGGAGGTGAAGATGGTGTTGAAGTTGGGGCTGTTGTGCTCGAATGTCGTCCCAGAGGATCGACCTACAATGAGGGAGGTTGTAGGGTACTTGGATGGGGTGGGTGTAGTGCCCGATCTTGAGGGATTGGAGCTTGGTTCGACTGGACTCTCGTTTGTTAGGGAGTGGAAACATAGAGGCCTAGGGAGACAAGTGTTCAACGACTTCCCTACCCCGTATCCATCATCATCGTCCGCTAACATGTTCATGTACTCTACGTCCATCACTGAGACCCAACTCTCACAAGGTCGTTAAAATTTGTTAATGGTATTTATCAACCTCTAATATCTCTGTCTTTCTAATATGTGTGTAAACTGTGCATCAACATGGCGACTTGCATTGCGATTGGTGGAAGTGTAACTATCCTGTATTGTAAACTTGTAATTATATATTACAGTGTTGGAACCTCACCGAGCTTATATGTTAGAGGCCAACAGATCATATCCGATTGACTGTTGCTTAAAGCTTCATCTTCAAAAGATACATGAGACATAGCTCTGCACTACACTTATTCATTGTTCCTCGCTGATTGATCACCTCCATTCATCGTGTTACCAAGTACTGACTTGTGCATTTCCTTTGCAAGTACTTCTTCGGTAAGCATCAGTGCACTGAAACTTGGCACAAGAGCTTAACCTTCATCACACTTTCCCAAACTCTCCCCTTCAGTTCACTAAGACGAACCGCCTAGGATAGAGCTCTTTAGTGCCTTGGCAAGCGCTTCTTCGGTCATCACATGTAAAGTCAGCCCCGGCACAAGAATGCAACCCTCATCGTAGATAACCAAGTTCACTCCATCATCTTCCTCATCAAATGCACTCATCTTGTTCTTCAGTGCTGGTTGCTCCTCCTCCGGCTTTGATGTACTGATGCAAGGAGCCTTTTTCACACAAGCATGATCTCTTGCACCTGAATTCTGTCCGGTTTAATTTTGTGCGTCATGGGCATATCATCTACAATGGAAGCAGTTTGTGCTGACCTTAAAAGCGTCACTTGATTCGGCTACCTGGATACCAACAACTGGTTCTTCTTGCTTGACATTATTCTCTTATTCAACATTTTCCCATTCCTCTCTGACTGTCACAACAGTCCGTCTCTCGAATAATTGGATAGTTCTGTCGGGACCTGGTTGCCAAACTATCTCGCCTGTGCTCAGTTTGCATATGAACTTGTAGTGAATTGTTTTTCCAATGGGGAGTTCCTAGAAATCAACCAGCAAAATTGATACATTTAAAGAAATTCAAGCAATCTTTTTCTTGATGGTAAATTACATAAAACTATCTGTTCATGTTTCTTGTTAAAACCATTGGTAGTGAATTGTATTTTTTGGACGGATGGAGTAATTGATTTTTTTTAGAGAATATTTGTGCCGAAGACGCAAATTTTCGGTCAAATTAGGCAACAATACACGTTTTGGTAAAAATTGCAAAACTATACACGTTTTAGACCTAGCCGCGCGCTTCTCCTCGCCTCTCTCGCTCACCTCTCTCGCTCAGTGCTCCTTCCTTCCACAGATCCGCCTCTCTCGCTCACCTCTCTCGCCCAGTCCACCGTTTTCCTCCTCCTAAATCTCATATCTGTCGTTCAGTTTCAGCGAAGATCTGCCGAACGAAGTTCCGCCGGATTCCTCCTTCTTCTTCTTCTCCGATCTGATTCAGAGCGGCCTCTTCTATGGATCAGATCTGTGCTGACGAGGTCGCAAATTATCACCAATTCGCCATCTCGATTTCCAGGAGCTCCTCCTCGGCCTTTTGCTCCTCCGGCTCTGTTGACTCCAACGACTTCTTTCCTGTCGAGCGCACCAACGCCGCCGGAGATGTTGCTGCCAAAGTGTTGGCTAATGTGGATGATTTGGCTTCATCGACGCCGATCTCCTTCTCAGATGTGTTCACCGATCTGCAAAAGCGTGATCTCCTTCAATAGGTGTTGGCTGATGTGTTCACAAATCTCCCTCTCAGATTCATCGCCGGAGATCTCCGCTTCCGAGTTCCCGTCCTCGTCCCCGCCGCCGACTGCTTTGATGGCTCCTAGTTTCATGTCGGAGGAGAACTTCGATCTGAATTGAGATTGAGTCCATGGAGGCAAGGTACTCTCACATACCCCTTCGTCTCCAGTTCGGTCTTTTTTGGTTTCAATTCAAATGAAATGTGGATGTTTCTCTCTCGAAAGACTTCTGACATTGTGAATTTCTGGTTTTACAGTACGCTGTGGAGATCTCGAGTACTTAAAATTGGTTTGTTTTTTCAGTGCTGACATCGTGTTTATAGGTATTTTTTTAGCGTCGACATCGTTTTTATGAGTATTTTTTAGCGCTGACATCGTTTTTATATGTATTTTTTGGTGCTGGCATCGTTTTTATGCGTAAATTTTAGCGTTGACATCATTTTATGCATATTTTTATGTAGGTATATATGTGCTGATATCTTTTTGCAATATAAGAGATGGAGGAGGTAGGATATACAATGATTTTGAGCTATTTGGTGGCATTGACGGACGTCGGCAGAGGAGTCTCCAATGTCATTTTACACGTTTTAGGATGTATGAAAGCGTAAGTTATGTTTTTAAGTTAATGACTTTTGGCTACTGATTTTTTTTAGGTGGTTGATTATTTGTGTGAGTAATGCAATTTGTCTCCAATTTATTTTATTGCTGACATCGTTTTTAGTTAGATATTATATATATAGATATATATGTATGATTGACTCCTTAGAAATTGGGTTGTTTTTTAGTGCTGACGTCGTTTTTATGAGTATTTTTTAGTGCTGACATCGTTTTTATGCGTATTTTTTAGTGCTGACATCGTTTTTAATTTGATACTGTATAATATATGTAAGCATATATGTATGCTTGAATCCTTAAAAATTGGTTTATTTTTTAGTCCTGGCATCGTTTTGATGCGTATTTTTTAGTGCTGACATCGTTTTTATGCATATTTTGATGTAGGTATATATTTGCTGACATCGTTTTTGCAATATAAGAGATGGAAGAGGAAAGAAGTCAGCATCGTCGGCGTCGGCAAATTCTTTGTTTAATTGCTCACCGTTATTCTTTGTTTCTCACAATCAAAAATAAAATACAATATTCAATTTTTTTTGGTAGAACATTCCTTTGTTTCTTTGCTCTCCCTCTTTTATATTTTATATAAAATTTCTAATGTTATTTGATTTGTGAAATCCATTAATACGTCAAATATATTGATCTCCGTTGTTATCATCGTCGGCCTTTGAAAAAGCCCCGATCTCTCAAGGCCACCATTTTTAGTGGGGCTCGGGAATCTACCTGGTGAAGTGATCAGTCTTCCCAACGGACTTACCTGACCCGCATCGAAATAATCGACGCGGCCCAACCTGTGCCGCGAGAAGTAACCTAACTGCTATTCTGAAAGGTGATTCCCTTGTCGAGTTTTCTCTGAACAATTCGGAAAATTGGTTCGCTTACCTGTCGCTGTTGAATATCTTGAGGATTAATAACAACAGTCTTTTTCCTTAATAGAAAATTATACTAAGGACAAACAAGGTCTGTATCCGCGGAGTAGGTCCAGTGAACGGTTCTGATTTTACTACGAAATAGGTTCTTTTTCACGCGTACGAATTCTTCTTCTAGTTCTTCTTTCTTCTTGAGTTCAATAGGCCTGGATCCGCCTTCCTTTCTCCTCTTTCCCGAAAAGTCCCATTTTCTTTGGTGAGGTTTCTCACTTTTATAGGTCTTGGGTGGTCTGGTACGTTGTGCCACGTGGTGTTCGCCATTCGACACGTGTTCTACTCGTGGGGGGTGGGCATGGCCGCCACGTGCCTATTCTCTGTTATCCGCGGATGATTGTTCATGAGTCAGTTCTTGGATAATTATCTGCGGACAGAATTTGGGATAATGTTATTTCCTTTTTCATTAACTGATTGGTGTTCCTTATTCTGCTATTTTTATATCTTTACAGATGTTTTTAATATTGGTTTAGTCACAGCTCCTCGGGCCGAGTTGATTCCAACTTGGGATTGACGCGGATCGATAAAGATTTTTCAAGAAAACATCTGTAGTTTTGTTACCAGTATAATTCTGATTTAGAGGTGGTGGGCCTTTTCTTCATAGATTTTTGGCCCAATTTGGGCCCATCAGGCCCATTTAGGCTCGGAAGTTCAAACGTCAGTAATTTCCTATAAGTTACCCCGTCCCGTTTCTTTTTTACCCCACACTTGTCTTCTTCTGCTTTTTCAGAGATTTTATCCTTATCCATCTCTAGGTTTTCCAAAGGCGGTTTTCTAGGTTTCCGGTTGTTTGCTTGAACTTTCCGGCGGTTTCCTTCAACTTTTCAAGGTATTTCTCTTTGTTCTAAACTGTTCTTGATTTTTCCTTGTTAAGTTTTTTAACTTTTTGACGTTTAAATCGTAAGCTTGGGTGCAAGTTTGTCTCTGAATGTGTTTTTTGGATGAGATTTTGCTTTGTATAAGTGAAATTTCACGCGATTTTCTTCTAGTTTCTTTGGAAATGGCTAGTCTCGGCGAGGAGCGCGATTTGTTAGAAGACTTTGAGAGGGGTGAAGGATGGAGGAGTTGTGTCGCTTCATCCTCTCAGGCGCGTCCGTCCCCAGAGACTCTTTCTTCATCTTCTGGGAGTTCTTCTTCCAACTCTGATGATTCTTCGTCGGAGTCATCTTCTTCCACATCCGCGTCTACTCCGGATCGAGTTGGTCCTACTGGTAGTCCTATTAAGGTGAGAAGGCGTCGGAAGCGTTCTAACCCTGATTACTATTCTTCACCTTACACAGTTTCTTCTTCTTCGAAGGGATGCGCGGAAGATGAAAATCCAAGGGACGTGGATGAACTGGGTGCTAGTTCTTCAGTGGACGCGGGGGCTTCATCTATTTCTCAGTCTGCGGATCAAGAGTCGGAGGAGGTTTGGATTCCTTATGAGCTTCCTCCAGTTGGTTTAGCAGAAAATCCGAAGAAGATTCGTTCTAAGGAGAACTTGAGCGATTTAGACACCCCAGTGTATAACTTAAGGGATTTAGATACTTGTCTTTTTTTTTGGGAGATTTTAAACCTCTTCCACCTCCAACCAGTCATCCACCAGTTGTGCCCGATATGATTCATCCGTGGAGGTCTCCTGTGAGTAAGTTGAGGGGTTGTACTACTCTTTTGAACTTAGAAGATCTTGACGCTCTTTCGCAAGTCTTCCCCTGGCCAGCTGGTGTAGAATTCTGTCTTCCTGAGGAAGGGGGTGGTTGTCTGGACACTTACGAAGATTGTTTGGTTGTATACGCAGCTAGCTTGTCTCAAGGCTTCCGACTTCCTTTACATCCTTTTTTCTCGAAGTTTTTGGAGGAATATAATTTGAGTCCTGCTCAGATCGTCCCTAATGGTTAGATGTTTTTTACCAGTTTTATTATGAGGTGCAAGGAGATTGGTGTTGCTCCTTCTTTGAAGTTAATGTTCAGCATTTTTCCCTTAAAAAAGGGGACTCAAGATTTAAGATTTTACCAGTGCAACTCAAGTTGTGGGTATATGGAAAGGTTGTCTAGCAAGCCGAATTGGAAGTACAAGTGGTTTTTGGTCCCCGACAGATCTGGGCAAGGTTTTAACTATCGAACGGTTCCGGGGCCTTTTTGCTCTGTGATGAAACCAAAAATTTCTAATCTTTCTCAGTTCAAGCTATCGTTTTCTCATACTCCTAGATTTCCGTGGGATAAAATGTTATCCGCGTTTCGTCTTGAGATGGCTGGCTTGAGTATGCCTCATCCGCGACTAGGTGGCTCCTTTGTTTATTTGTTTCTTTCGGTATATAAATTTGTGTCTTTATGTTTTGTCTTTCTTCGATGGATGACTTATCATTGAATGTATTTTGTGTTTAGACAAAATGGATTTGGATGCACTTTTGAAGTGGCATAAGGGCAGATCTGGGAAGAAGAAGAAATCGAGTTTGGTAGCCAATGATCCTCCTGTTCCTCCCTAGGCCCTAGAAGTGGCGTCGAATGTTGACGTGAATGTCGCGGATGAGACCGGGGCTTTAATTGAATCTTCTTCATTAGTTCCTGTATCTCGAGAGAAACGTGTTTGTCCATCCGCGCCTGAGACTTATAAATAAAAAAGGAGGAAGGTTGCCATTGCTGTTGAGCCATCGGCTACAGACAAAAGGGGGCTCTTTTTGGAGGGTGTAGCGACTCTTCGTGAATTCCCTATCCCAGGCTTCGATCCGATTGACTTACAAGGTCTTACTTTTCCAGCTAAGAAGCGCTGTCTCCCAGAGCAAGGATATATTAGACGATTGGATCCCGTCACTCTTTCAACTAACATGGATCATATTATTCAATGGGTAGGTTAACATTCCTTGCTCACTTTTTTAGCGCGGTTTATTTTCAATATTTCTTACCTTTACCTCGCTTTATATAGTTGAGGGTGATTCAACCGGATGTCGAGAGACGTATGGTATGTGGTGAGGAGGATCTTAGAAAGAAAGAAGAAGAAATTAAAAAACTGAACCATCAGCTTCGAATATTGGGGAATACAGTGGGAGACCCGGCCTCAGTGGAGAAGTTTAAGAAAAGGTCAGCTGACCTTCACGAGGAGGTGCAAGCTCGGAAAGAAGCTATGGTAGTTTTTCAGAAGAAATATGATGATTTAAAAATTTCTTTGAGCTCTGCCATCTCTCGCGTCAAAGAGCTGGAAGCTGCTGAAGGGGCTTCGCGGGAGCTCCTCCAAACTAGACAGGCCATTATTTATAAAATGGAAGAGGATTTCTCCATCCTTCGCGAGGAACTGTCCATCACTAAACAAGAACTTGATATAATCAAGGCGCGTTCAGATCAAGATGTGGCCCTCCAATGGCTTCAGGGTCCTGAAGGTTTGAATTACCTATCTTCCGAGTGGATAAAAACTGAGGTTGGTATCTCCTTCTTGTCCTCCGTGGCTAAAGCTTGCCTCCAAACTTCGAAGGGCTCTAGTATTTTAAAGGATAGGTGCTTTAGCTATTTTCGGAAAGGAATGGTTGCAGGGATCAACCAAAGTGTTACGCGTTCGTCAAACAACCTGAGTGTTCCTTTGGAAAAGTTTGAGCCTAGCCTGGAGAGTGCCGACTGGGGACTTTCAAAGGAGGAGATGGCCGCGGAGGATTCTTATTCTGAAGATGACGACACTGAGGACGCGGAGGAAGAAGTTGAGAAGGCAGCCACTCCTTAGTAGACTTTGATCTTTGGTTTTATGTGAGATGAAACTTTTATAGATTTTGGGAACCTGTATGTGGTTTCCTGTTTTTTGGTATATCATCGAGATACTTCTTTTGTTTTGAATATGGGTTGAAGATCTCTTTGGTCGAAACATTGGTATTGATTGTAGTAAATATTTGCATATTTATATTCCGCACTCTCCAAGTGTTGAATGGGTTGGTCCGGATGTTTGAAATCTTTTACCACTTGTCTTCATTCCTCAGGATGGATTTTTTTTTCTTTTTAAAGCCTTAATCTTCATCCTTTTTGCTGCCTCCCATGTTGTGTCGACCGATCGTGCCATTGCAAGTATCATGTCTCCAGGAAGCTTTAATCCTTGGGCTTTTTTTCAAAAGATTGAGAATGTGGAACAACTTTCTCGGCTAGTGAGTTTCCTTTAATTTTACTTCAATTAGAGTTTGGGCTTCCTATATTAGGTCTTGATTTCATTGATATGTAGGTTATGCCTCCCCAGTTTGAGGCTGAATATGGGCCTCTTCCGCCTCGGTGAGCTTTTCTTTCAACGTATCTCGTCCGTGATTTTCCAGTGGCTGTATCTTGGAGTGAGAATGGTCTTTTTCAGATTGATAATGGTTGGGATGAGTTTCTTATGCTTCACCACCTGGGAATAGGAAGTGCTATGATGTTTTTCCATAAGGGTAACGTTTCCTTCCAAGTCTGTCCGCGTCGTGAAATCGAGGATGATCACGAGGCTACCTTGGACTCGATTTCTTCATCATGCAGTTCTAATTAAGTTATTTCCGCGTCATGCTTTAGGATTTTGTAAACCGATCTTTCGATATAAGCTTTTGTAAAATAAAGAAAAAAAGGAATCCATGATTCTCCTTATTGTACCCTTGTGTTTTTAGAAATGAAATAGAAGGAGGGATCCCTTATTATTAATAATACGAAACAGCGTGTAGAAACCTTTCTCAGGGGTTGGATCCCTCTAAGCTTGTTACATCATTGACGCGAAGACCCTAGTAGGAATCTAAGGATGGCCTACCTCTCCATTTTTTTCGCTGTCTGGGCTGACAACGTCGACTTCAAAGATGGAATCGCTCATGTAGGTGAAAATCAAAGCCGACCATACATTGACTCGATTTGCTTGTGTAAAGTCGTGCCATCCTTGAGTAAGCCAGAATAAGCCATCTTCATCCTTATCCACCTTCACTTCGTGTTCCTGGTTGGAGCGGGACCAGAGCCTAGCTTGAGTGTGAGCATCTTCGTCGATTAGAACATACATGAGGGGGAGCCGAAGGGTTTGAAGTTGTTCCTCCCTCATAATGACTCTGTAAAAAGCCCTAGGCTATGGATTTGGATCCATCTTTTTTAGGATTGTTCATCACTTATGGATACCCAAGCGTGTTTTATACTTGCTGTGTGAGGCTTTCCTGCCGTTGGTTTTATCGCTTTTTATCAAAAAGTAATTTTAATTTCCCTCTTTGTAATTTACTTTTACTGGTTTTGGGAAAAGATTTTTCTCTGGTTAACTTTGTTTTTAGAGAAAGGGAGACGCGTGCCCTTGGTAGCTGTGTCACCCATTGCATGTCATGCATGCAATTCTTCTTTTTCCTGTTCAACTGTTCTCCTGTGATCGACAATACAAGCAAGAGGGTCTTTAATTTTTTCCTCTAATTTCATCGAGATGCGGGGATCCATTATAATCCCTCCCCTATCATTTAGGGTGGACGGGGTTTTTGGGTCAGAACCACGATGGCCTTTTTTCCAAGCGATCGATTATCTCGAACAGTTCTTGCAGTTGGTGGGCTAATTATACTAAATTTTCACTTCTTTTAGAGAATTTCCTTTTGGCTTATATTTTCCTTCTATTTGTTAGTTGCTTCCACTTAGGTTTGAGGAGGAGTATGCGGATGCTGTTCCTAGCCAGATTTTACTTTCTTCTCATCTGCTGCGCAATTTCCTTATTTGTATAGAGCGGCGTAACGGTGGTCTTCTCTACCTTGGTCGCGGATGGAAAGATTTCGTGGAATCACATGGTTTTGAACGGGGGGTCTCCATGATTTTTACTCATATGGGTTAGGCTCGTTTTGAGGTTCGGGTGGTGGATCCACGCGGGGGAAATCATGATGATCTTACCTTCCGCGTCGCAGCTTCGAATGGATTTTAAACTGTATTTTAATAATGAAATAAGGCTTTAAGTTTCTTTGTTATTTTGGTCATAACTTTGTTGTTTGTCAGGCCTTTGATAATTGTTCTTGGAGAATTCTCATTTATGTATGCTAATGGTGTGATTGTTTTAGTCTTTTGAGGTCTATTTGCTATGACATACTTCCCACGGGATTTCTGAGAAGTTCAGTAATAGTGTTTACTGTTTATTTCATGCATGGCGCCTGTGGTTTTTTGTCTCAATGATTTGACCTTTCGAATTTATTTACCCCATATTTCTGTTTTCGAAACATGTCCAGTATTTTTTACGTGCTCTATAAAAGAGAGTATGGGGGATAGGACAACCAGACTTGCTGTATGCTTTTGTTATGCCTTCCTCTGTTGGTTTACCTTGGTCCTTTTTTGAGAGGATTAGTTTTCCCGAGCAACTTCTCCGCTTGGTTAGTTCCTTAATTGCTGAATTTTTCTTTTATTAGGTTGGTTTATCTTTTAACATTCCTCAAAATCTGTTTCTTGTTAGTCTTTGCCGCTATGTTTTGAAGATGGACTTGGGCCAGATCTCCCCAGGAGCGTTCTTTTGTCTACCAGGATTCTTCGGGACTTCCCGGTGGAGGTTATACGCAGAGATTATAGGGTTCCATTTTTAAGGGGAGGCTGGAATGATTTTGCCGAGTCACACATCATCAACATTGGTTCCTCTTTAACCTTTATCCATAAAGGGGCAAATCGCTTTGATGTCCAGATCTTTGATACTGTGGGGGATGAAGTAGATGCGGAGTGGGCTTCTCCGGAGTCAGAAGGTCCTTCTTCAAATGGATTTCGCTTAAGTAAAGGCAGAACTCGTCTTAACCCGGCTCAGGCTCCGCGGACGTGAGCTGATGGACGCTTGTTTTTTCATCCTGAATTTTCAACCCTTTTGAACGTGTTGTCATGTTTTCTCCTTGGTTGTTTTTATTTTATTTTTAATGGTGAATCTATAGCCACAATTTCCTTCGAAAATTAGAAAACTTTGGGTGTTCCAGGAGGGTTTATAAAAACCATGTCTCTTATTTCTAGATTGCCTTCACAGAGACCCGTCGTGGAGTTTGGATCTTAGAGTGTTAGATTTGTCCTAAGGTATGACGCGGAGCCAAGCTCCAACGTCCAAGAATTTTATAGAATATCGTCTTTGAGAATGCAGATTCGATAAGAGTCCTGACGCGGAGCCAAGCCCCAGCGTCCCGGGACTTATTAAAAAATATCATCTCTGAGAATGTGGATTCGTTCAGAGGCCTGACGCGGAGCCGAGCTCCAGCATCCCAGGACTTATTATAAAATATCATCTCTGAGAATGCAGATTCGATCAGAGGCCGAACGCGGAGCCGAGCTCCAGCGTCCCAGGACTTATTATAAAATATCATCTCTGAGAATGCGGATTCGATCAGAGGCCTGACGCGGAGCGGAGCTCCAGCGTCCCAGGACTTATTATAAAATATCATCTCTAAGAATGCGGATTCGATCAAAGGCTTGACGCGGAGCCGAGCTCCAGCGTCCCAGGACTTATTATAAAATATCATCTCTGAGAATGCGGATTCGATCAGAGGCCTGACGCGGAGCCGAGCTCCAGCGTCCCAGGACTTATTATAAAATATCATCTCTGAGAAACCGGATTCGATCAGAGGCCTGACGCGGAGCCGAGCTCCAGCATCCCAGGACTTATTATAAAATATCATCTCTGAGAATGCGATTCGATCAGAGGCCTGACGCGGAGCCGAGCTCCAGCGTCCCAGGACTTATTATAAAATATCATCTTTGAGAATGCGGATTCGATCAGAGGCCTGACGCGGAGCCGAGCTCCAGCGTCCCAGGACTTATTATAAAATATCATCTTTGAGAATGCGGATTCGATCAGAGGCCTGACACGGAGCCGAGCTCCAGCGTCCCAGGACTTATTATAAAATATCATCTCTGAGAATGCGGATTCGATCCGAGGCCTGACGCGGAGCCGAGCTTCAGCGTCCCAGGACTTATTATAAAATATCATCTCTGAGAATGCGGATTCGATCCGAGGCCTGACGCGGAGCCGAGCTTCAGCGTCCCAGGACTTATTATAAAATATCATCTCTGAGAATGCGGATTCGATCAGAGGCCTGACGCGGAGCCGAGCTCTAGCGTCCCAAGATTTATTATAAAATATCATCTCTGAGAATGCGGATTCGATCAGAGGCATGACGCGGAGCCGATCTCCAGCGTCCCATGACTTATTATAAAATATCATCTCTGAGAATGCGAATTCGATCAGAGGCCTGACGCGGAGCTGAGCTCCAGCGTCCCAGGACTTATTATAAAATATCATCTCTGAGAATGCGGATTCGATCAGAGGTCTGACGCGGAGCCGAGCTCCAGCGTCCCAGGACTTATTATAAAATATCATCTCTGAGAATGCGGATTCGATCAGAGGCCTGACGCGGAGCCGAGCTCCAGCGTCCCAGGACTTATTATAAAATATCATCTCTAAGAATGCGGATTCGATCAGAGGCCTGACGCGGAGCCAAGCTCCAGCGTCCCAGGACTTATTATAAAATATCATCTCTGAGAATGCGGATTCGATCAGAGGCCTGACGCGGAGCCGAGCTCCAGCATCCCAGGACTTATTATAAAATATCATCTCTGAGAATGCGATTCGATCAGAGGCCTGACGCGGAGCCGAGCTCCAGCGTCCCAGGACTTATTATAAAATATCATCTCTGAGAATGCGGATTCGATCAGAGGCCTGACGCGGAGCCGAGCTCCAGCGTCCCAGGACTTATTATAAAATATCATCTCTAAGAATGCGGATTCGATCGGAGGCCTGACGCGGAGCCGAGCTCCAGCGTCCCAGGACTTATTATAAAATATCATCTCTGAGAATGCGGATTCGATCCGAGGCCTGACGCAGAGCCGAGCTCCAGCGTCCCAGGACTTATTATAAAATATCATCTCTGAGAAAGCGGATTCGATCAGAGGCCTGACGCGGAGCCGAGCTCCAGCATCCCAGGACTTATTATAAAATATCATCTCTGAGAATGCGGATTCGATCAGAGGCCTGACGCGGAGCCGAGCTCTAGCGTCCCAAGATTTATTATAAAATATCATCTCTGAGAATGCGGATTCGATCAGAGGCATGACGCGGAGCCGATCTCCAGCGTCCCAGGACTTATTATAAAATATCATCTCTGAGAATGCGAATTCGATCAGAGGCCTGACGCGGAGCCGAGCGCCAGCGTCCCAGGACTTATTATAAAATTCCTTTGGTGCTAAACATGATAAAAGCACCCTCTAACCGGTTTATTTAATTTTTGCGGGGGCGACTACGTTTTGTGTTCATACAACTACCCGGTGATTACACATAGTACTTTTTTAGATTATCCGCTTTCCAAGTTTTGTTCAGAACGATACCTTCAGGGGTGCTGAGCTTGTACGCACCTTCTTGAACTTCTTTGATGATCACATAAGGTCCTTCCCAGTTGGGGTCTAGTTTCCCTCCAGAGGTAGCTTGGCGTAGCACCATATCCTCCTTCTTGAGATGCCGCGGGTAAATTCGTCTATCCCGATATTTGGAGAGCCTCCTCTTGTATTCTTGCTCCTTCAAGGCTGCCGTCATCCTGCGTTCTTCTATGAGATGGAGTTCAAATTCCAATGCCTCATCGTTGGTGTCTTGGTCGTATGCCATTATTCGCGCCGAAGGAACCATTCTTTCAATTGGGATAACCGCGTCCATACCAAAGACTAAGGAAAACGGGGTTTCTCCAGTCGGAGTCTTTGCTGACGTGCGGTAGGACCAGAGCACTAAAGGTAGAAGTTCTGCCCACCGTCCTTTTGCCGTGTTGCCAAGCTTCTTTTGTATCCTATATAAAAGTTGTCGATTGGTTGTTTCTGCCTGCCTGTTCGTCTGCGGGTGAGCCACGGACGAGATTTTGAGGTTGATGCCCAGACCGACGCAGAAATCTCTAATCGTTTCACAATCAAATTGAGGTCCATGATCCGTAATTATCGAGTCGGGCACTCCGAAACGGCAGACAATATTCTTCCATAGGAATTTCCTCACCTTCTCCGCGGTGATTAATCCCATGGCTTCGGCCTCCACCCATTTTGTGAAATAATTAACCAAGACTAAAATATATCTTAACTGACCGGGAGCAGTAGGAAACGGACCTAGAATGTCCATTCCCCAGACAGAAAAAGGGCAAGCACCAGTTATACTTTTCAGTACCTTAGAAGGATGGTGAATAGGGTTTCCGAACCTTTGACACGCGTTGCATTTTTGGATATAATCTTGAACATCTCGCTTCATAGTTGGCCAATAATATCCTAGCCTGGTTGCTTTGGCCACAACAGCCCTCCATCCTTGGTGATGCGCACAAACTCCATCATGCAACTCTTCTACTACGAGACTTCCTTCTTTCGTTGATATGCATAACAGATCTGGGAGACAATATCCCCTCTTGTATAACTTCCCCTCCCTGATGGTGAATCGAGAGGATTTTGCAATTATCTTCTTAGCAGCATTTCTTTCTTCAGGTAGAACACCCTTTCCCAGATAGTCCGCGATTGGTGCCCTCCAATCTTCCATCTCAATTTCCTGCACTTGGTAGACTTCCTGAATAAGTCTTCGATTGATCATTCTTTCGAGGACCACTTCTTTTCCTACTTTCTCAGGCATAACATCTCCCAATCGAGCTAACGCGTCCGCCTGCTGATTGTCACCTCTGGGAACAGCTGTTAGGCAAAAGCTTAAGAAAGCCTTTGACAATGCCCGTGCCTTTCTCTGATAATCAGGCATTAAACCAGTTTTCGCCTCATATTCTTCTGTTATTTGCCGTGTCACCACTTCTGAATCAGTGTAGACTGATACCTGCCTGGCACCTTTAACCAAAGCTATCTCCAGTCCAGCGAGCAAGGCTTTGTACTCAGCCTCGTTATTTGTAGCCTGGAAGTCCAATTTATAAGCGTAATTGTACTGCCGTTCATCAGGTGCTATTAGTGTAACCCCTGCTCCGCACCCATCTTTGTTGGCCGCACCATCTACCCTGAGCGTCCACTCACTTCTTTCTGTTTGGGCATTTAATTCGAAACTTGTTTCGCCAATAAAATCGGCTAAAACCTGAGCGAAAGCTGCTTTCCGCGGGGTATATTCTATTTCAAATTCTGTGAGTTCGACCGCCCACTTCATCATTTTTCCTGACAAGCACGGTGAGTGGAGGATTTGACGCATCGGTAGGTCCGTCATAACTCGGATAAGATGGTCCTGGAAATATGGCCTCAACCTCCTTGCCGCGAATATTAAGCACAAAACCATTTTTTCTACTGGTTCATATCGTGTCTCAGCATCTTGCAATACACGGCTGATGTAATAAACTGGGAATTTCTCTTCTCGTGTCAAGACTGCACTGATGGTGACACTTTTTTACTAACAGGTATAGATGAAGGACTTCTTGTTTCTCGGGTTGATGAAGAGTGGGAAGTGATGACAGGAAAACTTTCAAACTTCCAAATGGTTCCTGTAACTCGAGAGTCCATCATATCGGTCCCTTTTTCTTGAGCAGAGCAAAGAAAGGTAATGACCTGTCCGCCAGGCAAGAGCAAAATCGGCTCAAATAATTTACTGCTCCATTTAAAGACTGTAACTCTTTAATCGTCCGCGGTGGTTGAAGATTCTGAATTGTTGTGACTTTTTCGGGATTCACATCGATTCCTCTATGGCTAACCATAAAACCAAGGAATTTTTCGGAATCAACTCCAAAGACGCACTTTTCCGCGTTCAAGTTCAAACCTCATCTTCGAAGAGAATCAAAAGTCTCATGTAAATCTGCCGCGTGATCCTCTGCTCTCTCGCTCTTGACCACGATATCGTCAACAAAAATTGATACATTCCTGCCAATTTGATTACGGAAGATCCGGTCAACTGTTCTCTGAAATGTTGCTCCAGCATTCCTGAGTCCGAAAGGCATGACGCGGTAGCAAAATATCCCCTGGTTGGTGATGAAAGTCATAGCTTTCTTGTCTGAAGGGTTCAGGTTTATCTGATTGTATCCTGAGTAAGCATCAAGAAAACTAAGGACCTTGTTACCCGCGGTTCCATCAACGAGTTCATCTATGGACGGTAATGGGTAACTATCCTTTGGGCAGGATTTGTTAAGATCAGTGAAGTCGATGCACATCCTCCACTTCCCATTAGATTTCTTCACTAAAACCACATTTGAGAGCCAATCTGAGTCCTCTACTTCCTCTATGAAACCTGCTTCTAACAGTTTATCCGTTTCTTCTTTTGTCGCGGCAGCTTTCTCCGGAGCCATCTTCCTCTTCTTCTGTACTATGGGTTTTGTTCCTGGACAAATTCTCAAGGTATGCAAAGCTATTGTGGGTGGAACACCCAGCAGATCTTGAGGAGTCCATGCGAAAATGTCTCTCGACTTCGTTATGATTTCTAAGACTCGAACTCTTTCTACTGTCTCCAGCGCCTGTCCCAAGTAGATCTTCTCCTCAGGGTTTGGAAAAGGTGTATACATAATTCTTTCATCCGCGGTAGATATTTTTGCTTCTGAAGGTCTCACCTCTAGTTCAGCTTCTGAAAGTTCTGTCGAGTCGTTGTCCCCGACCACGGATTCACAATTTTCACTAATACAAATCACTTCTTTTTTCTTCTTGATAGAAGTTAGGTAACAGCTTCTACTTTCTGGTTGCTGTCCGCGAACCTCACCAATTCCTCCTCCGGGTAAAGGGAACTTTCCCACAAAGTGGTAGATTGAAACTACCATCTGGAACTTATAGAGTGAGACGCGACCCAGCAAAGCATTGTATACAGTGGGAATCTTTACTACTGTGAATACAATATTTTCCACGCGTCTTTTTGGGGACGTCCCCAAAACAACTGTAAGTTCGATCGTGCCTGCTACTTGTACCTCTCCTCCTGAGAACGTGATTAGCGTTCCCGAATATGGTTTCAACGATGCTGCAGATATTCCCATCTGAGAAAATGCCTCCCATGATAGGATGTCAACTGATGACCCGGTATCAATAAATACTCTCTTTACTGTCTTGGCGGCTATCTGAGTGTGAATAACTAGTGGGTCTGAGTGTGGCATCCTTACTTCCTCAGCGTCCTTTGGGGGAAAGGAAATGTTCTCATGTTGTGCAAGAGAAATTCTTCTGCTTGACGCGGACGGTGGTTGTCTTCCTTCTCTTTCGTAATTTCTTTTTTCCTGTCTACTGGACCCAGCCATGGAAAAACCCCCTGCGACGGTATTGATGAAGCCCTCAGGTTCTGGTATTTGGCCTGCCTCTGTCTCTTGAGCTTCTCTCTGATTGACAGATCTCTGGACTGCAGGCGTATAGTTGTGCCTACCTCCGCGTCCCCTTCTTCCTCTCCCTCTTCCCCTGTTGTGGAAAGGGAGATCTCTATGTTGATCCGGTTGCCTGAAAAATCGTTCCTATGGATTGCGAGATTCGTCAAACCTGGGGTTTCGGTCCTCCCAACGTGGTCTCTGGTCAGGTCGATTCTCCCTTCTTGGTGGAGACCTCATGTCACGATTTCCATATCGGTTTTCTCTCGGATGATAGGAACGCGAGTGATCTTCCCTGTGGCGAGATTCCTGTCTTCTTTCTAAATTCATATGCACTTCATCGCGGCGGGGACAAAAATCTATCGCTTCTGAATGATGCCTGGGCGGCTTAGCCTTTTCTTTTCTGAATTTTCCAGTAAGCTTCCCAAAGAGACCTGGATTCCCTGTATTAGCCTTAGAGCTGGACGCGGCTGCTTCTTCTGCCTCAATCTGCCTTGACACCCGCTCTCTTAAGTTATCGTAACTAGTTGGCTTCTTCCGAAACAGATATGTCTTGAAGTCTCCCTCTGCTAAATTACCCATGAGTATGATAATTGCTGATTCATAATTAAAGTTGGGGATCTGAACTACCATGGTGGTAAATCGAGTGAAGAAGTGTCCCAAAGATTCCTTAGCTCCTTGCCTAATAGAATTCAGGTCGAGCATGGTCTTCTTTCTCGATCGCGCACTTCCGAAATGGGACGTGAAGATATGGGACATCTGAGTAAAATTGGTTACAGACCCTTTTGGAAGGTTTGTGAACCAGGTGAGTGCGATCTTTGTTAAGGTTGAAGGGAATGTTCTACACAACATGGCATCATTATACTCGTTTATTCCCATAGCAGTTGCAAAGTGGCAAAGATGATCTTCAAGATCAGTCGTTCCATCATATTTCATGAGGTTCACATCTCTCCATCGTTTTGGCACTGTCGCGGAACAAATTTCCTGGGTAAACACCGATGGAAAATCCGCTGGTGCGTTTTCATTTCTTTTTTCCGCTGAGTCGGATTTTGTAGAGGTGGAAACATCTGTTGACCTTTCCCCGCATCGATGTTTATTTTCTCGGAGCCAGTGATCATTCTGCCATGTCTGGTGCGGTATTTCCTGATTCCGAAAGCCATAGTTTCAGTTGCTGGGATTATCGTACACAGTGTTACGTCTATCAAAATTTCCATACTGCTTCTCCTGTCGATAATTCCCTTGTTGACGCGGATTCTGCCCCCACTGATCATAATAAAAGTAATGAGACTGCTCCTGCTGAAAAGGGTTAGGCTGCTCGTGACGTGCTTCATAATACCAGAAGTTCTGTGGTATGAATCCTCCATCCAGTCCATACTGATTGCCATAATGACGTGGAGGGGTACCGAGGTGCTGATCTCCCATTTCACCATCTGGGTTTGGTGGTGGTGTCAATGGGATATACATGCTAGAGGCCTCCTGATCCTGGTGAACCCCTTGACTCATGTCCTGAGCTGGATTGTTCTGGCTATCACTCATCTTCTTAATGTCGTGAATCTGTTGTTGATTAAAAGTTTAATTTTACATATATAAAAATTTGTATTTCTAAGTTCAGACGCGGACCCTATTTTTTTCAAAGGTTTGAGGGTTTTTGTCTATCTCTATCAAAAAGAAAACCCCTTAGTGTGAGGGGGTTCACACAGACGGCGCCAGTGAAAAAGCCCTGATCTCTCAAGGCCACCATTTTTAGTGGGGCCCGGGAATCTACCGGGTGAAGTGATCAGTCTTCCCAACGAACTTACCTGACCCGCATCGAAATAATCGACGCGGCTGATTGTTCATGAGTCAGTTCTTGGATAATTATCCGCGGACAGAATTTGGGATACTGTTATTTCCTTTTTCATTAACTAATTGGTGTTCCTTATTCTGCTATTTTTATATCTTCACAGATGTTTTTAATATTGGTTTAGTCAGCGTTAGCATCCTTGTAGACAGTGTCAGCATTCCCCACATCATCACCGTCGACGTCAGCATTCTCGACGTCGACGTCAACATTCCTATAAACGGTGTCAGCAATGATGACGTCAGCATTCCCGACGTCTGCGTCAACACTGGCGCGCGAAGAAAAAAAAACTATGTTGACGCGGGAGAGGAGGGGCACGCAGGAGGGGCACAAGGGATGTATAGTTTGCTAATTTTTCCCAAACTTTGTATAGTTTGCTTATTTGGGCACCTTATTTGTGTAGTTTGCAAGCTGACCCATAAAAAAATTTAAACTTGTGTAACTGCTGTAATTTTCAAACATTCATAACTTTTTACTCAGATTTCGGATTATGACGTATAATATATCAAAACGAAGCTATCGACGAGGAGAATACACCTAGGTAATTGTCGGATGAGGAGGGGGTCACATGACCACCTAGGACCCCCCTAGGTCCGCCTCTGCCTGTGGTAGACTGCATCGCTACTAACGGTTGATAAATAGCAAAAGGGGCTAAGCCAGCCCACAACCGTTTAAAACGAGAAACTAATAGACTAGAAACATAATCATCATGACTAGACATTAACATTAACATGATCATAATAAAACCATTCTCAAACCATTTGCCCAAAAGGAGGATAGGTACCTTCATTAATGGTTTCATTATTATCATGGCGCAAGCGAGAACCCAACAACCAAGGAGCTCAACCCACCTCTCTCTCTTTTTTTTTTTTTATTAGGAAAAAATTCGAGCTCAGACAAACCTGATACTCGAGAGGCCGATGAATCGGAAGACGGACTAGCCGTCAACAAACAACAAACTACAGAGTACAACCACAAATAAACACAGATGGAAGAAAAAGCCCAAACAACCCGAAAGAGTCGTCCGTTAGCAGAAAAGACGAGGGAGATCCAAGGCGGGCCACGAATGCCGAGAACACGGAGGAGTGCAATGACTCTCACAGTGACTCGACGCCGAGAAGGCGGAGAACAGTAACCCACTATCGGAAAGGGCAGAACCAGGGGAAGCCCACCTCTCTCTCTTGTACCCCAGTACCCCACACCTTTTTTTATATATAATTTTATAATTCATTCTCAATTCAATTTTTATTACTACGTAGTATATTACATTACAGACTACTGCTTATTTTTGTCACAAATTAAGGCTACTCAAATCAGAAGTATTTTATTGCTTAGTTAGTTGTAATTTGGGTTGTTGTTATGTGCAAAAAAAAAAAGAAAAAAAAAACAGGGATGCATGTACAACCGGTCCAACCGGTCTTTCTGATCCCCGTAGCCATATTTCTAGGTCCCGATCTGATCCGCGGTCCATGTTTTCAAAAATTCCGATCCCCGGAAGGCCAACCCTACATAGAAAGGAGCATTTAATGCATGTGTATATTTTAATGTTGTAGTCCCTTAAAATTTATACCTGTAAATATATGTTATCTTTTCCTAAGGGGTTAAAATATTTATAAAAAAAAAATCACCTTTCAACCGACTGGTCTGTAGCTCTATACTAGTTGAGTGATGTAAACAAATGCAAGCTTAGTCGTACAAAATTCTAGAGAGAGGGGAGAGCCCCTCTCTCTAGAAACCCCAATTCAACCTGGGAACCTAAAACTCTCTTTTTGAGAAAAACCTCCCTTGTGGAGCTGATGAACAGGGGCATTTCTTGTGAAATTCCCTTTGAAATCAAATCACTCATTGTAAATACACAATCCCAACCCCCAATTTATCTTCAATCGCCCCCATTTTTCTGTGTTTGGCTCGATTCATCATCACCATCCTCAGCTGTTGTTGGCTAATTCCAGGCAGTGTAGTCCCTCTCTCCCCGGCTCTCCTCTCTCGTTTCAGGCCTCGTCGACGGCCAATTCCGGTTCTCCGGGCTGGCTTCGGCGCCGGTTTGGATCTTGGCTCCCTCTTTTGCCTATTCTCCCTCTCCTCTGGCTGCGCTTTTGGTCCGGTGGGGGTCCTATCTTCCTATTGGCTTGGGCTTGGTCGGCGGTGTGGGTCGGGTTTCCTTCTCTCCGTTGCATCCTTCGGTTCGTCGTCGACGCGGGGGCTTTCCCTGGCCGACGGTGCGCTTGCTTTCCTGAATTTGAGGGGTACTGGTGTTCTTCATCTGATTTCCTTGAGCCAGTGGAGTCTCAGGTCCCGGTCCCTCCCTCCTTGCGCGGCAAGCATTTGTGAGAATCCCGGAATTTTCGGGATTGCTCCAGATTCGGGGTCGCTCATGTTTGAGGATAAAATTGGATGGGGATTTAGGCCTCCAAAAAAAAAAAAAAAAGATATATATATATATATATATATATATATATAATAGGGGTTGGTTCCGGTGTACTTAAGCCTTAACGTGTATTATGTACACAAATCTGGAGCGTTGATTAATGGATATAATACACAAATCTGGAGCGTTGATTAATGGAAATAAATGGCTATGTTTATTAGGCATTTTTTTCCTTTTTTTTAAATCAAAAACAGTGGGACCCATCAAATTTGTTTAGCAAACTTGCCCATTTACTGGTCCTCCGTTTCCATGGCTGCCATGGCTATCAGAGAGATCTCACCGCCTCTGTCCCGCTCCTTCTCCTTCTTCCACTTACCATCGCTGCACAGCTTGCCAAGAGGTGAGAGTTTTTGCGGCTTCTCCCTCCCATCGATGCCCTCCCTCTACTCGCAGAGGATAGTCTCCGTCTTCTAGGTGTTCAACGGGATCAGCCCGCTGGTGAAGTTCTCGCACTTCACCGCGAACCAGGCGATCCAGGAGGCGTTCGAGAGACTGACGGGGTTGGGGACCTCGATGGACTCTCTGGAGGTGACCGAGACGAGGCTGTCGGACTTCGCCGACAAGCTAGGGCTGCCATTCGAGTTCATCGGTGTGGCGGACAAGATTGGAAACCTAGGGGATCTGGAGAGGCTGAGGGTGACCAAGAGGGAGGCAGTTGTAGTTCCTTCGTTGCAGCACTCGCTGTATGATGTAACCGGCTCTGATGCCAATACGCTGCGCCTCCTGCAGAGGTAACTTCTCTCACTATTCTCCTCCAATCGATCTCTTCACTGTGTTGTCATCTATGGAATCTCGATCTCTTCTTCCGCCTCTGCATCTTCATTGCTGACAGCATATTGTGAATTTCTGGTTTTACAGTACGTTGTGGAGATCTCTTTGATTTCAATACATTGCATTAGATGCTCGTGCTCTTGCGAGAGACGGTGAACCGTCAGCGCTGACAACTTCCTGATGCTCTTGCTCGAACTGCTCTTCCCCTCAAATCGATGTAGTTAAGCATTTCCTTGAAGCCGAAAGTGCCAAGGAAGAGGTTCCTGGTTCAGAAGCTTCAAATCTGGAGGTACTACTGTTGTATAATGAGAGTATGAGACTGTCTTAAGCTGGCAATTAATCCAGAGTTCTGTTCGTCGTTCTCTGATTATTTGCTAATGTAGTTCCTGGCTTCTATTTCTTAACCATTTGTTACATGTTTGATGTTGCTGTCAAAAATTGAAATTGGGTGTTTTCTTGTTAATTATCTTTTTGCAATGTTGTATTTCATAACCATCTGTTACATGTTTGTTGTTGCTGTCAAAAATTGAAATTGGGTGTTTTCTTGTTAATTATCTTTTTGCAATGTTGTATTTCATAACCATCTGTTACATGTTTGTTGTTGCTGTCAAAAATTGAAATTGGGTGTTTTCTTGTTAATTATCTTTTTGGAATGATGCATATTAATTTCGCATTAGCAAATAATTTCTTGTTACTAATGTTAACTGTAATCCAGTTAACAGTTTTGATTCAAGTATTGCATTAGCAGACATCAATTTCGCATTAGCAAACAATTTTAGAAAAAAGAGCTTCTTAGTAAACTTATACTGTTTGCTTCTCAAATTTGACGTAGGAGGTAGATATTAGTGTCTTTATGTTAATGATTTTTAGTGCTTGATATCGTATTTGGTTTGATATTATACATGTAGGTATATATGTATGCTTGAGTCCTTAAAAATTAGGTTATTTTTTAATGCTCGAGTCCTTAAAAATTGGATATGATTCTATTTAGATTGTTGAATCATTCATATACTCTTGTTTAATGCATGAGCTGACGAGCTTAGCATTTTGATTCATCCACTTAGGGTGTCTCAATCATGTTATTACTGATATGGTGGTCTGATAAGTGATAACAAAATCGATAAGGTCTTATTTGATAAGTTGGCCTTTTGGCTTAGACCAAACGCACTACTAGAGCATTGGTTAATGCTTGAGTCCTTAAAAACTGGTTTGTTTCTTAATACTGACACTGTTTTTATGTATATTTTTTAGCGCTGATATCGTTTTTAGTTTGATATTATATATGTATGCTTGAGTCCTATAAAATTGGTTTATTTTTTAATGCTGACATAGTTTTTATGCGTATTTTTTAGTGCTGACATCGTTTTTAATTTGATATTATATGTGTAAGTATATATGTATGCTTGAGTCCTTAAAAATTGGTTTATTTCTTAGTGCTGACATCGTTTTTATACGTATTTTTTAGTGCTGACATCGTTTTCATGCATATTTTTGTGTAGGTATATATTTGCTGACATCGTTTTTGCAATATAAGAGATGGATGAGGAAGGAAGTCAGCATCGTCAGCGCCGGAAAATTCTTTGTTTCTCACTACAAAAAAAATAAAATATTCGTTTTTTTTTTGAAACATTCTCGTAGAGGGCGCCCACAATATATTGATATTTGATTTCATCACCGTCGGCGTCAGCATTCTCGTAGAGGGCGCCCACAATGCTGACGTCAGCATTCCCAACGTCATCTTTGGCTGCGTAGCATCCTCGTAGACGGCGTTAGCATTCCCGACGTCGGTGTCAACATCCCTCAAACGGTGTTATCATCATCGACATCCCCGGTGTTAGCATCGTCGACGTCCTCCGCGTCAGCGTTGTCGGAGTCTGCAGTGTCAGCAATGCGGACGTCAACATTCTCGACGTTGGCGTCAGCACCGACGCGTGGGAAAAACGAAAAAAAAGTTGGCGTCAGCATCCTTGTAAACGGTGTCAGCATTGCTGACGTCAGCATTCCGGACGATGACATCAGCACTGATGGGCGCAAAAAAAAAAAAAACTTCATTGTAAACGGTGTCAGTATTCCCGACGATGACGTCAGCACTGACGCGCGCAAAAAAAAAAACTTCATTGTAAACGGTGTCAGCAATGCTGACGTCAGCATTCCCGACGATGACGTCAGCACTGACGCGCGCGGAAAAAAAAAACTGCTGACGTGGAGGGGGGGCACGGGGGGCACGCTGGAAGGGGGCGTGAGGGGGCACGCTGGAGGAGGACGGGGCACATAGGAGGGGCACAAGGCTTTGTGGTAGTGTTGTGTATAGTTTTGCAAAATTCCCACAATCTTGTATAGTTTAGACATGGCCACGGGTCACGGGTCGGGCGGGTCGACCCGTGACCCGCCGGGTCAATGACCTGACGGGTCAGGGTCCACGGGTCCAAGGGTCGGCTAGGGTTGAGGGTCAGGGTTAGGGTCGGGGAAAAGACAACCCGTGACCCGACGGGTCGACCTGCCGGGTCAACCCACTATTTTAAAATATATTTTTTTTGAAAAAATTTATTTTTAATAAAATAAATTTATAATTATTATGTAAATTATATAAAGTATTCTTAGAATAATTCATAATATTACGTAATGTAATATGCAATGGCAATGTGAGACTTATCACCCCCATGCTTCTCCTTTTATAGACTTAGCACCCCCATTTCCTCTAGTTTTCAATGTGGGACAAGAATAAGGGTAGAAACTAGAAACTACACCATGTCTTCAATCTCTACCATTCGGTTTTTAATGTCAATCCATACTTATAAATTTTTATCATATACAAACACTAGTAGTCTAGTATTATACTTTATATAAATATTATTTAAAAAAATATATATTTTACCTATCAATTATGAAAGAAATAACGAACGGGTAACACGAAAGTGTGAAGTTCAACTATATACCTTAAACATTTGTGTTATTTGGTGGATCCACTATTAAATCATTCTATATCATTCTATATGATACTAAGTTAGGAGGCTTTATGATATAATTTCAAATAATACAAATATTGTTATTGATAAAGTCGTTACACTTGTATAATATCCTTAATGTCGAGTTTTCGTTTATTTTCAAAATGATATAGAATTTCGGATTTTCAAACACAAGAATGAAATATAATATTGTCAACACTTTTTCAATGTGTCTTTTCATGTACGTCATAACAAGCAACCCAAGTATGTAATTCTAATGACAACACAACATGTGGTTAATTCAACTTTAAACAAGAAAGTTTAACATATCTATATGAAGAAGAACCTATATTTGAAATCATTGATCAAGAAATTAACATAATAATGCAAGTAAAATAAAATACTTATGATTGATTAATGGATCAACACAACTATCAATTAAATTAAATAGAAAGATTAATCAAACATAACTTGATATATTGTATCGTGATGTTTTATCACCATGTGTTATTCATTTCATTAAATCCTAAGAGCTAAACACTTTAATTATATTATTATATGTTACAACATATAATCCAAATACTTAAATTACATTATATTCCACCATATAATCCAAAGACTTTAATTACATTACATTTTACATCATATACTTAAATATCAATTTCTCACATTTTCTTTCATATCTCATATTTCTGTCCCACATCGAAAGTGCACATCTAAGTGTGATGAAATGATGGGAGTGGAATGAAGATATCTATATATATCTTCCCACATACCATGTTTTGTCAACCTTAAATCTTTCTATTTCGAAAGTGTGGTGAAAGACTTGAGTTGACCCGGCGGGTCGGCCCGCAAAACTCGTTGGGTACCCGATTTGGTGCCACGTGGCCGACCCGGCAGTCTGACCCGCCGACCTGCCGGGTCACCCAACCCTGGGTCAGGGTTAGGGTCACCCTTCCCGGGTTGTCGACCCGACGGGTCGGACCCGTGGCCGTGTCTAGTATAGTTGGCTAATTTGGCCATTGTATTTGTATAGTTTGCAAATTGACCCTATTTTTTTTAATTGTTTGAAAACCTTGTAGATTTTTTTATTGTTTGAAATCATAGTGGGTTTATGTTGAATTGTAAAAATGATTCGATGGTATCGCTAGATTATACGATGATATCGTTTATTTATTCGATGGTGTAATAATATTATTTATTTACTTATGTCATTTTAACAAATAACTAAAAATTATTCGATAATATCGCTGGATTATTCGATGGTATCGCTGTATTATTCGATGATATCGATTGATTATTCGATGGTATCGATGAATTATTCGATGGTGTTACGATATTATTCGGTTACTTATTTATTTTAACAAATAACTAAAATCCATTCCATGTTATCGCTGGATTATTCAATTGTATCGACGGATTATGCAATGGTATCGATGGATTATTATAATCGGTTAGCACTTTGAAAACGTCCTTAACTTTTAACTAAAAATTATTCAATTGTATCGCTTGATTATTCGATAGTATCGCTTGATTATTCGATTGTATTGCTTGATTATTCGACGGTGTTATAAGATTATTCGGTTACTATTCGTTCGTTGATATCGCTTGATTATTTGATGCTATCGCTTTATTATTCGATGGTACACTTTAATTATTCGATGTTGTTACAATATTATTCGGTTAGTTGTGTCATTTTAACAAATAAATAAAAATTTATTCAACGATATCGTTGAATTATTTGACGGTATCTCATGATTATTCGATGGTATCGATGCATTTTTCATTTATTAGACCGCCAAAAAAAATCATCTCATTAAACTCAAAATCGGTCCATATTTCCGATCAAAGTATTTGAAAAGTTATTCAGAATACAATTTTACAACTTGATTTCAACTAGAAATGTACTGATCGATCAATAACAGTGCATTACCAATCCTCGTCCACCATTCTAGTCGGATTGAAATTCTTCGTTGCACTCTCCAATTCAGCAAGAGTAAACACCTTGAGATTTGGAGTCACTATTTTTTCAGTGGGTGATGTTTGTTGTCTACTTGGAAGAACACTCTCATCTGTTTCTTCTCTTCCTCCTCTCTGATTGTAATTTTCATCTCTTTTCACTGTTAAGCATTTCATCAAACACCTTATTAGCAATCCTAAAATCGAATTGAAATATAAAAATCAACACATTTGCATCTTCTTCATACAAATTGAACGAACTAAATGTTCAATTGGGTGTCAAATTCAATCCCAAATTTTTAATCGAACGCACTTTCGTAGAAATTGAACAAATTAAATTAACAAATTGAAAAAAAATCAACAAATTGGGCAAATTAACCTGACCATAGGAACTCACCATTGATAGCTAGAGGATGGAGCAGCTACCTTCGCCTTCGCCACCCACTCCGCGCGCCATCACCATCGATCCCTGCAGTCATCGCGTCATCACCTTCGCTATCGCCATCGCCTTCGCCACCCACTCCGCGCGCCATCACCATCGATCTCTGCAGTCCTCGCTGTCGTCGTCCCCTTCTGAAACTCCTGCTGTCGTCCCTGTCATCGTCCCCGTTTGAAACCGCCTTGCTGTCCTCTGTCAACCATAGCCACTGTCGCCGCCTTACCGTTGTTGAGATGGGGGTTCATGCTCGGGATCCGCCTTCGGCTGCCGAAGATCTAAGCGTCGGGTTGCCGGAGTCCCTATCGCTGGTGGTCAGACAGGTGTTGATGATCGATTTCGCCGATCGCCCTTTCTGCTCTCTCTCTTTCTTCTGGATCGAAAAGTGACGATGGTTGGTACTTGGTAGGGTTTGGATGGTTTGGGTTCACGCGTGGGGTGAAGTTTGGGTTATTAGTGAGGAATACTCTCAGCCATCCGTTTCTATTGAATCAATGGCCTAGATGTGTGTACATGATACACATTAAGGCTTGAGTTAAAATATAAATATATATATATATATATATATATATATATATATATATATATATATATATATATATATATATATATATATATAATGCTAATGCTAGATCTACCAAATTGGAGGTGATATGGTTTTCTGGCTTTGGGGCTAGCAGTGTAAAGCAGAGCTCTTCTCTTTTGTCGACGTGCGAGAGGTCGTGGACGTGATCGAAACCTGAAGGCTCGTCAGTAGAGTCCAAATCTGAGGTTTTCACTTAGTTCCCCAAGGCTTCCTTGAGTGCCTCTACCAACTGACGGACGAGATGTCACGCGTTGCTTTTGTTCTTTATTGATTAGTACTAGCCTGGGTTTGTAACTGTACTCTTGTAATTTGGTTTTTCTGGTTTGATGTTGCATTGTAATTCACCTGTATTGACGGTTTGTCCGTCGCCGATTTCATCGGCCTCTCGATCACCGGGTCTGTCCGGTGCATCGAATTCTTACCCGATCAAAAAAAAAAAAAAAAAACTATTTGAGTGATGTGCCCGGATTTACAATCAAAATTATCAAAGGTAGCTGGATTAATATAGGGTGTTTTTGCTAACTAGTATATTTTGAACCTTTTATTAGGTGATTAGCACCCAAACTAATTAAATTAGTTTGGGTTAGCACCCTTCCCAAATGGTCAATGGTCAACGTTGACCGTTGACTGGTCAAACGTTGACCAACTCCATCCGATTTTTTTATTATTATTATTATTTTTTTCATATTTTGCGATGACATTTTTTGCCGTTTTGATGCCACTTTTTTATTACATTTTATTTTCACTTTAATGCCACTTTTATAATGAAATGGTTTGATGACATTTTTTAAATGCCACTTTTTTCAAATTTTGATGACATTTTTTGTTTAATGTGATGTCACGTTGAACATTGATGCCTTTTTTTTACTGTTGACTATTGATGACATTTTTTTATGTCAAATGTTTGATGATATTTTTTTTACCGTGATGCCATATTTTTTCAAAGTAGTGATGTCACGTTGACCATTGATGATATTTTTATCGTGATGACATTTTTTGTTCATGTTGACTATTGATGCCATTTTTTTTGTTATTGTTGGCTACTGATGACACTTTTTTGATGTTAATTTTTTGATGATATTTTTTTACCGTGATGCCATATTTTTTCAAAGTAGTGTTTTGATGCCATTTATTTAATCAAATCGTTTGATGCCACTTTTTTTTTTAATTTAATCAATTGTATATCGATATATTTTGATCGATTATACTTTTATTCACCGATGACACGTTTGAGATTACACGTCATTGATTCAATCACTTGTGGTGACATGTTTATTACATTTTCATACAATCGAGAAGACAAGAGCATACAATGTAATTAAACTTCATTGATATATGTTTTAATGATGACTTTTGTTCATGATGACATTTATTTCATTAATCTCAATCATTTGTGATGACATTATTTGTTGATGACAATTTTATTACAATTTTATACAATATATTGATGACATAGAGTACATATAAAATGTGATTACATTTCATTGATTACATCTTTTATTGACAACTTTTATTCATTGATGACATTTGTTATTACACTTCATTAATCGCAATTGTTTATGGTGACATTTTTATATAATTGATGACCAAGCATTAGAATGTTCCCCTTCAAAGAATTAGAATTCTTGAAATCACTGATTTTTCACAGTAGTTATTTGTGATACTAATGATCATTTTCCTAAATACTAGTATTGAATAGTTAATAGAAATGTTCAACACCCATTTTTTACTCTAATCATGTCCAAATAATATATAATACAGGATCACTAAAATGAGTATAAGGAGTGATTCAACATATGTGATAATATATCAACATATGTTATAATATATGTGATATAAATAAAGGAGCCAAAAATTGTAAAGAAATCCAATACTGGGAAGTCAAGGCCCACCTAAATTAACTCCCTGTATTCCTAGACTCTAGAAATAAAGAGAATCAATTATGGCCTAGACAATTATCAGACTTCTCACAAAGGGGGGATCCACTAAATAAATAAACTCCTAAAGCCGGCCCATCCTAAAAGTCCCAAAAAATTGACTCGTGTAAACCCATTGCACCTCTCACGCACTATACGACAAGAATAGTATGATAGCTGAAATAAAATGGAGATTCAGTAGCGCAAAAACTCCACCAGAAAGAACCAAAGCTACTAACAAAGAAAAACAATAATCCAATCAGTAGGGAGTGAATTTAGAGAGATGAACAAAAACTCAGGTTTCTTTTCAGGTGTGCAGATGTGGGTTCAGCTGGGAGTAAATATGCAATGAAAAGTAAAAAAAAAACAGGTAATGGCAAAATACAGCAACTCAGCATAATGCATCCAACAACCAATGCAATGATATAACAATTCCTTACCTTTCATAAAACTGCAAGTTCTAAAAGCGACCAGATGCCAGTCAAATTGAGTTTTCGCTAGTTTGAAGCATGTAGATGTCGAAGTTCCATGTTGGACTTGTTGACAACTGATGTAGCAATGGCCAATACTCCATGTCATCTTTGTCAAAATCGGGTGCAACTGGTGGCTTGTAGAGTTTAATAGTCCTGCTCATTGTCATCCTTGGACCTAACCAAAAAATTCAGGTTCCGAGACCTGCACCAATACTAGCAAGTCATTACCGAGGTTGGAAGAACACCATCATCACCAGCAATATAAGCGTTGGCCATATGAGTCCGGCCAGTTTATTGGAAGCCTTGACTTGAATAGTTAAATCTGAACATGTTTTCATCGTCCTCAACATAATTGTTCTTCCTGGAACTGCCTAACAATGCTATCAAGAGACCATCAGCATTGTAGATCAGATTTGAGATTGCTTTAGGTTATGAGTTTGAGTTTACAGAAGCAAAATTTGTGATTCCCCCGAAATCAAATAGTATAAAAAATACGACAATCACTTTTTTGAAAACTACAACTAACAAATACTACAAGGGTGTAAAGTGTACACCCCTGAATTGGTAAATATATAGACGAATGGGTAACCCAAAATACAAAAAGCAAGACCAAACCATGGGTCTCACGTAAGACCAAAAGTGTAGCACTATACCGAACAGGACAACGCCCCTACTGTATCCTCCAAAAGCCCTACTCCTCCTACATGTAAAGTGTACACCAAAATATCTAACAGGACAATGCCCCTACTGTAAAGTGTAAAGTGTACACCAAAATATCTAAAATGACATCTTTTTATTACTCCCTCTGTTTGAAAGTTAATAAGTATGGTGTGTTTCAACGTGTGACATGCTATAGTGCTATGGAAGGTATATGGATGCGTCATTACCTACCCGAACCATTTTGGAAGCTTCAAGGGCTACTAGGAATTGGGCATGAGAAGAATCTCAAGAAAGCCAAAGATTTCCTAAACAAATTCACGACCAATTAAGATCGTTTCGACTAAGCATGATGAATTCGACTTGCGAGCCTAGCTCAACCAACGAGGGAGGCGAGAAGTTCAGTGACATGCTAATAACATACTTGATGGAGGATGAGCTCTACCACTCAGGAGAAGGTGACGAGGTCCTCAAGGGAAGTCTTCTTAGCCTCATGTTAGCCGGGAAAGACACTACCTCCACAGTCATGACCTAGTTCTTTTGGCTTCTATCTCAACACCCATCCATTGAGGCCAAAATCAACGAGGTTGCTGAAAGAATCGCATGTGACACGAGAGAGAAGCATCATGTGTTCACCCCAGAAGAGATATCCAAGCTCGTCTACCTACACGCAACAGTTTGCGAAACACTAAGGTTGTACCCTCCCGTGCCATTCCAAACTAGAGCCCCGCGTGAGCCTGACGTGCTTCTAAGTGGCCATGAAGTGGATCCTAACTCGACTATAGTCATCCATGTAGAATGATAGAATTGATGTAATGTCCTCCTATTGGGTTTCCATTCATTGATATAACATATATATAGGTTACAAAGGTATTGTGCCTTAATGGGCTTTTAGCCCACTATACAATATTAAGACCTATGTAATCTATCAAACCCCCGCAGTCGAAACGGGAGGGGTTCGTATAGTGAGACTGGAACGAAAATCAATGAACAACTGTCTAGGTAAACCCTTGGTGAATATATCAGCGTACTGATAAGAGGACGGGACATGTAGAACGCGGACATGTCCAATGGAAACCTTGTCCCTGACGAAGTGGAGATCAAGCTCAATGTGCTTCGTGCGTTGATGCTGGACTGGGTTGCTAGCCAGGTAGACGGCGGAGACGTTGTCAGTGTAGACTAGAGTGGCCTTATGCAAGGGGCATCGTAGCTCAAGCAGGAGATTGCGGAGCCAAGAGCACTCGGAGACAACGTTGGCAACACCCCTGTATTCGGCTTCAGTGCTGGAGCGAGACACGATGGACTGACGCTTGGCTGACCAAGATGCAAGAGTGTCATTGAGGAAGACACAGTTACCAGACGTGGAGCGACGTGTGTCTGGACAACCACCCCAATCTGCATCAGTGTAAGCCACAAGATCAAGCTTAGAGGAAGGAGTGATGGTGGTGCCGAGCTCGAGGGTGCCGCTGATGTACCGAATGATCCGCTTCAAAGCCTGAAAGTGAGGTTCCCTAGGGGTATGCATGAACAAGCAGATCTGCTGGACGGCGTAACTGATATCAAGCCTGGTGAAAGTGAGATACTGAAGAGGACCAGCGAGGCTCCTGTACAGTGTGGGATCGTCAACCAAAGGACCAGAATGAGCACTGAGCTTGTTGGATGTATCGACTGGGGTCGCGACGGGATTACAGTTGACCATCTTAGCCCGAGCAACAATCTCTGCAGCATACTTACTTTGTGAGAGAAACAGACCAGACGCATGCCGCTGAACAGCAACTCCCAAGAAGTAAGACAGCTGACCCAGATCATACATGGCGAATTCCGCACTCAACTGCGAGATTATCGACGTCCGAAGAGCATCAGAAGAGGCGGTGAGAATGATGTCGTCGACATAAAGCAGCAGGAATGCCAAGTCTGAGCCTCTGCGATAGATAAACAGAGACGTATCTGAACGGCTACCAGTGAAACCCAAACAGAGCAGATGAGAGGCAAAACGCTGGAACCACGCACACGGAGCCTGTTTCAGACCATATAGAGAGTGCTTGAGGAGACATACATGCTTTGGATGCTCAGCATCAGTAAACCCCGGCGGCTGAAACATGTAAACTATCTCGTTCAGATGACCATGCAGAAAGGCGTTCTTGACATCTAACTGATGGATGGCCTAGTTGCGCGACAGAGCCAGACTCAGGACCACTCGGATAGTGGCAGGCTTGACCACAGGGCTGAAGGTCTCATCACAATCAATACCGGCCTGCTGAGATCTACCGTTCACCACAAGACGGGCCTTGTAGCGCTCCAACATCCCATCAGAGCGGAACTTGTGACGAAAAAGCCACATACAACGAATGACGTTCGCCTCAGGAGGGCGAGGAACAAGAACCCAAGTACCATTCTTCGTAAGGGCCCTGTATTCGTCGAGCATAGCCGCCTGCCAATTCGGGTCGAGGAGGGCTGTTTTGTGGGAGGTGGGAACGGGGGAGAAGGAGGTCTGGGTAGGGGCAGAGGGTGAATGGGAGTCGGGAAGGACGGGGGCAAGAGGGGCTAAGCAAGGGGAAGAGGCGGCGGGCAAGTCAAAGGCGGTGAGGGTTGCGGCGGGCGCCGCATGACTTACGGCGGTCGCCGCCAGGGAGGGGTGTAAAGCTGTGGGTGCAACATTTGTACATGCGGCGGGCGCCGCAGGACCTGCGGTGGGCGCCGCCAGGGAAGGGTTTAATATAAGGCTGCGGACGCAACATTTGTACATGCGGCGGGCGCCGCACGTAGGTGACGGGAGGCTGTTTGGCGGGGTGATGGGAGGTGGATAGCGGGGTGATGGGCGGTGGTCATGGAGACGATCTGACGGGGTCGGAAGACACCGGAGACGCTGCGGGTGTGTGGTCTGGTGGTGGGGGGCGGTGGTGGTGGTGGTGTTGGGGGAGAAGCAGGAGCACCGGGAGAGCTCTGGGGAAAAAGGAAGTGAGGGAATGGTGACTCAGACTCTGACGGAGACACAGGGGGTGTGGGAGATGCAAAGGGAAATCGCGACTTATCAAAGGTGACATGACGTGAGAGAATGATCTTGTGGATCTTGATATCGAGGCAAATATAACCGCGATGATCAGACGGATAGCCTAGGAAGACACATGGAGTAGAGCGCGGGTGAAGCTTGTGCGGGGATGTGGAGGACTGGTTTGGGAAACACAAGCACCCGAAGGTGCGAAGGTGATTATACCTAGGCTCGGCGTAATAAAATGTCTGAGCTGGCGAGCGATGATGTAGGGTAGTGGAAGGGAGAATGTTTAGGAGATAACATGTGGTGGATAAGGCGTGAGGCCAATAGGGAAGGGGAATAGATGCGTGGAAGAGGAGAGAGCGCATCATGTTGGTAATGGTTCTGATGATTCTTTCTGCCTTGCCATTCTGCTGAGAAGTATAGGGGCAAGACAAGCGATAGGAGATCCCATTTGCGGCAAAGAAGGAGTGAAAGTCTTTGTTGTCAAATTCACGGCCATTGTCACATTGGAAACATTTTATGGACATGTGAAACTGTGTTTTGATGTAGGTATGGAATCTGGAAAAGATAGGAAACACTTGAGACTTGAAATGCAACGGGAAGACCCATAAGTAATGAGTGTAATCATCAAGAAACAAGAGGTAGTACTTGTGACCCTCCTTCCTAGGCACGAGAGAGGTCCAAATGTCGCTGTGAATGATATCAAAGGGAGCAAGGGTAGAGGTCAAAGATCGTTGGAACGGCAGTCTGGCATGTTTGCCTAGTTGGCAGGAAGAGTATAAACCAGAGCGTGGGTCTTTAGGACAGGTGACAAGGCTCTGAGAACGGAGGACATCTAGAACGGCAGCACTGGGATGGCCCAGGTGTGCATGCCACAGGCTGGAAGACGATGCCGAGAGGGCGACCGGGCACGACTGACTGGACGCGGGTGGTGGTGGTGTGACAGGGTAGAGCTCCCCGGTGCTGTTACATCTCATGCGAGTAACCCCCGTAGTAAGATCGTTCACAGAGAAACCATAGGGTTCAAACGTAAGGGAAACGTTGTTGACAGTAGTGAACCGACGGACAGAGATAAGGTTTTTGACAATCTTTGGGGCAATAAGGACATTGTTGAGGTGTAGTGAGTGGGTTGGGGTCTGTAATGTGGCGTGACCAATCCCCGAAGTGGCAAGACCGCCACCATTTCCGACGATAATAGAGTGGGCAGGGCCCTTAAAAGAAATAGATGAGAGGTTACCTGAGGAGTTCGTCATGTGGGAGGTGGCACCAGTGTCCATGTACTAAGAAGAGTCTGAAGATGTCGACTGCATTGAGGAGAAGGCGTGATGTTGGTGCAGAGACTTTGGAGGGGCGATGATCCCGACGAGAGGTCGTTGGCGATCGGAGAAGGCCATGGTAAGTTTTTTTTTTTTTTTTTTTTTTTTGGAAAAAAAAAACCTTTCTCTTCACATCCTTTTCACATTCTCAACACGCCCCCGCAAGTGCAACTAGGGTCGTCTTTCGCCTCTAGTTGACACTTGGACATCGGGTCTAGCATCTTATTCTCTTTTTAGCTAGCCCAGGATCGAGAGTCGGGCCGTTTGGCTTTTCCGTTCTGATACCATTCTCTTTTTAGCTAGCCCAAGATCGAGAGTCGGGCCGTTTGGCTTTTCCGCTCTGATACCATGTAGAATAATAGAATTGATATAAAGTCCTTCTTTTGGGGTTTTCATTCATTGATATAACATATATATATATATATAGGTTACAAAGGTATTGGGCCTTAATAGGCTTTTAGCCCACTATACAATATCAAGACCTATGTAATCTATCAATCCATCCCCTCTACGTCACTGCGAGGATGAAGAGTATTTGGGGAGAAGATTGTGCGGAATTCAAGCCTGAGAGGTGGATTACGAAGGAAGGAGGAATCAAACATGAATCGTCTCACAAGTTCTTCACCTTCAACGCAGGCCCTCGCATATGTCTAGGGAGAGAGGTAGCTTTGACCCAGATAAAGGCAGTCATTGCGACCATTTTGCACAACTACAATGTCCACGTTCTCAAGGAGCAAAAGGTCGTTCCAATCTATTCGGTTATCCTTCAAACCAAGTATGAATTACACGCTAGGATTCGCAGGAGGTGGCCTTAAAAAACAACTTATTTATCTATGCATCTAAATTTTCAAAACATGTTTATGTCTAAATCTACCCACCTAAAGTGCGCAATATATATGTACACATATATATTACTAATAGTTGTGTGCTTATGTCTCCCCTATATATAGGATTTATGGAAATTAATTTGCAACAAAAATATAAATTAAATATATGGTAGCGTAAAAGTAGTTGTTTTCTCATTCAATACTTATATATTTTTGCTAATTAAGTATCTAATTTATCTCCATCAGCTATGTCCTCTTTCTTTTTTCGCTCAATCTTATTGGGATCCTAGCTCGCTTTTTACACTTGAGTTTCCGACCCCATTATCGCTGCCTTTGCTGGATTCGACTGGCCACCGATTCGTTTACCCATGGCGTCGTGTCGCTTTCCTCCTTCTAGCTCACTCCTGGGGTGTTGTGTTCACCACCGCAAGGTTTATAAGACCATCAATAGCATATATGCATGACTAATACTGATTTTCCTTTGCCAAATTGATGAAGTAACACTAAAATACAAAGCTTAAGTTGTTGAATTCTTCAAGCTTAAAATAACTTGGAATACTTGTCAAATTGCATCAGATAACAAAAATTAGAAAATTTTGACCCCAAAATTAAAGAGATTCGGGCATAAAAATTATCCACTGAAAATAAAATTCTTGTGCAAGTATAGTTCTCCGATCCTCAAATTAAAGTATTATTTATGGGGACTAATTTTAACAATACATTTCCTTTTTCTATTTCATGCATAATGTCATTATTTAGAGTTGAAGCAATTAAGGAGTGTTAATTTGAAACACCCGACCTAGAATTAACCTCACAAAAATTAAATTCAAAAGAAAATAAAACAAATGAGTTGAAGATTTCAAAGATACCCGGATTCAATGAGAGCCAAATTTGCGAAACAGTGATCGAGTTGGGCGAAAAAATTCGAATTCATTCGAGATCGAATAAATGTTGTCCGTATGAAAGAAGGAAATATGGCTTTTAATTTTATTTTATTTTGGGTGCTAATACGGAGTAGCTCTTAATTTCTAACCCTTCAAAGAAGGAACACCAGTGCAGATTTGTACAGAGGGAGGGAAGATGATAAGGCGCGCTATTTGTAGTAGCGGTGTGCACAAATCCTGTAAATCTCGGTCCCATCTCGTAAAAATTATGCGTGATGGGCAATGGCGGAGCCAGGGGTGTTTAGGGGTGCTCGAGCACCCCTGGCGGAAAAAAAAATACAATTTTTTTTATATATATATTTCGTATTTGTAAGGTAATATAACATATTTAAATGATATTTAAAACATGAGTCCTATCTAGTTCAAGGGATAAGAAAGGAATGATGGAAAGAGAATTAAATCTAAAAAGGTCTTTAAGTTCAATTCTCAACAACTTCACTTTTTCTTTGTTTTACTATAACATTAATTCTTCTTCATTTCTTTCTATATTTTTTGTTTCTATCAACTAATTCATTAAAAAATATCATATCTCTTTATATATTTTTTTTTCTATCAACTATTTCATTTAAAAGATGTCGTATTTATGTTTAAATTATACATTTAACATTTTCTTTCAATATTGTTTGTTTCTCTTTTATTTTTTTGGTTACTCTCCACTATTTAAATACAAAAAAACATTCCCAAAAATTACAATTTTAATGTTTTTTAATATTTTTTTTAAAAAAATATTCTTAGTAAGTATACAACAAAAAATAATATTTCACGAAATTTTTCAGCACCCCTGACCGAGAATCCGGCTCCGCCACTGGTGATGGGACGCGGGACTACCTGTCTCGTCCCGCAAATCCCGTCTCGTCACGCGCTTCATTCTACTCGCACTCCTTCCCAGCCCCCTGCAAGCAAGGAGTCTCCCCGTTCTCCGCTCACCAGGAATTCCAAGGCCACGAGCAGGGAGTCTCCGACCTCTCCTTCTCCTCCGACTCTCGGTACCTCGCCACCACTTCCGATGACAAAAACCGTTAAAATCTGGGAAACGGTGCTCCCAAGGGGCTGGGATTGGAGTTCGGGAGTCGGGGACGACGATCAGTTTCGAGGGTGAGCACCCTAGCTAGCACGGCGGCGCCGGAGCCCAAGCTGCTCCACCTGTTTGTAAAACTATTTTATATATATAACCAGATCGATCAACTTTTGTTTAAAAAAAAAAAAATCATGCTGTTTTAGTTTCTGTTTGAATCAATTTCATCCCTCCCTTTGTGCCTTGTGATGGATATATACTTTTGTCCTATGTTATACTGTCTGTATTATTATGCTATCTTATGCAACCATAACCGTATATGTAAGAGGCAACGGGGTTTGAGAATTTTAGGCCGATTTGATGGAAAAAGTGGAATGGGGGATATGAACAATCATTGCTTTCCAATGGAGGAGAAACCATTTTAATGTAATTATTTTGCTGGTTAGATGGTATCTTAAGATTTGTTCAATATAATTGGTTCATTAATAATGGTAGGTAATGGTAGGTAGAGATTGGTTCATTGAGTGTTGTTCACATGATTTGGTTAAGATTGGTTCACTGCGTGTGGTCACTGGTTGTGGTTCACTGGGTTTAGTTCAATGGGTATGGTTCACTGGGTGTGGTTAAGTGACTAAGTAGGTTGATTCGGTGACTAAATAGAGGTTGGTTCAGTGACTAAATAGGTTGGTTCAGTAACTAAATAGAGATTGGTTCAATGACTAAATAGGTTGGTTCAGTGTCTAAATGGAGGTTGGTTCAGTGATAAATAGGTTGGTTCAGTGGCTAAATAAGTTGGTTCAGTGACTAAATAGGGTGTGGTTCACTGGGTTTGGTTCACTTTTTTGTGGTTAAGAGCTTTTTTAATTACAATTATTAAAAAAAACGATGTTGACAATTAAAAAAACAAGGATCAATATTAGGACAATTTGCACAAATATACCAATAAAATATCAACTTTGCAAAAATGTAGGTGACATAGCACAATTTGCATGGAAATGACAATATGTCATTTTTGCAAATAAATTGGGCACATTTACAACCGGTGGAAGGGGAGAAAGAGATCAATTTTAATTGTTTTAAACTAAACTAGTTCTTTTTCCGAACCTTGTTTGGTTTTTTCATAATATTTTCTATCGAACTTGACGTATTAGATAAAATATTCGACACATCAAATTTCTACTAATATATTGCCCATTCTTCTTGTCATGTTGTTGTTTTAAATTTTATTTTCTTGAGATGGTCGATATTTTAAATTTAACAAAGAAGAGTAAATCAGCTGCTTTTACGCTTCTCCTAATAAACATACATCCTAATTGAAGGTAAAGAAAATAAACTTTTTAGTTTTTGGCTTAAGAAAATTGAGTTTGGACCATCTATATACTTTATCTATTACACACCAATACATCGTACATAAATGTACAATCCTGAATTATACTTGGCAACATCATCCTCCTTAGTCGATTTCCAGTGCACCTCCCTCATCGTACACTGGCTTCTCAATTTTTGAAAGCAGAAGAGACAACTTTCATTAAACCATCAAGCTTAACCATGTAAAGATAAGTGTACTTTGCGAAGACCAACCTGTTAGAAAGGCACATGTAATCGTGACACAGTAGGGCATTATTATAGATGCTAGACAAAAGTCACAACCCAAATACAACACAAGACAATTCAATTAAGGCAGCATTACTTCTTCAAGCAAGGTTACAACTCATAAGATTGAATATAAAAAAGTTGTTTCTGCCCCTTTTCTCATCAATTTTCCCGAGTAAAAAGACACTTAGAATGAAGCATATAAATGGAAAGCAGTTGAGTATAGTGTTAACAACGAACAACAACAACAACAACCCAGTATATCCCGCCATAAGCTGGAGGGTCTCATCATATGCACCCTTCCCCGACCAAGTCGAAAGGGTGTTTACACATGACCCAAAAAGCAGGACGAAACACAGAGAGGAGCCCACAACACAAGTAACATACTAAGACAAATGAGGAATAAACATCACCACATAAAGAAACACAAAGAGAGAGATAAGCACACAAAAGACTCTAAAGCCACTGAAGAGTGTATGGTGTGGGCGACACGAAAGCAAGAACGATGGCAGACAAAACAAAAGAATGGAACATAAGACCCAACTGCTATTCTCACGTTCTAATAGCGCTCCTCCACTGCAACCTGTCACGAGTCAACTCCTCCGTCAGCCCCAAATCTATCAACAATCGTAACCACAAATTTCTTATACATGGTTTGCCTTGGAAATAAGCCCAAAATATTACATAACTTTTAAATTTATATTCAGATCATGAACAACAATAACAACAAAAATAATGAGTAATAAGAGCTTGAAAAGCCTTCTTTTGATGAAATCTAGAAAACATTCATCGAATGAAACAAATGTGGCTTTGCGAATTGGTTTGCATTGGATGCTTGGGCCATTTTTAGGACCATGTTTAGTCCACCTCCATGGTAGTCCACCTCCTTCCAATTTTAGTTTATAGTAGTATTAATTAATTACTGCATTAATTACTTTGTGTGGGAAAAATAAAAAGGCTGTTATTATTCCAATATGGCTAAATACAACTTCCAACGAAATAAGAAAAATTATTTTTTTATTCTAACATTGTAACAGAACGTATTGAGTGTTTATTATTATTATTATTATTATTATTATTATTATTATTATTATTATATACACTATATATATAGTATATTTTGTGTGTGTATATATACAGTGTAGACTTTATATATATATATATACAGTATGTATACTATATATATTTTTTATATTATGTGTATTTATATGTATAATATGTCTAGTGTTTATATAGTATAAAAAATATATATAGTATACATATACAGTGTATATAAAGTATAAAAATATTATAAATATATATCAATACAAATTTATTATAAATCTATATATGTTACGCCTTTGAAAATTGCAAAATCTATATCAATACATATACTAAAATCGATGAATAGTGTCCTATTATTAAAACAATGACTTTATTATTTTTCATGATGGTTTATAAAATTTACTAGATGTTAATTTGGGATAGATTACTTAACACTGAGATTTGGGAATGATGGTGGTGAAGTAGGGTTGTATTTTAAAAAAAAATAACTCGTTCGGGTTGATCCGAACCAAACCTGATTTACCCGAAAATTTACCGAGTAGTTCGGGTCAAAATTTTCAGGTCTTAATCCAAAATTTATTGAGTGTTCGGTTCGGATTTTCGGATCGGATTACATTTTGATAGGTCTATTTAAAATGCATCGTTTTAATATTATTCATATGAATATTATTCAAATGAATATGTGTATTAATATTTAAAATGCATCGGATTTCACTACTTATATGATTCAAGTTGTAGTATCCTCATTGTCGGACATGATGAATATTTTAAAAATTTATATGCATTGTTCGTTTATTATACTAGGTAGATGGGGCGTGCTTTGCACGCCTTAAATTTGACAACCAAGGAGTAAACTTAACCTATGTATACTCTTTAAATAGTCGCCATTTGTCCTAGGAGCTATTTACACCAACTGCAGATAGTGCATCTCTGAAGAAGTAAAAAATGTCAAGCAAAATAACCTTCCCTTGCAGGTTGCACCGTCCACCTTTGTGTACATCAAGAGATCACAAAATCAACCTGAGTTTTCTTTATAATCCTGAACACCATCTACAGAAGTAGAAGCATCAGGGACTTTTTCAATGAGAAAATCCTAAAGTTTACCTCCACACCATGCTTTACCATCAATTTAAGAATTATTCAAGCAGTCTTGAGCTTTCCATCAATTTAAGAATTATTCAAGCAGTCTTGAGTTTTCCATCCAGAGCAGAGTCGTTCAGGCGGACAGAAGTAAGCTCTTGTTGAAGTGAATCCAATTTCCCTTGCGTGGCCTGCAGCTGAACTGATAGAGTTTCTGCCCTTCGGTTAGCCTCTGCACGTGCAGCACGTTCGTTTTCGAGGAGGCTTTCAAGAACACGAAGAGTGCAAGCAGAAAACATGGTAGAGTGATTCACATATTGAACTCTTCTAGTGTTGATTTGGGTGGCGTTTGGAAGGCCTAACAAATGGTGCGGGAAGATATTGAAGTCGAGTGATTCAAGAATGGTACTTTATATATATAAAAAAAAGATCGACTCTAGAATCTTTCATGAATGTATACCACCAAATCATAAACCAACAACAAGAACCCTCATGCCCTCCAATTCGAAATCTGATAACAAAGAATCTTTAGCCAAAGAATTCGCGAATGAAATTCGAAACCCAATTAACCCTAAATCAAAACCCTAATTCTAACCCACAAGATCAAGCAAAGCAACAACAAGAAACGCAAAAAACATCCAAAATTAATTCTAACCCACAGGATGAATCCGCACCGAGGACGGTGGCTACATCGGTCATGGATGAAAAACGTCGGAGGTGGCTAAGATAGCTGCTGGAGGCAAAGAAGAAGGCGTGAGAGTCGGTGGGACAACCAGAGAACCAATCGACAACCATTGGAGAGGAAGAAAGAGACGACGGTGAACCAAAAAAGCAGAGACAGATAGCATCATGGCAGTATAATTTCAGGTCGGGTTGGGTTATTTTAATTAACCTAATAAGTAGAACTTTGTTTGTTGCAATAAATATTTTAAGCTTCCTTCAAAAGTCCAGTTTTGAGATGTTATGAGATTATTAAAATACAAATTTGATTCAAATCTTCATATTTAAATGGATTTCACAATTACTTTTAAAAAAGAATGATATTTTTGAAAAAGTTAAAGGAGAAACCATATACGGAGTATTAACTATTGCTAATTTATTTATATGGGTTTCATAATTCTTTAATTAAATTCCAAAGAAAACCGACAATATATCCAGTGCAGCTTCTACTTTAGTATTGTTTAGGGTAGATATGAAGATCTAGTTGGTTACAAATATATTTTTAAAAATAGTAATTATAGGCTTAATAGGAATCAACAATTACTTCACCCAATAAATCTCATTCATCCATTGCACATCAATCCAATGGCTAATAAATGTTCTCACATGTGTATTCAAAGATATTCGGGTTGGGAGTCAGGTTGGTTGGGAGTCGGGTCTGTTGGGAGTCGAGTCGGGTCGGTTGGGAGTCGGGTCGGGTTGAAATTCAGGTCGGGTCTGGGTTGAGTCGGGTTTGTCTGTATTCGGGTCAATTCGGGTTTCGGGTCAACATCGGTCGGACTCGGTTTCGGGTTATACATAACGTCAAATTTTCGGGTTCGAACGGATTTCGGTTCGGGCGAATCGGTTGGGTTTCTCGGATCAGATTAGGAATTTTCAGCTCTTTTGCGTACATCAATCTCAATCATTTATGCTACTACTATTGATTTTATGTATTTTTTTGTAATTAATTTAATTAGGTGAAATCTTTAAACCAACTCATATAAAAGACAAGTTGCATTAACTACATTTGAGAATAATAAACACCTTTTTACTTTTCTCATACAAAATAAATGCTTTAGTTAATTAATGATAGACTAAAAATAGAAGGGAGGTGGACCACCGTGGAGGTATACTAAACATTTTCCCCATTTTTAGGATCGATGCACTGCAAAGCAAATATGAATAGTGCTAGTAGGAGTCTAAGAGGAATACTTTATAGGTACAAAGAAAGACACTACTCCAATTAACATACCATCCTTCACACAAAATATTTCTAGATAAATAATGGTATAATTCAAACTCATGCATTAGCATGAAAGATTGACAAATATATAAACAATTGAGAAACATTGCATCATCACAGATGATCAAGAACCACTAAAGTCAAACCGAGCGACATGTGCAAACCTAGATGTGTTTGTCGTCAACGCCCTTCTCTCTTTGAACTTTGAAGCTTGAATCTAGGCAACATAAAAAAGAAAAGAATTGGGGATAAACCTAAATTTCCATATCAAAGAAAAGAAATGAGGATAAACCTAAATTTCCATCATAAAAATATCACTAAATTCAATTGCATTTGGCAAATATTGGAACTACAGAAAGTTCACTTATCAATCTGTCAGGTGGCAAAGTGAAGAATGGATCCCTCGACAGGTGGATGTTGGATGAGGAAGAGAATTGGAAAGAGGGGCACTGGCAGAAAAGGCTTGACATTGCGCTTGGCATAGCAAAGGGTCTCGCTTATTTTCACACCGAGTGCAAAAACTGCATTGTTAATGGCAGCTTGAAGCTCGAAAACGTGATGCTTGATGAGATCTTGGTTCCTGAGTTGATGAATTTTGGGCTTCAAAGCTTGCTCATGGAGGAGGCATCCGCTTCAACAGCTGTGTCACCATCAGGTTTGGTCAGATGCTGCTGCAGATAATGACATGCGAAAGAGAGTACTCAGGAAAGGACATAGGCGCTTTGGTGGAGGTGGTAATAGAAAAACAACAACATTATCTTGTCATTTAGCAAGGAGCCCCTAGTTAATTGGACCGATGATCCCAATCACCCTTGCAAGGTTGCAAATCATTTTGGAAGAGAGCCTATTCAAATACAAACACTTTTAGAGAAATATTTTCTTCTATTTAAAGGGTCTAACATGAAGCTTTTTTTTAAAAAGAAAAGTCGGCTAAACAAGTAACCGATCTCATATTACATTTCACCGAAGAACGGCTAGAATGACATTGAAGCTACAAAATTACATGATAGAACTACAAAGAAAAGTAGGATGTCTAGATTAGATTTTGACAAAGAATGTACTATAGAAAAGAACAGAGGAAACAAACAAACACACAAACAAAAAATTACGTGATAAAACTACAAAGAAAAGTATTAGACAAAATGTCAATAATCATCATTATTTCATATTATTTAGTTAGCTGTTGATTTGAAGCAATGAAATAACAGTGAAATTCAGATGTAGATTTTGTCTCAACCACGGTATACAAAACACTTCAATGATCAATCGATGAAGGACACCATAAGAACTCAAATATTTCATCTAAATATATACTATCAGTAATATCAGTATCAACAAAAGCCATAAGAACAGCAATTTCAGATTATGCTTCTATTATGAAAACAGAATAAAATCATTTGTCAAAAAATCAATCTAGCCATATGGGTAGTGATTGATCTATAATAATTTGTTGGGACCAAGTTTGACACAAAGGAGATTGATATCTCTTTAAAAATTCAGAAGTAAAATGGCATCTAAAGAAGTAAACAAAAGTACCATTTATGAAAAGGCAACATAACAAAAAAAAAGAAGAAAAAAAAGGCACGGTACAAATAGGTAAAAACATACCATGTACTGAATAAACACAAAACTAATATAAAAGAATGTTACTTGATGTTGAATTGTCATTGAATGAAGACAACAAAACTAATCCACTGTATTGGGTAGCTAAACCATTCACCAGATCTGGAACATACAATTAGTAAAATATATTCCATAAAAAATATACTTTGTGAAGGGATTCAAAAGAAAGAAAAAAAACAGTTGTATAGTTGATCACTAAATACATATCCATTAAAAGGGAAAATTTAACATTGTGATCAAAAGGAAATCTGGAAAAAAGTGAGGAGATAAAGAAATAGTTGAACATTGTTATATGATTAGTGATCCGATCGAGGAATATGTGGAGCATTGCTTAGATTTTTGCAAAGAATGTATTTTAGAGAAGAATAAAGGAAAATGAATTAGATAACCTTAAACCCTAAACAAAAGGATATACATGCATGCGAAATAAGGTGTCAAGATCACAACAAAAAAAGGAACTAATTAATTCGAAGACAACGCATACAAATTTCTCTTTCTCTGTCGCAACTTCCACTGGAATACTAATTTGAAGGGACTCGACCCACTGAGTACCATTGAACTGTACACCAATGAAATACTGGACCTCTCCCTGTTGGTTAGAAAGGTACAAAGAAGTTTATATATGGAACTCCCAAATCCTGACCATAAACACCGGTTTGCAAAAATAGAATGAATGAAGTTCCGAAAAATTATATCTTCTGATCACGCATCGGTTGCAAATGGAATACGTTTCAAAATTTCTTTCCTGGTAATTTGAAAACTCATTAATAGTATAAATCAATTTCTCCTTCTTTAATAATAGTCGTAGCTGTGTAATACTAAAATGAGTTAAAAATCAATATGCATTTAGATGCACTCACCAGGACTCCTTGCTTAAAAGAAAACGAAGGGGAGCTTCTGGTAATGCAAATAAAAGTAGTCTTTTATTCTATTTTCTATGGGTAAAATTCTAAAGTTAATGCACTCATGGCATGTCAAGCATATATAATACACACATCACTCATAGAAGGCAACATGGATGGAAAGAATTTTACCTAGCTTCAGTTTCAGTATCAATTGCATTTCTAATTTTATCCACAGTGTTTGGATCTGTTTCAGGCCCTTGAATAAACATGCACTATTCTCTGCTGAATAAGTAGCTTGAACAATATACTGACAGATTGCCTAAAAATAAAAAAATGGCTATAAATAATGTTTAAATTAAAGTTCATGAAGTAATCCAAACCATCAGTATGTGGTTTATAAGATCAAGTCATCTTTAAGGTAAATACAGCCAATTCTAGGCAATGCTTAAGATAAAGTAATCAGAGTCTAAAATGAAACTTAGACACAAGGATACATGTTACCTGCAATTCCTTCCCAAAATTTCCTCACGGCTGTACTCGATCAAACATGGTCAATCAAAGTACCATCTCCCCCAAAAGGAGACCAAAGCACACTAATTCAATGTATGGATGTTCAAATAAATTTGGCATGCAGTGACCAAAATTATACTCCCTCCGTCCTAATTAAATGGCCTTTTAGGCCTTGAACTTTTGTAAAAAATACATGGACTTTTAGGTTTGTAGGGTAATTATTACCCCTAAAAAAGTACAATAGTAGGTAAAATTTAAGAGTTCCCCCTCTATAATAAATAATGAGATTTAAATATAAATAGGTTTCCTTAATTAATGTGTAAGAGTCTAAAAGACCATTATTTTTGGACGGAGGGAGTAGTATATTAAACACTATCAACAACCAAAGAAGCCATAAGCTTGCTTAATTTAAAGCAATCACAAAATTTTATGACGACAAATAAGCTACATAGACAAAATCAGAATAGGGCTTTTACCTATGGAACAAAAATCTAGTCGGTGAAAGAAACCGATCACCAAAACAACAGATCTACCAAGACTGACTTAGGTCAACATTTATTTTTACTTATGCATTATGTGTTTATATGGAAAAATAAAATTATAGTAAATGACAGTTGGATATACACACAGAAAATCCCAAATTAGATTTTTGAGGAATCTTTACTATCCCAAATATCTGAAATCACACAAGTTTTTGTTTTGCCCTTTCCAAATTGAATTTTACTGGTCCTAAATCCATATTTTAGAAATACATTTATGGGTTCGACCGAAAAAGAAATACATTTACGGGTTTTGCTATAGACAAATAGTACAATTTTAAGTCACTTGATTGTTTATCTATTTTATCACACCAATTTCCGTGAACAACAATTTAATCAACGTACCAATTCAACCAACGTATAATATGAGATGATTTTAGCATCAAATCATATATACATAGACCAGTGAGACCACCAGTACATACAACCAAAGTTTGTATCAAATTAGACAGTAATGGTAGAGCCGCTAACACGTTACCTCTTGGTAAAACGGCAAACTCCTAGAATCCGAGATCATTCAATCACTGAGAATTTGATTTGGGAAAGGAAATCTTTTCTGATGAAAGCTTCATATCGAGCAGCAAGTCACTTGAAGCTTGCCATAGTCGCCCTGCAAGCTTCGAATTGCATGACAGCGACGAAGAACATACAATACTGCCCTTACTGCCAAAGAAATATACTCCAGATGTCCCCTACAGAGCGCATGAAGAAAGACATGGGAGAGGTTATAAGATGGATTAAACAAAGGTTTATAAGCCCTAATTTGAAGAACGACATGACTAAGGAGCATGTGTTAGCTCAGGGCATCAACAATTTCAATTTTTTCTGAAGACATTGCTTCTGAAATTATAAGACGGATTAACCAAAGGTTTATAAGCCCTAATTTGTAAGGAATCAAATTAGTCAAAAGGAGCACAAATTGAAGCCATAAGGAAGAATGAATCCATTGTGTACTCAATCTGAACCTTTATTTAATGAATTAAGTAATTAACAGAGGAAAGAAAGAGGAAAGAAGGATAGTACCAAGTTTCCGAGTCGCCAGGCGACTGAGCCGCCTCCATCCATCGCCACCCTCATCTGCCCCGATATCGACCGATCAACACCCGAGTGACCACGTCTGCACCAGAAACTTGCGGTTTCGTTAAGATCGGTCCTTTGTGTACTGAAGTACAACTCTTCATCTTTCTGAAAACCATCACAAGCACATCTCCTGCAGATTCTCTTCCTCGCGGCGTAATTGACCATATCAATTTCCAATTCAAGCCCCAAAAATCCAAAACCTAATTCAAGCCCCAAAAATCCAAAATCCTCAATAAGTTAAAGGGGAGAATAGGAGTTCCAGATTAATTAAAAACCATCATAAGCACGTCTGCACCGGAAACTTGTTGGGGAAGAGAGGAAGTACCGTCAGGTGCGAGGATGAGATGAGAGAGGGAAGGAGATTTGAGCAGTTGAAAGAACGTGGTTGTAGAAAGTAGTTTCTTAGGTTGCTCAGAGGATTGACACGTGACTCAATTTTTTGTGAAGACATTGCTTCTAAAATTATAAGTATAAGAGGTGGATTTCAGTAATTTTTATTTGTTAAAATTAAAAAATAAATTTATTTTTGAACTTAATTTAATTTTATCTATCTATAGACACCCACTTTATATATGTTTATGAAAAAAAATATTTCGAACTAAAGTTGGGTGTATATCGTATCTTGATCTCAATTTGGAGTATGGCATGGATAACCATTTGGATGGCAAAGATAACAATTTAGCTGGCACGGAAATTCACACAACTGGCAAGATAAACCAGAAAACCTGGGCAGAACCGACAATCGTTGCTCCGGAGATGAAAGATAAAGTTGCCGACGTGGACATGGAGAAGGGGGCAATGCTCATAGAGGAGAGCATGTCGTTTGGGTCCGTCAGGAGCAAGATAATAGAGACAAGCAGGTACCCATCTCGAGGATAGTTCCTTCGCCGGAAGCGTCGGAGGACATAAGCAAGCGTGTGGTGGTAAGGTAAAGAAATCGATGTCTAGTAGGATAACTCTTCTTTTGCGTAGTCGAATGTAGTATTTTGTTAGTTTGCTTCTAACTCACTGACTGATGGACGGTTTTTAGTCGTGTTAACCGTATCAAAATAATTTCGAACCTACCTAACTAATGTAGCGTGATAAGTACGAGTCGATCCCACAGAGAATCAAGTTATTTCTAAGTTAAGTTTATCTACCAATTAGTATCAAACGGGGGGTTTTGAGTGATTGAAATAAGAAAGAAAATAAAATAAACTATAAACAAATTAATAGAGATAACAATTAATAAAATAGTTTCATCTACAAATATCCACTTTATTTGGTTGAAACGATCCTTGTAACTTCTTCTCATCCTTTTAAGTTTCCTATGAATGCCCTTGTCCCGACCTAATATAGTTACTAGTCCAACCAGTCCTAGCAACCCTTATCAATCGAACAGTCCCTAAAGAAGGATTTAACCCAATTGATAACTTTAAGTTCAGAGATTAACCAAGGTATTTGCAGTCCCTAAAGAGGGATTTAACAACACATTCAACTTCCTACCCATTCAATTAGTTCAACCAGCCCTAAAGGAACAAGTTTGCCACTTGGGTTAAGGTTCACAACCAGGAATCTACAAAACCCTAGCAATTGAATTGATTCTAACTAGTTGCGCGGGCTAGATAGAATAAAACAATAGACAATCAAGCACAAAGAAGTCGAAACATTCAATATAGGAAATAAAGAACAAGATTCAGAAACTCACAATCAATCAAACAAAGCTTTAAATTGTAGACGAAACGGGAGAGTTTAGGTCTCCATAAAAATAAAACAAAAGACAATTAGGTTTTTAGGAAACAAAACCAGTCGGCCGATCACAACTCACGTTCGGCCTCCTTTTCTACCGTATGAATGTGTGAATATATATAGCAAAACCTAATCTATATAATATAATATAAATATATCTCCTATTCTATCTAACGTACTAAGCTATCTAAATATATTGACTAATATAATAGTATGAAGAAGCAGCACATATGGCTCCCTCGTTCTTGCACCGTCCGAACTCCAAATTCACGTACAAGTTGACGAATCAGCCGTGACTCGTATATCTTGCCTTCCAATTCGTACAAGGATAACGAGCAATCTTTTAAATTCATACGATCCAATCTTAGAAATACCTAAAATATATAAAAACACTAGTGTAGACTCCGAAAACCAAATAATATAAATTAAGCTATAAAATATGTAAGAATGATCTAAACTAATATGCAATTCCACATTAAAAACATGACTAAAATATACTCTATCACTGACACTTTGGGGTTTTGGTGGTTTTGAATGTACATAACTGACCCTAGAAACAAACCTACATTACTTTCAAATGACATCGTCGATTGTAACATTAATGGTTTCAATCACAACATACTTCAACATATAGAAAGAAATTTACAACGATGTATAAGTATAACCCATTGAGATGTATGCTTACTAGCCAGTAAATACTATTATCTAGCCAGTGACAATGATGTCTTAGCCGATAAAAGAATAACACCTGACATATTTTATTTATCTCAGAAACTTCTCAAGCTAAGAATATCGATCATTAAACCTAAATGAAATGCGTTATAACGCAACATTCGCAACAACTATCCATAATGAAAATAAAAATGTCTACAACATAACTTATCAGTCATCAAATACAAGTCATCCAAAAGGTGGAAATGATTAAATGTTTAGCAAGTAAACCAAACACTACGAAGTACTAAATTCAGTTCCCTTCCAAAGAAACTTTGAATGTCATCTTTGTGATTCTCCTCCTCAAAGTCCCGATTTCTTCTAGCACATTTGAGGCCGGTGACGAGGCAAAATTCCTTGATGGAAAACCGGAGGAGTCGCCCCTGGAGCTCGTACCATGTCTCACACCTCTGAAATACTTTTCCAGAGGAAGGGCTAGTGTCGGCTGCACAAATATCACACGACAAAAAAAAGGCCCTTAATCTGTTCGAGAAGTGATTACAGTTAATACCTTGTTGTTCGACGGCGTCGCTACTTTTTTTCTTTTCAATTTTCTCATTGTCTACTTAATCTGTCATACATGTATTCAGATAATACCCATTTTAACAATAATCCTAGCCAGTATATACATATGTCTAGCCAGTCAAAATAATGTTTATGTCAAAACAGATAACATTACACAAATGTGACACAAATGTCACGAATACAAATGTTCATATATTCATATGTCCGACAAATACACATGTTCAAATAATCTCAAAATGGTAACTGACACAAGTAAAGAATGAAACAAACACCACACATACATAACTACACAATAGTGTCAACAATAAAAAAAAAAACTTATGTAATACACATATGAAAACCCTAGAAATAAACCTACATTAATCTCAAATGACATCGTCCAGTGTAACATTAATGGTTTCAATCACAACATACTTCAACACATAGAAACAAACTTACAGCGATGTACAAGTATAACCCATTATTAGCATTATATTTTGAAGGCAACTAGTCACTAAACACCCCCGATCTTGAAATCCACAAAAAGTTTCCGATTTTCAAAATAATACGCACCCATTCCGTCTACCATTCACCTTCCCCTTTACCACATCCAACATCATTCCATACCCATTGTTGCTGATCAACCAAAAATCTGTGCCAGTAAAGAAAAAATATGTGCCAGTAAAGAAAAAATGCGTGACAGAAAAATGTATGACAGTAAAAAATCAGTGACGTTAATTATTTCCCCATTCCAAAGTCCACCAATTAATCGAGATTTTCAGTTCGATTCACTCATGTTCAGACCTTCAATTTCAATTTCGTCTTCAGATCCCTGATGACTTCCATGTCCATTTGAAAATCACAACTTCCTCAATTTCCCCAAACCTTCCAACTCCCACAAAGTTAGGGTTTCAAAAAAATTTCAATCCGATTTCTCCCCAACCTGGCTGACTATCTACAATAGGACAATCTACAAAATTTTCGAGTTCAATAGAGGGAGGATGAGTACTTACTTGCTTTCTGCGTGGGCGGGGGATTGTTCTTCTTCAATCGCCTTCAATATTTCTCGGGGGGGTGGGGTTTCTTCTTCTTCGAAACTCCTCCAAAGCTTCTTCCTTTAATTTCTTCATTGTCTTCTCCCTTATGGAATCGCCTCCCGGACTTCTCTCTCTGTTGGGTGGGCGGTTGAGGGTGGCGGTTCGAACGGTGGTGGTTAGGTGGGCACGAATCGGGTGGGTTATGGGCTCAGTGGGTGCCCGGAGGTGGCTCGTGGAGGGCGGGGAACGACCGGAGAGAAGGCGAGGCGGTGAGGGCTTAGTTCAGCAGGAAGGGTAACATGTGAAAGGAGGTGATGACCACCAGTTATTTTTGCCAATGTTTGGACCTATTTGCTACTTTTGCAAATTTTAGAAGGAGGTGTCATTTTTAAAAGAGGCCCAAAGTTTTGGTATATTCCCTATCATTTTCTCTAAATATTAAAAGAATAAATTAATAAAATAAGATGTGGTGTGGGGCCCAAGGTCCCACCTTCAAATAATCAAATCTACCTCCACCATTTTAAATTAAAAATTGAATTTTGAATAAATGAATTCACGAAGCATTTTGAAGTCGAAATGGGCAAGGGTGTAGCAAGTGGTGGCCACGCGGACGACAGTGCGAATGGTGAACCGCACAATGCTTAGGGAAATTGTGGGCCGGTTCAACGCACGGGTTGGAAAGTCAATGAAATTAATAAATTATTTCTTTCGTTCTCACCCAGACTCTGAAGATGAAATATTTAAGGATCGGAGATATTGAATCATAAAAATAGGAAGGCAGTGGCATGGGTGCCCTTTCAAAAGAATTTGAATGCCATGCATGAATGTGGGCTTATAAGCACTCTCCTCCATCACTTACATTTTCTTCTCCACAGTCCAAATGGACAATTGGGTTTGGCTGCATTCAAGTTTCGCATTTAATATATTTAAATCAGCATCATCTTGCAAATTAAACTCCATTTTCAATTCTTATTCAAATAGCTTGAATAAGCAATAATGGGATATCACATTAATTAATTATAGGAAATGATATTAAGAAATAAGAAGGGAAGTCACATTAATTAATTAAAGGAAATGACGTAGGCTTTAATTTATTTCATCCTTGCTGCGTGTGTTATGGATCGGATCACATTCACACCGTCACGTACAGTTGATGCATATACATGCATGCATGCATGTAAGTGTTTTTTTTCTAGAAGCAGGATAAAGATTAGGAAAGTCGCCGACGACCTGACTTCTTTCCTAGTGCATCCGAACGGACGAGAATACGGAGTTCTGAATCATCAACGATGCTATCCTCGGCAGGGGGACTGTGAGCAAGACGAGCAATCCTGTCAGCCACAGCATTGGAATCCCTGAAAATATGACGAATAGCAACATTAGAAAAGGAGCGAAGAATTGTAGAAGTATCAGCCAACAACTCAATATTCCAAGGGCAAGACCAGTCCCCCAGAAGAGCCTTAACCACGGCTAAATAGTCGCCCTCGATCAGCAGGTTATCGAGACCCAAATTGAGGGCCTTAACCACACCCTTGTGCAGCCCCATAGTCTCTGAGTAAACAGCAGAAGTGTTGTTGCAAATACCAGAACCAATGGACACAACCGTAGCATTATGATCACGGATGACGAAACCAAAAGAACCTTTTTCAGATGGAAGGTAGGAGCCGTCAAAATTAAGTTTATAGTGCCCAGTGGGGGGATTTTTACATCTTTCCGATCTCTGTGCCTTGCTAAGGTGCATGCTGGATAGGCTTTCGGTGTTACTCTGCTTCTGTGTAGTGTTTGGTTTTGGATTGTCATCATGTGATTCTCCCAACGCATTCCACGACTCTGTAACATCTTTGAAGAAAATAGCAATAGCTTGAGGGGAAACAGAATGTATGTGTTGAAACACGAGTTGGTTGCGGAAGTACAAAATGGACCACCAAACGGTGGCTATCTTGGCGATTTGACCTTCCCCTCTGATAAGTAAATACTCCCTCCATCCTAAAATACATTGCCTTTTAACACTTTGCACAAGTTTTAATAAAACACTTTACTTTAAAAAATACATCATCATTACACTAACTTTTACATAAATTTTATTATTTTTTAACACCCACTACACATTTTAACCAATCAAATTATTTTAAAAAGTCAACAGCACACAAACCAATACAAATCATTATAACTTCCTACCTAGAAAACATAAAAGATCATCTATTGTTGGACAAAATTTTACCTCTAAAAGTCCATGTATTGTTGGACGGAGGGAGTAGCATTCAAAAGTCTGTTTGGTTTAAGATCTGTATAGCCAATAGGTATCGTAGAGCAACGGATACCAGTTGCAGAAAAAACATCATGGGTGATCTGACAATCGCAAAGGATATGAGTGGTTGATTCAACCGAAGAGCCACAGAGGAGGCACCCCGAAGGAACCGAGACATGTGACCATTGTAGTCTTTCCGAGGTTGGTAGACAGTCCCGCGCAATTTTCCAAAGAAAGTGGCAGATCTTATAGGGGATGTCAACCTTCCAAATCCACTGGCAATCAAACTGTGAATCGCCAACATGCTTCTGACCAAGAGAAACAGCAGAACTGGTAGAGAACCACCCGTCCCTACTAAGGCCCCAAAAGAGCCTATCAGGAAAAATGTTTTCGGTCAAATGAGTGGAAGTTATTCTAGCAATGATATCCGTGTCCAGAACCCCTTGTAGGTCATTGGATAGTTTCAGGGTATCCCATTTTTTGTCTGTAGTAATGAAACGTGCGACCGACCAAGCCAATGTAGCGTCATCGAGCGTTTGGTGAGCCAGTTTTGATAAAGGGGAGTTACATACCCAATTATCCTCCCAAAAGCTAACCGAATGTCCGTCCCCGATTGACCAGTTTAGGCCAGTCCTGAATTCAGGGTGAAGATTCATGAGTCTGGACCATTGCCAAGAGGTGTTTCCTTTCTTCACATACTTAAGTAGCGAGTCATTTTTTAAATATTTTATTTTAACGACTCTAACCTAGATGTTATCCGGTTGCGCCATGATTTTCCACAGCAGTTTCATCTGTAAGGCGATGTTCATCGTTTCGGCTTTGTGAAGTCCAAGACCCCCGGATAGGGTATCTGAGCAAATTTTGTCCCAACTTACAAGTGGAGTGTAATTAGCTTGTTTATTCCAAAAGAACTGTCTATAAATCTTGTCCAGCTCGTGGAGGATCGACGAAGGTAGCATAAACGCTTGCATAATGAATAAGGGTTTTGCACTTAAATTGGACATGATGAGGACCTTCCGGCCCTCTGCCGAGAGAGATGATGATTTCCACTTGGATAATTGTTGTTTAGTTTTGATAATAATATCTGCAAAGGTATCAGGGTTAACCCTGCCATTTATAATTGAGCAACCTAGATACTTTTCCAAATTGTTTGCCTGGGGAATAGCCAAAGTGGTAGCGACAGTATTGACTGCTGTTGTAGAGGTGTTAGGCGAAACTTGAAAGCTCGATTTATGCATGTTTACCTTTTGCCCCGAGATGGAGCAAAACCGTTGGATGATGTTGGATAGATTAGTACAGGTCGCTTGGTTAGCCTTACCGAACAATAAGATATCGTCCGCGGAGGCGAGGAAAGGGATGTTAACTCCCCGTTGGCCGAAGGTAAAGCCTGCATCCTTTGTAATCATAGAGTTGCGTTGAAGAGTTCTAGCCAGAACCTCTGATGTGAGAATAAAGAGGAAAGGGGATAAGGGGTCCCCCTGTCGCAGTCCCCTCGTAGGGATAAAAGGAGTGGAAGGTTCGTCATTGACGAGCACTGAGTATGATACCGTTTGTACACATTCTTTGATCCAAAGAATGAATTGTTCCGAGAACCCAAACCTGTTAAGAACGGAAAACAAGAAGGGCCATTCGACTCTGTCATAGGCTTTCTCCATATCCAACTTAACTGCCATGTTACCTTGTTTTGCCTTGGAGAGCCTAAACGAGTGAAAAATCTCGTGAGCAATTAGAATATTGTCCTGGATACACCTTCCCTTGGTGAAGGCACCTTGTAAGGGATGGATGAGTTTGTCGAAAACTTTGGATAACCTGCCTGTTAGAATTTTGGAAATGATCTTATAAACTGTAGAGCAAAGGCTAATAGGCATAAAATGGTTAACTGTTTCTGGGTTATCCTTTTTTTGGATTAAGGTTATGAACGTGTGGTTTATCTGTCGCAACATTTTTCTGCTAGAGAAGAATGCCTTGACAGCTTTGATAACAGATGGGCCAACAATGTTCCAATATGTTTGATAAAATCCAGCAGGCATGCCATCTGGCCCTGGGGATTTGTCAGCTTTGATAGCAAAGAGGGCGCATTTGATCTCATCGTTCGAGACCGGCGCCGTGAGCATTTGGTTTTGGTGTGGGGAGATTTCATTATCGATCACACTCAGATTTGTGTCAAGGCACATATTGTGGGTGTAAGATGATTTGAATCGATCCTTGAAGCTATTTGTGAATTCATTTCTGATTAAGGCATAATCAGAGAGGTTGGCACCAGAGTCCGTCTTAAGGAATTTGATAAGTTTTCTCCCTCTATTGGCTGAGGCTACTGATATCATTGAGTTTTGTACATTTTTATATGTGTTTTCCTTTGCATTTTGAGTCACATTTGCATCCATTTAAGCTAGGACTTGTAAATATTGCATTAGTTTCTTATATTTTCTAGAATAGAGATCTACTAGTTTGCATTTGTATTTTGTAGGTGTTTTGGAGAGTTTTGGAGCTAAAAAATGATGAAACGTATGATGTTTGCTATGGTGATGGTGGATGACGCATTTGGGACGCCTAGGAAGAGCCAAACAAGGTCACAAGACAACATTCAAGGGTCCAAGAAGCAAGGTCGAATTAACCAAATGTTCTCCTAGAAATTTCGACCGAAATTGGAGAAATTCGACCGAAATTCGGAGGAAGCAGGAATGAAGGATCCCACCGTAATGAAGTTCGGTCGAAATCCTACCAGTTTCGACCGAAATTTCCCAGATCAAGAAGAGAAGGCCTGCACTGTATTACGTTTCGGTCGAACCTTTGTGAATTTCGACCGAAATTCAAGGCGTTTCGACCGAACTTTTCAGGTTTCGGTCGAAATATCTTGCGTTCCTGACATGATTTTCGCCAAAAGTTCGGCCCGACTGGCCGAAATTCTTCGAGTTTCGACCGAAATCTATGTAATACGGGATTTTAATTAGTTAAATTCTATCTTATTTTAGGAGGGTATAAATACTTTCTTTTAGAACGTTTTAGGGATCTTTTTAGCAGACTTTAGAACCCTATTCTGCGAAAAGAACGATCGTTCTCCTTGTTCTCCCTTCTCCTTTGATTTCAAGTAAGATTTCTTTTGAATTATGCAAATTGTGTTTGATCAAAGCATGAGTGGCTAATTCCTTTTTTTTCTAGGGTTGGGGTGATCCCAACAACGCAGTAGATGATGATGTTACAGTTGTATGTCTAATCTTTGGTTGATTGCTTATACGATTCAAACCCTAATTGTGCAAAACCTGATTGATTTATTGGTTAGGAATCATGTTCTAGTTTGAGACTTAGCCGTGAAAACTCTACATGATAGACATAGGAATATTAGGGTTTGAACCTGAGTTGTTGATGCATGATCATTGATCAACTTATAGCTCTTGTGGATTAATGGATTACCGTTAGGAACTTGTTTAACTCGTTATGAATTGAGACTGATCATGTGATATTTGTAACAAGTTGGCATAGGATCTAATTAGTGCTTAATTGGTCTTAATATGTTCATTATGCATGATCATTGATAATTGAATATGTTGGGATACGTTTCACCATGAGACTGATCACGTAATTGGTGAAGAAATTAGGTAATCCACCTTCTATAAGCAATCATCCATTGTTAAGCATACAATTGTAGTTGAGTCTACAACTTAAGTCGTTGTTTGCGGTGATCCCTTGCCCTGGATCTTTAAATCATACTTGATATCTCAACCTTGCAATTGTTCTATACTTGTCACCAATTCAACCCACCACACTTTGTTACTTGTTGCTACAAAACCAAACAACCAAAACTTGCTTTCTCTTACTTTCATTTACTTGACTTGGATAGTTAGACTTGAGAATTATTAATACTTATCGAGTCCCTGAGATCGATATCCGGTGTACTACAACCAAACCCCATACACTTGTGGGTGTAGGTTTTAGCTACATCAAGTTTTTGGCGCCGTTGCCGGGGATTTGATTCAAGTATTAGTAGTATTCAACTACTGACTATCTAAGTCTTTTGTCCTACTGATCTTTTATCTCTGTCCTTGTTGCTTAGCTAGGTTCTTAGTATTGCATGCGAAGGAGTAACCGTTTGATCCCGAACCCGAAAGGACTCTACGCAAGCTACGAAAAGTAGCTAAGGCTAAGGAAGCAATGTCAGGGGCGGAAGAGCAGAACAAAGAGCTGCGAAAGGAGTTGGCTGAAGAAAAGGCAGCTCGGCAACACTACCAAGATGAGATGGAGTCTCAAAGGAAACTGATGGAACAAATGGGGACAACCTTGGAAAGGTTGTTGAAGAAGGAGTTTGATGACCAAGCAAGGGACAATGACCCTCACAAGAATAACCAAAACCCAAAGCCTCCACCCCCTCCTAAGCAAGACCAGACCCCACCTGTTAACAACCTGTGGGGAGAAGCTCCCAAGACCAACCTAGTTGCCCAGACTATAGGGGAACGCATGAACCCAACCCAAAGGCCTCGCAGGAATGGAGTTGTTTTTGGGAATGTAGAAGGAGGGAACTTTGAGCTGAAAGCCCCATTGCTGAACATGATTAGGCAGAATCAATTCGCTGGCGAGCCTGGTGAAGACCCTCATCAGCACATAAACGTCTACGAAGAGCTCATGGAGACAACTTGCGTTAAGGGGGTCTCGCCTGACGACCACAAGTTGAGAGCTTTTTCCTTTTCTCTGAAGGACAAAGCCAGGGCCTGGTATGACCAACTTCCTCGGGGAAGTATCACGTCGTGGGAAGAGATGTCTGAAGCTTTTCTCTCCAAGTTTTTCCCACCCAGCAAGACCGCAGAACTGAGGAAACAGATAAGCTCTTTCACCATGAATGCTGGGGAGAATTTGTTCACCTGCTGGGAAAGATTCAAGGGTCTCCTGTATAAGTGTCCTCATCATGGAGCAAGTGCCATAGACCTGCTGGAGGTCTTCTACAAGGGTCTAGATGAGGCAAACAGATTTCGCGTGGATACCATGTCAGGTGGTACTTTTATTGAAAAATCTGCTGAGGATGCCTGGAGGTTCATAGAAAAGACTGCTCAACACGTTGAGAAGTATTCTGCCAGCCAGGTGGAAACTGTTAAGAAGACTCCAGGGTTGTTTGAGGTAAGCAACGATACATATACTGGTGCTAAACTTGACGCGCTCACCCAAACCTTAAAAGACCTTCCCATGGCGATGAGAGAGATCCAACGCTTTATGAAGGAAAGTAGGCAATCCCAGACTGCTGCGAATGTTTCTGAGCCATCCTCGTCAGGAGGAACTGTTCCCTGTCAGTACTGCAAGAGTAATGATCACTCCATCTCTGGGTGTGATGCTTTCAACCATCCCCCTGAGGGTCAAGCTGAAGATGCTGCTTTCATGGGGAGGAATCAGGGGAACTTCAACAACGGTTACTACCGTCAGAATCGCAACTACCAACCTGGCCCCAACTACACCAACAACAACGCAACAAATCAACAATCTCAGGACCAGGATTTGAGGGAAATGATGAAGCAATTGCTGGGAGATTTCAATGTGATGAAGGCAAAGCAAAAAGTGCTAGAGACTCAAATGGCTCAACAAGCTGAAAATTCGGCCAGGCAGAGTGGGAAGTTACCAGGCCATACTGATGAAAACCCAAGGGGAAATGTTTCGGCAGTTACAACACGGAGTGGTCTTCGAATCCCTGAACCGGAACCCAAGGCCAAGGAAGTGGTGGAGGAGCCTGAAAAGGATGCTGAAAATGTAGAAAAGCAAGAGGAGCCTGCGAAAGTAGCTCCATATGTACCTCCCCCTCCTTATAAACCAAAACTCCCTTTCCCACAATCCAGAGCCAGAGCACAGATTGATAAGCACTTTGGCAAGTTCCTGGAGCTCATGGGGAAACTGCACATCAATGTCCCATTCCTGGAAGCGATCAAAGGGATGCCTGCTTATGGGAAATTCCTAAAGGAGATTCTGTCCAACAAGAGGAGGCTTGAAGAGTTCGAAGAGGTCAGAATGACGAAGAAGTCCAGCGATCTAATTCAAATCATGAAGTCCAAGATGCCTCCCAAGTTAGCGGATCCAGGTAGTTTCTGTGTCCCTATAGTTATTAGAGATAGCTCTTATGATTCACTTTGTGACTTGGGTGCGAGTGTTAGTATTATCCCCCTGGCTTTGTGTAAGGAACTTGAATTAGGTGACCCCAAACCGGTGAGGATGACCTTGTATATGGCTGATAGATCTATAACCCATCCGGTGGGCATTCTTGAAGACATCCCAGTTAAGCTTGGTGATTTCTATGTGCCCATAGACTTTGTTGTATTAGATATCCCAGCTGACTACCCTGTCCCCATCATCTTAGGAAGACCTTTCCTAGCTACTTCTGGGTGTGTCATTCATTGTAGAGAGGCTACATTAACCTTCAACATAGGAGAGGAGAAAGTTACTTTCAACTTTTCTAGTTCCATTAAACACCCCGCTTTTGAAGATGATATGTATAAGGTGGGAGACGATGAGAATGAATCTAGGGAGTTTGTCATGTCTATTCTGCTAAATGACCCCTTGGAGAGGTATATCATGAGGGGAAACATTGATGAAGGCCAGAGTGAACCCTTTACTGATGTGGTTCAAGGAATTCAACACTCTCAGCTAAATTCCGGATGTACACTAGAAGAATTCCAGAATGAAGAAGAAGATGGCTTGAGTTCGGCCGAAACATGCCAAATTTCGACCGAATATCATTACAGTGACAACCCTCCGGCAGGAGTTTCGACCGAAACTTCAGAAGTTCGGCCGAAATCGGATCTTCAACTACGAAATTTCGGCCAAAACACACAAATTTCGACCGAACTTACTACAGGTTCGACCGAAATCCAGCCTAGTTCGGCCGAAACTCAGCAAGGCGACTGCAAGGCCCCGAAAGTTGACATGAAACCTCTTCCGTCAACTCTAAGGTATGCATTTCTCGGACCTAATTCCACCTATCCCGTTATTGTTAGTGCTGAACTTAACGAGATTGAGCTGAATATGTTGTTGCATGAGCTTAGATTGCATAGGAAGGCTATAGGATACACAATTGAAGACTTAAAAGGAATTAGCCCCACCCTATGCATGCATAAAATCCTCATGGAAGATGATCATAAACCCACAATTGAACACCAACGTAGACTAAATCCTAACTTGAAAGAGGTAGTTAAAAAGGAAGTGCTGAGACTTTTAGATGCAGGCATTATTTATCCTATCTCTGATAGTAAATGGGTGAGTCCAGTACATGTGGTTCCTAAAAAGGGGGGTATGACTGTGATTAAGAATGAAAAGGATGAGCTCATCCCAACTAGGACTGTCACTGGGTGGCGAATGTGTATTGACTACAGGAAGCTTAATAAGGCCACCAGAAAAGACCACTTCCCTCTCTCCTTCATTGACCAAATGCTTGAAAGGTTAGCCCAACGATCACATTATTGCTACTTAGATGGGTATAGCGGGTTCTTTCAAATCCCGATTCACCCAGATGATCAGGAGAAAACCACATTCACCTGCCCTTATGGCACATTTGCATATAGGAGGATGCCTTTTGGTTTATGTAATGCTCCAGGTACCTTCCAAAGATGCATGATGGCGATCTTCTCCGAGTACATTGAGGAAATCATGGAAGTCTTCATGGATGACTTCTCTGTCTATGGCTCCTCCTTTGAGGATTGTCTGGGAAACCTATCGAAGGTGTTGCAGCGGTGTGAAGAATGCAACTTAGTTCTGAACTGGGAAAAGTGCCACTTCATGGTAAGGGAAGGTATAGTACTTGGTCATCTGATTTCAAATCGTGGAATAGAAGTTGATAAGGCCAAGATTGAAGTAATTGAAACACTTCCCCCACCTATCTCTGTAAAAGGAATTAGAAGTTTCTTAGGACACGCTGGTTTCTATAGGAGATTCATCAAAGACTTCTCTAAAATTGCTAAACCTATGACTAACCTGCTATTGAAGGATTCTACCTTCAACTTTTCGCAAGAATGCCTTGAGTCTTTTCACAGGTTAAAGCAAGCTTTGGTGAGTGCTCCTATCATTCAGGCTTCTGACTGGGATCTGCCCTTTGAGATCATGTGTGATGCAAGTGATTTCGCTGTTGGGGCTGTGCTAGGACAGAGGAAGGACAACAAGCTCCATGCCATCTATTATGCAAGCAAGACCCTGGATGATGCTCAGGTGAACTATGCTACTACTGAGAAGGAGCTGCTAGCTGTTGTCTATGCTTTTGAGAAGTTCAGATCATACCTTGTGGGTGCAAAAGTCATAGTCTACACCGACCATGCAGCCATAAGGTATTTGTTGGCGAAGAAGGATGCCAAGCCTCGCCTAATCAGATGGATTCTACTGCTTCAGGAATTTGATTTGGAGATAAAGGACAAGAAGGGTGCCGAGAATTTAGTTGCTGATCACCTAAGTCGCCTCCCTTTGGACATCATTGAAAAAGGGGAGTTGCCCATTGATGACTCATTCCGCGACGAGCAACTCCATAGGATAGATGCTGAACTTTTCCGGATGGCTGAACCTTTGCAACCTTGGTACGCCGATTTCGTCAACTATCTGGTATGTGAAGAGCTGCCTCCAGGGATTACCCCAGCGCAGAAAAAGAAATTCTTAAAAGATGTGAGGCACTATTACTGGGATGAACCTCTTCTGTTCAAAAGAAGCGCCGATGGGCTGTTTAGAAGGTGTGTTCCAGAAGATGAGGTTAACAGTGTAATCAAGCATTGTCATTCTCTCCCTTGTGGTGGGCATGCGAGTGCTCACAAAACTTCAGCGAAGATTCTGCAATCTGGGTTCTTCTGGCCATCCCTTTTCAAGGACACACAGGCTTTTGTGACCGCCTGTGACGCTTGCCAGAGAACAGGGAACATATCCAAGAGGAATGAGATGCCTCTCAACAACATTCAAGAGGTTGAGATCTTCGATGTGTGGGGAATCGATTTTATGGGCCCTTTTCCCTCTTCCTGCAATAATCAGTACATCTTGGTGGCTGTAGATTATGTCTCTAAATGGGTGGAGGCCATCGCTTCACCTACAAATGACGCCAAAGTAGTGATCAAGTTCTTCAATAGGGTCATCCTCCCTAGGTTTGGAACACCTAGAGTCATAATCAGTGATGGGGGGAAACACTTCACAGCGAGAAACTTTGAAGCTCTGTTGAAGAAGTATGGGGTAACTCACAGGGTTGGTACTCCCTACCATCCCCAAACTAGTGGCCAAGTGGAGATCTCCAATAGAGAAATCAAGGGCATCCTAGAGAAAACTGTGTCGCGATCTAGGAAGGATTGGGCAATGAAACTGGATGATGCTCTTTGGGCCTACAGGACCGCTTTCAAAACTCCGATTGGAACCTCTCCTTATCGTTTAGTCTATGGGAAATCTTGCCACCTTCCAGTGGAATTGGAACATAAGGCATATTGGGCAATCAAGTTGCTTAATTATGACATGAAGAGTGCTGGAGAAAAGAGGCTATTGAGCCTAAATGAGCTGGAAGAGATTCGACAAGATGCCTATGAGAATGCCAAGATCTACAAAGAACGCACCAAGAGGTGGCATGATAAGCACATTGTGCCAAAAAACATCAACGAAGGTGATCAAGTTCTTCTTTTCAACTCTAGACTTCGCTTATTTCCTGGCAAGCTTAAGTCCCGATGGACCGGACCTTATGTGGTAAAGAAAGTCTACCCCCATGGTGCCTTTGATATTTGGAGCGAAGTTAAGGGGACATTCAAGGTAAATGGACAGCGATTGAAGAAGTATGTGGCTGAGATTCCAATAGAAGATGGGGAAGCCATTTATTTTGGAACTAAAGAGTGACAAGCAAGAGGAACAACGTCTAGCTAATGACATGAAAGAAGCGCTTCTTGGGAGGCAACCCAAGGTATTGTTCTTTCCCTATTTCAATTAGTTTAGTTTAGATTAATCTGGTTTTGTGTTTTTAGTGTTGTCTTAGTCATAGGTTATAGGAGGTATCAAGCAAGAACAAGAAGATTTCGTCCAGAAAGTTTCGGTCGAACTTCATAAAGTTTCGGCCGAAATCCATTACAGGTTGAGAGGGATGCTGATTTTCGAATAAGTTTCGACCGAATTCTGTTAGTTTCGGTCGAACTTCGTCAAATTTCGACCGAAATTTCTGTGTTTCGGTCGAACCCGGTCGATGTGCTGTCTAATTTCGGCCCGATAACCCAAAATTCGGTCCGACAGGCCCTATTTCGGCCGAAACCCGTCCCCAAAATGAAACTAAAAGAGCCCGAAAAAGCCCCAATTTCGGCCTACCCTTCTTTCATCTCCTTCCTCCCTTCCTACTACCCAAAACCCCCAAAACTCCATAGCCTCCATCTTCCTCCTTCCTCCTACTCGAAAATCCCTCACCCAAACTACCAAATTCCTCTCCCTTTTTCACTTCCCTACCTTAACCTATACCCATTCGTCATTCTACACACCCCCAATTTCACCAAAACCCTAACCACCACCAACCCACCAAATTTCTCCATCTTGACCCTCACTTCATCCATCTAAGGGTTTGTTTTGGTATCTGCAAGGGATTCAAATTTCTCGAATTGGCGGGATTCGAGCACAACTCAAGTTTGTCCGAGATCGCTGAGTTTCGTCCGAAATCGCCGACCATCGCCGGATTTCGCATCAAGTTTCGACCGAAACTAGAAAATCTCGACCGAAATTTCTGCGTTTGGTGAGTTTTCTCCGACTCCCTTGCTTATCTGTTGAAGTGTTTGCACATTATTTTGGGGGTGTTGGACAATTCTGTGCTGTTGTTGTCTGGGGTTGTGTTCTGCTTGATCGTTGTGTGGCATTGTGATTTGTGAATTGTGGTTATTAGAAAACAAATCTTGCTCAATATTAAGATATGGCTCGTGATAGAGGGAAGAGAGCTGCCACAACTAGGGTCCCTGCTGCCCCTGCTAAAGTTGCGATGAAACGCAGTAGTTTAGAAGCTTTGACAATCAAGCCCACTAGATTTTTAAACCTCGACGAGTGCGATACTCTTGGCCTTAAGAATGATGTTGTTTGTTTGGCTGAAAGGGCTGGTTGGGGAGGTCTATTGAAATTGCAAGAGCCTACGTACAAGGAAATCACCCTGGAATTTTTGAGCTCTCTTGAAGTCACTAAGTACACCAGAGGGGACAGTGACTCTGCCACTTTTCGCTTGATGGGGAAGGAGCACACACTTACTACTCATCAAATAGGTGCCATATTGGGAGCCCCCTCTACAGGGCTACGTACCTGGAATCCAACAGACAACGAGAGCTATTACTGGGACCTAATCGGTAGTTCTCGGAAGGATAGATGGAAGGCATCGAAGACTAAGGCCACGAGCATTATTCACCCTGCCTGGAGGATCCTTCACAAGGTGATCGCTTTCTCTATCTTGCCAAGAGGCGAGTCTGACACTAAGGTCACTAACCAGGATCTGTTGATATTGAGAGGAGCGATGGACAACAATGTGACGATTAATGTGGTTGGACTTATGTTAGACAATATGGTGGGCGTCACGAGAAAGAAGAAGGGTTGTATTTTCTGTGGGGGCCTAATCACAAGGATTGCCAAGGAAGTAGGATGTAATTTCCGTGGGTTGACACTTGTTGGTCCTCCCCCTTCTGTCGGTATTTCACAGTTCATCTCAATGCGTATAATAGAGAGGAAGTCCAAGGATGGATACCTGTTCAAAATACCCGGTCGGAAAAATGCGATCCTGTGGAGTCCTGAGTATTCTGCTCAGGTGGGAAGTGTTAACTGGAAACAAAAGCTGCTGGATATCCCACATGAGGAACAGGATGATGAAGCTGACTCTAGTGAGGAAGGTGAAGAGAGTGAAGATGGTGCTGAAGAGGATAATGCTGAGGTAGAAGCTGATGGGGACAGAGTCATGGAGGACGTTGCTGATCCTTCTTTGGTTACAAGAGAACAACGCTCCAAGCGTCGTTTTGACCACTCTGCTGAATCCTCTAGCTATGCTGATGAGCTGGAGAGCCTTAGGACGGGGATTGCTAGCTTGAGGACCGAGGTGTCAGACATCAGGACGGAGCAGGACAGGCGGTGGGCTATTACAGAGGAGCGTTATCAAGCTGATCAGGCTAGGCTGTTGAGGTGGGATAAGATGATGGAACAGAACTACCACCGTCAGCATGGATATTACTTTGATCCCAGTGCAGATTACCCGCCTTCGCATCCATCGACTACAGAATGATTGTTCCTAGACACCTACTCTCTTTTTACATTGTGAGTATCTTTTCCATCTCCTTACTTCTATTGTACATTGGGGACAATGTGTTGTTCAAGTATGGGGTGGGGTATTCGCTTTTCTGTATATATTTTAGGTTGCATTAGTTTGATTGCATATCATGTTTATTTTTGCATTGCATAAAAAAAAAAAAAAAAAAAAAACCAAAAAGATTTTTGTTTTTGTTGAGTCCATAACTTAGTGATTGTAGAAATCCCCAGAAATATGAGTTGAAACATTATTTGTCATTCGTCTTGCCTACGATGCTTTAGAGATTGATGTCTAACTAACATGTCTAGCACTTGAGATGTTTTGATAATGATGATTTCCTTGATTCCATGGCAAAGCCTAAGTGAGATTCTGAGCCTTATTGCACATTATTTGTTTATGTGTGTTTCCTTTGTTGAGTGTACTCCAAGTTGTGATTTACTCTCTTGATCTTGCGATTGAATCTGTTTTGAATCCACTTGCTGTGATTTGTGCACGTAACATTAACATGATTGAGGCATGATTCTTATTAGCCATTTCTTCCTCTAATTTACCTTCCCTACATTGCTCCATTGCTTGAAGCCCCTTTGTGCCTTATTAGCCTATTTTTGATAAGCTCCACAAATATTCTCCTAAGCCATATTATGTTGTCTTTACCCATCCGGGGACTAGGATGATTTCTTTTAGCTTGGTTGAGTATTTTGTTGGATAAGTGTGGGGTAATAGCTTTGTTGATGTAAAGGTTGGGTGTATTTTTGAGCTTTGAATTGTAATCCCCTAGTGATGCTTTGTTAAGTAAAGAAAAAAAATGCATTCCAAAAAGGAAAAAAAAAAAAAAAAAAAAAAAGAAAAAAGAAAAAAAAAGAGAAAGAGATGTTGAAATAAAAGCATTCATCACTAGGGAGAAATAGAATGAAGAAGAGGAATTTTGGTTGCAAAAATGGTTGCACGGAGTTGATTATGTATGGGATTTTGAGGTAGATGATATTGTATGGTTCTTGAGAGTTGGTGTAATTAGGGATGAGTTCTTGTTCCCGGATTTTAGCACCACTTGGCCAAATTATTTCCATACCTTATTGTCTCTACCTTGGCCCCATTACAACCTATGAAAAGACCTCTTGATTTATGTTATGTGTATGATCAAAAGTGGAGGATATCTAGCTCGCCTTGGCAAGTTTAAAGTTGAGTTGTTGCATTCTTGTAGAGTTTGAGCGAAATATTTATTACCTTGAAACACTTTGGTGAGGAATGTTAAACACATTGACTTGAGTGGTTTTGGAATCTTGAGATTTGAATTGTCTTTCTTCAATGATATGTGCTATGATGATATGTGATTAGGTTTTTCTATCTCTTCCTAGTTGAGGCTTGACAATGATATTGCACATAATGTTTTGTATTCTACGGAGACCCTTGAGGACAAGTGTGAGACAAGTATGGGGTATTTGATATCATTGAGTTTTGTACATTTTTATATGTGTTTTCCTTTGCATTTTGAGTCACATTTGCATCCATTTAAGCTAGGACTTGTAAATATTGCATTAGTTTCTTATATTTTCTAGAATAGAGATCTACTAGTTTGCATTTGTATTTTGTAGGTGTTTTGGAGAGTTTTGGAGCTAAAAAATGATGAAACGTATGATGTTTGCTATGGTGATGGTGGATGACGCATTTGGGACGCCTAGGAAGAGCCAAACAAGGTCACAAGACAACATTCAAGGGTCCAAGAAGCAAGGTCGAATTAACCAAATGTTCTCCTAGAAATTTCGACCGAAATTGGAGAAATTCGACCGAAACTCGGAGGAAGCAGGAATGAAGGATCCCACCGTAATGAAGTTCGGTCGAAATCCTACCAGTTTCGACCGAAATTTCCCAGATCAAGAAGAGAAGGCCCGCACTGTATTAAGTTTCGGTCGAACCTTTGTGAATTTCGACCGAAATTCAAGGCGTTTCGACCGAACTTTTCAGGTTTCGGTCGAAATATCTTGCGTTCCTGACATGATTTTCGCCAAAAGTTCGGCCCGACTGGCCGAAATTCTTCGAGTTTCGACCGAAATCTATGTAATACGGGATTTTAATTAGTTAAATTCTATCTTATTTTAGGAGGGTATAAATACTTTCTTTTAGAACGTTTTAGGGATCTTTTTAGCAGACTTTAGAACCCTATTCTGCGAAAAGAACGATCGTTCTCCTTGTTCTCCCTTCTCCTTTGATTTCAAGTAAGATTTCTTTTGAATTATGCAAATTGTGTTTGATCAAAGCATGAGTGGCTAATTCCTTTTTTTTCTAGGGTTGGGGTGATCCCAACAACGCAGTAGATGATGATGTTACAGTTGTATGTCTAATCTTTGGTTGATTGCTTATACGATTCAAACCCTAATTGTGCAAAACCTGATTGATTTATTGGTTAGGAATCATGTTCTAGTTTGAGACTTAGCCGTGAAAACTCTACATGATAGACATAGGAATATTAGGGTTTGAACCTGAGTTGTTGATGCATGATCATTGATCAACTTATAGCTCTTGTGGATTAATGGATTACCGTTAGGAACTTGTTTAACTCGTTATGAATTGAGACTGATCATGTGATATTTGTAACAAGTTGGCATAGGATCTAATTAGTGCTTAATTGGTCTTAATATGTTCATTATGCATGATCATTGATAATTGAATATGTTGGGATACGTTTCACCATGAGACTGATCACGTAATTGGTGAAGAAATTAGGTAATCCACCTTCTATAAGCAATCATCCATTGTTAAGCATACAATTGTAGTTGAGTCTACAACTTAAGTCGTTGTTTGCGGTGATCCCTTGCCCTGGATCTTTAAATCATACTTGATATCTCAACCTTGCAATTGTTCTATACTTGTCACCAATTCAACCCACCACACTTTGTTACTTGTTGCTACAAAACCAAACAACCAAAACTTGCTTTCTCTTACTTTCATTTACTTGACTTGGATAGTTAGACTTGAGAATTATTAATACTTATCGAGTCCCTGAGATCGATATCCGGTGTACTACAACCAAACCCCATACACTGTCGCAGTCCCCTCGTAGGGATAAAAGGAGTGGAAGGTTCGTCATTGACGAGCACTGAGTATGATACCGTTTGTACACATTCTTTGATCCAAAGAATGAATTGTTCCGAGAACCCAAACCTGTTAAGAACGGAAAACAAGAAGGGCCATTCGACTCTGTCATAGGCTTTCTCCATATCCAACTTAACTGCCATGTTACCTTGTTTTGCCTTGGAGAGCCTAAACGAGTGAAAAATCTCGTGAGCAATTAGAATATTGTCCTGGATACACCTTCCCTTGGTGAAGGCACCTTGTAAGGGATGGATGAGTTTGTCGAAAACTTTGGATAACCTGCCTGTTAGAATTTTGGAAATGATCTTATAAACTGTAGAGCAAAGGCTAATAGGCATAAAATGGTTAACTGTTTCTGGGTTATCCTTTTTTTGGATTAAGGTTATGAACGTGTGGTTTATCTGTCGCAACATTTTTCTGCTAGAGAAGAATGCCTTGACAGCTTTGATAACAGATGGGCCAACAATGTTCCAATATGTTTGATAAAATCCAGCAGGCATGCCATCTGGCCCTGGGGATTTGTCAGCTTTGATAGCAAAGAGGGCGCATTTGATCTCATCGTTCGAGACCGGCGCCGTGAGCATTTGGTTTTGGTGTGGGGAGATTTCATTATCGATCACACTCAGATTTGTGTCAAGGCACATATTGTGGGTGTAAGATGATTTGAATCGATCCTTGAAGCTATTTGTGAATTCATTTCTGATTAAGGCATAATCAGAGAGGTTGGCACCAGAGTCCGTCTTAAGGAATTTGATAAGTTTTCTCCCTCTATTGGCTGAGGCTACTCGGTGAAAGTATCCAGAGTTTGTATCATTTAGTCTTATATGTTTTGTTTTAGCTCTTTGGCTCCAGTATCGACGTTGATAGTCCAACATTCTTTCTCTTTTATTTAGTAATCTCTTGTGCAGAGCAGCGTCCATAGGGTTGGGGTTTCCAATTAATGATTTCTGCCGCAGCAATAGTTTTGCGTATGTATCAAAAATCTGTTTGTGGATATTGTGGAAGGTTTTCTTGTGCCGTCTTTTGGCTAATGTTTTAAGCAGTGTAGTTTTTTTCACCAATTTGAACATTAGTGACCCTGTTGGGTTAAATCTCCAAGCTTGGCGAACAATGTTTGTGAATTCTGGTTTGGATGTCCATGCCAATTCAAACCGGAAAGGTTTTTTGTTTATGTGAGATGGTGATCTAAAGTCGATAGAGATTGGCGCATGGTCAGACGAGGTAAAAGGGTGGATTTTAACCCGAACTCTGTCAAAACCAGTAATAATCTCATTCTAAGCTAACAGGCGGTCAAGCTTTGCATAACTATTATTTGGGGCACCCGTTTTCCTTTTTTGCCAAGTATAGGAACCCCCATAGGTTGGCACGTCGAGAAGTAATAGCGAATTTTTAATCTCGTGTAGGCGTATGAACCGTTGAGGTCTCGGGGACACGCCCCCCAATTTGTCATTCGGGGCCGCAATTTCATTTAGGTCACCAAGAAGACAGAAGGGAACAAGAAGCTGGGAGGCATAATGTGCGATAAACTCCCAAAATGAATCTTTTGAGTTGTAATCTGGTGGCGCATATACTACCAGAAAGGTAGTTGTGGTATTCGTTCTTCGGTCATGGTAATTGAAATGGATTAATCTGTGGTGGACAGAAACAAGATCCACACTGCCCTCCGAACCCAGAAGGTCTTTCCATAATAGACAGATGCCCCCTGAGAAACCCTGTGCTGGGTCGAAAGCAATGTTGTTGAAACCGCATTTCTTCCAAACATTTTCAGATGGAATCTTATTAGTTTTTGTCTCTAGAAGTGCCAAAACATTGATGTAGTTATTTCGGCAGAAAAGTTCTATGTCAGTCCAGAAATTCCTTCTTTTAACCCCCCTACAATTCCAAGAGCATATATTCATAGAAAAACTTTTTGTGCGCGTAACCGTTTGTACGTAATCTTATAGATGTCATCAAAATGCATTTTTTCCCCTGAATTTGGGCTATTAGTTACAATTTCGTTGTGAACCGAGTAAGTTTTGTTCACATAATGACCTTGGTATATCGCCCATTTGTAGATTGAGATACAAAGACCATAATGTCGGTTTGTGCTTGAATGATGATCGGCAAAGGCACTTTGGTCCAAAGTGGAAGTGGTACGCTGTAACGAGACACACACTTGATTTATACAGTTTTGAGTGAAGTAACCATTATTGATCAAATTTTGTGAATATAAAGGAGTAACACAATTTGAGTAAGGCATGTGTGCAATGCGATTAAATTTTTTCAAGGCTTGGGAGCCCTTAAGGTGAGTTTTTGTCCGATGGAAAAGAGCAAAAGAGTAGTAGCCAGTCGAGCAGCAGTTGTGTTCCGTGTAAAGCTTGAAAATAATTTGGTAAAATGTTGTCAAGGCTTGTGGGCCAATATAATCAGCAGCAGTAGGTTTGAATTTTATAGTAGGGAAGCCAGCGCTCAAAGCCCAGGTAGCAGCAAGAGCAGCAACCGCCAACCGTCATAATGACAGTAACCCAATAGAAGCAGCAACAAGAACCAACACCAAAAGGCACAAGGGCGGTCCTCCTGTACACAAGACAAGCAAACCAGCAAAGGAGGCAGACCCAAGTAGAAACCCAGTGACAGGAGAGAGGACAAGTATAAACAACAGCAAACTGAAAAGTAAATTGCTGAGAAATCATAATAGAAACCAGGTAAGGATACCACACGGATTGTAAACTGAAAAGGGGGCGATATGCCAAGATGCACTTGGTGAAAGATCTTAAATAGAGTCGATGCTGGTAAGCATTAGATCCCCGGGATTGTGCTAGAGTGGATAGAGGACTTACAGAGCACAGAAGCGATGCACAGAGCATAAAGAAAAGCGGCGGAGAAGGCTCCCGAGCAAACAGCCAGGCACGCCACAAGCGGAAGTGACCCGCGCCGTCTGGCCACCACGAACTCCCCCCAAATCTCATTGATGACTAGTAGCAGATCATGAAGGCCCTGCAAGTGCACCCAAAAGAGACAGGCCGAGGCCAATCGGAGGACTTATCCTCCCGATTGTAGTCCGGGCTAGGGTTAACTCCAGGCGGAGAGTTTTGGTTAAGAAAGGCGTAGCAACTGATGGGAAGCACTCGCAGGCAGGGGCGCCGGGGCGGAGCCAGAAAAAACTTCGGGGGGCTCAGCTATATTTTCGAGTTTTTTTTTAAAGATATATATAAGATACAATCTTTGTTGTAAAAATATAGTAGAATTTTAAGTGTAAAAAGCTAAAAGAAGGGAAAAAATCAATAAATGACGGTATAGAGAATTGAACTCAAGACCTCTTTGCTCAAGTTCCCACCCTCTTACCAACTAGACTAAGCACTCTTATTGATCTTCTACTCTTTTTAATTGTTTTTACCCCTTAAATTATCAAAAATTACAAAAAAAACATATATTTTTTTTTTTAGGTTTTCCTCCGGCTCATAGGGGGCTCGAGCCACCGCATGCCCCCCCTCCGTCCCTGCTCGCAGGCCGTCGGAGAGATCCGAGGCGGTTGGGTAGATGAGAAGGGAGCCGGGAGCTGGTGCGATTTGGCCAAGACGGAGGGCACAAGGCTGTCGTGGCGGCGACCGAAAGTCTCGGTGGGGAGATTTGATGGGCGCGTAGCCGCGTATAGTTTAGTGTGAAAAAGGGTTTTCATTTTCTTTACTTTTAGTGGGTTTTTTTTCCCTCTACCTAGGTCTTATGCATGTAAGTGTTTTGAATAGGTGGAAGAATGGACCCATACGCAAATAGGCGGTGAATTTTCAATAATAAAATTCATTTGTCGATAATACCAATATCTTTAGGACGGACGCCCGCCATGTATGGGGCAACTTGTGTGCCACTCCCTACTAGTTCACTATAAATCCCCCCTACTCCTATATTCTAAAACCCTAGCTAGTGCAGTATAGGTATGTTAGGTAGAGATTGATTTGCGATAATATTTACTATTATATATAAATTTATATTTTTTTATATTGTAATAATATAAAAACGATAAGGGCATACCATTAGGGTTGTGCATAACCGGGTATTCGACATGATAACACGACACGGTTTCGTGTCGAATACCCGTATAACACGACACGAAACGATTTCTACAAAAATCCCTTTTTTTCTTTTTTCTTTTTTTTTCTAAATGTTGTCGTACTGGACGTCGGATCTGAAGCAACTCGAGCACGCCGGATCTGAACTTTGAACAAGGACGAGCGTCGAGCGAGGTCGAGAGCGAGCATCAAATCTGAAGCGAGGCGGAGATATGCTTCATCTTCAATTTCAACCAAGATTCAATCAAAGAAAAGGTCTTGTTTCAAATGTGGAGGAGATTGGGGTGATACGTTAGAGGCGAGCACCTAGAGCCTTGAAACAACCTACCGGATCTGAAGTGAGCATAGAGCGAGGTCGATGACAACCTGAAGCGCCGGATGTAGATCTAAAGCAAGAGACTACGATAGGGCTCGACATGCGACGGCGACGACGACGATGTGGGATGGCTGAGAGCAACCGGCGAGCCGTGGGCGGCGATTCTGAAGGCTGAGAGCTACCGGCCACCGAGAATTAAGATTGAAGAAGAAGATTGAAGAGATGATTGAAGAAGAAGAGGCAAGTGTCGGATGTAGATCTAAAACAATAGAGACTACGAGAGGAGTCGACAAGCGATAGGCGACGGCGGCGGCTGGCTGAGAGCAACTGGCGAGCCGTGGGTTATATGGCGGCGAGCCGGCGAGTCTTGAGGCTGAGAGCAACTGGCCGTCGAGAAGGAAGATTGAAGAAGAAGAGTGAAAAGAGGCAACCGGCTGGCGGCTATTGACCAAACCCTAGATAGACAACTCACACTTAAAAGAGTTTAGGAAGGAAAAAAAATTAAAAAACGAGAAAGGAAAAAAAATTAAAAAAGGGCTGGAGATCCAGAATTCGAACTCGAGACCTCACAGTTACATCCAAACGCAAGCGGCCACGCCTAACCAACTAGGCAAACGACTTTTTATGATACACTAGGACAGTTATTATATATGTTTTATTACAGAATTTTAATGTTTAAAATAAAATAAAAAATTATCGTGTCGTGTCGGATACCCGATAAGGGAAAAATGTCGATCCGAACACTACACGATTATTGTCGTGTTTTACCGTTTCGTGTCATAATCGTGTCGTATCTTTATCGTTTCGTGTTTTTTCGTATCGTTTTATGCCGCTTTCGTGTCGTGTCAACCGTGTCGTATTTTTCTGCACAACCCTACATACCATATTATGATACGATCACTAGTAGAAAATCAGTAATATACCCCAGACGTTTTTTTAAATATACCCCGGATCTGACAATATAGGACTCCGGGGTAGAACTAGGGTGGGGTTAATACATGGTCCGACTTTATTCCCCGAATATATTTTTTAAAAATCCGGGGTATAAAACCTAGCCAAAATTGAAAAAAAAAAGTGCTCTGAAAGACACGCCCGGGGTATATTATTCTAATATCCGGGGCATTAGGTATGTCTAATCCGGGTTGTAAAAATTTTTTATCCGGGGTATCAAACTAAAATAATCCGGGGTATATACCTCTACCCGTTTTCCCCTAAAAAAAACGCCCGGGGTATATTTATTTAAAATCCGGGGTATATATTATATCGAATCCGGATTGTAATTTTCATTTAGTCGGGGTATAAAATTGAAATAATTCGGGGTGTATAGTAGTATCATTTGGTCATATGCTTCTTGGTATATATACCGGATAAATATGATCCGGGGTATATAACTTTTTTTTTATAATTTTTTTAATACCCATTCATATATTACCATATTCAACCTGTTATTTAACCTGCAATTTCCATTTATTCACATCAATGTATGGTAGCCAATAAATCCACAATTCAACAACACATACATTAAACAAGGTTCCAACTACTTAAACATTTTCAAGCTAAGACATGTTCAACATCAACACTAAAACACCGTTTCACATCCATTAGTTATGTTTCAAATACATACACGAATCATACCCTTCCAATATGCTAGCAAAAGAGGATTTGATATGACTTGCAATGTTGCTTCAAACTCAAAAGGCGAACCGTCTAAACCTTCCTAGCTCCACATAAGGTCAAGATATCGAAATTAGCCTTGCCTACAAAAAAAATTCAAAAACAAAATGGATCAAGATTAGCATAATGGAATTCATTATCTATAATTTCGTTATCTCTAATTTCTAAATTCAACAAGTATCATAATGTTAAGAGATATTTTAGCTAGAATCGAATTTTGTGAGACGATCAAAAATCTTAAAAAGGCAAGTAATACTTACTTGAAGATAATTATAAATAGGTGGTTAAGCCATTCTTTTCGAATTTCATCAATCTCCTCTTGTTTGTAAGTAGTTTTTTTTTTATCAAACCACTACAAAATAAAATATTTATTATTATTTTTATCGTAATCGAATTTATGAAAAAACACAATAGTGAGAAAATAATAAAAGTATACCTTGGTTGGGATAACATTTTTTCCTTGGGATATTATATGTTGCATAAACTTCAAAACATAGTTTCCAGAATCAGCATCCTTCAATTGATAGGGACACTGAAATACATAGTATGTGTATATTATAAGTTACTAATTAATGATAAAAGATTATTAAAATCGAGGCTTTTTCCATCCAAAAGTGAAACAATGCAAACAACGATAGAAAAAAAAATAACCTTTGGAAAATTCCAGTAAGTATTTGTTCAAGGCTTTTCTTACCCAACTTGGCAAACTTGAATCTGATACTCCTGTTGCACATATATAAAAATCAAATATGATTAATACAACCTAGCTAACACTCGCAAACCATTTCAATTATAGGAAAATAACTTTTTCCTCAAAAAAAATACTTATAAAAGAAACCATTTCATTAACATCATGTTCTTTATCTCCGTGTAATGGATCAATCCAATTTGCATGATCCAAATGAGGATTCATGACTATTAAGACCCAATGATGCCTACATATGTGTTTAGTGTGAGAATGGATGAATATTATACGTAACAATAACAAGTAAAAACAATGCTAAAAGAGTTATTACCTAAAATGATAAGGTGTTGAAAACAACTTGTTTTCTAAGTTTCCCTCCATTGCATCACAAATATAAGTAGCCCTTTCATGTACGGTCCCATTAAGAGGTGAAATTTGAGTTGGGCGTAAAAGTTTGAACTTCTCTTTATCACCATATGAACAAGTGTGAAATAGATATCTACAAGTAGGCATTTGTGTCATATTAATGCTCTAAGTACATGTAAAATTGAATATGCACACATTTAGGTAATTTATATGCACTTTAAATTCACCAATAACTGATTTCAATATGAATATGAAGTACTTACCTCGTATATAATGACACGTGACACTCTTTTATCTTAGCTTTATGAAGCCATTTCTCAATCTGCTCCTTGTCCAAAGTAACCCCCATGTTCATAGTGGAAAATTTCACTTGATATTTCAATTTCCAAATTCTTATTGTCATTGAATTCTTCCAACACATGTTGATATGCCTCCAATTCACTTGCTTCAGAGGTAACATCGAAACGGAACGCCAGATTCGTTTGTCAAAGTTTTGCTCTTCAGCTTCTCGTTCAAACAATCAATTTTAAAGTGTGAAATACATTATAGTGTGAAATACATTATATGGAAATGAAAGAGACCAATTAAAGTGTGAAATACATTATATGGAGAGAGAGTTGTCGACCTTTCTCACTTTTCTCCTATAGCAAGTGAAAGAAACCAATTAAAGTGTGAAATACATTATATGGAAAATTTGTAGTATATAATATATAATAATATGTTTAAATTACCAAAATGCCGGAAGTATTTCTATAATATGATTTTGGGAATTTGTTAAGGATTTAAATGATAAATGTCAGAATTTGGCCAAGTATGATTTGAAAAATTATTTTGAATATGAGTTGACTTAATTTGGGATTTAAGAGTTTGGAAAATATGGTTGGTACGATTTTATCAATGGGGTTGATTGAAAGTGAATGATTTTGGTTGATGTTGATCGTATCGGAAAAGTTTTGAAAATGGTGTTACCATTGATTGGTTTTGAGGATGTTAAGAACTTGGGTTTTGTTTGTATGAATGTTGGTGTAACACCCCATCCCACATCGGATATCATAAGGATGTTAGGAGTGATTTATAAGCGATTCAAGCCCCACCCATGTCACGAGAGCTCTTCCTTTTCAGGCTCCAAGTGAGGACAACGGACCTGAGAGGGCTAGGTGGCATGGGATGGCGCCTCTTAAGACCCCGGGTCTTACAGTTGGTCCGGTTGCTTGTGGCAATGACTTGATGATAGGTGTGTATTGCTTTTGGATTGCTTTGGACTTGTATTTGGGCCCTTGCTTGTGTTATCTTGTTGTTCTGCATTTTCAAGTAAGTATCCTACGGGACTTACTCAGCAACCTAGACCTCCTGTCTGATGTGTCATGTGATGTGTAGATTTGTTGCATATTAAAGCATGCCATGTAGTATCATGCTAGGATTGCATTGAACTAAGCATATGGTTACTATGTGTGTTTGAAACAGAACGGTCGTTATCTGTGATAGTCCTAGAGTCTTTGCTAGGGTGATAGGGTAGCCCAGCCTCATCGGGTGCCCTGAGTCAGTCGACTCAATATGAACATGTTACTATAGCCCAACACCATCGGGCAAACTTGGTTACTTTATGTTGATGTTTATTCCGTGGTCCGTGCACCACCACGAGGAAATGGGTACCGTGCTGGCCAGTTCCGCTCATGGAAAGGGGGCGGAGTAGGAGACGGATATGCCACTTGGCATTGCCTTGGGCTCTTTACAGTTTTTTTGCATATTATAACTGTCAAGCATGCTTATGTGATTTAAATACTGTATTGCATTAGTCATCCTTTATCTTAGGTATAGGCATGTTATATGGCCTTAGCGCGGTCATAGGACCCGCAGGCGATTATCGGGCCTGACTTCGTGGATAGTGTTAGGTACCGCTCTTGTTTGCTCCATACTTATGTGACGGGAAACCCTTTGGCGAATCAAAGAACTTGGCTAATTCCCTAACTTGGTATAAATGGTAATCATCCACTTATATTTTGGTTTTGACCCGACTCTTCCGTGGTGCTTTGTATCTTAATTTTGCTTCTGTCTTGCTTCCTTTTGAAATGAATTTCACGAGTTAGTTTTTAGGACAGGTTAAGGGTACCCAACGGCCCTACGATGCTTTCGGGGTTTCAAATCCCTCTTTCTACTAATCTTGAAATGATTTTGAAACCTTGACCCGTACCTGGATTGCAAGATCTGAACAAGGGGTTTCACCCCTTGAAATGTAACCCGGAAATCATAATTCTGGGCCGTTACACTGCCGACCGCCTCACCACACCCACCGCCTTCGAATTGACGAATCCGACCAAAAACACCACCACTCTCCACCGTCTTCGAAGCCGATCAGAGCGCCGAGTCTTCAATTCAACACCACCACACCCCACTGCCTTCGAAGCCGATCAGAAACACCACCACACACAACTGCCTCGCCTCAGGGCCAATTCTCTCTAAAGCTTTGGGGATCTGGAGATTGAAATACAAGAGAGGGGAGAGGAAGGTGCGAGAGAGAGTCACGTGCCTACTTTCGGTTTTTGAGCTTTTTTAAAAAATTATTTTTACATAATTCATCCATTACGTGGCGTTTTCTCGTACCTCAATTCAATTTAAATCAACGACTCACAATTGTGCACAATTGATCCATCCTATATATATATATATATATATATATATATATATATATATATATAGGATCGCGCTCCGGTGAAAACCAATATTGTGGTAGAAACCGTGAGGAGTGTTTTGATTGGTTGACACTATGGGGCTCACAGGTGGGGCAATTCTGATAGTAATTTGCAATTTTACCCAAGCTTTATAGAAATTACAAATTTGTTCAAACTTTTTATAATTTTCTTAAAGTGAAATAACGAAAATTGATAAATGACTTTTAGTGGTACTAACTACCATAAATGACTTTTAGTTGCAGAGCGTGGAGAATGGCTCTATTTATAGAGCTGAGTAGAGAGCATTGGATACCTCTTCCAACGTCTCTTTTACAAATGGCCGACAGATGGGCCCCTACGCACTCAGAAAAGCACACAGTACAACAATTATTTTACAGGTTCACGTGATAAAAGCAAAAACAGTAAAGTACAATAATTGTGCTTGGTGGATGATGATGGCTCTCAGTTGTCCAGGTTCTGGACCCCTTCGTCTCCCATGTTGGCTTCCAGGTCATCATCATTATAATCTTGAACTAGATCTAGAGTATTATCAAACTCCAAATCTTGTTCATTGTCTAGATCGAGATAAAGCATTAATCCTTCAGCGTAGTCTCGATCCCATGCGATTAGTTAATCGATCATCCTCTCGTGTCCTCCTTTGTCTAAAAAGTGACCGGCCTCTATTTCTGCTAAGTAAAGGCTGATGGATTCGGTCCTGTTTATGGCTTGCTCCATTAATGGATTGAGTTGTGGGGTTACGATGAAGGTTGTATTCCCAACTTTGAATATCCCACAGCCTGTTTCTCTGAACTTGGTGATGTAGTAGTAGATGTAGAAGAATCCCTTTGCTCTTGCCTCCCAAGTATGCCTTACTACATCGATTCTTCCTTCCATTACTGGATCTTTCACGTACCAATAATCTTCCCTCATTAGTAGGAAGATTAGGTAATGCGGTAGCCGGGTTTTTCCCTGACTAACATCTATGCAGGCACTGATAACACGACAACAACTTATGTCTTGTATTTTTTCGAATGTTGCTGCTCTGAGGAAGACACCCTTCTGGAACTTAGTGAAATACTTGTACAAGATGCTTTCTTCTTCTTTCTTTGGCCATGGTCTCCTGTTATTGTGGTGGATTCCATTGCACATTCCATATCTCCACGAATTTAAAAAGTCTGCATCTTCACTTGGCATGATGGGTAAGGATAATCCTCCCAATCCGGCGCCAGTGGTTGCACAGAAATGGTTACACCATTCTCTTATCGTTGCTGGAGTATCGTGATCTCTTAAAGTTACCATCCAGTAGAAGTTGTCAAAATCTCTCATTTTTCATCTTCTACAGATGTCTTCCTGGAGTTCAGTAGGTAGCTGGAGAACTTTTATAAATATCTCTAGAGTTAACATTCTTATAACCGCTCTGTGTCTCGTTTGTAGGAGTCCACGATGGAATCTATTCTCAGTAAATCTTCCAAAATCAACAGAAATATGAAAACTTGGAGGGGAAACCCATCCTTGGTATCCTCTTATTTCTCCTAAGAGATTAATGTCCCATGGGTGGAACACCCATTGCGGATTTTCCCACCGCGTTTGATTTCTCTGATCCATCAGCTAACTCTCTTGTTAAGCTGTCAGCAAGAGAATTTTTAGATCCCTGCACATGTTCAATGGTAAAAGTGAATTGATTAAGGGCTAATTGCCAACGCAGGAGTCTCCCATGCGCTTTCATATTATCAAGATTGTTATTTATGAAACCCAATATTCCTTTACAATCTGTTCTGACTGTAAAAGGTTTAGGAGCTAGGAAGATTATAAATTTCTGGATTCCCCGATAAATTGCAAGAATCTCCTTCTCCATGACAGTATAATTATACTCAGATTTGTTGAAGTTGCCACTGCTATACCTGCAAAGCTTGTTATCTTTCTTTATTTTTAAAACAGCTCCCCAATGATAATCACTAGCATCTGTTTTAAGAACTAACTCATCATCTTCATTAGGTAAAGTTAATATTGGAAGTTTTTCACATCTTCTTTTAAGTTCTTTGATTACTTTAGTATCTGATTGAGTCCAACTCCAAACTTGATCTTTCTTTAATTTTATCTAAAGAGGTTTTCTCAATTTGGCTAGATCTTTTATAAAATCAGACGCATAAGTAAGACAACCTAGAAATCTTTCTAGTTGTTTTCTATCTTTGATTTCATCAGGAAATTTTTCTACCTTTTCTAGAATATGTTCTTGCAAAATAATTTGACCAGCTTTAATCTTTAATCCTAGGAACTCAATTTCAGGCTCAGCATAAATACATTTTTTCTGTCCTAAAATGATTCCATGGTCAATACATTTTTGAGTTATAGCTTTCAAGTCATGCTTATGTTGTTCTATAGTTTTAGAGAAGATTAAGATATCATCAATGTAAACAAGACAGCAATGTTTAAACTCTTTAAAGACATTGTCCATTCTTCTCTGAAATATTTGTGGTGCATTTTTCAAACCAAAGGGCATGACTACCCATTCATAGTGTCCTTGAGGAGCACTAAATGTAGTAAGTGGAATACTTTTTTCATCCATTCTTACCTGCCAATAACCACTTTTACAATCCATTTTAGAGAACCAAGTGGCTCCCTGTATTCTATTAAATAAAACTGTTTTATTAAGGATATAATATCCATCAAAAACAGTATTATCATTAAGCTTTTTATAATTGATAACCATTCTAGCTTTTCCTCTTTTTTCTTCTGCATGATTCCTGACCATAAAGGCAGGACTAGAATGAGGACTTTTACTTTCTCGAATTAAGCCTTTCTTTAAGAGTTCATCAATCTGTTCTTTAAATTCTTGTTGATCCTTATAAGTGTAAACCATCTGTTTTACTCTAATAACAGTTTTAGGATCTATTAGCTCTATGGTGGCAAATGATTTATCTTTTTCCCAAAATTTTAAAGGATTTTCAGAATATAACTCCTTACACATTTTTTCTTGTTGTTTAAGAATTTTATCTTTTAATGTTACTTCACATATAGAGAGTGCAAATTCCCTTTGTGTAGGAAGAATATATTCCTCACCACGCTTAGTGCGCGTAAACTCTATTGCTTGGTGTGTATAAGCTTGTTTAATCTTTTTAACCCAAGCATCTTCTCCATGAATGTTAAAGACCATCATGTCTAGGTGCTGAGTTACTAGGACATGGAGTCTTTGGAAATTATTTCCAATTAACATATCATGTGAGGGTTGATTAGTAGCCCAGAGTGTAGGAATTACACATTGGACTCCTCCTATCATGATAGGTACATCAGAAGCTAATTCTGAATGAACCATGATACTATCATCAGCTATTCTAACTTGGATTGGTCTACGAGACTTCTGCCAAATAAACTCAGGAAATAATGCCTTCTTTCCAAAGCATACTGAACATCCAGTGTCTACAAAGGCACATAACTCATATTTATTGAACCCTTCTAAGCAAATACTTATCGGGATATAAATGCTATTAGGGTTGGTAATCCTATAATTTTTCTTCAGTGATTCTCTACTGACATGTTCAAAGCTTTCTTCTACTCTCATATTATCTCCATAGAGATGTCTGAGGTCTATTACTTCCATTCTCATTCCTAATTCTTCATCAAATAAAGAATCTGTGAGAGATTCTTTTAAATCTTTAGCCCTTGGATCATTTTCATAGACAGGTTCACTAAAGGTTTTAGTTTGGTATCCTATTATCTTTCCTTTCTGTTCGGAACTAGATGATCCTTCTTGATTTTCTCTAACCTTTTGAACTATTGGAGGAATTGATGTTATCGATTCCCTAAATTGGCTAGAGCCTAAGTCTATACTATGTCTAGGTGGTTCTTTTATAATTCTATTTTCTAACCTCTTGTTCAATGCTGCTATCATGCTTACTATATCTTCATCTATCACAAACGATTTGTCTTTTCTGCTTGTAGTAGCTCCCTGATTCCTTTGAGTAATACTAAGATTAGGATTGATCCTAAAACTAGTGTTCCTGGATAAACTTGGACATCTAGAGAGACTGACTGGTGGTTTAATATTCGTATGGATTCTACCTTCTTCATCTATGGTTAAAACTTTATTACTGCTAGTACCCGTAGAATTTTCAAATGCGTTTATCCAAATAGTCTTAAGTTTTATCTGATCAGGTCTTAACTTAACATGTACAACTTCTTTGCTTGGACCTACCACCTCGTGTTTCTCAGCTTCTACTATATGACACTTTTGTGGAGGATTTGTAGTATTTTCAAGTTTATAAACTACCTTCCATTTTAATTGTAAAGGACAAGTTCCTTTATGCACACTAATACCTTCTGTTAATAATTTTATAGCTAAGAACTTAGAGGCATAATGATCTTCTAGACTAACATAATAGTTAGGCCTACAGATCCAAGAAACTGCTCCTTGACTCAAATTACAGACTATACCACTGATGCATTGATCACTAAACTTTTTATGCCTAATGTCACAAACAAAATTAATGCATTGCACATCTTTTCCATAGTCTTGTAATGGAGTTATAATTACTTGGATGCCACATATGAAAATATATTTAAATTTTTTATCTTTGTTATGTTTCTGAATGTTTGCCCAATTGATTAAGTTTACTTCAGTTGCTTGATTTTCATTATTCTTGACAGTTACATCTCCAGACATTTCTTCGCAAACATATTTAGCATATTTAGAGAATAATGATTTTTTAACAAACTGTTCTTTAGCGATGATCGGGAAGTCAACCCCTGATCTCGTCATTTCTTTAACTTGTTCCTCATCAATAGAGGTTTCAGCTTGCTGAAGTTGAGCTAAAGTAGTCATTTCATGTTCATCAGAGAACTCACTAGGAATTTCTCCTTCCATCATTTCATTAATTTCTTCACCTTCTATTGACTCATTTTCAGATTCTATATCTTCTTCAAGCTTTTCTTCTATTATTTCTACTATCCCTTTATTATTTCTTAGGGCTAGATCTACTGCTTCATCTTCAGATAGTTCGATGTAATCCAAACTACCTAGGGCTTCTGCTAATCTATTGTTCTTCTTGTTTTTGCATTCATTAGCATAATGACCTGATTCTCCGCATGCCCAACACTTGCAGTTTTTCTTTTTCTCGGGACAGAACGAGGCTTTCTGGAAAAACCTTCTGTTTTTAGAGAATGGTTTTTTATAATACTTCTTATAATATTTTTCGCCTCTCTGTTTATTGAAACTTTTTCTCTTGTAGTTTCGTTTTCCATGGTAATCTCTATTATTACATCCCCATTCTGTTGGCGTCTCCCAACAAGTTAAGAATTGTTTTTTCATCCTTTGGGTGCTTCTTACGTCTCGACATTTTTTCTCAACCCATTTCCTAACATAGGAAATTTTGTTACCAAGAGTATCTTTATCTCCATTTTTAATTAACTCTCGATATTCTTCACTTATTTGTTCATTAATTGGGGCAGGAAGTTTATCAAAGAACATTTGTAGATTAGTGCTGTTTTCCCCTATCTTATAGTAATACTTCTCAAATTCTGTTATATAATTATCGACATATTTCATGTTACAAATTTCAAGATTGTTTAAGTTTCTTTGCCATTTTAAAGCTTCCTTATCTTCATCTTCCTTTTCTCCAATGAATTCGTCTTCTATTAATTCACATATTAAGGTGAACATCGTCACTGGGCTTGCTAAATTCTTAAGCTCTTGTTTTGGTTCATCACCAATAGCTCCATACCAATCGGCAATACATCCATAGAAACTATGTTCTATGTAATTAAGGAATTGAGAAGAGTTCCATCCTACGTTCATGTTTAATACACTCATCATACTTTTCTTCCAAAACTCTATGATTTCACGCCTATTCCTTATACCATCTAGGTTTAATTTATAACCTGTTTCACTTATGGGTTCTAGATTAATTTCTCTTTGATTTGGTCTATGGTTTGGCATAATGCTTACTCCAAATCTTTCCTTCTTCTCCAGAAATTCTCTAGGTTTTAACCTAGGTCTGTAATTACTAGTTGAACCATGTTCATTTCTTTTGTAATGTCTTCTAGCTTCATTTTGTTCTACAGGTTCATTCTCCTTCAGCCTTCTTTGTCTTAAAATTTCATTTAAGCTTCTTTGGACTTTAGATATGGGAATGTTTTCCATATCTTTTAGGTTAATTAATCCCATTTGTTGATACACAGCTTCTTCATCCGAATTCTTTTCAGACTCGTCTTCGCTCATGACCTCTTGGTTCATAAAGTTGGTTTCAATGGCTTTTTGTTTCTGTAATTTCATCTTCCATTCTGGGTCATCCAACTTAGTGCTGAATCTCCTTGTTTGTCGAAGTGGATGGTGATTCATTTTTAAGATTTTCGTCTTGGTCTTCTTCTACTGTTTCCTTGTTCTTTATATTATCTAATTTAGTAGAAAACTTCTTTTTGGATTTTTTAAATGGATAACTGTTTTTAAAAGGATCTCCTTTCTTAATCTCACCACCTAATGTTAGGCTTATCTGATGGCTAATTTCGTTAATGGCTTTTAGATTTGTTGAGTGCTGTACTTCTCCTGTCTCTTTTACAGTCTTAAATATTTTACTGCTAATCTCAATATATAATTGTTCTAATTTTTTAACTTCGAGTTTTAGATCTATTAGTTGGTCTGAAATGGCATTTAAAATTGCTCCAAAATGCTTATCGTTTACGTCTAAATGTAAGGCATGAGGATAAGTCTTATGGGGGCAATTAGTAGACACCTCCAGATTGTCTTATAGATAAATACAGATTATATTTAATTAACTTGGCTCTGATACCAAATTGCAGGATCACTCTTAATATAATAAAAATGCGGAATATTAAAGATAACTTAAAATAATCCACAAATTAAAATTCTAAAACTAATGGCTATTTTATGTAATTTTTGGTTTTTTGGTTGGATTTTAGTGGAAAAGTGGAAGGTTCCACTGTTAAAAAGCAGCCAATAGGATTAGTCCTTTCGATTTTCACTATAAGAAATGGTCCTCACCCGAGTCAATCCCTATATATATATATATATATATATATATATATATATATATATATATATATATATATATATATATATATATATATATATATATAGAGAGAGAGAGAGAGAGAGAGAGAGAGAGAGAGAGAGGTTGAGACGTTGAGTCATGTGTAATCAACTCTTATTGTGTTTTATGTTAACAAATCTAGACCCTTAATTGATGGAAAATTGAATGTTGAAATTAATTGTGTATTTTCTTTATTTTTTGCTTAAAAAAATCATGGGTCCCACTCATATAGCTCCCCACCCTCATAATGTGGTGTGTGTAACACACCCTCCTCTACAACCCATTTTGAATTTGAAAAATAACGCACATGGATAGTGATGTGTCCATCTTGATTTTTTTTTAAAAAATAACTAGTTAATACTGTATATGTTACATTTTTTAAATATATTGATCGATTAATAATCCATATGCTCGTTATTTCCAATTAGCTTAGATTTGGATGAATAGTGACGAATAGTTCCTTATTATCAACGAATAATTCCTTATTATTAACGAATAGTGACTCTGAACTTGCTGAATAGTTGATAAATTCATGAAAATTTTTAGACAGAGTTTAAATTTCAACAAACCTATCTCTAATTGCCCCATATACATATGAATAATTTCTAATTATCAACGAACAGTGACTCTGAACTTGCCGAATAGTTATAGTCGATAAATTCATTAGCTTGAATTTCAAGAAACCAACATCTAATTTCCCATATATATATATATATATATATATATATGAAGAATTCTTGATTTTTAACGAATAAGGACTCTAAATATTCGATAACTTCATGAACAATTTATATATGAATAATTCCTGATTATCAACGAATAATGACTCTGGATTTGCCGAATATTTTATATATTAATGAACAATTTTAAATAGAGTTTGAATTTTAAGAAACTCATATCTAATTACCCAATACATCTGAATACTTTCTTATTATCAACCAATAATGACTCTGAATTTGCTGAATAGTCAATAAATTCATACAAATATTTAGACAGGGTTTAAATTTCAAAATGCATCCATCTAATTACCCCTATACATATGAATCATTTCTATTTATCAACGAATAGTAACTCTAAAATTGTCGAACATTAAATGAATTCATCAACAATTTTGCCCAAACTCCTCTAGACTCTCAATGGTGTAAACACCATGAAAACATCCAAATTTGATCTCACACAAACCAATAATACATGAATCCCTTACCTTCCGACTCCAATTCCATTTCGATTGAAGATTCGAATCTTCGATCCAACAACTTACCAGAACCTTCGATAAGAGGCATAGATGGACGAAGAGGGTTAGGGTAGATGAACAGTGCTCCGTTAATTCAGATCTGGCCGGTGGAGTGATGGGTCTATCTTAAAACCTCTTGGATCTGAGAGAGCCGGTAGCGGGGAAGCCAGTAGCTATGGTGGTTTGGCCGGATCTGAGCCCGGAGACTCAAGATCAAGCCTTGTGGTGGCAAAATCGACGATGCAGGCGGCGGCGCTTGGTGGAACGTTTTGGCAGAGGGGGAGAGATGTGGTGGACGTCTTTGTCGACTGTCGTGGTGCTGCCTTCGTTGCCGGTTACTCAACCATCTCCTCCGCCTTTGCCTTCGCCGGTCAAAGGAGCCACATCTCAACTGATGTTTTGTTAGAGAGTGATGTGGATTAAATATCTTTAGGTTTGTGAGGTTATAGTACACGCGCATCTTTAGCCATCTTCTATATTTTTGAAAATTTTCTTTTATTTAATTATAATTAAACACAACTAATCTCAGCCCTTCATTTCACATGATTGAATGACCCAGATTTGTTAACATTTAAAATGTTAAGAGTTGTTAACATTTGATCCGTCCTCTATATATATATATATTATTATCAAGCAATAAAAAATATATGAATAACTTTTTTTAAAGAAAAAGTATGCATTGATCTAAAATTAAAATTGCTATGTCTTTAATGTTGATAAAAATAAAATATTGAAAAACTTAAAAGATTCAAAATTCGGCAAAATAATTGGATAGATTCAATATAGTGAGCAAACCAATATACTTGATAAATTTAGGTTATTGTGTGGTTGAGAGTGGACATGAAGGAAAAATAGAGACAAAGATAATTGAACTTTGTATGGGAACAAGTCAAATGACTATTAAACCCTAAAACCTAATAATCCTTCAACTTTTGAATTAATAAAAAGGGGAGAGTTAAGAAAAATCTCACAAATGACTAATTTTGTATTTTTTAGCATGAACATCTAGATAAACATATAAGGAGATCTACCTAGTGTTTCATCTCAATCATTTGTACGTGTCATCTCTACCTAAATTAATTATCAACAATTTAGTACATTTTTATGTTCTCAATGATATATCACTTTTTTTAAAGGATGTATCAATGTATCATGACATGTCATATATGTACATTGTATTGTTTGAGTTTTAAAGAAAATTACAATTGGTATGCCTTTAATCAACTGCCCCGATCCGCTCAAACCTAACACCTAGGTGCAACAACCCCTAACACCCTAATAAACGACTCTGCCATCTAATCTCCAAAGTGATCTTGAACTTCCACTTTACAGAGATGCAAGTCTTACAACTTTCAATGATCTTAGTGGTGCATGACAACACATTACATGTTTCATTACAAAATATAGCTTTGTTTCTAGCTATCGAAGTAAAATAAATTAAAGCTTCAACCGCTAGCAACTTCGACTAGAATAAAAGGGACTTTTGCTAGCATTTGCATATTCACAAGTGAACCAGAACAGGCAGTGCTCAATATATGCATTCGAACCTCTGCTAAATGCCAACCCAATCAAATACTTTATCCTGGATTGCAACGGCGATCGAGCAATTCAATTGAACCAAAGATGCTCTTCACTCTCTTCCTCATATTGGCAGAAGATTCATTGCAGCAACATTCGAGCCTCGCCAATGCTTAACATGTCCCCCGGTGTGAAGTCTTTGTCTCACGACAAGCCAGACCACGAAAGCTCATTTCTGAAATTGTATATTAATTATTCAATTATCTATATTGTAACGGCCCGAGATTATAATTCTCGGGTTACGTTTCGAGGGATGAAACCCCTCGTTAGGATCTTGTGCCCCGAGTACAGGTTGAAGGTTTAAAATTCTACTCTAACGTTTTCAAGTGGGATTTCATACCCAAAATTCGACGGGATCATTGGAATCCCCGGGGAAGTCCCATGTACGTGTCGTAAGTCTAAGCGTGAAAAACCAGTAGTCATGAAAATAGCGGAATCAAGGTGTAATACAAGAGGGTGGCACGCCAGAGCCGAGTCAAAACCAAATCAATAAGCACATTTATCGAAATCTAATAGGCAATGTTAGTGGGGTTAGATTATTTCTTCGCAATTGCCCGAAAGAGTTCCCACGTCACGGAAGAAGGAACAATCATGCTGTAAAACAAACCTAAAAAAAATATGTATGCGGGGCGGTGTCAGATCGAAGCCCTACGTAATATAATCTCAAACAAGCAGACACATACACACGCTAGTCCTAATAAAGATGCTTCTAGATGCAAGGCGGAATATTATACACTAATATGCTCCTAAGATCAAGTGCATAAATATAATAATGTGAATGCATTCCATTTTAATTGGGCGGTCCGCAAACCCGACCCGTATCCACAATAAAATAAAGCATGCAGGCATCTCATAATATAAGTAAAAGAAGTTCCATGACTCGATTGACTCAGGACGGGACCCGATGGGACTGGCCGTCCTATAACCCTAGCAAAGACTCTAGTTACTTCACAAATAACGGTCGTTCTGTTTACAAAAGCAATGAGTAAACGAATACTCAATTATGAGTGCAATCCTAGAAGGATACTACATGTCATGCTTTATTATGAATGCAAGCACCTAGTATGCACATGGCTACAAGCAGGGAGATCTCTTTTCAAATTTGAGTGAGCTCATATAGAAACTCACCTGGCTATACAGAATAGCATAATAGGAGATCTGGCACACATCAATCACAAAGTATCACCTAGATACATATCATAACACATATATAAGTATACGTCTAATCATTTAAGCACTCAAAGCATACATCATTCAACGAGAATAGTAACCATATCACAATCGTCATTCCATCAAGTTCAACCATTTATCACATTGCCACATTCCATAAGACCATCATTCTTTACAATTCACTTAGCCACATCCGCATTCTCATAATAACATAACCGCATATATCTCAATAGTTTATTATAGTTCATAAAGTATAAGTCAAGTGATACATAATTCTATCATCTCATACCATATTCAATATAACTCGCTAACTCATCAGCTTAAGACAATTTCAAATTATACTTAGCCAATTTGCATGCTATCATCTCATATACTTACTTAGCATATAATTATATATCCTCGTCATAATTATCTAACATTTAACCTCGCATAATAAATCAACACAAGTCATGCTATTAGTCACATATATCATAACATCATGCTAGTCAGTCATCGAACAAATTAGGTTCCCAAATTAGTTCCAAAACCGTTTTGAAATCCGAATCAAGCCGTTAGGACTTCCGACCCTTAAAACCTTTTCCAAATTCCTTTTCAATCCAAGTTCAATTAAGATATTCTAAATCTCAAAAATAATATTATAAAATATATAACAACTCATTTATTTTAATATTTATATACTTAAATATATAAGCCTTAAAACTCATTTCACATTTATTTGATATTTATATAAGTCTTAAAATCCCTTTTTCATTAAATCACAAATATCCAAGGTAAAATTAGGCCCAATCCCCTGTTTTTCTTTTAACCCAAGCTCGGCCCAGGTGGAATAGGCCAAGCCATCCCATTCCTCTCCTCAATCGGAAATCAGAGGAGAGCATGATAACATCTATTTTAGTCATATTTTAGGATTGAATTTGCATATTAGTTTAGGTAATTTTCATGCATATTTATCATATTTTATACTTTATTTATTTTATTTTGCATTTTCGGAGTCTACACCTACTTTTTATTTATTTCAGGCATTTTGAGGCTAATATTAAGGAAATTCAAGAGTTGGTACGAAGCGATGAGCGTGATTGAATCTGACCTTGGAGACTAATGTGCGGAAATTGCCAAATTGGGATTTTATGGGCCAAATTCATAATTAGGTGTTGGGCTGAATTATGATTCTTAAAATTTGAGGGCTGAAATTTTAGTTTTTATAAAGTTATTTATATATAATATACTCCCGTAGGTTAAACAAGGGGGAGGAGTTCGGACTTAGGTCGCGCGGCACTTCGGTCGATTAGGTTTTAGTTTAGGTTTTTTTTCTTTGTTTTCGGTATTACGCTCTGGATCGAGGACGGAGATTTCGGTTTGCATATTATTCTAAACTTTGATCTATTTCTGTCTATAATCTATTTCATCGTTTATTATATTATGTTTGATTGATTTCTTCGTTCTAGGGTCTGGGTGATCCCGACGATTATTTTGTAGTGTTAGTATTGATATTTGTTTGTCAGAGAGCTTGTTTGATTCAATCCTAATGCACCTAATCTGATTGATTTTATAATTGATTGGAGTTCCTGTTAGAATTTGAGACCGAAAGGAGATAAGACTAATAGGGCTATTAGATAAGGGTTTGAGGTCGAAAGGCGATAACCTACTATCGGAAACTTAGGATTGAACCTGGAATTTTATCATTGTGAAAGCTTTATAGGATTCCTTGTGGATTAATAACTATCGTAGAAACTCTAGGTTGAGATTGTATTTGATTGACCGCGAAAACGGATATTGATGCAATCGAGATCTAGATTCTAAGAGCTTAAAGGGTTTGAATTGGTTGCTTGAGACCAAAAGGAGATGGTTAACCAATTTAGGCACAATTACTATGAAACCGAAAGGAGATTAGTAAGTACCTTAGATAGCTACCTTCAACAAACTCAGACAATGTGGCACGGATATCGTTATTAATCTACTAAATGATGGTTGTAGGGATCATTTATCCTAGATTTGCCTCGTTCTATTGTGTGCTAATACCACCTTTAACCTTTTGTATAGTTGATTCTTACTAGTTGGTTACTTTCTCCATCCTTATAAATATTTGTCCTTTATTATATTGGCTTAGTTTAAAAAGTTTGAAATTACAATCGATACCACATAGTCCATGAGATTCGACAATCGATATACTACAACTGAACCCCATACACTTATGGAGGTAGGTTAAGCCTATATCAAAGCACGAGAGGTGGGGCCCAGATGACGTGGCACGACGGGACCCACACCCGGCCTCCTTCTCCTACCTCCGAAGACCCCCCCCCCCTCCGCCTGGTCCTCTGCTTCTTCTGAAATTGAAACCGCCGGCGAGCTCGTCTTCCTCCTCGCTCATCCTCGCGCTCTCGCTCTCACTCACACTTCGAACCTGCTCCTCTCTCTCCCTTGCTCGCTCTTGCCAACCTCCTCTGCTCTCCGGCGTCCTCGCATTCGCTCCCTCGCACGGCTCGCACTAGCTCTCGATCTAGCAATTAGCCTCCCCGACTCACTCTCACGCTCACTCCCCAGTTAGATCAGGCAACAATGAGGTGAAATTGACACTCGAAATCGAACAACGGAAATAAAAAGGGAGGTTAAGGGCTCAACGAAGGATCTCGACATTTCGTCGAGGTGCTTCGTCGGAGCACGATCTGGACTGTTGCGGAGACAAACTAATGCCGAAGGTGGCCTAGGAAGGGTGGGGGAGTACTAAAGTTCCACTTTTATGTTGCTTAACGACCAAAGGAACCGAAAGAAATGGGAACGGATCCTTACAGCTCAGACTAGGGAAAACAGAGAAGGGAGGGACGCGGTGGCAGCGTCAGCTGTTCTCGATGGCTGCTGGCTGCTCCGGGAGGCATCGAAGGAGTGGTGGGAGTTGCTATTGCTGTTGTGGACAGACAGAGAAAGGAGGAAGGAGGAACAAGGATGGTGCTGCTGGGGAGGTGACGGTGTGGTGGTGGCGGTGGTGACCGCTGGTGGTGAAGTGATGGTGACTGTGGGGGCTGGCGGCAATCAACAAGGAGGAGGAGGATGGGTTGATTTGTTCCTCAGCAACTCAAAGGGGAGAGAAGGGGGAGTTTGGTTTTTGGGTTGAAAATGAAATGTGGGGAGAATGAGCAAGGTTCTGCCTTTTTCTTTGAAGAGATGAAGCAGGTAGGCAGAGTCTTTGACCAATTCAGAAAATGAAAGGTGTTGTTTGGTTTGGTGAGAACAGGGAAGATTAAAAAGGGGTTTGTGTGTTCGAAACATTTTGAATCAAGGAGGGGAGGGTTGGCGTGAGGGTTGTGGATTACCAAAATTGGTGGAAACAAGGGTTGTAAGGAAGGGAAAGGTGTGGATTGCCGCTAGTCCCAAAACAAAGAGGAATTAAGATGGCTTTTGAAACTTCCGGATGGAAGGATAAGATTTTACGGTTTTTACCCAAATTGAAAGGAGTGAGGTGGAGATTGAAATTGTATAAGAATTGGTGATAGAGGATGGAATTTGTGGTCCCGAGTCAGAAGTTAAGATGGAATTTGTGGTCCCAAGTCGGAAATTTGAATCTCCGACGATTGGTCTTCCGAGTCTCGCTCTCTCGATCAATTATATTTTCGAAATTTTGAGGATGATGTTGTCATGTTGAGTTAGTTTTTCAAAATTTTTGCTTTAGGTCGGAAATACGTTCCATGAGTTCTAAAATCCAAGTCAGAGAGTTCTTCGTTAAATTTCACTTTTAATTAATTTTTTTCTCGATAAATTAGGATTTAAAAATCTGAGCCTTTACATATACAATCATACTCGGGCTCTCTCTTAGGAGGGTAAGGTCTGGACTGGTAGGACTCCCAATCATCTTCCTCTAGCTCATTTAAGCATAATGAGCTCGCCTTCCTTCAGGTAGCTCTCGTCTATGTCCTAAAATGCATTAAAAGAGTAAGGACCAAAACGTCTACCTCTTCGATTGGCGTGGAAATTTGGTAGCATGAGGCCTCTTATGTGAGGGAGGGGTCTTGGGGTTAGACTAATGCTTTGGTTCATCATGAGGGGCATCATAAATGGGCACCCGATGAGCTTGTGGCGGGACAGAAGTCGAAGGTCTTACGTGGTCATGTGAGGGATCTCGTGGAGGTGGTGAAGGTCGTCGATTCCTTGCCCTCAAGACCACCATTCTATTGGCGAGCTGAGCTATGTTATCCGACATGGCCTTGAGCTTATTGAACATCTCGATCCATTGTGATGGTGTCGGATCCTTCACGACATGGCTTCTTGAATGAGACATGAACAAACACTAAAGTAGCAAACGAGTTAGGTTAGCTTAAATCAGTCAAAATTCAGCTCACTAGTGTTTGCACTCAAGTGTGTTTATATTAACCTCTCTTGTCAATGAAGTTGAGCTTCTTATTTCAATCTGTGTTGTTTAAGTCAAAACTCAATTGTGAATTTAGCGAACTTAACAACACAAACAATCTATTAGGAAGCAAATGTTAGGGGTGGGCATAAAACTATGCGGGACAGGATGCGAGACAACCCGTTCCAATCCCGCAAATCCCGTCCCGTTCCGCATATGTATATAATAATGTATACTATATATAATATAGTATGTTATACAATATTACTATTGAATATATATATATATATATATATACACACACACAATATTATTATTGAATATATATATATATATATATATATACACACATACGTACTGTAATGAGTATATATGTTCACGTACAGTGTGTGTATAGATATTAATGTGTGTGTATATAATATATATGTATACGTACTGTAATCAGTATATATATGTACTATGTATATGTTCAGATACATACACTGTACGTAATGCATAAATATACACTGCTATTATATATATATATATATATATTAAATTATAGATATATATATTTATTAAATCTTTGAAAATCGCAATATATACATGAAATTTTTTTTTTTTTATAATCTTTTTTATTTGAGGGATAAGGCATGTCTCGTCCTGTCCCGGTCCTGATCCTGTCCCGCAAAAATTACGCGGGATGACCTCCGTCTCGGTCCCGTCCCGCGCCCACCCCTAGCAAATGTAGTGTAGGAAGATGGTACTTAGACAATTTAAAAAGGAAAAGAGAAATGACACAAACAAAAAAAACAACTGAATGATAATCCAAAGAAAACTTCTAAAGTGTAAATCCTTGCTGAAAATTCATGCACAAGTAGAGTGTTCATGGTTGCAAGGTTTGGCTTATAATATATAGGGAAAGGGTGTGGAAGTGATAAGAGAATAGAAGATGAGAAAATGACCAAATGTATAAAATGATGTATGAAATGCAAGTACATGCTTGGTTGTGTATAATATAAAATATGAATGCATTGCAATATGATTTTTGTTGTCACTTCTCTTCTTTTTTTCTTCAAATACCAAAACTGATTTTTTTTTTCATTTTTCGTTTTTTGCCTTCTTTTTTTTCCAAAATTGCAATGAAATAAAATATAAATACTAATGCTAGCCTAAATTAGATGAAAATAATGAAAGGGTTGGTCAGCACAACTTTGTGAAGGAGATTGCACAAGCCTAGAATATAGGAGTTGTTACTGGTTTTTTTTTTTTTTGAATTCAAAACATGGCAAAATAGTGGGACGTGGTTATAGGGTAGTGGTTGAAGGGATTTTTGTGATTTTTTTAAAATAAGACTCAAAGCAAGAAAATTCAATGAAAAAATAGAAGAAAATGCAACAAATTAAGAGGAAGAGTTTTGATCTCGTTTAGACTCTTCTTTTTGTGGTTTTCTGATTTTGAAGACTCCAATTTGACCTTGATGAAGGGGTTGATGAACAAGTAGCTCTGATTACCAATTTTGATTTAGGGATCAACGATTTAGGCCCGATATTTCAACACCAAGCTCGATCGAAAATAATACAAAGAGAACGAAATTTGATGACTCAATTTGAATGGGAATTCGATTACTTGGAGTTGAGTAATTTAACACAACAAGAAAGAAAAACAAAAGTTAAGCACAAAATTATAAGGATTGAAGAAAAACCTTTAAATCGAAGGTACAACACAAGAGGAACTCGAGCTCGAGCATCAATACCATGATATAATGTCAAAATAAAATCACTTGTAGAGCTAACTTTAATTATCATAATTAGTGACCTTGTTTGGCTGTGTGTTGATGTGGGAAATATGGAAAGCTAGGAATCGTAGGATATTCGAGGGAGAGATGACGGAACCATTACAGGTTGAGGAAAGAGTCGTCTCGACCTAGACAGAGTTCAATAAGGGGAGTAATGCAAGGCTGGAGAAAGTAGAGAAGGAGGAAGTGCGATATAAAACTGGACGAAGCCGGATCGAGGTAGCATAAAAGTTAATTATGATGCTTCGGTTCATTAACGGAAAGGATGTGGTGTCGGTTTTGTGGCCAGAGATGAGGGGGGAGATTTGTGTCTAATGGGGGCGATGAGGATTAGGCCAGTCGAGTTGGCCGAAGTCGAGGCGCTATTATGGGCTATGAGAAAGGTGGCCGAAGCTGGTGTCACGCACGCGATCTTTGAAGGCGACTGTCAACCGCTGATGGCTAAGTTAATGCAGAAAGGAGAAGTCCGGGACGAGCTAGGATGCTTCCTACAACGAATTTCGAAGGAAGCAGGGGCTTTTGTAGAATGCCGATGGTCATGGGTACGGAGGGAAGCTAACAAAGTGGCTCACGCCATGGCTGGAAAGAGGCCGAAGATGGAATCTTTTTTTTAATTTAATATTGGTTTTCCTATAGATGTGCAATGTTTAGCACTAGATGACTTAATTGATTGAGTTTCATTTTCTTTGTCAATATATATATATATTTTACCATACTCATTTGCGACATACTATTTCCACAAATTTTCTTCAGTAGAATGCTAGCAACAAAAGGAGTTCATATTGGCACAACATCGGGTAGTCATGTTATATTATGCACATTTACTCTAAACAAAAAAAAGTATGCAATTATTTATTCAAATAATAGTGTTTGAACTTTTCTTTTCTTTGTGTGGTTGTTGTATTGGTCTCCGTTTTCATGACGGTTAGTTTGTTAGCCATATTCTCGACTTCTTAATTTATCAAAAAAAAAAAGGAGTGATTTGATTTTCGAATCTTTACCTTGTAAAAAATAATTAAATTTTACGATAAAGAGTATGAATTTGAACTAGTTGAAACTTCAACACGTTGTTCTAAATAACTTTAAATATTATCTTAAACTTACAAATACTCAAAGTAAATGTTTTTTAAACACAATATCTAAACTAAAATTGAGAAGCTAACACAAATTGATAAAGCAAATATGATCGCTCTAACAGTTGTGGAATTTGGCATCTTACCCGTATCCTTTCTTAGGAAAAGAGCATCATACAAGGGCAAATTTAATGCCACCAAAGATCCACATATGAACACCTGCAAGCCCAATTTCTCTATCACTTCCTCTCTGTTTGTGAATGAACTTTTGACAGTAGCCACCAATGAGAATAGGTTTAGTAGAGCAAGTGTTGCTAATATGGTGAACATAGGAGATGAAACACCAAACTCAATCTTCTCTTTCATATACCTTTTCATAACATCCTCATCAGCCACTTTGGCTGTTATGACAAATTTCAAGTCAGAGAATCCCACAAAGTTTAGAACTGAATCAACGAAGGCAAAGAGATAGGAGGTAGTGCGTTTGTAGAGCCAGATCCTTTGCTCGTTCCACCATCCAAGGGCAGTGCCTTCTACTTGTAGGAATTCTACTAGACTGTATGTATAACTGGCTATTATGATATAAGCAAAAGGAATGAACCAAGGACTTGATACCTACAAAATATCAATACAAATAAGAATAACAAAAAAAAAGTGAATGTTTAATAATAATAGATGGTTTTATATGTTAACTTTTCAATACACATAGTTTGTATGATTCAAAACCAATTAAAAAAAAAATCAAAGACATGTGAATGACAAAGATTTGAACCTAATACTACCAACATGTACCAACCAATAAAACAATAAAATTTTGTAAAACTAATACTTGAGTTTAACTACAATTTCTCCAAGAAATTAAAACTAAAATTTTAACTATTGTATGATTTCTTATCAATTCCATTAATATAGGTTTGGAGAGTTTGATTACCTCAGGATATAAGGAAATGCCATTGATGAGAAATAAGGAAGGCACGACAGAGTAGAAAACGGTGGCAAAGGAATTGCAAGCCCAACAACAATAATAAAGATAACCCAGTTGAAGGAGATAGCTTATCCTTCCATGTCCAAACCATATTGGGCAATACTTAGACATAAATATCTGAAAGTCGCCCTCACTCCACCTTTTATGTTGCACCAAAACCTCGTTCAATGAAGTTGGAGCAACACCCAAGAACCCAGGCTTCTTTGGGTTATAGTAGGCTGACTTCCAACCTCGACATTGGATTGATAATCCTGTTATCACATCCTCAACAGGGCACCCATACTTCAAGCCCATCTACATCCATGTATATATGATTTTGAATAATTGAGTTTGGTTTGATTATATCTATATATACATGTACAATATGATGAAAATCAATATTACAATTTAAACCATGTGGATCTTACTTTTCCTTTTTTTCACATTATCTTCTTCTTCTTCTTTTGCAAAGATTTAAAACAATAGTATGAAGACCGTCATCGAGCCTTTCAACTCATACTCTATGCCTTTGTAAAGGTTCAAAATTTTTATATTGGACATTTAAAAAATTTACATTACAAGTTTAACAAAAAAAAATTGAATCTTTATTGTAAAAAAAGATTTTGAACCCAAAAAATTGAACCTTCTATGTAAAATCATGAACCTCTAGCATAAAAACTTAGACCTATCACAAAAACTTAAACCCGAGAATTTGAACATTTCATTTAAAAACGATGAACCATTACGAAAACCGTTGAAAATCAAGGGGTTCCCAATAAGCCTAAAATTCACATTGGTCTTTACATTATTATTTTTTATGTCGTACAAAAAAATTAAAAAAACAATAAATAATAATAGAGGTCCTCATGATCTGTACTAGAAAAAGTGTACATGTATTTGATGAAGAGTCCCCTTTTCTTGAGAAGAAAAATTATATTTAAAAAATGAGGATTATGCATCTGAACATTGGAGCATACCTGTTTTCCCCATTCAGTGTTTATCTCGTATGTGCAACTAGCAAGCCCCTTGATATTGTGTTCCAACTCTGCCATACTAACGACTTTGTCTCCTATGTATCCATTTTGTTTTGTTTTCCATTGAATAGAAGAATCGTTCGCATCATACTTTCTCCCACACAACACCTCTCTTAGGTGAAAGCAATTACTTCCCACATACAAAGGACCTCCATTCCCATCTTGTCCATGGAAGTCTACCTAATAAATAAATTTCATCAACCGATTAGGCTATCATAAAAATAAAGTTGTTTGATAATATTTCACCCTTCTAGCTAGGTTACTATTAATGCTTACTAACCTCTTTTATCACGCGAAGTGAAGAGCCGTACAAGTCATTTTTTGTGATGTTATCGAACATTTGAGGAAACTGCACATATGCAAAATCTTGGCCTTGCTTTTCATCCATGAAGAAGCAAAGTGCATCAAAGATAGATTTTGAATCATTTGAGTACATGTCACAATCCACATTAAGAATTATTGGCCCGTTGCTTATTTGTGATGAAACTCTTATCTGCAATTCAAAGAAAGATTTGTCCTATTAAATTCATTGTTATATACGATGAGAATGAGAAGGTTGAGTGCGATTACCAGAGCATTCATGGCGCCAGCTTTGAAGTTGTGGAAGTGTTGCGGTCGTTTCTCCCGTGCCATATAAACAAGGTTTGGCATAGACATGCCTTCAACATCTAGGGAATCGAATCTCTTTCCATCAATCAATATCTTATTTGAAACTCTAAAAAGTTAGAATTTGTTCAACACAACATATAAATTGGTAAAAAAAAAACACTCACTTTCAAGTACTCCCTCCGTTAATTAAAACATGTCATTTTAGGAAGTAGATCTTGTTAATAAAAACTTGTCATTTTAGGTATTTTGTCACCCACTTTAAGAAATTATTCTTGTAATGATTAGACAGTTATTAGTTGTAGTTTTTTAGAAAGTAAAAAAGTAGAATAATAGTTAGGGATATAAGTGTATTTTTGTTTGTTTTCTTAATTAATAAGAGTGTAGATTTCTAAAATGACAAGTTTTAATTAGCGGATGAAGTATTAATTACCAGGATCATCACCCAGTCAACTTTGATAAAATGTTTTCAAGTATGTTGCATTTTTATTAACATTTGCCAAATATATTTTACATTGTCCTCTATTATATGTATTAGGCCAACAAAAACCATTATTATAGATAGTTGTATAATTAATCCTTATAAATACATTTGCCTTTGAAAAACACATAACTCAAGTACTCATTATCAAAAAAAATCTAAACTAACATATAGTTTTCAAAACTGACTAGGTTGTACTAACAAATATTTTAAGTTCTAGCAGAAAATATTTTTACTGAAAAAATATAATATGGAACGATTTAAAGAAATAGAAGATCACCTGAAGGATGGTTGGATGATCACGTTTGGAAATGTAAGAGTCCCAATGAGAAAACCCTTTATGTTTGCAAATTGCCTCCTCCGACACCTTTCCTATTTTGGTTGATTCTTCTATACGCTTAGCCATATCCTCGTATAGTTTCTGTAGATCATTACCAAAAAAAAATAGTTTATGTAGATATCCATCTCTTTTTAGGGCATTCTTGACTAATTAAGCGAGATTGTACATTATATATCATTTCTTTTATATATTATAAATTAAATCTATAAGCACGGTATATGATATATAACTTATTCGTATGACACATTGATATTTTAACAAAACTCTTTATTAACATCTTATCAACCCACTACATAGACATCAAAGTAGTCCCAAGAGAACCGCCACCTTAGCCTTCAAAATGGAAAATGAATCTACAACGGTGATGCATCATGAAAACCGTCACATAAATTGCCAATTAAACTAAGCCACCACATCTGACCGCTATATTAGATCGTTTATATAGTAGTGTCAGTATTTGTTTGTTGGTCTTAATTAACTTGTTCCATTATATTTATAATTATATTTTTATCTTGCGATGTTGATCAATGTTGTCAAGAAAACCAACATCGTTAGGGATGTTGATCAACGTCATTAAGAAAACTAGTGTCTGTTGCCCAACTTGTATTTTTCAAAAAAATACTTGGGTGAGAATATAAATGACATTGTTCAACGTTGCCAATGAGGTTGTGATGCGACATGTTGAGAAACATGCTTAAGTGCATTGCTAAACAACGTAGCTAAAAATATGGATTTACACAACATTCCGAAGTAGAATATTGGGCCAATTGAGGTAACCTAGAAGAACGACAAGCAATGTCTTTAGTGATGTTGGGCCAACATTTCAAATGGGATGTAGTGACGTCCCTAAGGATGTTGAACAACACCATTAAGGGCGTTGTATTTCAAGGGTTAGATTGGGGTTGTTTAGGGTAGGGGTGTTATGTGAACACGAGTAGCTCAAATTCGACTCGTACTCGCTCGATAAAAACTCGGCTCGAGCTCGTTCATTTTCTAAATGAGCCGAGTATGAGCACATTTTTAAGCTCGGCTCGTTTGAATTAAGCTCAAATAGCTCGAATTTTATGGAATTTCTAATTTTTTTTTTTAATTTACTATACAATGAGCAAGTAGAATTGCTTATTGCTCGAAAAAAAATTCAGCTCGAACTTGTTCATTTCCTAAACGAGCCGAGTACGTATGAGCACATTTTTAAGCTCGAGTCAAAATTTAGGCTCGGCTCGAGCTCATTCATATTCTAAATGAACTGAATATGAACAAGCAATACTCAGCTCGTTCGGCTCAAATAACAGCCCTAGTTTAGGGTTATAATAATGTAGTTGAAAAAATTGTTGTCGCTCTAGTAATGAACCCTAACCCTACTATCCTTACCCTGCTTAAACCCCTACATAACTATGTCCCGAAGGAGGTTGGACAATGTCTCTAGAAACGTGGCACAACGTCCCTAAGGATGTTGTTATCTCCATTTGAACATTTAAATTCAATAGTTGGTTGCAACATTGCTAGCAATGTTGGACACACCATTTTCAAAACACTCAATTAAAAAATGTTATATTCAAAAGATGATCTCCAACTTGTTGTGAGGAAGAAAAAAAAAATTGTTCAACTACCAATAGTGCATTTGAAGATTAATCGCAAATTGCATCCGAAATCATATTTTTATATGTTTCTAACCTATATGTTGTTAGTTTATACTTCTACGGTTTATAGATTTTACAAATATATTATTGGACTCTGGTGTTTGGCACTTCAAACAATATGATGTTAGTGATAAAGTGATCTTCGTCGTCTTTAAAAAAAAGATGGGGCGTCGTGTTTCTTGCAAGGAACACGAAATATAAAATTAAAGAGCTCCAAGCAACATAGAGAGAAAAACATTAAGTTTGCCTTGCATGGTCAAGTTGATCCAAGAGAGATGTGGGTAATGCATGTTGAGCATGAAACACAAAGTGACAAAACTATCATCTTCCCATATGATTAATGTTGGTATTTAGCGAATCCCATTTAAATAATTACCTCAATAATATTTTGATGATAACAAATAACTAATGAGTGTGTAACAGTTTTGTTGAGTGCTCTCAAATCAAATAGGATGCAAGGATTTGAAGAATGATGGTGAATGTGGTCTTTGGTTAGGGCATAGCTATTAGAGAGGACATGATTACTTAGAAGGAAGCGATCACCTACTCAGACACTAGAGTTGAGATGGATTTAGACAATTGGGCTAGGCCCAATGGATCCCAATGGGATAAGGAACATACCAAGAGCTCTTTGGGCGTATCCCATGATGAGAATAAGTAGGATTTGATTTTATGAAGTTGTTCATTACAGATAGATTAGTTAGGATATCATATCTTTATCTATTTGTAAAATCATATTCTTAGATATTGATGAGTAATAGAGAATCTAGGGGTCGTTTATAGTATAACTAGGTGTGTCCAATACACTTCAAAGCGTGCTTGAATGGGGAAAAAAAACTTTGAGGTTCAAGAGAAATATGAGAGTCCAAAAAAGGTTGCCAACATTAAAATTATTGCTTACACAAAAACTTTAAGGTATGAGCCCAGTTGGAGCCTTTGAAGACGAGATCAGCCTTAGGGGGAATGAGAAAGAGGTTGATAAGGAAGCATAGTCGCATATGGACGGCTTAGAAAAAGGAACTAGAGATGGAATTGAGAAGATCAGAACCCTAAAGTTGTACCTTTTAAATTTTGTTCTAATGTATGTTTCTAAAACTGAGAGGATAAGGGAGAATCTAGAGAGCCTATTGCAAACGGCTCTATTCCAAAAAGGGGCAGGAAGAGGGTTGCAACAATTAAAGGAAATAGTACGGTTGTGGTGGAAGAAATTTCAATAGACATTGTTTCAAAAGAAGAAGTGACCTCTAGGAGGGGAATAAATTAAAGGAATTGGCTCAAATAATGTTAGTTCCTTATGAAAGAGAAGAAGTTTATGTGAAAAGGAAGTGGCCTAAAAGTATATTCAAGGAGGTTACCATGAGGGAAATCACCGAGGTGGGTGAGGTACCACCTCGAATATTGAATATGTGATGAGCATCATCAACCATGTCTTGCATCTCTACAATCATCCTGAACAAGATGGTTGGCATGAAGAAGCACAACCTTCCTAGAATTACGATGAAGCACATGGAGGATATGCAAGTAAGTACTAAACAATCCCTTCCTTGTTGTGGCATTATTACTAAATTATTGAAAGAGGCTCATGCCTATGTCAATCCAAAGCCAGAAAGAGTGAAAATGATGCATCTAGATTTAAGATATATGAGAATTTCAAAGTTATCACTAAGTAGTTTTCGACAGCCGTGCAGGAACTGAAGAAGTTGGGGAAGAAGGTTAAGCATCTTTCAATCTGATCGAGTTCGATGGCATCAAATACAATGGCTCTCTGAGCTATTTTCATGACCATTGAAATTATTGTTCTAGAAGAGAAAGGTCAAGGGTGCATTGGTGATGATAGTTGTAAGAGTCATTCAAACGAGTTCAATCGTACATTGGATGTAGCAGAGGTGAAGGCAATCCTTTATGCTTTTTCAGTTGGTATGAGACGATGATTTTCCATATATATATATATATATATTTGTGGATTTTGATTATTGGATTAATTTCTTCGCCATGAGAATAAAAACTTGTTTAAGAAATGTGTTGAGTTTTATTTTGAAGAGGATAGTGTCTGAGGTTAAAGATTTTTTAAATTGCATGAATGATCTTATATTAGAAGGGCAGACAATTCAATTGCATGTTTATTCTTTTCTCGCTCGAAGTAGATTTGTTTCTACTTTCTAAATATTTTTATAGTTATTCTTTATCTATTAAATTTATTTTGGTTTGGCTATAAATTTATGGTTGTTAATTAATGAGCGAGTTTTATTTTTTTTAAAAAAATAATTATCTAGTATTATTTAATTTTTTTTGATTAAACTATATAAAAGCTATCATAAAGATTTAGATTATCATTTTTGTTTGTAAATGTGTTATTTATTTTTTTACTATAAATATTTTTACATTTAAATATAACAAATATTATAATTTGATAATCAATACTCCCTCCGTTCAACAAAACTTGACGTTTTACTATTCATGTACGTTTTTTTAGGAGCTAAAAACTATATAAAATATCGACTTTTTAAATAATTTTTTTTAACAATTTCGTAGTTATTATTAATAAGTACAAACTTGTTAAAAAAAAAATTTTTTAAATGAATATTTTATATAGTTTTTATCATTCTAAAAAAGCGTGCGTGAATAGTAAACGATAAGTTTTGTTGAACGGAGGGAGTAATATTTTCAAAAATTGGTATTGCATATAACAAAAAAATTGGGATTTGCAAAACTAGCACCCCTTGAAAAATTAGCAAAAGTAGCAACGGACCCCAAAATTTTGCTAAAATAGCCTTATTTCTAATTGCTTTTTTAAGGTAAATGTAATGATGGCAGAGGAGGGGAGAGGAGAGAGATAGGATGTTTGCAAGTGTTAGCGCGGGGGGGGGGGGGAAGAAAAAAACATTAAATGAAAAATGGAAGAAAAATGAGCATTAAATGCATATGAGAGAGGGGGAACATCAGTTTTTCACTGATGTCATTGAAATTTGAAAAAGAATCGGAAATACGGACAACCCAACGATCAGTTGCATGCCAAAAAATACGAAATATGTGCCAACAACTTAATATTTATGTGTCAACCGAACGCTTAGCAACTTAAGATTCACTATCGTATAATTCGTGGACTTCATGGATTTGTTAGCAATTTGTAGGCATCGAAATATTATTGGCATGAAATTTTATTTTTATGGCACAAGTTTCGATGTTGGTGGCACGTAAACCATAATAACTGGCACATAAATTTTATCAGACACGTAAAACCAATATCGTAAGCTTTCTTACCCGTTTTCATTAATATATGCTTTTTGTATTTGACACGTGTCACCCTTTTCACCTCACCTGACACATCATCTACACCTTCTTTATGCATTTCTTTTTTTTTTTGTACTTTATTAACCTAAAATCGGATGAAAAGGTAAAAAAAATTACAAAACTAGCATTTCCTTCTCTCCTAAAATTTTTCCACAAGCAGGATTAGTTTTGCAAAATTACCATCTTTATGGTATAATTTTACAAATTTACCTAATCATTGTTATTTTTTTATTCTTTTTTAAACGGAAATAATTCGACGCACCAGACAAAACCGGTGGAACGAGAGGCCTAAAATGGAAGACAGACTAACTGTCATGATACAACAAGCCAAAATAAAAAAATGAAGACCCGCCCCAAACAATAACAATAACGATCCGCCCAACCAGCTAGGAAGTCAAAAGACCTAGGGAAAGATTGTGGATGCCGAGAGCTCAGGAGAGCCAATGGACTAACACGGTGTCTTGACGCCGGGGAGACGAGAACAGAAACCCGCCATGTGAAAGAGACGTCACATGGGGAAGTGTGGATCACCGATGTTCCCCTCACCTAGATGAGGGATCTTCGAAAACCACGAACACTAACACAATCAACACAATGAACAGGGCGTCCGGAACCAAAACGTGATCGAAGAACGCAAACGAGTCATCGAGTAAAGAAATTTTTTATTTTGGTTAAAAACTTAGAAAAAATCACTTTTTAGATTATATTTAATTTAAATTATTTGAAATAATGTTAAATGTCAAAGTCGGTTTTTAGAAGAGGGTTAGAAATGAGAATGGACCCGAACAGGTGGATTAGGCCCAACCGACAGTGTTGTGTAGCGTATAAAAAATACACGCACACACACGGTTTTTTTTTTTTTTTCCTTTTTTCTTATTTCTTTTTTCCTATGGTAATTCAGCCATGGCGATGGCGTGAAGACAGCCAAGCAGAAACCGGGAAATCCAGATCTCCTTGGAGCGCAAGGAACGCGAAGGCCAGGCCCAGGGAGCAGGGGACCAACGGTGAATTTAGCGGCGGTGGAGGCCGAGGGAGCCAGGGAAGGCCGGGCCGAGTCGAGCCCACCCGCTCAGCACCCTCCGGGAAGGCCGCCCGTAAGGCGCAACCCCAATTCGTTTACATAACTTTTGCTTGAACGGATCTAGAATAAAGGTTTGATTGCTTTAGATTTGGCCTTCTATTGTGCTGATTTTCATGATTTTTGAGCTGATATCCCTTGATTTTGGGTTGATAGGTGTTCTTCGCTGATTCCATAGATCACTTCAACCCATTTGATTAACAGCACGCAGGTTAACCAAAACGAGGCCAATGAGGGCGGATCTAGAGGAAACAGGCGCCGACAAAGAAGAACGACAGGATTCGTCAAAGGTGTGGAGGTGCCGAGGAAGTTTCCACCAGACTAAGGAAACCGAGCAGAGGTCACGGGAGTGTGGCCTGTCGAGGATGAGAGAGGAGGTGATTGTCTCTGTTAGCGAGCCGTGGCGGCGAGAGCAAAGGAAGGGTGGGAGCGAGAGAGTGCGAGGGTAGGTTAAGAGATTTGTAAAAAACTTGATGGTGGTGGTGAAATCAAATTGGTAGAGCAGGCCTCTAGATAAAACCACATCGGAGGTGGCGACAGCTATTGATGGTGTTGATTGAAGGTTTGAGTTTTGGGTTATGTTTGTTGATTAAAGCAATAGATTTGGGGTTGAGCTTTTCAAGACTCGGTTGGTCCCCCAGTTTGAAACTTGTTTATTGATTATTGATTGAAGAGGAGTTGAGACTTCAAGTCTCGGTTGGTCCCCAGATCGAGATTGAAGAGAGGTACAAAGAGAAGCTCCCACTTGATAACCTTTGTTGATAAATTTTGTTAATATAATATGGGGGTTACCCAATGTTAGATTTTTCCCCAAAATTTAATTTGGGTTGAGTTGAGATGATTGGGGTTGAGATTATATGTAATTGTTGATGATGATGGAGGAGATTGGTGAAGGTGGTGGTGTTGATGATTGTGGTGGTGATGAAGGGTGGAGTTTGATTTTGGGTTTTGGTGAAGGTAGTGGAGTATTGTTGTTGTTCTAGCCGCCCATTCTGACTATTAGATGTTAGAGAAAAAACAATTGACTCTCACCTAATTCATCCAAGTCAAAGGCTACCTAATACTCTACAGGATCCTTCCAATAATATCCCTACATTTTTAAGTGGCTTTGAGCAACACTAATTGATCGAGAAACCAATTATATAAAACATTAGTAATTTTTTATTAATATTATACTTATTAATTATTACTTATTATATACGGAGTATAGTTTTATCACCTTAAAAAAATGTACATAAATAATAAAATGACGAATAAAAATGAACAGAAAGAGTATAATACTCCCTCCGTTCCATAATACATGTCCTTTTAGTTTTTGGCACGCTTTTTAACGAGCGAAAAACTCTATGAAATATTATTTTTTTAATTATTATTTTTAGATAATTTGATACTTATTACTAATAAGTATTAAATTATATAAAAAAATTAATTAAAAAAATAATATTTTATAGAGTTTTTCGCTCATTAAAAAGCGTGTCCAAAACTAAAAGGACATGTATTATGGAACGGAGGGAGTATTATTTTAAAAAATTAATAAAATAAATTAATATTTTATAAAATATATAATTTTTAACTTTTTAAAAAATATACTAACAAATCAAACTACAAATACAGTACTCCGTATTTAAAAACGGATAATACGACAAAATAGAGACGGGAGAAAACAACAAATAGAGTAACGTCAATGTTTGAAGGGGTTTTTTATTCTTCTTTGTTACGGAGTAATCAATACGGAGAAAACAACAAATCCACCCATCCAGTATTATCAGAAAAAAAAAACATTTTTTTCTGAACCACCCATCAATTATTGACCCAGTTAGCAATTTTCGAAACCTTTCACATTTTTTTTTAGTGTTTACTCCGTAATTAATTAAAGTCTGGAAAAAAATATTTTAACATGATAATTTAAAATTATATTTCCTCCGTTCGAAAATATAAGTGCATTAAATTTTCGACACGCTTTTTAATGAGCTAAAAGTTATATAAAATAATATTTTTTTCATTAATTTTTTTACATAGTCTTATACTCCATATATATTACTAATAAGTATATAGTTATGAAAAAAAAATTAATTAAAGAATTATTATTTTATATAGTTTTTAATTTATTAAAAAGTGTGCCAAAAAATCAATAGACTTATATTTCCGAACGGAGGGAGTAACTATTATCTACAGAATTTTATTTAAAAATATGAAAATGATCAAAATAAATCTGAATTATTCATAATTTAGACTAATGACAATAAAACATCTCTCAAATAATAGTTACTATTTAGAATGAAATTTTATTTATCATATACTGTAGTTCATATAAATGTATAATTTTTTAGTTATTATTTTTGCTACCCTACCGCTAAAGTCCATATTATAAAATTTTTCATTTTTTTAAAAAATGAGATTTTTCAAAGGCTCACTCAAGGTTTATGACTGTAATCAGAGCCAGCCCATGCGTGTGCAAAACGTGCATTCGTAAAGTGAAGATATTCTACCATCTACGTCACACCATACTCCTCTCTTTACAACACAAAAATATTTTAACATATATTTTATCTTAAAAAATATATATTTATATTACTAACATTTATTTTAATATATTTATAAAATTTTATTATGAAAAGTAATATTTTACTATTTTTAAAAATTAAAAAGGCAATATTTAAAAAAAATATAATTATTAAAAATTTTAAAATATGATTTTTCAAAATAAAATTTTATAAATATATAAAAGTAGATGTTTGTAACATAAATTTAATTTTTATAATTTTTTTTAAGATAATATAAATGTTAAAATATTTCTGTGATGCAGAGAGGGAAGTATATTTGTGTTGTAGGGGATCTCATTTGGCATTCGCATATGGGCTCGAAATTTTGAGGAAGGAGTATCTTAAACTACGTATACAAAAGTCAAATGCTTTATATTTTCAATCGGATCGGATGGAGTATCTTAATTATAAAAAATAAATTAAAAAAGCCTAAAAATATTAGTTGGACAATATGATTACTTTTCATCCAACCATTAAGGGTTGGGGCTGGCTTTAAGACCATCTGCAACCCAGCACCGCACGAATCAATTTGTTGCCACATCAGCCGAAAAGTGGGGCAACTGGAGAGAGAAACAAATGATCCGAGTGCAAAAACTACCACCTGACGCTTTGGGTTGATTCGCATCATCCCAATTTTTTTTATTTTCTTTTTCTTTTTTAGCCAATAGTATTGAGACAAATGGCGGGGGATTTTAATTAATTTAAAATTTATTTGTTAAATAAATTATTATTTTTTTAAAAAAAATATTTTTGAATACGATTTATTTTTTTCTACCCAATGACACCCATTTTGTATATGTTTGGAAGGAAAAAAAATTTCGCTAAGTTTACCATATGTTAAAGATTTATAGTCACATAAACAATATTAACTTAAATCAATATAAACTTACACCATAAAAATACATAAATTTGAACATTAAATAACAATACCCACTACACCCGGAACATGAAAACACACACACACATATAATAAAACATAAAAATATACTACCAACTACATTTTGTCGTACAATTTGAACGGGTAAAATTTTAAATTTCAAATATCAACGTTCAAGTATCTTTCATTTCGCATCGTATTTTATGTGTTGTTGTTTCATTTTGTCATATGTTTGCTAAGTTGGAGTTTCAGTTGATGTGTTATCTTTTGTGTAACGTCGTTTTAATTAATCAATGAAGTTCGACTTTTTTTAATAAAAAAATTAGTATTGGGTTACATATAGTTAGCCTTATTTTTTTTTCCGTGTTTTTCAGTGTATCAAGTTAATAAAATATTTATAAATTTAATCGTATGCCTTTTTTTATTTTAATGATACGTATTAATATTAATATTAACAATATCATTAACAAAAAATTTAAGTAAAATAAATCAACATTTAACTTAATAAATATAAAAAAGTGTAAAATGAGTTTTGATTCGCGCGACTCTCTATTGTGGATGAAAAATGTAAAACGCTGAAAAATTAGTAGAAAGCTAACGTGACACGAATATTTGCTGATTTGACTTAAATAAATTTTGATTCGAGTGACTCTTTGTTGTTCATGGCCTAAGGTCTCCTATAAGGCTGTACCGCTATGGGGTTCTAACAACAATATGATTACTTTTCATCCAACAATTAAGGGTGAACAGTTATATTCTAATTTGAGAGTGACAGACGAAGGTGTAAATCAAGCAAATTCAGGCAATCTTTGTTCGAAATTAAAGAATGATTTGGCGTTGATGCTTATCAAAAACCAACTCCGATCAATGAATAGGAGCCATATGTACAACACATAAATCAAGTGATTGGCTATGTCCAAAAGATGAGGATGGAGAGGGTCAAAGTTGGTGTACCTTAATGGAGCTGAAAGCGGCAAGATGATGAGGAGGAGAAGGGCCCACATCCATTATTGAAACAGAGCTGAAGAAAGCGGCAGGGGAGCGTGGCTCCACTTTGTACCGCCTGCAGTATGGTAGCCACTCTCTGGCAAAGGCAGAGGCTTCCCACATGGCGTAGAAGGTGAGGTCGGATCCCCCGTCGTCCGACAAGTAGACGCTCAGCTTCTCCGCCGGGTACTCATACGCCATCACTGACAGCACCGTGTTCACCACCATCAACGGCGGCTCTATTGCCGCATCCGCCGTGCACACGAACACGTCCACCCCCGGCAATTCATCCTCCCCGTACCTTTGGATGAGGACGTTCTTGAAGGTAGAACGGTAGACAGGATTCCACCGGACAGCCTGGGAGAAGATCCAGTACAGCGCGAACCACATCTCGGCGGCCAGTATCCCCATCCAGCCCCATGATCTGGCCGTCTGCTTCCACCCGCCGTCTTGATTTTCGTCATCTTCAAAGTAGGGAAGATGAGTTGATCGGTAAATCAGGACCGTTAAGATGGTGACAAGAAGGGAGGCTGCGAATATCCTGTATAGGATTAAACCCGCAGCCCGCCTGTTCTCGAAAAGTGGAGTATACTCCTTATCTCGTGCTCCCATGATCGATGATATCCTCTCAAATCTCCTACTGAATCTGATGTACAAAAATTCTGCTTCTCCCTATTAATAATGACAATTGGCGTTTGTGTTTAGTTGGGACCCACCAAGCAAGCTGCTACCAGTCAAAATAAAAAAACAGATTGAAAGATGAGCGGTCGACAGTCAAAATAAAAAAAATCTAAAATTACAATTACATAAATAAGCTTAAAAAATCTAGAAAATTAGTAAAATTCTTGTTTATTGAAATCTAGTCCGGTGGCACGGCTTGCCTGCAGGCTATTGCGCAGTTGTTGAATTTAGCCTAGATGGCTTGGACGGTTGTGGTTCTGATTCCGGATGCAATGACGGGGCTAGCACCTACAAAAGGAAGTAGATGGAGGTGGGATCAGAGGTGGTGATCGGAGGCGGTGCTTGATTGGCAATTCCGAATTTGGATTAGAGTTTTGGACATGTATCAAATTGAAGTGAAAGCTTGTGGTTAAGTTTGGTTATTTGATCCTTAGCCCTTGTGAGTATTTCGATTTGGGGGTTGGATGTAGGATTAGAGGAGAGGTGAAGGTTTATAAGCCCATCGGCAGCCTGGGGAAGCAGGCCAGGGGCCGTGAAAGAGCTCGCAGAGGGTTGGCGGTGGCGGAGGAGCTGCCGGGAGACGACCAACTGCAGGAATCCAATGGAGGTTATCAGCGGCCTGGAGAGCGAGGGAGACTCCGGCGCCATTAGAACCCACCGCAGCCAAGCCCCGACAGGGATGGCCGGACCAAGACCCGCCCAAGGGTTTGTGGGTCGAATCCGCCAAGGACCTCATCGGGGAAGGCCACCGGAAGCCCCGCAGGAGGGCGGCGAGCAGCAAGGTTGCCGATCTGGATCCTGGATTGGTGGGGTTTTCAATGGGAGCGTTTTGGAAGGAATGTGCACAGGGCCCGAGCACTTGGAAGATGCTTTATGGGTTGGATGTCAATCAGGAGAAAGGTCTAGTTCTTGTTGCAGATAACTTTGGTTTTCTTTACCTGTCAGTGATTTTATTTTCCATTTATCTTTAGTAGAAGCACTCATCCAATTTTTTCCACTTCAAGACACTATCTGAAAATGCACTAGTGTTAATTCCTGCTTTTCTGAACTTTTTGAGTTTATATACTTATAAGACAGTATTACATCCAGCTCTTCTGTATTTGCTGCACCTCCATCTGGTTCCTTTCAACTTTTTCCTACATTTATCTCGACTTATTCTCTGATGAATGCAGGCTAGATACTCGAATCATGATTCATAAAAAGGGGACAAACGTTGTTGGGCTTCATTGTAATCCTCTTCAGCCTGATCTATTTTTGAGCTGCGGCAATGATCACTATGTAAGCTTTTTCCTCCTGATTCCTGAATGTGTTGTATCATTGTATGTGTATCTCTCATAGTTTGTTGGGGTTATGAATTTATAATAGCTTGGACATTTTACTTTATCTTCCATTTGTTTCTTAAGCAAAATTTGACAGTATCAGTGAATGTCTGTGGGGGGCTTAGTCAACATAATTCAGATTCTGGTAGAATTCAAATTTGTTTCACCAATGTTGGAATTTTACATAATTAATTTAAGTAAATCATAATGAGAATAAGAAATTTACTTGTCAGGGCTCTTTACGATCTTGATCTCCTATTGACTATGTTTTCTCATCATCAGGCTCGATTGTGGGACATACGTAGATTACAACTTGGAGGTTCTCTATCTGATCTTAAACATGGCCGTGTTGTTAACTCGGCCTACTTTTCTCCTCTGACCGGAAGCAAAATTCTCACCACATCCCAAGATAATCGAATTCGTGTTTGGGATTCAATCTATGGAAATTTAGATGCCCCAAGTCGAGAAATTGTGCACAGTCAATAGACATCTCTAACTCCTTTCCGAGCTGAATGGGATCCAAAGGTATGTACATTATTATTATTTGTTGGATGCCATTAAATTTCTAAACAAGTTTTTTCTTACTAGAGGATTGAAGGGTTTCATATTTGATACATAAACAGGATCCATTGGAATCCCTTGTGGTTATTGGTCGTTATATAAGTGAGAACCATAATGGGATTGCATTGCATCCCGTTGATTTCATAGATGTCAGTACAGGACAGCTGGTTGCAGAAGTGATGAACTCCGACAAATATTACCACCATCAGTCCATTAAATAAGCTACATCCCCGGGATGATATTTTGGCATCTGGTAGCTCAAGGTGTGTTCTACTTATCCTCACATTGTCTTGTTTCCATTTCACTGCTATTTTGAAATGTGTTCTTTGCAAGGTCCTCAATAGTTCCTCTTTCTGCCGAAATATGTGCTTCATGAACTGGGTTGTGACTCATCGTCAGACAGTATTAGATCCAGCTCTTCTGTGTTTGGTGCACTCCATCTGGTTCCATGCGACGTTTTCCTACATTTAGCTAGACTTATTCTCTGATGAATGCAGGCTAGATACTCGAACCAAGAACAAAACTGGCGAGACAATCATGATTCATAAAAAGGGGACAAAGGTTGTTGGGCTTCATTGTAATCCTCTTCAGCCTGATCTATTTTTGAGCTGCGGCAATGATCACTATGTAAGCTTTATCCTCCTGAGTGTGTTGTATGTGCATCTCTCATAGTTTGTTGGGGTTATAAATTTATATAGCTTGGACATTTTACTTCATCTTCCATTTGTTTCTTAAGCAAAATTTGACTGTATCAATGAATGTCTGTTGGGGGTTTAATCAACATATAATTCAGATTCTGCTAGAATTCTAATTCAGTTCACCATTGTTGGAATTTTACATAATTAATTCAAATTTAAATAAAATCATAATGTGGATAAGAAATTTACATGGCATGCTCTTTACGATCTTGATCTTCTCCTGAATATGTTTTCTCATCATCAGGCTCGATTGTGGGACATACGTAGATTACAACTTGGTGGTTCTCTATGTGATCTTAAACATGGCCGTGTTGTTAACTCTGCCTACTTTTCTCCTCTGACTGGAAGCAAAATTCTCACCACATCCCAAGATAATCGAATTCGTGTTTGGGATTCTATCTATGGAAATTTAGATGCCCCAAGTCGAGAAATTGTACACAGTCATGATTTCAATAGACATCTGACTCCTTTCCGAGCTGAATGGGATCCAAAGGTGTGTACAGTATTATTATTTGATGGATGCCATTAAATTTCTAATCATGTTTTTTCTTACTAGAGGATTGAAGGGTTTCATATTTGATATATAAACAGGATCCATCGGAATCCCTTGTGGTTATTGGTCGTTATATAAGTGAGAACCATAATGGGATTGCATTGCATCCCGTTGATTTCATAGATGTCAGTACAGGACAGCTGGTCGCAGAAGTGATGAACTCAAATATTACCACCATCAGTCCAGTAAATAAGCTACATCCCCGGGATGATATTTTGGCATCTGGTAGCTCAAGGTGTGCTCTAATATCCTCACATCGTCTTGTTTCCATTTCACTGCTATCTTGGAATGTGTTCTTTACAAGGTCCTCAATAGTTCCTCTTTCTACCGAAATATGTGTTTAATGAACTGGGTTGTGAGTAGCTACATTACATTATGCAGATCCCTTTTCATCTGGAAGCCAAACGACAAATCTGATCTCCCGCAACAGGATGAGTTACTGCATAAGATTATTGTGTCTGATAAAACCGAGAAGAAATCTGGGAAGCACAAACCTGGGAAGCACTCCAAGGATGAAAGTGACTCTGACGATGATATGTTTAGCACTATCAACAAGTTGAAAAACAAAGGTCTCGGGTCCAAATTAGCTTCCAAGAAGCACAGAAGGCGATAATCAGCTGCTTTTTCTAAGGTGGCAATGTTCCCATGGACCGAAGATTTTGAACTGAGCATCCCTTGTGGATCCTAAGTTGCTTGTCTCGGTTAACTATTGAATATATATCACACCAAGCATCAGAAATTTCACTTTTTGCTGGCTTTATTATGTGTATATGTAGGCTATCTGCGGTTTCCCCACCTCCCATGGCAGGTTGATGCTGCTGGTTCCCTGGTAAGGTTTTGTAATGCTAAGTTTTCACCGGTGCCTGTTAAGTAGCTTGAACTTGACTGCTCTTGGGAAGTATTACACGCCCTTGGTATTATAAGTACTTAGTACTGTCATCTGTTGGGAGTGTACATTTCATTTAACTTGTTAGTCCATAAAATTGTCTTCTATGATTCTGTCAATATGTTGCCAGTTCGCGGTTTTGTATAGGCTCTTTATAAGCAATCAGCACATCGCTCCAACAAGATTTTTGTAGGAGTTGTAACATCTGGGTGTAGGAGGAATGTAACGCTGGGGTCGTTACAATATCCTCATCCCCTTGAATAGGGAACACGTGAGATTTACTGGGTGGTGGTTGTTATATATATCAAATGATTTTCATCACAGATCCAAAGGAAATAGAGAGGGAATTTGAGCAAAATGACCTTGCTTGTTGCAGTAACTAAATACAGGCAAAGCTAGAGATGTGTCTTTGAATCCTCGTAACAAAAGCTCCTTAGCATCTTTAATTGTGGTATTTGAGTTGAGTATCATAGCAATTTTTTATAATAAAATACTATAAATGTGGGAGAACCAATAAAGTGAGTATCTTACTATGATACTCACCTCACATTTTTTTTCTTTTTCTTTTAAAAAATTAGCTATGGTATTTGAGGTACTATGGATAAAGATGCTCTTAGCCTCTTACAAAAGATGCAGAAAATCATCCCCACCTTTAATTTAATGGTACAGTGCTCAACACAAAAGGCACATGTTCTCTACATAGTTGACAAGCAATTCCAAACTCACTTGTCACCTCCACATATTCCACCAATGAATTAATTTCTCAGCCTCTGATGGACCCTACAAAGTTAACCATTAAACACCTACAAGATCAAATTAAAGCCCAACCCACCTCATTGCATTGCTGCATCCATCCATCCATTCATCCCCACAAAATTGAGTCTATACCCATGTCAAGGTCACAGGCCTTTAGGATCTGCTTCTGCTTCAAGCGCATGTTCAAGCTGAGTACGGCTGAGCCTCCCAAGGACGTCAAGGAGCTGTTCGACAAGTACTCCGAGAATGGGGCAATGTCGGTTGATCAGCTCCGTGACTTCATGGTCGAGTGCCAGGGCGAAAGTGAAGCCACAGTTGAGGATTCACAGGCCATATTCAACAGCCTTAAGCATCTTAACCTCTTCCAAAGGCGCGGCCTCCACCTTGACGCCTTCTTCAGATACCTTCTTGGTGATCTCAATCTTCCCCTTCCTACAATGGTAAGTTAGAATTGGCCCTTTGCCTTGTTTATTTTCGGCCTAGTTCGAGTCGGGTCATTTTTACATTTTCGTGTCATGGATTCATTCGAGTCAAGTTTGTTCAAATTCGTGTCGAAACATACTTTTGACTACTAACTTTTGAGTTCAAGTATGTTTCATGACATGGATGTTTTGGGTCTGGTTGTTTCGGGTTCGAGTCCTGATGGGTTCAGGGGTTTCAGTTAATTGGTGTGGTTGAACAATTTAGTAATTGGTGAGGTTACCTTGGGTTCATGTAAACTCTAAAGGGCAATTTTGAAGGTTTCAAGTCATGTAGTTGGTTGGGTTAAACTAAGGTATCAAAAAACATTTATTTTTATAAGTTATTTTGTAATAAACATATATGGATATATTGGGTGTGAGCAGGTACACCAAGACATGGATGCTCCACTGGCTCACTATTTCTTGTACACAGGCCACAACTCCTACTTGACGGGAAACCAACTTAGTAGCGACAGCAGTATTACTCCGATCCAACTGGCTTTGTCGAGAGGCGTTCGAGTCATTGAGTTGGATCTCTGGCCTGGCTCCAACAAGGATGGTATTGATGTTCGTCATGGAGGGTGAGATCGATCTCCCTAGCTACGCTCAATATACTAGTGTTGTTGCGATTTGCATATGTGATGCACACACTTGGCAATAACAAGGTCTAAAGTTTGTTTTTTTGCAATGTGTGCAGAACTTTGACATCTAGTGTTGATCTATATCAGTGCTTGTCCGCGATAAAGGAGGATGCGTTTGTTGCTTCCGAATACCCAGTTATAATCACATTCGAAGACCATTTGACTCCGAGGCTTCGGGCTATAGTAGCTGAGGTATGTTTGAATTGCTCTTCAGCAAGTACCTTAATCTAAAATCATGGTAGAGTTTAATTATTCGGTTAACCGGAATGTTTTGTAGAAGAACTTGTAGTTTACTTACTTTTGTTGCCTTCTGTTTCTCTTTAGATGGTGAAGGATGTATTTGGAGACATGTTGCATTGCCCGAATCCGATGCAGGAAGAAGTTTTGATACCGAACAATCTTAAGAACAAGATCTTGATATCCACCAAGCATCCAAAAGAGTCCGAGGAGAAAGAAGAGGGTGTGCAAACGATCAAGGATTATCCATCAAGGGATCGGAACGTAAGAAATTGTTGAGATGTGTCAACTAAAGCCATGATTGTAGGTTAGATGAGATCAATGTAGTTTTGACAAATGTAAAATGTGGTTGCAGGCGGAGTCAGATGAAGACGAGGATGAGGAGAAAACGAATGTTGAGTACAAGAACTTGATCGCCATTCGTGCAGGGAAGAAGAAGGGTAGCATGACGAAGACACTGGCTTCGGATTTCGGCATGTTTAGGCGACTTAGCCTCAGTGAGCCACAATTGGAGGGTGCCATTAAAGAGCACGCATCTGCTATTGTCAAGTAAGAAATCTTGGGGATGGACTAAAATGGTTTCGGGTTTTTTCGATTAGATGTTGTGTTGTGGCTTATGTAGTTAAAGCTATGATGAATGCAGATTCACGCAGACGAATTTACTGAGGGTTTTTCCCAAAGGCACACGCATTGCTTCTTCGAATTTCAACCCTATAACTGGCTGGACCCATGGAGCTCAAATGGTAGCTGTAAATATGCAGGTAAACCTCTCCAATATTTCCCCGGCGTGTACATTACATATTCGTCGATCTACTCCAATGGGTCGAGTTTAGGTTAGGTAGCACCGAGTTTGGATCAATTTAAGCTTTTGCATTTGTGATAGAAGTGATCAGAAATTGAAAACCCAACCCACCCAAAATTGATTGACCCGAATCCCTAAAAACTCCGTTTAGTACATCAGATTATAACCTGATAACCCAAACTGATCCAAACCCAAATAAAATGAACCAGATTCAACCAAAGCCCAGTAAGACTCAAACCCGCTATATATAATCAAAACCCGAGACAATTGCAATTTGAAATGAGCATAAACCCAATTCAATCAACCGACCCAATCCGAAAATGACCAAATTATCCAAAATTTGCCAAAATCCAAATGAATTCACCAAACCAACCCGACCAACCCGTTTTTCGCTTTTAGTCATTGTTGAAGTTACGACATTTGTGGGCCCACACGACCCACCAGTTTTTTTGGCCTATAGACTCAAACATCTTGTACTCAAAAGATACTAAACCCTAACCCTAAAGTTTTGTAGAAAAATGAGGTTTGTGGGTGTGTAGTAATTAATTGTTTCAATTTACAATTGTGGATTTAAAGTTGTTGTACCATAAACCCTAAACGCTAAAGCATTCGAAATGGTATGATATTGAATACAGGGATATGATAAGTACCTATGGATCACACATGGAATGTTCAGGGCCAATGGTGGATGTGGGTATGTCAAGAAACCAGACTGCCTGCTCCAGGTTTACCCAAACGGCGACGTTTTCGATCCCAAAGCCTGGCGACCTGTTAAGACCATTTTAAAGGTGAAGGTATACATGGGTGATGGCTGGCACTTGGACTTCTCCCGCACCCACTTTGATCCCTTTTCTCCTCCCGATTTCTTCACTAAGGTAACTCTCACTTATGAAGTTATGATCTCAATCTACCTCTTGCTAATTATAATGCATTATTTCTTTTAATTAATTTGGAATCCAAATTAAACAAACCTTGATTTATTAAACTTTCATAGTATATGGTACATAGTACATCCTCTTCAGTTCACTTCTTGTGGAGCTTCTTGCAAGATATGAAACTACTTAGAGCTGGAAAAATCTAACCCGACCCGGCCCATTCGAATCCAAATCGGGCTAAATTCCAAAAATCTAGTGTTATGTACAACTCGAAGCCCAAGTCTCGCTCATTTTGACCCGATATCCGAATTGCCACAAAAATAGACAAATCCGACCCGACCTATATCTGACTTGTCTTTGACCCAACCCGAACAAGACTCGACTCATCCTTATAATTAGTTTAATTTTCTTTTTTTTTAGACACTCAAATAAGGTGAATTCCATACAATGAGACATAATATAACTAAAGAAATGAAGTTTAATAGTCATAATTAAGATAGACAAAAATAATCATTATTTTATAATAAAATTAAATGCGACCTGACTTGACCTAACTCAAACTCAACCCAAAATCCATTTGACTCGAACTTATACAACCCGAAAACTTATCCAACTAGATCCGAACTCAACCGAACATACAATATATCCGACATATGGCTCGACCCGGCATATGACCAAACCCAAATGAGTATACCCGAACCCGGCTAGTCGGTTGATTGCCACCTCTAAAAGTGCTACATTTGACCAGATAGATTCAAATCAACTATATGTTGTGTTACAAATTTTGCACTTTGAATTGAACAACCAATAGGTCCAAATCTTTGGAGTTCCAGCTGACAAAGCAAAGGCACAAACCCGTCCCATAGAGGATGAATGGACGCCGGTATGGAACCAAGAGTTTGAGTTCCCGCTTACAGTGCCCGAACTGGCCCTACTCAGGGTTCAGGTTCGAGAGTTTGACACCGATAGGCGGCATGCCTTCGGAGGCCAAACATGCTTGCCAGTGTGGGAGTTAAAGTCGGGCATTCGAGCAATTCCACTATATGACAAGCGAGGGGATAAGTACAAATCCGTCAAGCTTCTCATGCGATTTCAATTCGATAATGAAAACTGATTACTTTGTAATGTATGTTGTTGTATGTGTGCATTTGTGATTTGTGGAGTGTTGTAATTGGAATTCCAGTGTCTGTTGTGAATAATACTAATAAAAAAGTGATCCACGAGGAGTTGAAAAACATCGTTCAAGCTAATTAATCAAAGGGATTGATATTAAAGTGTGCCTGTTGAAGTGATATTAGGTATTTGGAATTTCTTCAAAACTCCATAAACATGACATTGGACATGAAACCGAGTTGCTTGCTACTATTAATTGTGTAAATATATAGCAATCCTACAAAAGAAGAAGGTTTTCTTCTTTTTCCTTTTTCCAAGATTTGTTTTTTTTTTTAAATTTATTTTTAATCCAAGACATTCATTCAATTAAGCTCTCTAGATAGGCTTGAAGGTTGAGGAGTTTAACGAGCTAGCAGACAAACTAACCATCAATTAAACTATAAAGATTGAAAGTAAAACAAGCCACACAGAACCAGAGAACGAAATTAGGGTTTTACACTTTTGGTACGTATATAAAGGAATATTGGTCAAATTCGAACTATTGAGATGTGAAGTGACCAAAGGGAGTACCAGTAGTGTTTTAAATATCGGATATATCGGCGGTATATCGGGGATATTTAGAATCCGCTACGATATCGGCTTATCGGGTAAATATATCGGTCAACGTGATATATCGGGTTAATATCTACGATATATCGGGTCAACACCGATATATCGGGTCAATATCGGTGATATATCGAGGATATTTAGAATTGCCAACTTTTATAAGACAATTTTAGCGTTTGTGACCCGATATATCGAGTCAGTATCGGTGATATATCGGGGATATTTAGAATTGCCAACTTTCATAAAGTAACTTTAGCCATTATGAATGAAGCTGTTTTTATTTTATTAAGTTTATTTGATAATTTTATAATTTAAATATTAATTTTTCATGTGTATTTTTACATTTTGAAGTATAAATATAATATTTATAATTAAAAATTAGCGAAAACGATAAATCCGATATATCCCCGATATATCATTTTTACTCCTAACCGATACGACCCCGATACGCGATATTTAGAACCTTGAGGCTGTACCACATGGTCCACATCAAACTTATGAAACTATGAACTAAACAAGTCTAGTATATAAACCGATGAGCTTTGCTAATTAATTATTTTAGAATGGAACCTGAACAGGCTCATCATGTGCGCCTGTGGAAACGACCCCTAGTCATGAGTCTCAATGGACTTCATCAGAGCGGTAAAGTCAAACGGTCCGACTCTTGATCCTCCACTAACTAAAAAGAAAATGAGATGAAAGACCCGTTAGAGGAGACAACTCAATTTGATTTCAAGATGGAACCTCACCCAGCTTATATGCTTGGCTACTATTGCATATATGCGTCCATAGACACAACCTCCGGTCATGAGTCCCAACGAACTTCAATACTAACATTGAAAACTTCAAATATATAAATTAGGGCAATATCCTCAATTTAAAAATAGATCATTGTATAAGCTTAGTTTTATCCAAGCCAGGGTTGAAATCAATCTCCTTTTTTCAGTATAACACCTAGTTCTTCCCGGCGCGCCACTGCACTTGAGGTTGAAGAGAAGGTAAGGGACACACATGGTACAGATGCTGCGCTTAGGTTAGAAGCAATTCTAAAAGTTACTTACAAGTTCTTCATTTAAAGTAAATCCAACAAAGCCATTACCCATTAACCTTTCCTACACTCTTGGAACATTAAGAAAACAAGCTAGGAATTGAAAGAAAAAGCCCTATAAATTAATGTATACTCCCTCCGTTCCAAAATACATGGTCTTTTACTTTACGGCACGTTTTTTAAAGAGCGAAATACTCTATGAAATATTAATTTTTAATTAATTTTTTTTATACAATTAGATACTTATTAGTAATAAGTATCAAATAGTATAAAAAATTTAATTAAAAAAATAATATTTTATAAAGTTTTTTGCTTCTTAAAAAACGTGTCAAAAAGCAAAAGACCATCTATTTTGGAACGGAGGGAGTAGTATTTAATCAAGTGTCTCATCTTCCTAGCTTGATCAATTCGATCATATCTCTGAGTTGCCTTTGAACTAAATCAAGAGTTTCAAAGTCATACATATAAGCTTCAATGGTGTCCTGTTGGAAGCCCAAGACGGATCATCTTCATCTGAAACCTCCAGATGATATCAAGGAGTTGTTTGCAAAAGCAGAATACTCGGATAAGGCCGGGCTAATGTCCCTTGATCAGTTTCGGAGGTTCTTATCGGTGCAGCAAGAGGAACACAATCAGGCGGATGTCGAAGACATAATCAAATGTCTCGACCCTCGGATAACCCAGCAAAAGGGCCTCCATTTTGATGACTTCTTCAACTATCTTTATGGGGATCGTAATCTTGCTCTCCCTCCCAAGGTATTAGTCTTTAAACTTCTTGAATATACTACTTTTTTTGGGTATAGATTTGGAAAAGATTTCGTCAATTTATATTGAGATATGCGTAGCCTAAAATTCTATTTTAAAACCAATTAACAATAGAAGGAATAGCACACCGACTTATATACTAAGACTTGTTAGCCTCTACCTTCGATGTGAGACTCTTTTGGTCTCATTCACATCTATCAACACTAAGAATATTGAATAATTAATTTGTTCATTGTTCATATAGTAAGAGGTGTTCACACCAGATCCATCCATAGAAAACGATTAATCTGATCGAGATTAATTAGCTCTCGGTTAGTATCACAGCATGTCGGATTCTTAACAGGATATGCATTTTCAGATGAATAACCAAGACATGGATGCTCCATTAGCTCACTATTTCATCCACACAAGAGTCAAAACACGGCTGTTTTCGCTTCGCAAAGGCCACTTGAAACCAAACAAGTCAAGGAGAAACATTGCAGCAATCAAAGAGGCTTTAAAGATTGGTGGTGTTCGTGTTATTCAGTTAGATTTGACCTATATCCCAAACAAGCACAGTAGCCGCACCGACACTGAAGAGTGAGATCCTAAACTTCATTCCAAATCGTTTGGCCCAAAATGAGGTTCAAAGAATTACTGATTTTTTTTCTCCCCCAAAATATGCAGTATAGAAATCAATGCAATGTTGAAACAGTACATGGAAGCAATCAATGAAAATGCTTTTAGTGCTTCTAAATATCCGGTTATAATTGCGATTGAAGGTGATTTCGATTCAAAGCTCCAATCTCAAGTAGCTAAGGTATGTACATACTTGTAGTACATTTGATATTAATTCGATGCACTTTGATCATGTATATATATAGTTGTACTGATTTTAAATGGTTTTATCTTCTTAGATGGCCAAACTGAAATTTGGAGAGAAATTGCATTGTCCAGGAGAGAACTCACAAGTAGTTCTCTCACCGGAGAATTTGAAGGAAAAGATCTTGTTGTTGCAATCACCAAAAGAGTATGAGATAGAGAAAGGAGGGCACAAGTCAAATAAGGCTAAGAGAGATTCATCAGGAAATGGGAATGTAAGTTCCATTTAAACCCTAATCGGAGTATAGGCAATTACAAGCGGATTGAAGAAATATTGAGGTTAATGATAGTTTGCAGTAAGATTTTTATTAACCGAGGAAAAGATTGGCACTAGTTCGTAGTTGTGAGAGCTTAGATTTTAGAGCTACCGTAGGGGGAGAGGTAGTCCGAAGAATAGCTGGATGGAGGTAATTCGACATTACCTCAATCTTCTGAACATTTCGGAAGATATGACACTGGATAGAGACCATTGGAGAAGGCGCCTCCGAGCTGCTGATGTTTAGAGTTCTGGGCTGTGGTGTTGTGTCTTTTTGTCTATGCTTCTTTACTGACTCTTTTTCCTTCTATGTGGCCTAGCTATTACCATGTGGTTCATATGTCCTATTGTTCCGAGTCTATCGAAAACACTCTCTCGGCTTGTTTGGGCTAAGAGTGCATACATCCAGACCCTCTTGACCTGCTTAATTGCGGGATATACTGAGTGGTTTTTTTTTTTTGTAATTTTCCTAATTTTAAAATAGTACAAAAAAGAGTAATTAATCACAAAGACAGCTTAGCTTAGCTGTAGCTCTATGTGCAATTAACAACCAGTACATAGTGTAGTTCACATTATAAACAAAATGAGGAGTATAAGAGCTTGAATCTTGAATTATATGTTTTCTCATTGGTTTTCACTTACTTGAATCTCGAATTAACCGATTAATTGTGTGCAGATGAAGCTGGATGACGTCGAAAATGAGGAGTATAAGAGCTTGATTACCATTAATGATGTGAAGGTGAAGGGCAACATAAGTGAGACACTGTCCATTAAACATGACAGCCTTTGCTGCTTTAGACTCACACAGCCAAAGCTAGAAAGCATCATCAAAAGTCATGCACCTCAAATTGTAGAGTAAGTTGAATTGAGAGGATCCACTTTCATTTTCTTTATCATAAACTTGGCATAATACAAATCATGATCAATGTTGATGTTGACCAGATTCACCAAGAGGAACTTGTTGATGGTTTATCCAGTGGATAAGCTTTCCGGGTCTTCGAATTGCAACCCTTTGATCGGCTGGAGCCATGGAGCTCAAATGGTTGCTGTTAATATGCAGGTGATTGAAACATTTGTGATAGATTTATCTAAAATTTGTCTCAAATTGACAATGGATTTGTGGTGATGTTTTCTCATATACATGTCTTTGTTACATTTTCATGTACATAGGGTCATGATAAGTACCTTGGGGTGATGCAAGGAATGTTTAGAGCCAATGGCGGATGCGGTTATGTCAAGAAACCGGATATCTTGATTAAATCCAATGGAGTAGACACTTTTGATCCTAAAATCACCCAACCAAAGTGTACATTAAAGGTACAAATTAAATTCTTGTTCTATGATTTAGGCCCTTCCATATTGAACATTGATTTTGTGTTTATATAAACATATAGGTGAAGATATTCATGGGGGATGGGTGGCATCTGGATTTCTCTGCTACAAAATTTGATGTATTTTCTCCTCCAGATTTTTTCTTAAAGGTTAGTTCCTAAGACTCCTTTTTTTTTCCAAGGGCAAGTGTGTGGAAGATGTGAAATGAACATTCTACATTGATAATATGAGAAATCCAAGCCTTGCATATAAGTCAAAATGGACTACTCCTCCTAACACCAATTGATTTTATGATTGAATCCCAATGGTCTTGTATGCTCGGCTTGGTTAATGTATGATGTGGTTTGGACGTGTGACCCCCCACATCCAAGTGCCACACATACACACTTGCAAATCCCATATCAGAAACATGATGAATCTCAAGCCTAATATATAAAGTTGATGGCATACTATTTCGATTGTCAATCTCATTCGACTTGTCTGTTAGGCTTTGGTTGACACCTTATGCGCTCGTACGAACATGTGGACTCCTCATGTTATATGAGTATCATATTTATTTGGACCCATTAACAACTCATGTTCCAATGGGGTTACTCAACTTTCTTCAGGTCCAAATTTTCGGAGTTCCAGCAGACATTACAAAGGAGGAGACGCGCCTCGAAGAAGATAAATGGAGACCCGAATGGAACCAAGAGTTCGAGTTCGCCCTCACCGTCCCTGAGCTTGCGTTTCTAAGAATTGAAGCCCGAGACTTTGATGACGATAGAAGCCATGCCTTTGGAGGGCAGACTTGCCTACCAGTGTGGGAGGTGAAAAGGGGAATTAGGACAGTTCCGTTATATGATAAGCGAGGGGAGATGTACAAACATGTTAGGCTTCTCGTGCAGTTTAAACTCCGTTATAACTAAACACTATCGTTACTAGTTCATTTATGTGTGCAATGGGGATGGCTGGTGTTTATTTGTATAGCAAATACATTGATTGATTGTAGAACATACAACGAGTTAAAGTACTTGTTGAAAACAAAATTCATCGCCTCTTATATATGATTCCTTAACATTTTTCTTGTTCTTTTTTTTTTTTGGTCAACACATTTTTCATTTTCTTATTCCATTGGTTGTCCATATATATTAGTCAATATGAAGGTCCAGTTTTATACAATTTATGTAAACTTGAGTCTTTATTTATAAATAGTTTGACTAGGAGGTGTTAGAGTTTGTTACAGTTAGTTGAGGGAGGCGGGAACAAACCATCTAAGTTGCTGAGAACCACTGGGAATACAAGGTGGGCTTGTATGGACCATTGGCCCAAGCCCACCCCAAACTGGATGAAAATTCATATGTATATTGGAACTTTTGATGTGCATATATTACGTTAGTTTAGTGGTAAGGTAACTTTGGGTTTTTGTTAATTCATGGAATCCATTGTTCGACTCCCTATAGCGCATTTTGACATTTAATATTTTTTTTATTTAGATTTTGTTTCTCATTTTCTTATTTTTTGTTTCAAATCCAAAGTTTAGTATATTTTTAAATTCTGTTAAATATTTAATTAATATTTTTTTATATAATTTAATTAGAATATGGTTAGAAATATTTAAATAAAATTAGAATAGAATAATTAGGCAACGTAGTGAACGAAATTAAATTTTTCACAATTTAAGGGTTTTTTCCTCAATATTTCTATAAATTATTTTACTTCTTATAAAATATCTCAGAAGAATTTGTTTATTCTCATGTTGGCTCCTAACTTGTCCACCTCAATATATTTTCTGGCTTCTTCACTGCTGAGAACACGTACCACTAGAGAGTATACAGTATGTTTGAAGTAAATGGAAAAGAACGAAGAGAGAGGAGACCTCCGATTTGTCCCTTTCACCGAGATTGGATCTCCTACAACACTACACGAGACACTAAGTATAACATAAAAGTATTTGGGGTATTTTCTATGATTAAAAAAAAAAGAGGAAATGGTACCAAATAGGCCAAAAAATGGGCCTATTTGCACAAATAGCCAAAAGGGCAAAAAATTGGCCCAAAATGGTCTGGCCATATAATGCAAATATAACAGCCGGTTTTTTGAAACTGTTTGTAACTGGCTGTTGAGGGTAACCAGGAGGGAGGGAGTTATAAAATTAAAACGAGGAGGGAGGGAGAGAGACGGTTCCATTACAAAGCGAGAGAGAGAGAGAGAGAGAGAGAGACGGAAACCTTCGAGAATCAAACAAAGGAGGAGCGACGAGAGGAAGAAGCGGGTGAAGAAGAAGGCCGAGAACACTGCGAAAGAGGAAGCAAGAGGTTGAAGAAGAAGGTAAGCAATTGTGGAGTTTTTGTTTGAGTTGCGAAATTGGGGTAATGGGGTGCGGTTACATGCGCTTTTGTGAAGAAATTGAGACATCGGGGTGCCATTGTAATTGCCTAGCAGTAGAGGAATGAAGTAGGAGGGGTTAGGGGTGCCATTGTGAGTCGATTTTGGGGAGGTGGGTGCGATTAGGGTTTGTAGGTGTCGGGAAAAGAATGGGTAAGGGTTAGGTGATGTTGTGTAAGAAATTGGGGACAAAAGGGCAAGGAGGGGGTCGGATGGGTAGGGAATCCACAATCTTGGGGGTAATCGGTAGGGTATATGTGCATATGTGGTAGGACAGATTATCGAAGGTTGTGTCTGAAATTGTGGTAGTAGATTTCGTAGGACTAGGTAAAGAAATTGGCAGGATAAATTTGAACATCTGGTATGCTGAGTGGGGTGAAGGAATTTTTGGTTGATTGGTTTTGTAGTGTTGAAACCGTAAGTTCCCACCAAGTGTTTGATGAAATGCCTAAAAATATGATGAATAAATGGTGATTTGGTTTTGGTTAATCTCCTTGCCTATATGATATGTTGTGAAAGAGGTAAAATGAACCAAACATGGCTGAAATGCGAAATTGGTAGGACATAAGAGGATATCAGCAGTGGTAGGATAGGAAAATGAAGTTGGTAGAATAAATTGACACTGCTGGTATGTATGACATATTAGGTGACCTGAATTTCTGAATTTATGTTTGGTGACACCGCTTTAAACATCATATAAAATGACGAAGTCATGGAACAAGAAAGCCCGTGCAGGACCAAGCAACCAGGGGGTAAGGAAACTGAGATAGTTACATGGTTGTGGTTGTAAAGGTTGGGAACAAATGTCAAAACCTAAGATTCTTACATGTGTTGCAGGATGTCCTTGTTCCAGAGAAACAACACTTCTCAGGGAGGGCGCAGTCCCATGCAAGTTTCGCGTTGTTGGAAGGCATCGACCTCACCATTGACCGGGAGGATTACAAAGCCCTCAGCAAGAGCCAGTTTGGGGGCGTTGTGAAGATGGGGTCGAGAAACAAATTCTTTGCACAGTTGGTGCACTACTGTCTTCTCTACCAACTAAAGACTCGGAAGACACATGAGACGTGGTACTCCCTCCAGGGGCATCACATTCGATTCTCTCTTCATGAGTTCGCGCTCATTACGGGCCTCAACTGCTCACCACCCCCCAGTGATGTCATGGAGGGGGACCACAAGGAGTGCATTTACCAGTTTTTTAAGAAGGAGAGGGTGACGTTGAAGGATGTGGAAAGAGCTTGGGCCCATGAAAAAGAGTCGGACTCGGGGTCCCTGATGAAAAAGTACAAGCTTGCCCTCCTAGTCATAGTGGATAGCATTCTGTTTGGGTTGGAGAAGAAGACACAAATAAGGGGGTGGGTTGTGAAGCTGCTGCTTGAGGACACAAACCGTTTTCTGGAGTTCCCTTGGGGAAGGCTAGTGTACGAGAGGCTACATGAAAGCCTCAACGGCACGTTGAAGGACATGGTGGCTGCAAAGAGTCACTTGAAAGACAGGCCGACCTACGCGTTGTACGGGTTCCCCATGGCCTTCCAAGTTAGTGAAGTTTTACAAAATGTTATAATCCTTTGCCAATTGTGAAAATGTGTTGGTGTGGCATGCCAAATGGATATTTGTATCCTACCAATGGGGTATCAATATCCTACCAAATGGATATTTATATCTTACCAATGGGGAATGAATATCCTACCAAATGGAAAAATCGATCTTACCAAATATCTTAATTTGTCATGCAAATTGTGTTCTAATATCTTACCATATTGTATTTGCAGTTGTGGGTGTACGAGACCTTCCCTGAGATTGGGAATCATTTCGGGCGCAACATCGACAACACCATCGTCCCGAGGTGTCTGAGATGGGAAACGCCAAACTCCCACATCCGATACGAGAACGTGAAGTCCTTCCTGAGCCTGGGCGCCCCCGCCGACGACCCAATAGATGAACATGTTCTGCTAGCGAAGCCAGAGCCGATCTTGCACCCTACCCAGAAGGAGAAAGATGCGTACCCGCACTCGTCGTACAAGAAAGACTCTCTAGACGTCTTCTTTGATCAGATTGTGGGCGAGCACATGAGGGCCCGCAGAGAGAAGCGACGACAGGAGGATGCCACTGCTGGACCCAGTCAGAGAACTAGCCAGTCCGGGTCAGACACGTCCAGCGTCGGTTTGGAGGCCCGAATTGTGGCAAAGGTTGAGGCTCTCTTCAAGGGCATGATGGTCGATATGGGAACCAGGTTCAGGGTGCTCGAGGATAAGATCACTGAAGTTTCTAGAGACTGCAAGAAGGCGTTATCAGAGAGGGCCGACAAGGGAAAGGTATGTGCTTCTTTGTCCATCATATGTGCAACTGGTAGGATAGTGTTTATGTGTTGGTATACCGTAATAAGCTAAATGGTTTGACATAAATGTGCAAATGGTAGGATAGTGTTGATGTGTTGGATTACTCATAAATTGTGACCGAATGACTGCATCTCCTTGTAGGAGTACGTATCTTTGGATGACGATGTTGTTGAGAAGGTTGTTGAGAAAGAGTTTGACAAGGTTGAGGATGATCTGGTTGACAAGTACGGTGAGAATGTTGAGGAAATGGCGGAAGAGAAGGAAGATGTGAATGCTGATGACAAGGGGTCGGGCAAGCAGGGAGAGAACGTTGAGGAGACCACGGTGGAGAACGAAGAGCTGAACTCTGATCTTTAGGGGCATGGCATGTGCGCTGTTGACGAGGTTAAGGACAAGGTTGAGGAGGAGGCAAAGGAGGGTGACTAGGAGAAGGCTTCCACCCAGGATGATCACGACAAGGACGAGGGAGAGAAGATGGTGAAGGCTGAGGATCAGATTAAGAAGGGAGAGATGGGTGGGGACGTGAAGGGCAAGGAGGCTGTAAAACAAGCTGCATGGGAGGGTTCCAAGGGTGGGTCTGATGTAGAGGATGCGGAGGAAAAGGTAAACCTTACTTGTTGGTAGGATAGGCTGACCCTTTTGGTAAGATAGATGTAGCCTTTTGGTATAATATCAAATTTAGTTGTTTTTTGTCCGATAGAATAACCTAGTTGGTAGGATATATTTACCATTTTGGTAGTCTTTTGAATCTGTTTTGGTAGGATAATGACAACTGTTTGAAAATAACTCGGGCGTGTTTGATTGTTAGGAGACGAAGCTGGAGCCGAGGAGAGGCAAGCGTGATATGAAGGTCACAACGAAATTAGGGGACTGCGTTGTGACTCAACCCGCTAAGCGAGCCAAGAAGGGTGCAAAGGCAACGTGTCCAGCCACCGACGCAGCTGCGGAGGGGATGGTAACAGATGAACGGAAAGACGACTTCTTAGCGTGGATGGAGAAGTTCCCAGCGCAGGTGAAGTGCCCAGATGGGACCCAATTGAACAAGGACTTCTTCAACAACCTCATCTCCCCCGGCGTATGGATATTCACCGAGGTACGCAAACTTTTGTCCTCTTCCACATGTTTCTTTCCTTATTCACTGACGTAATGGGATGAGCGCTGATGGGAATTTGGAACGTACCGATTAACGCAGCACATCCAGCGGTCCTTGGTCCTGGTCCGGAAGGCATTAGACGCCCGGGAGGGTGACAAGAAGTCGGGTGTCGTCGTGCTCGACCCATACTGGCAGGATGCAGTGGTGAAGCAGTTGGACGCAGTGAGAGGCGATGTGAGCCGCATTACCCCTCGCAATGTGTCGAAGCCGCTACTGAAGTACTTCGCGGGGACACTGTCGGACAACCACGACATGACATGGTCGGTGGCGAACGCAATGATATTAACGCCTTGGAATTACAAGGCCAAACACTGGTTGGCCTCGTCATCGACCTTGTGAAGTGGAACATCGAAGTCCTCGACAGTGACTGGTACCAGATCAAGGACAAAGAGCTGCAAACCCACCTCGAGCCGGTTGCAAAGCTGATCCTGGTGGTCATGCAATTTTCTGTGGAGCTTCGTGCCAGGCACACCGTCGATGTCTCCAACCCCTTCACCATTTCCCGAACCGTCAAGATTTCCAGGAACGAAACCTCGTAAGTTTCTCTTAACTCTTGGATTATGTACGTCTACTGATATTGGTAAGATATAAGAGCATGCGCAGCAGAGGGCCCGAGACTCGGCCCTTAACTTACTTTTTCTCTGCCACATCAGTTTAAGGGTTCCATTCCGCCTTTTTATTATTTGCACTCTCATCCGAGAGCCCACTCTCAGGCCCTTAAGTTACTATTTACTATTTACCTTTTCCAATTACTACACATCATCAACATTATTATTATTATTATTATTATTATTATTATTATTATTATTATTATTATTATTATTATTATTATTATTATTATTATTATTATTATTATCGTTATTATTAGACATATTATTATTATAATAATTATCTATAATTATTAAATTGTTAAACTGAAGAAAAATGAATAAAACATAGCATTAAACTCACTTATAGAATAAATGAGTGAAAATTTTAGTTTTTTTATGTAGTAAAAATAATAGTATATGGTTATTATTGGAAAAATAATTTTAAAAAAAAAAACATATGTAAAATGGGTGTTTACGGATGGATAGAATTAATTCACACTTGAATATAAATGATTATTTTATTTTTTAATTACAAAAAATTGCATGAAATTCAGTTTGTTGGTATAAATGACAGGTTTGTGTAAAGTTCATTTTGCTGGCAAAATATTACTGTATATATATTTTTTAATAGCAAAATGATGTTCCACTACTTCCGCCTGGGCATTGTGCAAAACACAGCGCTCCAAGGGCTCCCACAGCCGAACAACGTCGTTTGCTATCTGCTAGCCACTAACAAAGTCACACGCTCTGCATGTGGCTTCGTGATGTGTGCTACGGGCCTCTCCAAATGGGGCTCTTGCAGGCGGGCCTTTGGCATGGGGCTCTTGCTTCTTTTCCTTTTCTTTTTTATTTTTTTGCTTACTTGGCAATCCTAAGAGCCCACGAGCCCTCCAATAAACATGCTCTAAGCCGCCTATTGGTAGGATAAATTCCAACCATTGGTATGATAAAATGATGGAATTGGTAAGATGTAAATAATTTATGTTGTTTGTTAATTCCTTCATGTGCAACGATGACTATGGAGCATACGTCATCAGGACTTTGCAGCTGTTGGCAGAGGGCGTACAGACATTCGAGAGCGTCAACGACAGTTATATTGCCCCCTACCACCAATACTTGAGCCTCTCCATAGAGCGCCACGCTTTGTAGGTCTCTCCACAACCTATGGTCGTCCGTCGTATTTGGCTTTCGGTTTGTTAAGACATTATCTCATGATTTTCTATGTGGTTGGATTGTGATGTTATTTGTTTGGATGTTGTTGGAAAACTTATGTTGTGTCCAAACTTATGTTGTGATATGCCTTCACATTCTGAAATAGATGGTAAGTGCAACGGCCATGCTTTGCGAAGTCGTAATTCGCTCGAATTCCCTTCGTGATGCTCATGTGTCTGTCGCTTACCCACACCACATGGCTCTCATCCGGGACCACGCATTTCATTTGACGGAAAAAAAAAAACACAGGATGCGTCATTCTCCCCGTCGACAATGGCAAATGCAACGGGGTAAATGTTGTGGTTTGGGTCTTGAGCAGTCGCAAACATCAAGCAAACACGATACTTCCCCTTCAAGAAACTTCCATCCACCGAGAATACCTGCCAATGTCAAGCAGCTTAATAAGTTCGGATGGAATTTTGAAATTGGTAAGATAATAGGACACAGTGGGTAGGATAAAGGGACACAGTTGGTAGGATCATAAACGGTAGGATGAACTGGCACTATTGGTAATACAGGTATTGGAAGGACAAATGTATACAATTGGTAAGATGAAATGTGACAGTTGGTAGGATAATAAAGTTGCGAGGGCGTACCTGTCTGAGGTGTGGGATGGCTGCCTGCCAAACACCCAAGCTAACGAACGCATACTTGAATTGTTGGTTATCATCACGGACTAATGTGGTTATGGTCCCGGGGTTTGCTCGCTCAAGCATGTAAAGGTATGAGGCCATTCGCTCGTAGCTCTCTTCGTAGGTCCCGTGCGGCTCCCTGCGCCCTATGTGCCTTCCAGTAGCTGCAGTCCACGCCCAACCGAGACTTCATCATCGTCCTGATTTGACGGGGACGCAGCTCCTTCCATGACCTAGCAAAACTGCAAAGATGGGATCAACGAGTTACACCAAAAAATTTCCACCAACACATACTACATAGGCGGGGAACAAGACGCCGGTTTAGGAACTTACTCGAACACCAAACTCTGCCCCATCAGCTTGTAATTGAGGTTGCGCTGGTAGTTGCTCACGACACTAACCTTGCAAGTGTGTGTGGCCACGAACTTACGAACCACCCACCTCTTAGTTTCCCGATACGTTGCCGCCCGAAAGTACCATGAGCAGTTCAGTTCGGGGCACACAACCAGATACCTGTCTGTTGTGGATCGCTTCACTTGAATTGCGAAGCACCCACACAAAGCTTCCCACTTCACCCTGGACTGAATGACAACCTTCGTATCGAACATCTCCCCCTCACGTAATTTCTTCACACTCTCCCGAGGGTCTTCGACTAGAGGAATGGACCGATCCACGTCCTCTTCCACTTGCTCCAACGTCGGCAAAGGTTGTTTGTGTCCTTGGTACGATCGCTCTATCTCTCTCAACGCTGCCTCAGCCTCCTCATCCCACGATTCAGATGTCTCATTTGGCCTCCCTCCCTCACTTTCACGGGGAAACCACCCGCGATCATGTCATCGTCGGAGCTTTCTACGTCTATTATGTCCTTCAATCCGTGGGGGGGTAGGACGTCCACATCGTCGTCGGTATCGACGATCACCACTTGCTTTCCGCGTCGGATGGCATCAGACCTGCTCACATCGCCACCCTCCTCCTTGCCAAGCTGTTCCACTTCATCGCCCTGTCCTACCATTATGTTGTCATCCATCCTACCAACTTCGTTCGACTGGCCGACCATTACGTTGTACTCCATCCTACCATTACCAGATTGTAAACCACTCCCAGCAAGACCCCCCTGCATCCCACTCACGCTGTCCTTTGCAGTCCTACAACACCCTCCCTCCCCCGCTACACACTCAGCACATAGGCAGACCCCTCCAGCGTCACTGCTAAGGTCGTCCAACATCTCTTTCTCCTCAACGAAGCCTCGAACCTTCTCCTCCGGCCCTCCGCCTCCATCAAGACCACCTTCCAAGTCTTCCTGCGTGCTGGGAGGCCCGGTTAGGAGCAACTCCCTTGGGTTGGGAGACGAGACCTCGTCAGCCCCGTCCGAGTCTTCCGACTGATGTTCATTGGAGGTTGTGGAAGGGCTTGTCGTTTTCATCCGTAAGGTGACGTGCAGTGCTATTGGCCATGCTCGTGTGCCAGATTTAGTGTTGTAGAACTTGTAGGCTTCAATGTCATCATCGTCCCGGACCCGAATCGGAGTTGCCCGACCCATGGAAGGAGGGAGGTAGGTGAGCTCAATGTCGTACAACACCATGTCCACGTCGAATTTGGAGACTATCTTCTCCTTCAGTTGGCTGTAGGAAATATTCTGTGGCACCACCATTGCTGCAGTACGTGCCTCTCCCTTGAAGACAAAGCTCCCACCCACGGGAACCCACCAACCACCGAACACGACATTGATGCATACCCTATCACCTGGGGTACACTAGGGGAAAAGAGTATTAGCCTGGGGGTAGTTCTGATATAGTAAAGGGGAACACCTACAAAGGAAAGGTACAAGATGACTTACCCATCGCTGCCACTGTCACCAACAAACTTGTTGCACTTTTCCTGGCATGGAAAGACAGTACAACACTATTGGCAGGCCAGAACTGTACTATTGGTAGGATGACAACTGTATCGTTTCCTCGGATGCACGTGTGGCTTTTCCCCCGTCCTTTCCACCTCTCTCTTGCTCTGCCCCACTTTTTGCAGGGCATGTTGGGGTGTTTGAGATCCTCCTCTCAAGCTTATATATGTGCTTGGGGAACACCCATCAATGCAATGATTGCATTTTCCCCTCATAAATGCTCCCTCCTTCCCCCCAATGAAGAACCCTGTTTTGGCGCCAAAATTACACTGACAACCCGCCAAAGAAGCTACTGTCAATCCACTCCAAATTTCTCCAAAATTTTAGGTATGTTAGGACATGGTAACCCTATTGGTAAGATAACTATATGCTATTGGTAAGATAAGTGTACAATATTGGTCAGACAGATGCTCTCCCTCTTCCTCCAATGAAGAACCCTGTTTTGGCGCCAAAATTACACGGACATCCCGCCAAAACCGCTACGGACAATCCCCTCCATATTATCTCCAAAATTTCCATCTATGATAGGACATGTTTGGCCTATTGGTAAAACGAATGTCTTCTATTGGTAAGACACACGTGTCCAGTTCCCAGAAATGAAGGTGATGTTTTGCCCTCACCTTTCCACTCGTCTCCTATGTTGGCTCTCTTTTTTGCAGAGCATTTAATAAGGAATGACACCCATCAATCAAGATTTTATAAGGGTTGATTGACACCCTAAATTCCAATCATTTAAATTTTCCCTCATAAATGCCCCCCCTTATTTCCCTACTTTATTGGAGCCACACCCCAATTCCTCTAACATGTCCAACACCTCCCCCTCTTGATTTCTCTCAGCCAAAAGATGGAGCTACAGTGCCGACCTCACCATCACCTGCTACTTCCTCTCCCGGTTGCATTTTTTATTTGCAAAAATTAGTCACTTTCTACCCCTAGCAAATAAATAAGGGATATGACTATTTGTGCAAAGTTTTTTTTTTGGTCTAGTTATGCAAAATGGCCTAAAAAAACATATATAAATTATATTTACATTGTATATGTCAAATAACATATATTGCAGGCCGGATCTTCTGCAGCATACTATGCAACATACCCTGCACCACCTATCCTATTGGTCCACTTGTTCACAACCTACCACTAAATTAGTAACCAAATTTAAACGAATATAAAATACTCCCAGAGTCCCTATTTGATTTCTCTTTCTAATTTTCCCTCCTCTTTTTACCCCATGTATCTTTTCCCTTCTCATTTGGGCGACGCTTCAGTTTACTTGCTTCTCCATTTATTAGCTAATTGGTATTTATTGAAGTTAAGAATAAGATCCATTAACATGAACTTCTCGTTCATTCAGTAACCTCGAATTCAGACCATCTCGATCATTTATAATTGATAATCACATCAAAGGTTGGTGATTGTTCACATTTTTTCCTTTTAAACTTTCAATTTCTTCATCTAATTTTTATTTGATTTTACTTTGATAAATTGGATAGGATTTACTCTTCTTTATGTATCAGATTAAACATGGTAGCTAGTTAATCATCAACTTAATCTAACAAATCTCCTATTTACTATAAGAAATCCGGTCTATTTAGCTTAATTTTATTTTTATTTTGTCAAAGTTATGGAGATTGAAATACAAGATACACAACCACGACGCCAACTTGATTTCGAGCAAGACGAACATTTGACACAAGCTGGTCAAGAAGTCGAGATGATGAATACACTCCATCTTTGCATCTGGCACATCTTTCAGAATGCCACAATTCATTTGAGTTGGGCTTTTTCAAGGTACACCAATGACTTCTCTAGAGATTTTAGTAATTGCATTTATGATTATGAGAATGAAGAAGATTTCATAGATGCTTGGAACAAAATGTTGGAAAAGTATGAGCTACAAGATAATAGTTGGTTAAAGAGAATGTTTAACATCAAGGAAAAGTGGGCATTAGTTTATGGGTGAGATACGTTTTGTGCAGACATGACCACTACACAACGAAGTGAAAGCATGAATAAACTCATCAAGAGTTATATTAGTTATAAGCACGATTTGAGAAGATTCTTTGAAAACTTTCAACGATTACTTGAGGGTCGTCGTTATGATGAGATGGTTGCAGATTTTAAGGCAAGCCAAAGCAAAGTAACACTGTCTTATCATGTAGCAATCTTGGATCATGTTGCGAGTGTGTATACACCTCTGGTTTTTGTTTCATTCCAAGAACAGTTGTGGAAATCCTGTGATTGTCAACTTGAGGTTTGTGGAGAAATGGGAACATTTCAGAAATGTCTGGTCACACCTTCCAGGAAGCATTGCAACTACGTTGTCTCTTATTATGATGACATAGAAGGCACTATGTGTTGTACTTTTAGAAAGTTTGAATTTGCAGGCTTGTTATGCTGTCATATACTGAAGGTTTTCTCATCCAGAGGTATTACAAAAATTCCTACCAAGTATATTTTGAAAAGGTGGACACGGGATGCTAAGAAGGGAAGCAACCGAGTTGTAACTGAAAGTTTAAGTGTTGAAGGGGATCCTAAAACAGCAATGGGAAGGCGTTTCAGGGACTTATTTCGCTTATCTACTCGTTTATTCACACGAGCTGCAGAATCTAATGATGGATACACCCTTGTCAGAGAGAGTCTTCTTAATTTGATGAGAGAAGTTGATTCAAGATCTACAGAAAATCCAGCCCATTCCAACTTGCAAATTCACATGGGACGAAATGAACATCATGATTGGTTGTTAATGCTCATGAGAAGATACATACAGTTAAAGGCATAAAGACGAAGCAGAAATCTGAAAATCGGTCAAGTAAAGGACCTAGAAATGCTCTTGAAACAGCAAAAAGAAGAAACAAAAGATCCAAGGCTCAACTTTGTCTCTCACATGTATAATAAAGGTTCATAGCCATTTTACCTTAAATCAAACTTATTTTTGTTTTCTGACACATTATTTCTCCCATCTTTCTATGGAAATGGGGAGCCAATTAGTCAATTTGATGGGAGTGTTGCACAAGATTCAGCTTGTTTCACTTATCCCTGGGATCCATCTCAGTACGTGCCTCCTACATTTTTAGAGTACGCACAAGGTGACATGCATATTAGGCCAATAGTTGCTCAACCTAGCTATACATCACTATTGACGAGCATTGAAATGCCTCGGGTAAGCATAGAGTCAAATGAATATGTATTTGTATTTACTGTATTTTCATATTATCGAAGATCAGTGTAATTACACCAAGATGATTGCCACAGGTTCCACCTATGTGAATATTTGACATGCTAATTAAAGGTAGCAGCTAGGAAGACTTTATTTGCTTGGTGCTTGTTGGGTGTGCGAAGCTGCGCAAGGAAGACTTTATTTGCTTGGTGCTTACTGGATGTGCAAAGTTGTGAAAGGAAAACTTTATTTGCTTGGTGCTTACTGGGTGTGCAAAGTTGTGGAAGAAAGACTTTATTTGCGTGGTGCTTACTCTGTTGAGTGAATTTACAGTTAACCAATTTGTTTTGGAAGGAGATATTTTGCTCAATTGAAGGCTATGGAACTATGGTCTGTAGGCTATATAATTTTCAGTAGGTTGATTGATATGACTGGTTGTGGAAGGAGGCATTTTGTGTAACTATTGTTGATTATGTTTGGTTTGATAACAAACATACTAATGTTATTTATTAGAAGCTTATTCTTGTATACAATTTATTAACAAATGTATGTTCGAAGCAAACTTGATATTTCTATGTCAACAAATCAGCATATGTGGGACTTGAACCCACATCATGTGTGCAACACATTGCTCTACCATTTTGAGCTAATAGGCTAAATATTTTACATTTTCAATCATCATCAATTTCAGTTACCCAGAAAAACAAAGAGAAAGTAGAGAAAGACAGTTCAAATATGTAACAACAAGCATGATTCTATGAGTTCCGATTTGACTATTTGTATAATTGCATTCATAGATGAAACAAACGGAATAAATATAAAAATTCATACCTAAAATCACCCATGAGTAAAATGTTGATCCACAAGATTCAATGAGTTCCGATATGTAAGGCAATCAAAAATCAAAATCAAATGTGAAAGAATGTTATGGATTTTATTTAAAATCAAATGGTCTAGGCTATCTTAAATCGACAACATATTGTGAAACACTAAATCAACAGCATATTGTGTAACTTGTAATTAGATAAAACAGGCAGAAAATCTTGATTTCAAATTGTAACAAGAATTTCCATCTTGGCTCTATTTAAATTGAAAATAAAAGATTAAAAAAAATACTAAAGGTTGAAATAAGTGGTGTAGGGGGCATAGGAAAAATTGAGAGGACTCTTAAAAACCCCAACCCACTACCCCGTTAACCCCTCCATCCCGCCGATCCACCGCCACCGCCACCTCTTCTCGGTCCACCACTGTCAACCGCGTCGCCCCCCTTTCTTAACCCAATCGGCTTGATCCTCGGGCGTTTCGGGCCACCCTTCCTCCGTTCCGGTCGGCTGGAGTGTTGTTTTCCCCTCGGCAACTCGATGCCGCTGTGGCCTAATATCGCCCGGCGTTGCCTCCTCTTCGACCTCCGGTGGTTGGGTTGTGGTGTCTGTCGACTGGCGCTTGGATGTCGGCGTTTGGTCCAGTTGTGCTCTCCGGTGTCGACGCGGCTGCCCCTCCTCCGGCCATGATGAGATCCTCCCGCTCCTCCTTAGTCCTGGGGGCCCAAGCTTCGGGTCCTTGGGGCCCAAGGTATAGGGAGAAAAAAAAAACCCGAAAGGTTTTCCAAACCTTTCCTTAAATGGATCTTTAGATTAAGCTAGTCATTTTTTGGTTGCTTAATTTGGGTTTATTCAATTCATCCCACCCTATATGGGTGCTATTAAATCCCGAAAGAGTTTCAATAAAACCCCTTAATCGAGTCTAGTGGTGCTTTCTAATGGGCTTGAAGACTAGCGGCTTTTGTGCGGTGCTTCTCTCTGTTGCCCTCTGCGAGAGGTCGTGGACGTAACCGAAACCTGAAGGCTCGCCGTCGTCCGGGTCCAAATATGAGGTTTACACAAGTTCCCCAGGTGTTCCTGAGTTGCCTCTACTTTCTGGCGTTGGAGTGGTTTCATTGCATGCTCGTTCATCGTTCGTTAGTGCTAGTGTTTACCTGTGTTGCATCTTTGTTTTCTCGGTTTTGCAGGGTTACTTTACTTTATTTGTAGCTATTTTTTTGACGGGTTTCCATCGCCGTTGTTGCGGCCTCTCGACGCACCGGACCCACCGGGTTTGTCCGGTGCGTCGAATTTTTACTTAATCAAAAAAAAAAAAAAGTTGTGTAGGAGGCGTTGCACATTAGGCTGCAGAAGATCCGGCCTGCTTAATCTATCCTCTGTACTATAGACATCACCTTCCTCTTGTTCATGGTCACCTATATATATATATATAACCATCTCCGACTCTATCCAGCACACACATCAATCACCTCATTGAGAAGCAAGTTATTCGGGTTCTTGAGCAGGCTCTCGCTTGCCTCGATCGATGATCTCGTTTTCCATGGGGATGACGACTCTTCAATGACAGCATGTAGTTCTATGAATCCATCAAATTGAGAGCAATATATATTAAATCAAACACACAAAGCAGGACTATTTAGTTCATCCAACACCATAAACACACATGAAATTTGGTTCACTTAGGTTGAAAGCTGAACCGACCCCAAGTCAAACCGGTTGAAAACCGAACCAAACCTATTAGTTTCGATTCCATTTTAGGCTTGATTTTTTTTTTGGGGGGGGGGGGGGGATTTCGGTTCGGTTTGACCCGGTTCGACCGATGAACAACCCTGCTTGATAACATTCTAGTCTATAGCAAGACCGAATCCCACGCCCTTATTGGTGTTGCCAGATTTTAGAAGGACTTTTGAGATTGAGTGCGATGCTTCTGGCATTGGCATTGGTGGTGTACTCCCCCAAGGTATCCGGCCCTTTGCCTATTTCAGTGAGAAACTCGATCAGTGGTGCAAAGCTCAACTACTCGACCTACGACAAAGAGCTATATGTACTTGTTCGTGTCCTTCACACTTGGCATCATTACTTGTGGCCTAAGGAGTTTGTCATTCACTCCAATCACTAGGCAAAGCTCAACAAGAGAGATGCTCATTGGATTGAGTTCATCGAGACCTTCCCTTATCTGATCAAGCACAAGGAAGGTAAGGACAATGTCGTCTCCGACACGTTGTCTCGCAAGTATACTCTTCTCTCGTCCTTCGATGCACGCTCGCTTGGTTTCTCCTTGCTTTTGTGACCTTTATGCTTCGTGTGAGGATTTCAAGTCTATTAATTACGCTGAGTGTGTGTCTAAAGGAAGCATGATGCAATTTTTTTTACGGAAAATGGATACTTGTGTAGGGCGTTTAAACTTTGCATTCCTAGGAGCTCTTATTGTTCGCTATTGGTTTAGGAGGCTCGTTGTGGACGATTGATTGGGCATTTTGGGATTGATAGGACATTGTGAATGCTTAAGGAAAATTCCTACTTGCCGAAAATAAAGAAGGATGTAGGTACATTTACCGATTTCTACATCCCCTTGGGAGGATATTAGCATGGATTTTATTGTGGGATTGCCAAGAACTAAGAAAGGGAGGGATTCGATTTTTGTGGTTATTGGTAGGTTTAGTATGATGGCTCATTTCATTTTCTATCACAAAACAGATGATGCATCACATGTTGTTGACCTTTTCTTTGCTAATATTGTGAGATTGCATGGCGTTCCTTTTACTATTGTTTTGTTTCTTATAGGGATGCTAAGTTCTTAAGCTACTTCTGGAAGACCCTTTGGGCGAAGTGACGAATGGCCAAACTGAGGTAGTAAACCGGACTCTTGGTACTCTTCTCCAATCGACTCTAAACACTAACCTTAAACATTGGGAAGAGTGTTTGCCCTTTGTCGAATTTGCTTACACCAGGGGGCTTTTGATTTCCTACTGCTCTTTGAGGTAGATTTCTAGGGTTGTTCTTTTTCATGAGATCAGACATTGTTGAATTTCTAGTTCACTAGGGTTCGCTTGAGTTGCACTTTATTATCAGAATGTTATATCATTTGAATTTCTTACTCTTATTCTCTTTCAATCTGTCTGGTTCGCTCAAACAACATTTTACATAAGAGCTTTGCTGCAACTTGCAAATCTGATCACATTAGCGCTAACTGGTAAGAACACAGCCAGAATCTTAGGTGAAGCTAGCTTGGATCGATTGATCAGTTTCCTAGAATCTGTTTCTAAATCTTTATTGAAACTAGAGATTCTTCGTAACACGAACATCAATAGCAGTTTGCAGCCAGCTGATACTATCCCTATTTTAAGATTGCCCCGTCCTGTACACCACATTCACTCACTTCGGTACCATTAATTAGTAGCTGAAGCATTGACAGGGGATTATCTTCATTGTTGCAGCTGTTACACACTTCTTTGAAAGGCCTTGACGTTTGGTCACCAAGGCATTTCGACGTGAGTTCTGAAAGCAACATTGATGCTTTTGAACAAAGGATTAGAATGTATTTCTGACCTGCATAACCTCTTCACCTGCAAACAGCTAGGAGGTTGAACAAATAACTCAGTGATCTAAACCATCTGTTGGGTTTGTATAGTTCCGTCAGCAGTGTGAGGTACTCGGTGATCTGGAGTAAACCATCTATCTCAAAGTATTGCCATGTTTGGATTGGGGATCATGAACATCGAACGAGACGTGCAGCAAAAGCCCCATCCATTGAGTGCTTCACTGGACATGAGCGGTAGAAACCGAGTTCAGTTACAAAGTCAGCTGGGACATATCTGTCGATGGGGTCTACTCGGAATTCCTGTCAACCAAAAAAGGACCGAGAAACAGATGATTCAGGAAAAACGTAATACACAGTATATGTTGAATTCTTCCTTTCTCACCCTAAAATGGCCTTAAATGAACAGGTGTAATAATTATGAAGTCAAAAGTACATTAGGGTTAACCTGATGCCTAGCAAGAAAAGCAGCAACTCTATCTTCATTTTCCATAGGGTCAATAGAACAGGTGCTGTACACAAGCACTCCACCTGGCTTAACCAACCTACCAACGCAAACTCCATTCCTTAGAAAAAGGAGAAATTCAGAATAATGTTGCTCTGAAGACATTGTGATAAGAGTAGGTTTCAGGCAATACAGTCCCGAAACCTAAAACTATGATTTATCTAATTCTTCAAACAGATTGCAGGTCTTGTCCATTTGCACAGAATCAAGATGAATGGATCACTATGTAGAATTCAAGAGTTAATAATGAGCAACACCATTTTCATGCATTAGTTTTCAGCTGATTAATTTAAATCATGTTTAATAATATAATGTAATCAGAAAATGAATAGTTTCATGCATGAAAAAAACAATAAGATTGCATCAGAAGAGGAACTTCTGAATCTCACATGGAAGCAGCATCCAGGAGCTCATCTTGTAATTTCTTAAGCTCTTCCATGTCCTCCAATGATCTTTTCCACCTCAGATCTGCTCTCTTAATCAGAGGCAAAAAATCCCAATAAGAACATAAGATAACAAGTAACATAGTTGACAATTTTAACAGAACTCACAAAAAGGTAAGAAAAAATATTAAATAGTGGATTGCTAGGGCATATACTTTGGAAAGAACACCCAGTCCTGAACAAGGAGCATCCAACAACACCTTATCTGGTTTCACGTGGTTAATTTCCTGGCAGAAATCAAATAAGAGACAGAAGATAAGATCTAGAAAGTAGGATAAAGGAAGGAAGAAATGGGGTTTCTATTTTCTAGGCTAACTTACTTCAAGGCTACGGAGATCAGCATGGATGGAAGTGATTACATCATCAACTTTCTGCAACCTGGCCGTCTCATTTACCAATCTTAGACGGCCTTTGTTAATGTCGATTGCATAAATCATACCTGCGGTATATATAGAAATTTGATGAATTTCAGATAATTGTGAAATCATACAAGAAACAACCAACAAAAGAGAAAATGGCAGACCCCAATCAACATTTGCAAAAATGAAAGGTTGTCTTAAGTCTTAACCTCTTACCCATGTAAAAGCAATGATGTGGGTTATTAATGAGCATGTCAAATCAAAAAGTGAAAAGGTGTTACTTGCAATGATGTGGGTTATTAATGAGCATGTCAGATTGAAAATTAAAAAGGGAAAGACTTTGCAAGTTGAAATAGAGAGGGAGGGGGACTGTTGAACATCCTTCAACTGAACACCATTGACATGGAAACACCAAATTTATCTTGACATAAGGAAATTCGTTGATGTCACGGAAATCATAAGGGGTGACATGGGAGACATGAGATACCGGCATGGGTATTTTTTGTCTTAGGGATCCATTCGACGACATAAGTACAGGGGTGTCATGGAAAATCTAAGGGGTGTCATGGAAAATCTAAGAAAATCTAAGGGGTGCCATGGAAAATCTAATGGGTGTCATGATATATTTATAAGGGGTGATTGACTGCATAGGTTGATTCATTCAGCGACGTATTTATAAGGGGTGTCATAGAAAATCTAATGATTATCATGGAAAGGTTGATTCATTCAGTGACACATTTATGAGGGTGTCATGGAAAATCTAAGTGGTGTCATGGAAAATATTATGGGTGTCATGGAAAAAATAGGGGGTGTGATGATATATTTATTGAGGGTGTTTGACTACACAGACGGATGGTTGGGTTGTCACGCAATATTGAAGGGGTTTCACGAGATTTGGGTTAGACGACGCAAAATAGATTTATCCACTTCAATTAATCCTTTCATCTCTCTCTTCATATTTTCAATAAAGGGTTTCAGCTGCCACAATAAATGCACCCACAATTTCTTCCCTCTCTCACATTTCTCTCCCTTTCTTTTTGCCACATCCGACAAACCCTCACCCATTGCCGGCTTGTTGGGTTTTTAAAATATTGCAAATATGTCATATTTTCCCCCAATGCAACAACAACCCAGTATATCCCCCAATGCAACACCCAATATTGCAAATATGTCATATTTTCCCCCAATGCAACAACAACCCAGTATATCCCCCAATGCAACACCCAATATTGCAAATATGTCATATTTTCCCCCAATGCAATTTACAAAATGTCATGACATTGCAAATTGGGAAACGTGATGGTATATTCATGCAAAACAATGGGCATTTTAAAACTTCAGCTAGTGCACCTTGAAAAAGTTTTGAAAGCAAATGGCATACATAAGTTTCGTTTGCTTGTTGAGGGCTTGCTGGTTTCTTCAGGTGTTCTGGTATGTTAGAAGATTTCTTTAGATGCTAAACCGTTTACTTTTTGATCATTAACTTATACATTCACTGATTCACATGTACATTAAAAAAAAAAAATTGGTGACTAGAGACATTTTGCAGATTTTTGACGAGGTAAATTGCATTCAAGGTCCTCCACCTTATGACACTCCTCCTAAATGGATCCGTGCATAGTAAAGTCCTGAAACTTATTGGTTTTGTTTCAAAAGTCGACTAGTTTAGCCTTCGAATCGTGGTGAAAATGTTTCCTAACCTTTGAGTCATGTCCTAAATGTGTCCCTAACCTTGGAACAAAACTAACAAAATTACGAAACTGAAACAAAAAAAATAAGTCAGGGAGTTTAAATGAATAAAATAAAGGATAGGGACTCGTTTACAACGACTGTGAAACACTAAGAACCTTCAATGCAATTTACCCTTTTGATTATATATGTAGGTTGTTGGAAAGGTAGAAATGTTTGTATAGACTGTCTAGTAACAGAATCATACCTTGACCACTCAAACGAGACGCCATAAAGAGGGTCTTCCCCCCAGGAGCTGCACAACAATCAGCTATTATATCACCAGGCTGGGCATCCACAACTGAAACTGCCAGACCTTCAAAGATCGGATTCACCAAGGTTTTAGATGCAGGTTCATGTAATTTTAAAGATAAAGAGATTTGGAGGCAGGGAAAAACAGAAGAAATTCCACTGGTTCACATGAAAGAACTTATTCCTATCTAAACAAGCCTGGAAGGTTATTCTAACCAGTCAACACCAGAAATATGAATTTTTCTAGCATGGTAAAAGACAAGTAAAGCTTTGTTGGAAAAAAATATTTGGCACAATTCACAGCTCTATCCATATATTGTTAGTGATAAATAATTAAATGTTAGGACAATTATCTCCTTTTGTATTTTGAATTGTTATTGAGATATCCTGGCCATATCTTCAACTCTCTGCCGTGTATATATGCATTTCAGCTGCTCATTAATAATAATCAAGTTATCCCTTTGAATGATCAATTCTCTACATATATTAGAGCATGGTTACAAATGAATACCACAGAGAAAGTACTACTTAATAAGCACTATTTATTCAAATCAAACTACTTCAAAACTTTTTCAGTGTTTACCTGCACTCTCATCCTGAACTGAGCAAAGACCTTCTCTCAGTAATCCAGCTTGTATAACATTCTGAATATAGCAGAGAGTTAAATCTATGAATGAAAATATCAGTTCTTTAACAAGATAATTAAAGTGCCTGTTATATTAATTGAAGTGATTGATCATTTCTGAATCCAAGAAGGTAACCACTGGCCGAAAATAAACTATTTCAATCTACTATTTAATACCTGCATCCCAGTTTTGATGCGCACAAAATCATCCAAATATGGCGAAGGCGCGTGTGCAACCTAAAGAAAACCAATATAAATACAAGAGTAAAAATAGAATACAAAGGGTGATTATTACATGTTCATGACAATAAGCACTATTTATTCAAATGAATACCACAGAGAAAGTACTACTTAATAAGCACTATTTATGCAAAATGCAATGGCCAACAAGAGGTTCACAAGTGATGGATTTTAAACAGGAATGCACTTCACTGAAGTAAGCCAACCCACATTATTTTTTAACCATGATGCAAATTAAATCAACGCTTCGAGGCAAGATCTATGAAAGTCATGTCAAACACACACAACCCTGCCATTGTCTTAGAAAAAAAGGCAGACCTAGGAGGTCTAGCTCACAATTACAACAACCTTGGTTTTCCTTGTAATTCACAGCCAGATATAAGATCATTACTGAGCTCCATACGCACAATCATTCTACCAATCACTTCCTTCCAATTAGTGCTATCTATGATATTTTGGTCTGACCAAAATCCTGAAATTAATCAAACATAATTTTAGTAAACCCATGCTTAAATGCAGGATGCATAAGATAGATAGTGTACAATTAATAAAAAAGTGTCGCTCAAGTGAGCACTTATGCTTAAGCATTGAAGCGCCCGCTTCTTTAAACATTGAAGTGACAAAGCGAACGTTTTGCGGACAAAGGCGTATTTTTAGCATTTTTTTATATTATTTAGACTAATTTTTCAAATAAATATTTGTGTTGACTTTGCTGATTTGTACTTTCACTAAATATAGAAGAGGTTGATAAGGGAATTGATATGGAGTTGCAACCTGATATGGTGCAAAATCATCTGAATAAGTTTGCCATCTAATATTTTTATTTAACTAGTTATCATTTTGCTATGATCATGGAAGTATATGTCTTTTGCTAAGAAACAATGTGTAGCATAATATGTCCACCTATTTGACAATTATCCCTTTATATTCTTTTAAATCTATTTAGATATAGATTTCACAGAATCTTAAGGATACTCATGACATGTAGGTTGAATTTGCAACTATCTTTATCATCAACATCTATTGGACAATAAGGAGTAGCATAATGTGTATTTTGAAAGCATATATTGATGTGTGTGTATGCTCATATGTATTTTTTGTTTTAAAACATTACTAGTTTATGTTATAGTATGCGTGTATATTCTGAAAACACATTTTATAGAATTGAGCGCTTCGTTCATTAAGGGGGCACTTAGTGTCGCTCGCTTCACGCTTAAGTGATAAGCATCCTATTGCCTTTTCCCGCTTCATGCATTTTTTTTTCACTCATCGTGTAAACTCAAGTATAAATCAAAGAAACTATCTAGATAAAAAAAAAGTAATAAAAAATTGGGAAAAATCATTTTAGTACACTTTCAAACAAAATCAAGCACCTTTAATGCATTGAGCTGATTGATGAGGTCAGATTTAGTAAACCCTCTCCCAGCATTTGCTCTGTCAGCAAAGATCAATCAAAGTTATTGTGATTATTATTCCCAAAAGGGCGTATAAATGGACAAAGAACAGAAAAGTCACCTTAGGCCAAAACAAGGATCGTTGTTATTCCACATCATCAATTTGATAGCAGCTTCTTGTCCGATTAACTTTGTCCATCGTCTTACCATCCACTGGAGATTGGAAGTATCATAGTTAAGAATAGTCTATCATGAGAGGAAACATGTTTGATATTCCAAACAGAAAACCTACAACTGGATGAGAATGAATAGTAGCAAGGGCACGTGCTTTTGTACGGTCATCACCATCTACTCTTGGAACAGGAATAGTATTGCTTTCCTGCCAGGAAAAATTATTAGGGCTTGAATTTGGGCAAGCAATGCAATAATTTTAAATAGAAAAATCTGAAAACAAAGGAATTCAATTTTTGAAGATAAAAATTATGCTAATAATTTATTCAAGAAAGAATACAAATTGTGCAATTATAGAGGGGATGTGCTAAACCTTAAGTAAAACTAACTTCCGAAGAATGCCATTGACCATGTTACCTGCACCAGGTCTAAGGGCAACCTTAGCGAGATTCACATTCTGCAAAAGTCAAATTCCTTAATTCAGCTATGATGAACAAAACACTGACACATGTGGATGGAAACAATGCCCTGTACTAGCCAGTAATATATACCATAGCCTAAAATTCACAACAATGGGGATTGATGGTTGTATCTGCAGAAGAAGCGGGACTGAAAATGTGGATGAATACATTTAGTCTTACCTCATTCACGACAGCATGGGGTGGCATCTCAAGCTTGACCAGCTCATAACAGCCTATCCTGAGGATCTACATGCATAAAGAGAACAGGTATTAGATGCACAATACATTGGAAATGCTTGGATTAAATGACAGAAGCTCTAACATGACAATTACAAATCACAGTGACACAAATTCCAAAGAGATATTTCAAGACTCCCATACAATTGGCCCTTGATAATATTTCATACCTCACATTAGAGTAGGCTGTGTTAAAGCAAAGTTAAAAGCCAAACAAATCTGAACATAGTGCTTTATATTGAAGTTGGAGTACGAGATGCATCAAGGAGAAAATACTTGTAAGAGGAGAGGCTCCATGGTGCTAAATGTGCTCTCATCACGGCATAATGATTGGATAACATAATCAAGATATCTTTTCCACCTAATTGTGCCACCTACAATGTCAGTGACCTACATTAGGAAGAATAAATGCCATGTGAATACACCGAAATGCAAATGAGGGATATCAACAAGGTGGCTCGTTGATGAATTAAAAAAAATAAAGAGAAAAAAAAAATTGGAAGAGACGAGAAACAGACCAGCCTAAAATCTCTATTCTCCAAATCCTTGGTACGAAAGCCAAGTGTTCTCTCAACATAAGCCATTGCAGAATCCAGGGAATTCTTCTCTTTTTCATTCAGAAGATCAGCATAAGCACCTCCAAGCTCTATTCGCATCAATCTCACCGCAGCCACTTTAAGGTATATAAACAAAAACACATGGAATCTCAGAATAAAAAATAGAAAGAGAGAAAAGATTCTCTAAAGATATGCCATGAATAACTAATTTCACTAAAATAATGTTTTCCTAACATCTGACCCCTTGCAAATGTAGAAATTACTTATAAAACTGGATTTGGATTTGTTTGGCAAATGGTTGATTTGCCTTATAAGAGATCCATGTTATCATATCATCACCCTATCAGTTACCTTATTATCTTAATATGCCATATAAGTTCTCACTTGTCAGCATACAAGGACCCAATCTAGTTCATAGTTGGCCAAAACAACGAAGTTCCATCACATGGTGGTACTAAGTAAGAGATGTAAACGCCATCTGTTAAGACCTAAGCTCATTGATGCCACATAACAAAAATCCAATTCAACTAAAACATCCAGACAAATTCATAAATGGCAAAAAGCAAAAGTTATGTTTAAAACTTAATTATCAAAGTTACCAGCTCGATGAGTCGAAACGGCCAAATTGAGCCTTTGGAATCTGTCAGGAGGATCAACCTCGCCTGCAACAAAATCATACGACACCAAAATTCAACAAAATTGAAGGACTACAAAACGGCAGGGCAACGGATGAAAATGCAGACAAGCGGGAATCAAATTCCTAAGGAAAAACTCAATTCATTTACTTGCTTATAAAAAGTAGGGATTTTTTGAGTGAGTTGTTACGAATTTGATGGGTAGAGGAGTCGTCATGGAGCTTGAGGCGGGGGTTGGACCTCTGCGCTGCGCAAAGAGAGAGCGGGAGAGGGGATGAAGAAGGTTTGAGAAAGGGAGGATGGAGGTTAAAGGAGGAGAGAGGGCGTAGAAGGTGGTCGGAGATAAGCGATACAGGATGAACTCCGGCCATTGTCGCTTCTGTGCTCGGCGCTGAGTTGGAAGAGTATGGACGGGAGGAGATTGAAAGATAAAGTGGGAATACTTTTTTTTTTTCAAGGGGATTGGAAACAAATTAAGATAACAAAAGCTATCCGTTTGGATGTACCTCGATCGGGGAGAATTGGTAAAGGCGTGCAACTTTATCCACCGTATTGTTATTCAATCCGTGTACGTGATAGAAAGATACTTCTGTCACATGCGACAACAATTTCCTAATGTCGAGTGTTAGAAGTTCAATTTTCCACATTCAAGGGCCCTCATGATTGAGATGTCGAATTATTATTTGAGAGTCATCTTCAATCTGGATGCGTTGTAGTCCAAGCTCGACTACCTTATTTGCTTCCAACCACAAGGCAATCCCCTCAACCAGTAGCAGAGTTTGTTTTCCTAATGTTTTGCAGCCAATGTGTACGGGGTTTTCTTGCTAGTCTCGAATGATGAAGGCATTCATACTATCGTCACTAGACAGAGATGATCCATCGAAATTTAGTTTGAAAACTCCAAATGGGTTTTTTTCATTTTTATCCTACTATGCTTTGTTGGTTTCAGGGGGTGCCGTTTGATTATGTTATTGGTGTTATCTTGATTCGCGATCTTGATAATATTGATTTCATGCTAGGATTTAATAATTTTGTATTTGTATTATTTCCGTAGTAGCCCACATACGATTGTGGATTCCATGTTTGAAGCATGATTATGTAGGGAGTTGACATATATCTTAAACATTGATTTACTGTGTTTAATTGGTGTGTTATTTATATGCTCAACTTCTTAGGACTATTTGCTATCTCTTTGTTAAATCTTGACTGTGTTAGGGTTGCATTGAGGTGTAAGAGATTAATTAAACTCGCGGGACTTTTAATCTATTTAAACCAAGATGGGAGGAATTCGTAGGAAACGATAATAACTTGAAAAGGATTCGATGACCAATAAAACAAACCAAAGTCGAGAACTTATAGGTGGAAACACTTTTCTTCTATCATTTATTTGCTTTTGTCAATATTATTTTCTTTTATTTTCATTCAAATTTTTTTTTCTTTTTATATTGATAAATACATATTATTTCGAAATACTTGATTCTCTAGGGTTCGACCCCTTACTTGCATACTATACTAGTTTGTTTGTTTGGGAAATATTTTTGACGAGGTAAATTAACAATTTTCCCTGCAGCAGGAACATATAGCTATTGAAGGGGTACAATTCAGCAAGAAGAGTGCACTTTTCTCGGAAGTGTTGGGACTCAAGATGAGTCTTCTAAACGCAAAGAAGCTTGGTCTCTTACGGCTGCAGATCGAGGGCGACAACCTACCCATCATCAACATCCTCGAAGTTAGGTTCCTACGCTTGCCCTTGGGAGATTGAGGTCCTTATTAAAGATACTCTCTTATTATTGCGGCAGTAGTATATGGAGTTTCGCCATGTCATATGATAAGACAACATATACAAACCGTGTTGTCAGGATCTTCTAAACAACAACGACGTCATTACTGCCCCAAAATAGAGAACATAATATCTACACCCGTTTAGATGCTCTTGGCTAACGGTCTAGTAAAGGCTGCAAAAAAAAAGTATAGGCTTTTTTGGTCGAAAGGAGAGTCGGGACTCCCCACGCATTTAGCCGTGCTTTTATTAATAGTAAAAAAGGGCTAAGTAGTCAGCATACGGGGGATAGCCCGACCCCTAACATCATCCTGCAGGAAATGAAAAGCACCCTCGGGTAGGTCAAACAATACAGTTATACCGGTTTTATAGTCAAAAGCTACGCAAGCCAAATGGCATGTTATTCGGTTGGCCTCACGAAAAACATGTCGAAATTGGACAGTCCAATCTCTACTCAAAAAGCCTTGGCACTTGTTGACCAAGCTAGCCAGCGGGTGGCATCGTGGCATATCTTTGTCTAGGCTAGTTGCTACAATTTGCGAGTCCGTTTACAGAATCACATATTTGTGCAGCCCCTATCCCATGCAATACTAAGTCCCTGAACAACCCCCATAGCCCCTGTACAACCCCCAAAGCCCCAGAGCCCGAGAGGCTAGTTATCACCAAATAGTCACTTGTATATTAAAAAACCAGAAATTTCGCTGGGTGCCCATGAGGTATTGTAATTTTCACGAGGTATACAACACTTTTGCATATTTCGGGTGGTACCCTTGGGGTTTTGATTCTTTTCGTGCCGCGCTCTCAAGGTTAAATTTTAATAGATGGATGGTTAGTCCGTTACTTTTAGAATTAAAAAAAAAAAAAGACAGAAAGAAGGAAGTGAAGAGCGAAAGCGAAGAGAGAGAACGACACAACAGATGAGGACAAAAGAGAGATAGAGAGCACGCCGACACCGGTGAAGACGACTTCAGGTCAGAGTTCTCCCTAATCTCCTTCCTCCCCAATTTTTCATTCTCTGATTTTCTTCCTCCCGCAATTTCCATTATCTGAATCCTCTCTTTTATCCCTCAAATTTCAAGCCAAATCCATGCAATCCAGTAAGAGATTTGTTCTGCCCAAGGCGATTCGCGAGCGATTCGATTAGCAAACGTTGTGCAGGACGCCGGTGTGGGAATCCGGTACCACGGTGTCCAAAAGCGCCCATAGGGCCGCTATGCCGCCAAGATCCGAGATCCGTGGAAGAAGACCCGCGTTTGGATCGACACCTTTTACTCCGCTGAGGAGGCCGCCCGTGCCTACTACGTCGCTACTGTCTCGCTCCGTGGTCCCAAAGCCAAGATCAATTTCCCCTAATTTCAGCTTTAAAACCCTAGCCATTTCCAATCGCATCAGCATGCCATTTTCCCTCACGATTATCATCACCACCGATTCATCGACGATAATCACGACTTCAACGATGTCGATGACGGTGGATTTCATCCTCGGCGTCCCCAAGTCCAGAAGGCAAGCGGCTTGAGCAACACCGTGTCGGTGATGAGGAGGCCGCTGAGAAGGAGGAAGAGAGAGGGGAAGGCGGCGACGTCGAGGGAATAACGCCAGTCGTTGGGGTGGATGATGGAGGTGAAGTAGTTGACCACATTGGCGATCAGGTTTCCGATCGTCACTAGAAGTTGGAAGAGGATGTTCACGGCTCCCCTGTACTTGATCGGCGTTATCTCTCTTGAGTCTCTTCACTTCTTTTTTTCTGAGCCTTCTTTCTTTCTTTTTTTTTTCTTTTTTTTTTAATTCCTAAAGTAACGGACTAACCATCTATCCGTTAAAACTTAACCCCGAGGGCGCGATGCGAAAAAAATCAAAACCCCAAAAGTACCACGCGGAATATGCACACGAGTTGTATACCTCGCGAAAATTGCAATACCTCAGGGACAACCCACGAAATTTCCGTTAAAAAAATGAGTGAGGCTAGAGGCCGGTAAGATGTCCGAATGGCTATTGACAAGATAAGTTCAACTAAATTACCACATGTCCTTTTCATTTTATCAAACAATTGCAAACATGCCAAAACTCTCTGAGAGCAAATTGAAAAGCCTAAGTGCGTTGTTCCAAATAATCCATCAGCTGAACAAACTTTTAGTAAATTTATCAAGGAATGAATTGATCGATACTTATTTTGGTATATCAATCGCTTCAGATGATTATCGAAAGACTTTTCACTATTTTTCTTGGTTTTCATTTGAAAAATCTGTCGAAGCTCTGAGATCCGAGCTAAATAAATAACCCCGACTCCATTGAGTGAGTTTAATGAGGGAGCTGGTGGATATTGGCGAGGTTATGAAATAGCCTCATTGACTTAAGCCGAGCCTCCATCATAAACTCGATGACAACAGTTGAGCATCCATCATCACCTCGGTGACAACAATCAAGCTCGACGTAGATAGCAAGGAATTCACGAGTTTTATGCCCGACAAGAACGACATCAAAAATCGCACCAAATCACATAGAAAACGACTAATTTCTTTAATTTTTCGTTCCAATTTGTACTCATAATTCAACTCAAACAACACTCAAATCAACAACAATCAAACAAAAGCTACAAGCAACCACCAATTTCATCAATTTAATTTAAGTCTAATTTCAAACCCTAAAATACACACTCTTCCCCAAAAGCTCATCAAAAACAAATTATAATGTCTTCAAACCTCAAAATCCATCTCGATGTGGAATTGAGTCTCTATTTCGTCGTCCCCACGCTTTTGAAATCACATTCATCTCCCCTCACCTCTGTTTTCGGGATGTCTCTCTTCAATTGCGAGTATGGTGGTCGTCTTCCTATTTGTCTTGAAATCGGCAGTTGCCGATTTGAGAAGGTGGGGAAAAAATTCAGAAAGAGGAAAAAAGATGCTCGCCGGTTGGGGGTTGGAGTTGTGCAGTGCTGTTGTGTGCTCTGAGTTGGCCAGTCGTCGTCGGAGCGTTGTTCTGCCCTGGTTGGAGGTTTGGTGCGGATCCATCTCTCTTTATTCGCATCTCTCTTCCCTCCTCTTTCCTTTCTCTATTTCTTCAAAAAATCTAATAACAGTGTTCTCTATTTTTTGTCTGAGTTGAGCTTGGCCAGAGATGGCAAAGCTAAACAGCCCATGGATTCGACGACTTTCGCCAATCAATTAAACACACCCCGAAAGGGCCCCAAATCATGCTCTGGCGGGTTGCACTCCTCTGAGGGGATTTTACTCCCCAAAGTCGGTGTTGTTCCTCCTCTGATGTGCAAGGCTAGTAAGAAAGTCAAGCGATTTGTTTAAAAAGAAGATCTCAAAACCCTCCTTGATATGGTCCAGGTGACTTTAGCTGCTCTTAGTCTCTTCTGGCTCATCTGTTTCATAGGCTTTAATCTCTATGGTGGCTTAATCATCTGTTGCATACTTAACTATAATCGGTTGTTCAACTTTGATTGTTGGTATCTACATATATATGTTTGTGAGTTGGCGGTTATTTGGTGTAGAGTGTGGATTTCTTTGGCTTCTCCCGGCCAGGTACCCAAGTTCATCCTTAAAATTAATTTTTTGGGTGATCCCATCTGTAAAATCTTGATGTTGGTTCACCTAATTCTAATTTCAAGCAAAAAAATGAAGAACGGTGCCTCTCTACTCAACAACTCCCGAAAGGGCAAAAATTCCCGAAAGGGCATCAACACTAGTGTCGAAAACTTCATTTGGAGTTCTTCGCAAGTCTGTTCATACTTGTCTTGTTGATTTATTTTTTATGCCTTTTGTTGCTCCTCTTGATTCCGATATTCGGTATCTTGGGTTTGAGCAGCTAAGTTTACACGCCCTTTGTCCATCCACTCCAGGAATTTGCAATATTGTTTCCTGTGAGTGGCTGATTTCATCCCAGTTGAAGGGCTTAGGCATAATGTTCTATCCAATCGATAACTTGTTCAATTACCTATTGGCTGGTAGGAATCTTTCTATTGCATTACTACTTCACGTCAACATTTGGGGTAATGACATCGTGTAATGCCAGGATTCCCCTAATCTTAGCCGTCCCCGTGTAATATTATCTCGATTCCTCTATCAATGATGTATCCTAGATTACTTTTTTATCGTTAGTCCTATAGATTTTGTATCTTCGGTTGTAATCCGACCCAATCATGCGCCCCTATGCCCTGCTCGACCATGTTCTGTCAAGGTCGTCTGCTTCCTTAGTGGTGGGGGGTGTTTGTCTTTTGCCTCAACTCTCACTCAACCATCGATGTCAATTCCGATCCGAGAAAACACTTCTAAGAATAGGCTGATGCCTACATCCTATCGTTTCCGTGTATCCCCAAGGTGCTGGCTTATCAAGTTTGGATTCAATCCTGTGCTTGGGGTTAATTTGCGTGGGTGTTATTGGTCATTGCCTAGTTGGCCGGTTCCATTCTTGGTTATCAGCCACATGGTGCTACCAATTGTTGTTAGTTTGTTGTCCTCTTACTTATTAACCGGTGTGTTTGTGAGGACTAGTGGGCTTATACCCACTCAATTTTTTATACTAAGAAAATATGCTAAACATGCACTTTGGAATAATTATAAGCCATATTATTGTTATTTTCTGGCTGCATATGCAAAGCCTATTAAAAGAGGGGATGCGTTCAAGCAATTCTTGACATTCACTTGGCTCGTTTGGCGTTGTCTATTAGTAGATCAGCCGATCAGGTATGGTGCAACACTCCTAATCAGCCTTGGCCGGTTATGGTGGAATCCTCTCGCAATCGGGGTCTCAGGAAGGTGGGCGTTATTAAACAACTACAATCAAACTTTATTTTGGGCCTTCTAGCAACAGATTTGCTCGGTTCTATTGGGTCCAATATATCTCCATTAGTAATACAAATTATTAAGCTTGATAATTGGTACACTAAATCACATTACAACTCCATGGTGAGCTTGTACACCACCACGTTACATAAACTTTTCAGTAGATACAACTCATCAGGACATTTGTGTTTTGGTGTGTGGTCCGTAAAATCTTGGCCTCACACCCCTAACGGTTGTAAATGAAAGTCACATACTGGAATTGTAGAGGGATTGGGAAACAAACATTTTGGACAAAAATAGATAGCAAATGCAAAAACGAGCAAATCCAGCTTATCGCTTTAGCGGAGACAAAATCGGAAACGGCTCCGGAAGACAAGTTGTGGAAAGCGGCGGGCTTTGATGAAGCTATTTGGTCCCCAACTTCCGGGCGATCCGGGGGTTTGGGCATCCTGTGGAAATCTTATCAACTAGCAAATGAGACCATTTCGATCCACATCCATCTACCACTAATCATCGGTGTACGGTATGAAAACATCAATGAAAGGTTCTCTATGCTTATACTATTTGTATATGCTCCTCCGAACCCTCAAGAGGAAGACTTGTTCTGGAATACCTTGACATCCATTGTTATTAACTCAGTAGCTCCCTGTATGATTATTGGCGACTTGAATGAAATTCTATGCAGCAACGACAAGTTAGGTGGGGTTATCCCTCGCTCGGCTCGCTTCACACGGGTACTACAATTTAAAAATGATTGTGCTCTTGAAGATCTCCCAACCTTCGGGAACCCTTTCATTTGGAGAAAAAGTCAAGACGACGAAGGAAATATTTGTGAAAAACTTGATCGAGTGATGGTCCATCACCAGATCGTCTAGAGATTCCCAAACCTAATCATGCACAATGGGGCGTTTTCTACATCTGACCACTGCCCCATTTCGATTACTCTAGACTGTGGTTTAGTCTTCAAAGCCCCCCCCCCCCCTTAAGTTCGAGAACGCTTGCTACACCGGAAGGATTTCAGGAATATAGTTAAACAATCATGGCGAGCAATTTGTCCTGGTTCATATATGTATCAACTAATGTTTAAACATAAAATTTTAAAGAAAAAAGTCAAAGAATGGAACAAACGCACCTTTGGAAACATTTTTCGTCAATTACATGAAATTGAGATTGACCTCCTCAATATCCAATCTTCTGCATCGGAGGGTAACACCAGGTCTAGTGACACAAGAGAGAAAAATCTTATCACAAAAAAGGAGAAACTGCTTCTGTTCCCAAAAACGTTTTGGAACCAACGAGCTAAAACAAAACATCTTAAACTTTCAGACACAAACACAACATATTTCCACCGAGTTGCCTCGGGGCGTAGGCATAGGAAACAAATCCGCAACATTACCTCTATTGAGGGCACATTGATAATAGGTGAGGAAAATGTCAGAAACGAGATCAAGAACGACTTTGAGAAAAGATTAAAAAAGGAAGCTACAGATGACCAACTTTTGCAGGAAATGCTAAGTCTAATCAATCCCTCTATCACCCATGAGGAAAATGTCTTCCTCATTCGACCACCCTCAAACAGTGAAATTAAAGAGGTTGTGTTCAGTCTTGGACACAACAAATCTCCAGGTCCCGATGGCTTTACAACGGAATTTTATAAAAAGTACTGGAATATTATTGGTCAATCCATTATCAAAGCTGTCAAGGGTTTCTTTCACTCTGGAAAACTTCTGAAACAACTAAACCATACTTTCATCTCACTCCTTCCTAAGCGCGATAACCCGACCAACACGAATCACTACAGACCTATCAGTCTGTGCTCTAACTTATATAAAGTAATCTCAAAAATCTTGACTGAGAGGATCAAAACGGTCATTGGCAGGCTAATTCATCCTCTTCAAGGCGCGTTTGTGTCTGATAGAGCCATCCAAGACAATGTGTTGATAGCACATGAAATCTTCCACTCCTTCAGATCTCGCAAGGATTGTGAGGGATGGCTTGCTATTAAACTAGATATGGAAAAAGCGTATGATAGAGTCTATTGGAACTTCACTATGAAGGTTTTAGAAAAATTTGGATTTCACCCCACATTCATCTCTTGGGTCATGGAGTGTGTCACAACTATGTCGTTTTCAGTACTGGTAAACAACGGTCCCACAGAAGTTTTGTTCCCCTCCCGTGGGCTCAGGCAAGGAGACCCCTTATCCCCCTTCTTGTTCATCCTAGGGGCCGAAATCTTGGCACGTAAACTCTCTGCTGAGTCAATCTCAGCTAGTATCCCTATTGGTTTCCGTTTCGGAAGACATGGTCCCCGGATCCCGTTTCTTTCCTTCGCAGATGACATCATCATTTTCACAAAAGGCAGCTTGGATGCCGCTCACAAAGTCAGAAAAATAGTCGATTCTTATTGTAAGATTTCTGGTCAAAAAGTGAACTATCACAAGTCAAGCTTCCAAGCAACCAAGGGAATATCAAGCTCCAAAATTACTGAACTCCGTAGTCGCCTGAACATTACAAATGAAGTATCACTGGGAAAATATCTCGGTTGTCCTATTATTAATGGTAAAGTGAATAAACAAACTTTCAAAGACATCATTTGTCGATCAAAAGAACAATTAAGCAAATGGCTTTATGCCCGACCCTGATGTGATAGCTCACGCGCTATCACATCAGGGTCGGGCAACCCTTATCAACTCAAACATTTCTGCCAAACCCCTATACATAATGCAATGCTTTATGCTACCCAATTCCGTACACAAAGAGCTTGATTAAATCAACAGAACTTTCTTTTGGAACAAGGACCTCCAACACCGGCCTCTTATCCGTTGGGATAGGATTTGCATACCAAAAAAAAGTGGGGGACTAGGGCTTCGGAAATCTAGAGAAGTGAATGAAGCACTCCAAATGAAGCTACTATGGAAAATCTTGGCTGAACCAGACAATAGTTGGGTTTCACTTATTAGACATTTGTACCTTCAGAATACTAACATTCTGGAATACAAAAAACATGGGGATACATCATGGCAATGGACAAAAATGGTTAGCCTTATGGAGAAATTCAAATCAGGACTGATTTGGTCCATAGGAAATGGACGATTGGTTAAATTCTGGACAGATAATTGGATCACAACGTCCTCGATAGGTTCTAGGGACGTCTGGCCTGAAGATGGCAACATTGAGGAAATTGTCGGTGATTATATCCCAGGTGGGAAATGGTGGAAAGAGAAACTCAACAATGTCCTTCCTCCCTTCATAGTGTCTGAAATATTGGACATCCCACTTCCGATATCCTCCATTGAGGATCGCCTGTATTGGTGGCCTGACAGAGCTGGTTGGTTTACTACTTCGAGTGCCTATAAGCTAATCACATCACACACAGACTCCAACATCGACATCAATAACTGGATTTGGAAAATTAACATTCCACCTAAGACAAAAAAATTTCTATGGAAAGTATGTCAGGACGGGCTCCCTACGTACAGCGTCTAGACTAGCTGCCCGGGGGGTTCTTGTCCCCGGGCAGCTAGTCTAGACGCTGTAATGGGCCCACGAAGGATGACGCCCACTTCCTATTCGAATGTCCGTACGTATGCTCACTTTTTCAGCTATCCCCTCGGGTTGGCTCAACCATTACAGGCATGATACAACAATCTCGGGAAATTAAACCGATCCTAGCTTTTCTTGGAAACAGCCTCACCCCGAAAGCTAAGTGTGACCTAGGTTTTGCCTGGTGGTCTGCCTGGTACATTCGCAACCAATATATATTCAGACAAGTTCCCATCCCAAGTAGAGAGGCTGCAATTCAGCTGATCAAAACACACATACGTAATTGGAGCAGAACTTTTCAGATTGAGAGTGAATTTGATGAGGAACCCACGCTGAAAGCACCAAAACCAAGGAAAATAAAGAAGAAACACAACACCCATAGTGTGCGTTGGCGAAAACCTCCAACTGGCACACTTAAATTAAATTTCGATGGGTCCTCCCTTCCTAATTCGGATAGCTCGGCCGGAGCTTTTGTACGTGATTGGGAAGGCAGACCCATCACCATATGCTATCAGAAATTAGGAAACCATAGCGCCCTCAAAGCTGAAGCGCTTGCCTTAAAATTGGGGGTCCAACACGCCTTGAGACTCCGGATAGACAAACTTCATATCGAGGGAGACTCCAGCATCATCATAAATTACCTAAACAACCGTATCAAATGCCCTTGGGAAATCGAACTTATATTAGCTGACATCAAAACTCGTCTATCGACCTTGAGAGAAGTTACATTCTTTCATGTTCCCCGAAATGGCAATAGAGTGGCCGATAAGGTTGCACACCTTTGCCACTCTGCCAGGGGTGTCGATATCTACAATAATTCAGGTCTCTCTGACCTCGTCCGAAAGGATGCTGCCGGGTAGAGCTCGCTCACCCAAATTCTTTCCTAATAAAAAAAAACAAATTATAATGAAATTTCTTGCCTTAAAGTTGATATATCTATAGAACTCTCTCTCAAATGGACCTCAAAACTCCAAAATATTACTGCTTTTGGTTACTCGTTGAAAGCACACAAAATGTTTTTGGTAGTGTTAATTTTAGTTAAGAAAAGAAGGACTTGGTATGCAATTTTTTAAAAATAGTCTTGACTAATTTTTTTTTTCTCTTTTGTTTAAAGTGTTAAAGATTATTATATTTATTAGTTAGATAATTATTCATTTTAAATTTTGGATTATTGTTGAGATATTCCTGGAGTTATGGCTCCACTCTCCTGTATATATTCTTCTTCTGTATGAATAAGAATTCACTCAACATTTTACCCTTCATTCAATTATCCCCTTTCTACATGGTATCAGCCTAGCAAGATCCTGGCAATTTCTTCTACAACACCTCCTGATTATTCCTCCTCATTCAACACAACCATGACAACTGATTTTGCTACACAAATTCCAAATCCTCATGAACCCAATCACCCATTCACAGTTGTGATCCTATCCAATATCATCAAACTCGACCCTACGAATTTTCTTCCTTGGAAAGTTCAAATCCAATCCACTCTTGAAGGATACGATCTCTTCAAGTTTCTTGATGGTTCTCACACCGCCCATGCAGAAACCATCACAGCCAACAACACCACGAATCCTAATCCGGCCTACCTAACCTACAAGTGCCAAGATCGAATACTGTACGGTGCGATTCTTGGCACTTTATCCTCGTCGGTTGCTTGCCTTGTTACCACGGCAAAATCTGCGAAGGAAGTTTGGGACACTCTTCACACCACTTATGGCAACAGCTCTCGAGGCCATATCAAACAAATTAAAGAGCGACTGAGGTCCTCTACAAAAGGATCCCAGACGGTGACCGAGTATATGCAAAAGGTCAAAACTTTAGCCGACCTCCTGGCATCTCTCAAGGCTCCTATCGCCAATGAAGATCTTACGGACTATGTCCTCCGTGGCTTGGATGATCCATACAAACCTGTCATTCATGCCATCAATGCTAGGGACACGGCAATATCATTCGAAGAACTTCACGAGAAGCTCCTTAACCATGAATTGAGCCTCAAGTACGAGGCTAAGATGAGCACCGGTCCTGTTGCAGCCTTCAACGTCCAACCAAAGCCAAGCAAGGGTAAAGGTAAGCAACATACTTCTCAGCCGACATGGCAATCCTCCAACTTGACTCAACCGAACCCTTCCCGACAGCCTTGGCAACCACCACATAAGCCCTACACACCTACACCTACCGCTGGTAACAAACCCTTCCGGGGGCGGTGCCAATGGTGCAAAGAGGTTGAGCATGTCCTAACTCAATGTCCGATCTTTCGTAACCTACACCCAAACGTGGCCTTACCATCTTCCGCTCGATTCCCAGCAGCCCCTCCTCAAACCAATGTGGCGGCCAACTCCCTCACTCAGAATTGGCTTGTTGACAGTGGTGCTTCGCATCATGTCACAAATGATCTAAACAATCTGGCAATTCATTACCCGTACAATGGACCTGATGAGATGCTTGTGGGCGATGGCACAGGTTTAACAATCTCCCATTCTGGCAAAATGTCTTTACCTCTTCATTCTCAAGTTTTTTCTTTAGATGATGTTCTTTGTGTTCTTTCAATGTCCAAAAATATTCTCTCAGTTTCCAAAATCACAAAAAATAATCCTTATGCAGTTGTGTTCTGATCTAATTATTTCTTTATACAGGACATCAGGTCCAAGGAAATTCTAATTCGGGACCCTTGTGTTGATGGACTTTACCTATGGCCGAAGCCTACTCCAACCGTCAACTCTCTCCACAAGTCTGGCTCTGCTTCTCTTCATCATCGTCCTGGTCATCCGTCAACCACAGTCTTTCAATTTTTAGCTAAACATTTCAATTTGAGTCCTTTTCCATTCAAACAAGCAGATTGTGTTGCGTGCAACATTAATAAAATTCACAAGCTCCCTTTTTATGAGTCTAGTATTGTGTCTACCTATCCTTTAGAGGTTGTTTATTCTGATGTTTGGAGTTCTCCAGTTACTTCTTACGATGGTTTTCGATACTATGTTATCTTTGTTGACCATCACACTCGTTATAGCTGGATCTTTCCACTCAAAAATAAATCTGACACAAAACCTACATTCATCAAATACAAGGCGTTGGTGGAAAACTTCTTCAAATTTAAAATAAAGATTTTGTATACAGACAATGGGGGGGGATTCCTTGGCCTTCGCCACTTTCTCGTGTCGGAGGGCATTACACATTACACATCCCCGCCACATACACCAGAACACAATGGCATGTCGGAACGCAAACACCGTCATGTTGTTGAAACTGGCTTATCCCTCTTAACCCATTCGGGTATGCCTCTAGATCATTGGCCCCATGCCTTGATTACAGCGACATACCTAATCAATCGACTCCCTACTCCTGTCTTAAAAAATGCCTCTCCCTACTTCAAATTATTAAATGTCATGCCAGATTACAATAAATTACGGAGTTTTGGATGCCTGTGCTTTCCTTGGTTACGTCCCTACAATGCTCACAAGCTTCAACCTAGATCCATTGCATGTGTTTTTGTCGGTTATTCATCCACTCAGAGTGCTTATCAATGTATGGATCCGACTACCCGTCGAATTTATACATCTCGTCATGTACGATTCGTGGAGTGTGAATTTCCATATCAAACAAAAGCCACACAAAATCATTTGTCGGCTCAAATAGGTCCTGAATGGAGCACCATTTCTATTCCTATTTTACAAAATCACACAAATCAAGCTCCTAATTCTATTCATACTTCATCCACGATAGTGGATATTCCCCAAAATGAGTTGGCCCCACCTAACCCACCAAATCCTAACCTACCACCTCAGCCGGCCCCACCCAATATCTCTATCCCACAAAATCCGTCAGCTCCTACTCAACCATTAACCACTCATATCCCACATGATCAGCCTCTCCCATCTCCTTCCTTATCAAATCCCGCTTCTTCTAGCGTTGATCCTAAATCACTTTCTATACCCACTCCGCCAAAACCAGCCCCTAAACCCACTCGCCCAGGAACAGTGACCCGTTCCCAAAACAACAAGCCTAAACCCCCTCGCCCAGGAGCAGTGACCCGTTCTCAAACCAACAAGCTTAAACCCATTACCAAGCTCAACCTTCACATTCACAAAACTCCATCGCATCCACCCGAACCACAAACCATTACCCAAGCTTTAAAGAGTCCAGAATGGAGGAAGGCTATGCAAGCGGAGTATGATGCTCTCTGCTCGAATAAAACTTGGGATTTGGTTCCACCATCTCCCGCCTACAATCAAGTTGGATGCAAATGGGTGTTCCGAATAAAGTATCGTCCGGATGGCCAGGTTGATAAATTGAAGGCTCGTCTTGTGGCAAAGGGCTTTCATCAGAGATCGGGCTTGGACTACAAAGAGACATTTAGTCCGGTGGTGAAGCCAGTAACCGTAAGAATCATTCTCACCATGGTTGTCTCTAATGGTTGGAGGCTTCAACAAATTGATATAAACAACGCCTTTTTACAAGGGACGTTGTATGAAGATGTCTACATGACGCAACCTCCGGGATTCATCAGCCATGATCATCCAACACATTTATGCAAGCTTCGTAAGGCGATTTATGGTCTCAAACAGGCGCCCCGGGCCTGGTACAATGAGCTCAAGACCTTCCTGCTCCGAGTTGGTTTTGTCAACTCTATTGCTGATGCTTCCTTGTTTATATATCGGCGTGAGCATCATCTTCTCTACTTATTGGTTTATGTAGATGATATAATCATCACGGGTAATACTTCATCAATTATTGATCAGCTGGTGAGCAATCTAGCAGCAAAATTCTCGTTGAAGGATCTTGGGCCCTTGTCTTACTTTCTTGGTGTAGAGGTAATCCCTACTTCAAATGGAATTTTTCTATCACAACGCAAGTACGTTTTAGACCTCCTGTAGAAAGCTGGTATGGATGCAACCAAGGTTGTCTCAACCCCCATGTCTATTGTGCCCTTGCTCAAGGATGCAGGAGTTTCTTTGCCTTCTCCTACTGAATATCGGGCTATTGTTAGAAGCCTTCAATATCTTGGCTTAACCAGGCCGGACATTGCCTTTACGGTAAGTAAGTTGTCACAATATATGCAATCCCCCACCTCCGATCACTGGTGTGCTCTCAAGTGTCTTTTGCGATATCTCTCCGGTACCACCCATCTCGGTGTAAACATCTTCTCCAATTCATCTCCTATCCTTCATGCCTTTTCGGATGCTGATTGGGCCGGAGATAAGGATGATTACATCTCCACCACTGGTTATATACTTTACTTTGGTCGTACACCGGTCTCCTGGAGCTCTCACAAGCAAAGGTCGGTGGCTCGATCATCCACCGAGGTAGAATACAAGGCATTAGCTGATACGGCTTCTGAGGTTCTTTGGGTTCTTCATCTACTTCATGAACTTAATGTCCATTGAAATCAACGGCCTGTAATTTACTGTGATAATCTTGGAGCTACAAGTCTAAGTTCGAATCCGGTATTTCATTCAAGGATGAAGCATATTGCTCTTGCTTATCACTTTGTTAGGGAGCAAGTGCGCAGGGGAACTCTCCGAGTTATTCATGTTTCAACGACTGATCAACTCGCGGATATTTTAACAAAGCCATTGTTGCGCCCAAGGTTTGAAGATCTACTGTGCAAGCTTCGTCTAATTGCAAGTTAGTCTTGCTTGAGGGGGAATGTTAAAGATTATTATATTTACTAGTTAGATAATTATTCATTTTGAATTTTGGATTATTGTTGAGATATTCCTTGAGTTATGGCTCCACTCTCCTGTATATATTCTTCTTCCGTATGAATAAGAATTCACTCAATATTTTACCCTTCATTCAATTATCCCCTTGCTACATAAAGCTCTTATGTAACACTATTCGAAGTTCATGAGTCAGATGTGCTTTTCGATCTCGGCTATGCAACTCTCCTCTGTAAGTCCCTCTCTCTCCAATCTACCAAAACTCAACTGCGTATCTGCTCACCAGTAGAAACTCTATTTAAACACACTCACCGTGTGCATTTGGACTCATCTTCCCTTTTCCCGTTTACTTACTGCGTTTTTTCTTGATTACAATTACATGTGCTCCTTTTTCTCCCCTATTTCGGTTTCTTATGGATCCTTCTAGGTTCTTCATGGACGATCTGATAGAAACTCAAGCCCCGAAGGCCATTCGGGTGTGCTAGGCGGCCAACCGCCCCACTGTTTGTTGTGCTGCTGCGGTTTGGGATGCTATTCCCTGTGTTATTTTAAGTATTAATACTTGCTTGTCTCCCCTAATATCTCACTAGATTTACTTACTGCTTATTACTCTTTTTTTTGCCTGCATTTTGTGTATGTTTTGGAAGGTCTTCTCTTTTTGCTTTGCATTGCAGGGCTCTCGACGCTCCCTCTGTTACTGGCGCTGCTTGCTGTGATCTCACCCATACCAACACTTACCTTGGTTCAAGCATTGGCTCACAAGCCCTCTGTCTTGATCTTAATAGATTACCTACACTGCTATTTTCCCTTCGCTCACGGTTCGATCTCCATGGTTGCTCTGCTGCTGCGTATTATGGCTCACAGGCCGTACAAAACATGTACAAAATTCATCCCAAGCCCTACAAGGCAAATTTACATACAAATATCAACATCAATTGCAAGCCCTGTAAGGCTAAGTTAACAATTAAATGTTATATTACATTCCGGTTGTTTTGTATTACTAAACTCACATTATGCAATTCAAGCTTTCTTTTTTGGGTTGAAACTCATCCTTTTCCGGTTTCGGTACTACGCCTCCCAGGTGCTGATTACATACTTCAACTCCACATATGCACAACTCACCTTAATGACTCACAAGACTTGCAAAAAATTAATCACATATCTCATATGCCTCACAAGGCTCAATACTCACACCCCTGCGCAGACACAACTTGCTCAAATTGTATTACTCCTTTATATATACAATATTTGATCAATAATGGGTATTTTAATCAAAATTGTACAAATCATGTGCTGGCCTCGTTGCAGCACATCACTTCCACTTTGGACCAAAGTGCTCTTGCCGATCACCAATCTAGTACTCATCGCTAGATTGCAACCAAAACTTACCCGGTTCACAACGAAATTGTCACTAATGGGCCAAAAACCGCAACAAAGATTCCATCTCAATGACATCTATAACGTTACGTACAAACGGTTACGCGCACAACAAGGCTTTCCATGAATAAATGCTCTTGGAACTGTAGAGGGATGTGGAGGAGGAACTTCTGGACGCATACATAACTGTTTTGCAAAAACAACTATATAAATGTCCTAGCACTGCTTGAGACTAAAACTAATAAACTACCCCCAGAAGTCGTCTGAAAGAAATGTGGGTTTTCAAATGTTGCTTTTGATCCGGCTAGGGGCTTCTCTAGGGGTATCTGTCTGCTATGGAAAGACCTTCCCATTTCAGAGGGTGAGATTACACTCATTTCGGTTAACAAAAGACTTATTCACATAAACTATCTTGACAAAAACGTCAATAAAATGACAACAATTCTTGTGGTCTATGCACCACCGGATCGTCGATCCAAGGACACATTTTGGGATAATCTTACCACTTATGCATCAAACCTTACTGATCCCTTCTGCATTGTAGGGGATCTAAACGAAATTTCAATACCAGAAGACAAGCTGGGAGGTATCCATTCGTCCCCAACAAGATTTAAAAGACTACAAGATATAAAACATTCACTACAATTATCTGAAGTACCAACTCATGGAGGTAGCTATACTTGGCAAAAGAGAAAATCAGGTATGCCTAACAATAGCTTCGCCAAGCTAGATCGTTTACTAGCTCAAAACGAAGTCATTTCAGCCTTTGATGGCATTCGAGTTAAAATCCACCCGTTCATCACCTCAGACCATGCTCCAATTTCTATCGATTTGCGGTCCCCGACGCAGATAAACAGGAAACCTTTCCGCTTTGAATTGGCTTGGACAACTAAACCTGAGTTTACAAACCCGGTGCATCACGCTTGGAGGCTTAACCCTACTGGTTCCTTCATGTTTAAACTCGTTAAAAAAAACAAGCCTTCTAAAAGACCTGGCTAAGCGGTGGCATAAACGTACTTTTAACAATATTCATAAACAAATCTTCGAGACAGATGAACAACTGCCGCAGTTACAACAAAAGTTACTCGTTAGCTCTAACCAGGAGCTTAGTGACAGACATAAGAGATTGCTCAACAAGAGGGAACAAATGCTTGACTTTCAGCGTTGATATTGGAGCCAACGTGCTAAGGTTAAACATATCAGATTAAATGACACAAACTCCAGTTATTTCCATCGTATAGCTTCAGCAAAGCGTGGCAGGAAAATCGTTAAAGTCCTTACAACGGAATCGGGTCTGATTCTGTCAGACCATAACTTAATCAGAAACTAATTTGTCGACAGCTTCTCAAAAAGATTCAAATCATCCTATAACCATGACATCCCCTGTGACGATGATCTGCTTGTCATTGACCGAGAGATTTCTGATCAGCATAACCAGATGCTCACTGCGCCCATCACCAATGCAGATATTAAGACTGCCCTCTTTTCGATTGGAGCTGATAAGGCTCCGGGCCCGGATGGCATACCAGCAGGTTTCTACCAAACTTATTGGGATATTCTCGGACCTTCGATTATTAAAGTGGTTAAAGCTTTCTTTTCAAGTGGTAAGATGTTGCGCCAAATTAACCACACGTTCATAACCCTTATCCAGAAAAACGATGACCCTCAAACTGTCATTCACTTTAGGCCGATCAGCCTCTGCTCGACTGGTTACAAAATTATCTCCAAGATTTTAATAGCTAGGTTGTCGATAGTTTTCGACAAACTCATTCACCCATTACAAAGCGCATTTACTAAAGGTCGGTCGATCCAAGACAATATCCTCATTGCTCACGAGATTTTTCACACGTTTCGATTAACTAAAGCAAAGGCCGACTATATTGCAGCCAAGCTAGATATGGAAAAGGCTTATGACCGTATTGAATGGCCTTTCCTTTTCTCTACGCTCAAAAAAATTGGTTTCGACTCGAAATTTGTTCACTGGATTAAGGAATGTGTACAGATAGTTTCATACTCAATACTTATAAATGATGAACCATCTACAATTTTCGTCCCGTCAAGAGGAATCAGGCAGGGAGACCCTCTGTCTCCCTTCCTCTTTATCCTCATAGCGGATGTTCTGGCAAGAACTCTACAACGACGGTCAAACGTCTCCAAAGACTTAGGTTTCACTTTGGGGGGAGGAGGGGTTAAGATTCTCTTTCTTGCCTTCGATGACGATATCATGATTTTCGGAAAAGCAAACTAGTCAACTTGTTTTGAGTTCTTCAACATAATCCAACGGTTCTGTCTGATTTCTGGACAAAAAGTAAATCTCCATAAGTCCAGCTTTCAAGTTTCCCCTAACACTTCAACCACAACCATCCAAACGGTTACAAATGCTTTGGGTATTCCCCAGTCAAATAACCTAGAAAAAATATCTAGGTTGTCCAATTATCAATGGGCGTGTCAACAAAGATACTTTTGCGGATATCATCCTCAAAACGAAGCAACAACTATCAAAGTGGAAAGCTTCATCTCTCTTTGCTAAAGGCAGGAAAGTCCTAATTAAAGCTAACCTTTCAGCTCAGCCGTTGTTCCTTATGCAAGCTTTCCTTTTGCCTTCGTCGATCCTGCACGAGCTTGACATGATCTATAGACAATTTTTTTGGAACAAAGACGCAAAGAGTACTCCTCTGATTAGCCGGGACAAGATATGCACAGATACCCTTGTCGGGGGTCTCGGCATTTATAAGGCCGAAACGATGAATATAGCATTACAAATGAAATTATTATGGAAATTAATTACAGATCGAACCAGACAACATCTGGGTTAAAGTAATAACATGCAAATATTTAAAAGGGGTACCACTTATTCAATACCAACACAAGGCAATACCTCATGGCAATGGGCTAAACTAAACTCTATTACCAATCTTTTCAAATCTGGCCTTCGCTGGTCAATCGGTGACGGAAAGACTGCTCGGTTCTGGACAGACATTTGGGCCACTCAAAAATCGTTTCTCAACATGTCTCTACAATCGCCTCCGGATGAAATTTTGGATTGGACAGTTGACAGATTTATTAACGACAATAATACTTGGAACGCTACCAAACTTGAGACAGACTTACTAGGCATACTCACCATGGATATCATATCCAAAATTACAACAACTTACCCGCCTCACAATTTTTTCTCCGACAGACTATTCTAGGGATCTAGCAAAGATGGCTGGTTCTCCACGTCATCAACGACAAAGCTAATCCCGAATCACGGGGGTGACCAGAACTTTGGTTGCAGCTGGATCTGGAAACTAGACATCCCATATAAGTTAAGGCATTTCCTTTGGAAGATTGCCCGCGATAGTCTCCCAACCACTAATAGACTGCAACGGTCTCATGTCTCGGTGCCCTCCGGTTGCATCTTCTGTGGATGCACTCTCGAATCTACAAGTCATATTCTAGTACAATGCCCCACAACGATCTCTCTAACAAAAAATCTCTAGATCAGCCACCCCCCAAATGATGATATCGATTCAGACATCAAACCAAATCAACTCCTAAATAACATTTACACCAAATTAGGCATCAAGGTCTTCACTAAACTGGCTTTTGCTTGGTGGGGTATTTGGTATTTTCGAAACCAAATAGTTTTCCAACACATAAACGACGCCTCTGTCCAGGCTATAGCCATTTTCTGCAACTCAACTTACCAAACATGGAATGGCAGAGTTGATGACTCTGAGACGATCGCTACAAATCAACCTTGGACTAGAACCTAGGGAACCGCTGCAGGGTCTAACCGAACTACAATGTCCGCTTCTAGATCTGAGAAATGGAAAAAACCACCGACGGGATATTACAAACTGAACTTTGATGGCTCTTACTGGCAGTCGGGGGTTGAAACCTTTAGCTTCGTGATTCGGGATCATATGGGAAATATTCTGTCCCTAGGGGGGCCATTGTAATAATAGCTCCGCTGTTTTCACTGAGGCCATGGGCCTTCAGATGGGGATCTCCAAGGCAAAATCGCTAGGAATAAATAACCTTCTGATCGAAGGAGATTGTTTGGTCGTCATAAAGGCTTTGCTGGGGGACTAGAATTGCCCCTGGAACATCGAGCTGTTGATGGCTGATACAACTATAGATTTATATACATTCTCTCATGTTGTTATTCATAATATTTTCAGGGATTCTAATGATGTGGCTGACGGGATTACACGTCTGGCCTAATTTGGCTCTGCCGATGATAGCTTCACTGATGATCAAGAAATTTGTGTTTTCGTCTGCTCGGACGCGCTAAGAAAGAAGCCGGATCGTCGGCGTGTTTCCTAATCCTTATCTGCTTAAAAAAAAAAAAAAAATTCATGAGTAAGATAACCGGACTCATTTGTGATTTGTCAATGCTACTCGCAATGGGCTTGTGAAGGTAGGTTTAAGAAGAGGGTTAAAATTCCAACCCGATTGCGGCGCCTATATACTGCAATGAAATCTGGACCGTACATGATGAACACCACCATCCGATACCGTCGGATCATCATACCTTTCTTTCTTTAAATACCCCTCCTCAAACAATCTCTTCCGTATTCATTCACCCTTCGATTCGGAAATTAGGGTTTTTCTTCGGCGATGCGATTTAGCCTTTCATCCCTCTTTCTGTCTCTCGATTTTGTTGATTTAGGGTTTCAGCAGGTACATTGAAGCTTCATTTACTGGTTTATGCGGATTATCGATTCCCATATGACTCGTTCCCTTGAAGCCAAATTCAAGTGGGTAGCTCCGTCATAAAATCTCCTTCACCCCATTTGTTTTTCAAATTTGTGATGGAGTACACTGGAGCAGCCATATTTTCTCTCTTCAAGATCGGTTTTTTCCTTCTTATTTTGGTTGTACGGAGTCGGGGAAACTGTGATGAACACTTTATACAGACACAGACCTGTTATGATTTGCGGAAATGATCGCAGATTATGAACATCTAAGGGGCTGAGTTTCTTCCCTCCGTCACATCTTTTCCGATTTGCAATTGATTTGCTGTTTTCCGAATGACCTATAAAAATTGGTCAGTTTGCTTTAATGTTTTTAATGTATCTTCAAAATAGTCACATAGGCAGAAGGCAAAAGCTTTTCCCAAGATTGATATTTTGTAATGTCACAGAAGGCAGTATTAAAATCAGTTGTGTTCAAACACATTAAAATCTCATATTATATAACACATTAAAATCTCGTATTCCATTGGAATCAATGGAATTATATAACACATTAAAATCTCGTATTCCATTGGAATCAATGGAAGAAAGTTTGGCGAAGAGGGAAGTGATATGGCCCCAATTTCTGGTTTGTAGTTGGCCCTCAATATAATCATAACTCGACCCCTCTACCCGAACAGTCAAGAATCAAGACCAAAATTTTAAATACGATAAAAAAACAAAATTTACTCAACCAAAAAATCGAAATTTTAAATACGATAATCTTTTAAGGTCAGACGTTTGGATTTGCGTTGTGTTGACTCGATACTGTTTGATTGAACCTTTTATGATTTTTTTTTCTTTCCTATTTGTTCTCTTCTCCTTCTTTGCGGCTCTCTCACCCACTATCTTTCTTTTCTTACATTTGAGTTTCGTAAGTAGACAAGTTATTCGAGCTATGTTAACTGTCTGCAATGTTTCCGATTGTCTTCAAACTCTGTACTGCAATGAATTTTGATAGACCATTGCAAATCCATCTTATTCGAGGAAATTATAATGAAAAATAGAAAGGTTACTGAACTCTCCAATTTGTGGGTAAGAAGCAAATGCTTCAATAAGAAAAATTCCGCAACAAAAGTGATACCCATAAAAAAATACAGACTGGGGAAGCAACGAAAGAGATAAAGAAGGGAAAGAAAGAGACGTAAGACAAAAAGAAGTGAACGTTTGTGGTGAAAGATATAAACAGGAAGGAGTGAACGCTTATGGGAATAGAGATAAACAGGAAGAGAGGAGTTACTTACCTAGGTAGAAAGTGAAAATAGGAATTGACAAAAATTAGTGGGCAAATATATAGAGCAGTTACTTGAAGTTTTGTTTTTTCGATCAAGGTATTCGTGAGTGGTTTTTTTTAATAATTGAATATACGTGGTTGGAAATAAGTAACTACCTACTAATATTAAATTAAATGGATAAAAAACAGAAGCAAATAACACGGCTACAAAAAAAAAATCAACTGATTTTTAGGTACAAAATAAAGCGGTTACAATCTTTTAATTTGAAATGATGTTTAAATTTTAAAAATAAATATCACAAAGGAATTATCCACAAATTAGAGAAGACAAAGAAAAAAAAGCAGCCTAGCAGAGAAGGAAGGATAATATGTGAATCACTATTAAATAAAAATACCCTCGATTAAGAATAAGATGGAAGGAGTGAACGTTTATGGGAATAGAGATAAATAGGTGGAATTTTTTTTAATAACTGAATATACGTGGTTGGAAATAAGTAACTACCTACTAATATTAAATTAAATGGATAAAAAACAGAAGCAAATAACACGGTTACAAAAAAAAATTCAACTGATATTTATGTACAAAATAAAGCGGTTACAGTCTTTTAATTTGAAATGATGTTTAAATTTTAAAAATAAATATCACAAAGTAATTATCCACAAATTAGAGAAGACAAAGAAAAAAAAAGCAGCCTACTGGAGGAGCTCTCGTTCTGATGGCTTTTCTAGGTCAATTCGAGGGGAGTGGATGCCGAATTTGGAGTAGAGCAAGTAGAATCGAAGTGGAGGAGCCCTCACAGAGGCTTGGTGAACCGCTTTGTTTTTTATTGATGAATGAACAATTAATATATCAACTTTCCACTCTCGGGTTTCTTACTGAACACTCTTTGGTACTCTACTAGACACCCAATGATTTCCTATTGGACACCCTATGGTTGTTTTCTGTCTTGCGTGTTGTTCAATATTTCTCTGGTTCTAGTGCCGCCCTCCCTCTAAGCCCGGGTGGTAAAAAGAGAGAAGATAGAGGGGATAAGACAGAGACAGAGATAAAGGGGGGAAGAGTGACGGCACGGGGACATTAATATAATTTGAATTAAATCTTAAGTTTCAGAGAAAAACCATCGAAGCATTAATATAATTTGAATTAAATCTTAAGTTTAAAAAAAAACATCGAAGAAGAAGCAAGTGGGATGGAGCTTATTTGCAGTTTGACGTGTAAGTGGACACCAAAAGCAAAATGACATGCCACCTATCGGAACTGACTGGACAAGAGTTATCGGAGAAACAGATTCACCATCGACTTCGGATAGAAAATGGGTAAGTTTGCTTTCGATAAAATAAAAAATCAGAGAGAGAGGGGGGGAGCAAGAGAAAGTCTGCAGAGGAGAGGAAAGAGAGGGGAGTGAAAAAAGAAAAGTAAAGTTGTAGAGGAGAGAGAGATTAGTGAGGATAGGACAAAGAGATATGAAAGAGTGACAATGAGAGGGCATTAACATAATTTGAATTAAATATTAAGTTTCAGATAAAAAAACATCGAAGAAGAAGCAGTTGGACGGGGGTTTATTTGCAGGTTGACATGTAAGCAGTTAGTTTTAACTGGACACCCAAAGCAAAACAACATGAAACATATTGGAATAGACCGGACAAGAGTTATCGAAGAAACAGATTCACCATCGACTTCAGATAGAAAATGGGTAAATTTGCTTCAGATTTGAGGGAGACATCTCTCGCATAACCTTTATCGAAAGCAAACTTGCCCATTTTCTATCTGAAGTCGATGGTGAATCTGAAGCAAATTTACCCATTTTCTATCTGAAGTCGATGGTGATTCTGTTTCTTCGATAACTCTTGTCCAGTCTATTACAATATGTGTCATGTCGTTTTGCTTTGGGTGTCCAGTTAAAACTAATTGCTTACATGTCAACCTGCAAATAAACTCTCGTCCAATTGCTTCTTCTTCGATTGTTTTTATCTGAAACTTAAGATTTAATTCAAATTATGTTAAGGCCCTCTCGCATAATCTTTATCGAAAGCAAAATTGCCCATCTTCTATCCAAAGTCGATGGTGAATCTGTTTCTCCAATAAATTGTCCAGTCGATTCCAATATGTGTCATGTCGTTTTGCATTGGGTGTCCAGTTAAAACTTACTGTTTACACGTCAACCTGCAGATAAACCCCTCCCAATTGCTTCTTCTTCGAAGTGAAAAAGCAACAGTAAAGTCGTAGAGGAGAGAGGACTCTTCCATCTCTCTCTGTCATATTCTCACTAATCTCTTTCTCCTCTGGAACTTTACTTTTCTTTTTTGGGAAATTTCCAGAAAACCATCCCTTAAATATGAGTGTTTTCACTTAACCGCCCTTTAAATTCAAAACTACAGAAAACCACCCTTTAAATGGTTTTTACCGGCGCGGATATCTACACCGCTAATTTTTACTATTTCCACCGCTAATCACCGCATAGATATGCGGTGAGTTTCATGACAATCAACGCACCCACCGCATGTATATGCGGTGGGTCGACCAGTATAACAACCCACCGCATTACCATGAAGTGGGTAGGACCGTTCCGTTCAAACCCCACCACATACCCATGCGGTGAGTTTCGGATAACCTGATTTGAGGTTAACTATTTGGAGGACCGGACCGGACCGGTAGAGGGTCGAGACACACCGCATACGCATGCGGTATGTTCCTTTGCATCGAATTTAACGTGTAATATAGGGATGCACATATGCGTTGTGTTCATTTACAACGAATTGAACATGTAATATATAGGGGCATTATCGGAACTAGTCTCTATATTGAGTTTAGAAGAAAGATAACGTAGCCGGACAATCCACAATAACAATAGTTGAAAACGAAAGTATGATAAATGTCCTAGATGACAAAAAAGTCGGTCGAAAAAAGTCATAGAACATAGTTTGTAAAATGGCGCAGACAAAGATCCAACCCAATTGAACATATGGAGTTCGAAAAATGACAGCAGAAAGTGAAAAATGCTAATACGACAGGGGACGACCACCATCACGATGGCGGTAAGCTCTATATCGTGCAATCCTCGCCGCAAACTGCTCTTCCCAACCGTCAACCGTGCGATCGTGATGTCGTGTCCATGTAACATAGACTGGAGGTAGAGGTGAACCAGGCAACAACCAAATATGTGAATAGAAGGTGAATATTGACATCAGAAAAGAGAAACAAATATTAAAAAATCAATGCATATGAAATACGAAACGTACCGGAACGAAGTGGTTGCTGTTGCCGACTAAAGCTATTCCATCTAGCTCCTCATAGGACGGTACTGACGGGCCACCGATGGCGTACAAAGGTAGACACAACATAGGCATCATCTGTGACAAAATCATCAAAGAACGTCGGTGAAGCGTTGCCACAACGGTAAAAAACACACTGCATACCCATGCGGTGACTTTTTTACCATTGTGGTAACGGTAACAAACCCACCGCATGGATATGCGATGGCTTGTTACCCAATCTTTTAAAATTGTAACAACCCACCGCATGCCTATGCGGTGGGTTTCAGATATCTTCTAACCACTCGAATTTATGTATAACGGACTCCATTGTACCCTAACCCACCGCATATACATGCGGTGGGTTGCCATACGGTCAACGCACCCACCGCATGTATATGCGGTGGGTCAGGGGAAAATTTGATTACGCCACCGCATACCTATGCGGTGGCTTTGCGGTATAAATAGTAAAAATTAGCGGTGAACGTATCATCACCCGGTTTTTACTTACAACTTACCACCCATTCATCTATTTTTATAAATTTATCATTAAATATATTATATTTTAATATCTTTAAACTCAAATTTGATTATAAATATATTCAAATTTTGAATTTAAGTATTCGATTATATTTTAGTGATCATTTTATTTATTTTTAAAAAATAATAATAAATAGTTAATAATTTTCAACTTAAAATATGATTTTGATCCATTTTATTTGTTATATGTAACCTTTTCCTGTAAATTTACCTAAAATTTAAAAAATTAGGTTATCAATTAATCATATAACTTAAATATAATTAAAGATAATAATTGTAAGCTATATTTATTATTGTTTTTTAAAAATAAATAAAATTATCGTTAAAATATAATCAAACCCTTAAATTAAAATTTTGAATATATTTATAATCAAAATTAAGTTTAAACATATTAAAATATAATAAATTTAATGATAAATTAATGAAAATAGATGAAAGGGTGGTGAGTTGTGAGTAAAAACCATTTAAAGGGTGATTTTCTGTAATATAAAATATAGATAGTTTTTTCAATTTATCATATTTGTTGGGTGATTTTTGTAATTTCACACAAAGTGCATCCTCTTCCTCCCGACTTCTGCGAAGAAGAACGCCGTCGGCCTGCGCCTCGCCGCCTCCGCGCCGATCTCCAGCCCCTCGACCTCGCTCTAGGTCGGATCTGAGCAATCGCTCACTCGCGCCGCCTCGCTCGATCTCGCTCAGCCTCGCTCGCTCGAACTCCAGGCCAGATTTGAACTTCGTCGCTCGCTCCTCGCTCGCGCTCCCTTCCTCGGCTCCCTCGCTTGCTCACACGTCGCTGGAGACCGTCGAATCCTCGCTCCCTCGCTCCGCCGCTCCCGATCTGATGCCATAAATCCGACCTAATTGATGAACGCAACCGGATCTGAAACCTCCAGGCCGCAGATCTCAAACCTCCATGCCTCGCTCGACCTCGCTCCGGCGCCGAAGCCATAGATCTCGACCTCCTCTTCAGATCTCGCTCCGCGCCATAGATCCGAAGCCATAGATCCGTCCAATTGCTTCTTGCTCCGCTCTATCGATCGCTCGCTCTCGGATCTCCGAGGAAGGCGCGGATCTGAGGAACGGGAAGTGGAAGACGGAGATCGGAGAAGGAGAAGCGCGGAGGAGAGCGCGTGCGGAGAGGAGAGGGCGGAGGAGAGAGAAAGGCGCGTGAAACAAAGGGAAAAGGGGTTTATATTGCGTCTATTTCACTAAATTGTCCCAAATCGTGACTATTTCACAAATTATGTCCAATTTCGTGGCCATTTTGCAAAATGCCCCATTAACAAAAATTGAATTTTATGAGTTGATAACCTTTATACGCCTATGTATTATTTCAATTTTGTCAAAACCTTTTATCTTATAAAAATATGTTCATATTGATAAAAATATTTAATTAGTATGACCATGCTAGGTATTATTTGAATTTCGTCAAAACCTTTTATCTTCTAAAAATATGTTCATATTAATAAAGTTATTTAATTAGTATGACCATGTAATATGTTGATAAAGTTATTATCTTCTAAAAATATGTTCATATAGAGCAAAAAAAATATGTAAAATCTTATCTTATACTGTATAATACTCACTCTGTCTCAAAATACATGTCTTTTTAGGACTATGCACGGGAATTAAGAAATACGTTAAGTGTAATGATTAGATGTAAAAAATAGGTTAAGTAAGTGTAATTATTAGACTTTTGTATCAGAGTAGTATTTGTTTCTTTTTTTTTTTTGTAAGGAGGAGAGTAGGGGTAATGTAAAAATTAGAGTAATGATTAGATGTAAAAGTAGATTAAATGTAATGATTAAATCTAAAAAGACATGTATTTTTGACAAAATTAAATGGGCTAAAAAGACATGTATTTTAAGACTGAGGAAGTAGTATTTAAAATTGATTAATATCTTCTAAAACTTTTATCTTATGCATATATTGATTATTTACAAATTTTTTGATATGTTCATACGACTAATATCCATATCTAATGAATTTTGGTTAATATCTTCTAAAAATATATCCATATCTAATCAAATTGGGTCAAATTTTATTTTATACATATATAGATATATTCATTAAATAGAGTTAAAATAAAATTTTATCTTATGCATATATTGATTATTTCAAAATTTTGTGATTAGTTCATATGACTAATATGCATATCTAATGAAATTGAGTCAAAATTTATCTTATGTCTATATAGATATATTGATTAAGTAGAGTTAGAATAAATTTTATCTTATACATATATATTGATTATTTCAAAAAAATTATAATTGGTTCATAAGACTACTATTAAGGATGAGTTGTCATGCGTCTTGAACAATCCTTTGTTACATAGTATAACTATAAAATAGATTTCGAATATCCGATACAAATACAATGTTGTCGGATCGAATATCAGTTATATATGCCTACCCCTAAATTTTATTGATGGTAAACAAATTTCCCATCTATTTATATACCTGTCATCCCCTACCGCCCAAGTTGCACACACTCGAGTTCCCCGTATTCATCGCAGTCGCGGAGAGAGAGAAGATGAAGGCGGTGAGATTAATGCGGCGGTCAAGGGAGAGCAACGCCGCCGCCGCCGCCTACTGTTACAAGGAGAACAAGGAGTGCGTAGGTTGGGTCCTTACCTACTTGGGCGACTGCCTCTGCAGCCTCAACGACCGCCTCTCCTTCGGATTGGGACTCCTCAGCCTCCTCGCTTGGGTCGTCGCCGAAGTCCCTCAGATCATCACCAATTTCCGCACCAAATCCAGCCATGGCGTCTCCCTCATCTTCCTCTCCACCTGGGTTCTCGGGTACTCAATTTCCGTTCCTTCATTCCTTCGTCCCGTTTCTTCACACATTCCTTCGTTTTACTAGTCGATTTTCCTTTTTCTAGGGATGTCTTCAATCTCATCGGTTGTCTTCTTGAACCAGCTACGGTGAGTGACCTTGAAATTGAAAAATTAAATTAACAAACTTTGCAATGAATAAAGTAAAATTTTAGTGCTTTGTCGTCTGTTCCGCGTCGCTGTCAAGATTCTCACCCACCCTCATCTGTCGTATATTCATCAATTTGATTCCGATTAACATCTTTATGAATGTTCCTTACCACTTTTTTGTTGTCTTTAATTTGAGATTTAACAATACGACTGCACATTGAATTTGTTTGTTTTCTCGCAGTTGCCGACTCAGTACTACACTGCCATGGTCAGTATCAATCACCCTAACTTAACTGTTGGAAATACATTTTCTTTGTTTATGGAAATTTTGATTTGATGTTTTTGTGCGTTTGTGATGAATGTGAATAACGAACAGCTCTACACAGTAAGCACATTAGTGTTGGTTTTGCAAAGCGTTTACTATGACTACTTCTACACTTGGTTGAAATCCAGACACAGGAAAACCAAATCCCCTCTACAGGTTACCATCTACCTATTGCTGTTGAATATATGTCAGGAATCTAGGTCTGGAATGACAAACAAGAGTTCAATTTACTTGTAGGATGAGGAGGAAAAGGCGCCTCTGAAGCCCACCAAGCCAGAAGATGAGCAAGGAAGTGGTGGTGGAGGAGGAATTCCTATCCCTAGTGCTGCTCTGCAAAGATCAGAACGGCCACGACCGCAGACAGGCCGCAAAGAGTTCTATTACACGTGCGTTTCGACCTTATTTGATACAGTTGAATTCTCAATTGTAATGGCTATGGGGGGTTTGTCTTAACCCTTTAATTTGTTGTGCTGATCTTTTTGACTTGATATCAAATGTGGGACAGGTCGGCGAGGTCACTGGCTGGGAGTGGTACACCACCTTTTCGATCTTACATGAGGGCAGCCAAGAGTGGTCCCTCTGCCGTGGCCTTTGGTGAGCACCACTCGTCATCTGAGGATGAAATTGAGAACAATGCGAATGTTCCGGTTGCGGTCCCTGCCAGGACCCATTCTAGGTCCATCCCTGGCCTGGTCAGTTTAGTTATTATTATGTTTACTTTCGCTGTACAACATATATATCATGCTTTCCATAGGCCATTTTTTGTGAAATCTTATTGATCAAGTCTGTAACCATTTTGTATTTGCAATTTGGCGGCTAAATAACCCGAGTTTATGTGAATTTGCACGGTTTTGTTCTTCTATGTTGTCATCATTACTATTTTCCTTGTAGCCTAAGCTAGATTGAATCCTACATAAGTTTGCTAGCACAAAAAGAAAGATGATGTGTTTTATATAGAACTTGACCAAAAATGTATGGACTACATTTTTTTTCAGGTAGCTAAAGGAGCAATGGTTGCAGCATCTCTGAACTTGCCTGCTCAAGCCAATGCGATGACTGCAGCCTACCGGGGATTTACTGGGAGGAGACTTCTGCAGGAACATGATGTCGAGTACAGTGCCTTCGGTGAATGGATGGGATGGATGATGGCTGCAATATACATGGGTGGTCGAATCCCTCAGATCACCTTGAATGTGAGTGTTATAAACTATGTATAATAATAAGAGAGATTTTACTAGTATTTCCATCCACACTAATACTAATGTTATTTGACTTGTGGTGTTTTCTAAACCAGATTAAGAGAGGAAGCGTGGAGGTAAAGTGCTTTTCTATCTTCAAGACTTCAATTAGTAGATGCTAAATATCTTACTGAGAGTCTCAAGGTTGCAATGTTGCAATGTTGGGATTTTCAAATAGAAACCACTTGAGAATCTCCAATGAGAAATTGCTAAGAGCATAGACTAGTTTTGATTACTTATTTTTAGGCTTCCTAAAATAAAACTTCCATGGTTTAGCTTTGGCCGGAACCTTATAATTTTCCTTACCTGTGGTTTTGTTTTGTAGGGATTAAATCCACTAATGTTCATCTTTGCTTTGGTTGGTAACGTCACCTATGTCGCCAGGTCAATATCTTACTACATGTCGATTCCCTGTTCTGATTTTGAAATTGGAAACTGTTAATAGTCTTTTGATATGATAATGATATGTATTGTTGTATGAATGCAGCATCCTGACGAGGAGTGCAGAATGGGAGAAGATCAAACCAAACATGCCATGGTTGATCGACGCTGCGGTCTGCGTGGCACTTGACTTCTTTGTATCCTTTCTTACATCTTTAACATATATTTTGAGACAGAACTGTGGTACTGATAATTATGCACAGCATGATCATTATACCTTGAGCATGTTTACACCTTAACGAGCTTCGTGATCGTAGATAATTTTGCAGTATGTTTATTACAAGCACCTCCGGAACAAGGGTTTGGAAGGTGGTGATGATGACGAGAACGACTACTACGTGGAAGCCGAATCCAAAGCTTTTGTAGCTTAAAAGATCACATGTAGCTTCTTCTTTGTTGATCTTGTCAACATCCTTTTCTTGGGTGTACATTTCTTGGTTGTAGATTTCTCCCTCTATAGGTCCAAAGGGCTATCATGCACTTGGGACTCAGGGTCTGTCTACAACGGCTTTAAGCCTATGTGGTTTGTTTCATTGTAATTTTTGCACGGGATTTTTGGAAAAAGGGTGAGATATTGCCTACTTGTACTTCATTGAATCATGACTTCACAAAATATATATTTATCCGTAGAACAGGTAAAGCACTAATGCTTGCTACACCCTCTTATGACTCCACCAGTGCCCAAAAGTAGTTTGCACGTATGGAAGTGTCAGTTTTGTATAAAAACTATATAAAATATTAACTTTTTTATTAATTTTTTTTAACAATTTTAAACTATAACTAATAGTACAAAATTATATATAAAATAATTGAAAAGTTAGAATTTGATAAAAATTTTACTAGCTTCTTAAAAAATTCCAAAAAGTCCAATATCTACTGTTGAATCTATAAGTAGTACAACAGAGGGAAAGCTTTTATACACTAGTAGTAGTAACTTTTTGTGTTGGGATCTCACAAAACAATCCTCAGCATATACTCCGTGTGAACGGTACAAGAAAACCTTCCATAGAGCCAAGATAAGAATATACTCCATGTGAATGGTACAACAATATAAAAAAAATCATTTTGACAAGTTTTTTGGGTTTAGAAGGGTGGATTTTTTTTATATTTTATAATAATTAAAAATAAAATAAATCGGTACAACAACATCATTTTAATTTAAGCTTTTGTTTTTAAAAAGGTGGATTCCGACCTTATAACAAAAAAATAAACAAAAAAGCTTAACACGATTTTCGTGAGGCTAATCGAAGCTTTCTCGAATCTCACAAAGAGGCAAGATAAGCATATACTAGATTCCTTGTGAACTCCATGTGAATTCTACGAGAAAACCATTTTTGTCTAGGGCCCCCTAATTGTTAGGTCCGACCTTGCCATAAGTCTTCAAGCCTTCAAGGTTACGGGTCCACATGTTACAATCCACATAATTAATCAAAATGATGAAAAGAAAGAAATTCATCACGACAACTAAATTTCATAGTATTGTTTTTTGTCGCAAGCCATTCAAATCTAATGATAACATGAGTTTACTAGAAAACGATGGAATGTGAGCAAGAATGTTATTCAAACTGAACGAGATGATTATTATTGGTTCATATTCAGCTCGTTTAGAAACGAGTTGAACTCGAACCGAGTCTAAATTTAGACTCGAATTTAAATGTGTTCATACTCGACTCATTTAGGAAAGTTCGAGCCGGGCTTTTTTCAAACATTAAGTAGTCCTATTTACTCATAACAAAGTAATTTAAAAGAATTTTTAGAAATTTCACAAAAATCGAACGAGTCAAGCTTTGAACCGAGCTTAAAAATGTATTCATACTCAACTTGTTTAAAAAATGAACGGGTTTGAGCCGAGCTCGAACTACTCGGTTCATATAACACCGTACCCCTAAATGTGAAACAAAAAAGAACTTGGATATATAATGCAAACTTGTGTTTAGTCTTTTATGAGTTTTATTTCATAATTCTTCTTTTGTTAATTATTATTAGTAAACATTGGTTTTTAGCTATTTGCTTTCAATTTATCGGGAGAATAATTTTAATGGTATTTATAGACACACATATTTGTGTGTTTCTGTATGGTGCACAATTTTTAAGAAAGTTAACAAATATACTATTTTACTCTCATTTATTACACTATTTTTTTCCATTATCGAAAACTACAAGTACCAACATATTAATCATTACAAGAGCATTTTTGTAAGTAAAACCCAAAATACTTAAAATGACATATTTATCTAAACAAAATTAATACTCTGAAATGACATATTTTGCTGAACGAAAGAATAAGTATATAAAGTTTAGTTCTTATTTTTGGTCGAATAAAGTTTAGTTGTTATATATTGACTATGGTAGAGCCCCATAATTTAATTTTGCCTAGGCCCCACTAATTCTTAGGACCGGCCCTCCTATACGTCTTTAAGGTTATTAGACTATCCACAATGGTTTTGTCTATAATGTATACATTTGCACATGGTGTGTAAAAATACACGTTACTTTTTGGTATTTTGCTCCAATGGTCAAATGTGTATTTTTTACACATCATTCAAATACAAATAATTTAAAACAAAAAAGAAAACACAATCATAAAAAACACACCAATAAGATTGTCTTGCTTTTTGAAAAAGTTTTTGCACATTGGGGAGGTGATGTGCTCGAATTTGCACATCACATGCTCAAATGTAGACATTTGCACACCCCAAAAGCAACCAATGGAGCTAAAAAATGTAAAAAAATGCACATTTAGATATTTGCACACAACCATTGGAGTTAGTCTTAGGCCATGCACATCCGTGTGCACTCCTCCCCTATACTTCACCCACTTTTTATTCGCCACATCAGCATAAGAACACTTTTCACGTTTTTATCAATTACACCCCACATCAGTGTACTCTACTTTTTTAACCTTCACTCGATTTTAATCATTGAATTTTATCTTCTAGCTTAACATTATAAATTCAATTAATTGTTAAATTATTATGTAAGTGATTTTAAATATTATGTAAATGATTTTTTAAATAATTATTGATATTATTAAAATAATATACCACTTTAAAAAAACACAAATACACTATTAAATTAATTTTAATAATTTGTTTTCCTCAAATATATAAAAAAATGGGTGTCTATAGATAGACAAAACTAAGACTGGTTCAAAAATAATTTTTTTATCAACAAACTCACGTAAATAGAGGTTTAATTTTCAAATTAAAATGGTTTTAATTTTTAATAACTCTTAAATGGTGTGCCCTCACCCACTTCTACACTCCAAAGTGTTCTTGAATAAGAACTGTACAAGGGTGATCTTCAATATTTCTATTTTTTTTAATTACTTTTAATTCTAAGAACACCCAAAAGTACACCATTGTACATGCTCTTACATTCCAAAACATAATTAACTAAAATAATGAAAAGAAAGAAATTCAACATGACTACTAAATTTCATACTAATGTTTTTTTTGCAAGTAGTTCAAATTAGGAGTTTACTATGGTAGGCCCCACAATTTAATTTTGCCCCCTAATTGGATTTTTTTTTCAAAATATTAAAAAAAAAATAAAAATTTACAAAATAATTCACACTTTGAAAATATTTACAAAAATATTCAAAATTTGCAGAAAGGTCAGAGAAACGCGGTTTGAGACCGCGTTTCATTAATGAGATGTAAAATCTGGAAGCTAGGAAAAAACAAACAAAAGAAACGCGGTTTCAAACCGCGTTTTACCCATAATTAATTATAAAATGCGGTTTGAAACCGCGTTTCTTTTGTTTGTTTTTTCCTAGCTTCCAGATTTTACATCTCATTAATGAAACGCGGTCTCAAAACGCGGTGTGAATTATTTTGTTTTTTCCTAGCTTCCAGATTTTATTCCAATTTTTATTTTTAAACTAAAAAATATTTATAAAAAAAAAGAAAACCGAGTGAAACGCGGAATCAATCCGCGTTTCATTTGTCCCTATGCAATCTGCTCCTTGCCTCTTCACCAACTCCTTGCCTCCTTCGATCTCCTCTGCTCCCTCATCCATGGAGCCTCTTCATATATCCCTCTTGGCTCCCTTGACAATCGAAGACGCCGCCCTTCCCACCGTTGAAGAAGGAGCCTGCGCCGATAGCCGCCCGGGTGCTACTCAGCCACCACGTACGCCGATCGGCCTTGAGCGCACGCCACCCGGAATCCCATCCCTTCAACGACCGCCTCTTTCTCTCTCTCTCTCTCGTCGCGGTCTCCCATCAGCGACGAAAGTCGTGGATTCCATGAATGAGGGAGCAGAGATGATGAAAGAAGAGGAACAAGAGGAGAGGAGGTAGGGCGCCATGGATCAGGAACGGGGAAGGAGGAGCACACTCCAAATGAAACGCGGGTTGATTCCGCGGTTCACTCCTTTTTTTTTTTAAATATATTTTTTAGTTTAAAAATACAAATGGAAATAAACGCGGTTTGAAACCGCGTTTTACCCAAAATTAATTATAAAACGCGGTTTTAAACCGCGTTTCTTTTGTTTATTTTTTCTCACTTTCAGATTTTACATCTCGTTAATGAAACGCGGTCCGAGACCGCGTTTCTCTGACATCTCTGCAAATTTGGAATATTTTTGTAAATATTTTCAAAGTGTGAATTTTTTTGTAAATTTTTATTTTTTTGTGAATATTTTGAAAAAAAATTCCCCTAATTGTTAGGGCAATTTGTATAATTAGACACTTTTTTTTTTACTTTGCAAAAGTGTCATGAGTTTCGGGAAAATCGTAAAAGTGGAGTAGGGGTATAGTTTAAAAAAAAAAAAGTTGACCTCTTGGGCAGGTTGCAGGTTGGAGCTGAGGAGGGAACACATGAGGAGGGAAGGAGATTTGGTGAAATTTGGGTTTTGCGCCAAAACAAGGTGAGGGAGAACGTTCCACCATGGAAGATAAGAGATGGAGAACCTTTCATTTTCTCCCTTCTCTCACATCTTATGCAACAGAAAGAACGTTCCAACATGGAAAACAAGCTCTCGGCTTGCAGTTCCAGTTGCAGAGCACTTGTCGCCTTCATTCGCTGCCCTGTCAGTGATCAGAATCCCTGTGTCACCTTGATTTCCCACAAACATTTGTTCTCATATGCAATGGGTAAGTTTATTTGACGAAGTACTTCTCATCTATGGCGAAAAGTAGATACTCATGAACCTTTGTTCTCATCCCTCGTTTCACTTTCAAGTGGAAATGTCTTGGTATGCGTCACCTTCATCTTCGATGGTTGTTGGGTGTTCGAGGGATCCGGGTGTTTGCTACTCACTTTCTTCCCCCCTGCATAATCTAAGACAAAAGAGATGGAGAAAATGACCACCATGGAATACAAGCTCTCGGTCTGAAGTTTTGCAGAGCACTTCTCGGTCGTGTCACCTGAAGGATTTACCGTGTCACTTGTTTGATTTTGAAGTTTCACATTTCTGAGTGTGTCTGCCAATTTGTTTAGGAAATCACCCATGTCACCTGTTTGTATGACCTCGTCACAGGAAAGTATGCATTAAATGCCATGTCAACTCAGTCTTTAAACTGAAACCCAGATTTCCCGTGTTACCCAAACTTAAACACCATGTCACCCAAAATGAAATTGGAACTCAGATTTCTCTTCCTTTTTACACCCGTTTTCCCTTTTTTTTCCCCACATTTCATTCGATTTGGCCCGCTTTAAATGTAGCATGTTTTTTTTTCCTTTTTTATTTTTTTTCCCTAGATGCTTCACTTTTCTTTTTCATTTTCCCTTTTTTTTTGGGTGGGTTCCCTATTTTTCCTTTTCTTTTCCCTTGTTTCCCCCTTTACCCCTAAAACCGGGGGTAAGTGACCTGCACTTTTGTGCAATTTTTTGCCAATCATTTATGCTAAATTTGAAGGGCTGGGACTAAAAGTGTAAAAAAAAAATTTGTGTTATCTACCACCATTCTCTCATACTTCCTCAAGGTTATGGGTCCATATGGTACAATCCACATAATTAACTAAAATGATGAAAAGAAAGAAATTCATCATGATCGCTAAATTTCATATTGTTTTTGTTGTAAGTAGTTCAAATCTGAGTTTATGGCAAAAGATGGAATGGAAGATGGGAAACAACTTGGATTAGACCTGTCAAACAGGTCGGGGTTGACAGGTCGGGCGGGTCGGGTTTGGGTCAGGTCGTCTCGGATTCGGGTCCATTCTGGGTCGGGTCATTTCGGGTTATGGGTCGTGAAATGCTCAACCCAGACCCATATTTAATGGGTTCGGGTCGACCTAACGGTTCAAGAGCGCTACTCATCCATAATTTTTTAAATGTCATTTACTATTTATACACGTTATTTTAAAATGCTAAAATTATGTAAAATATCAATAAAAATTTATTACTTGTTATAATTTCATTCTTTTTAGTTTTTGAAGTATGAAATTATATATAATATATAAATGGATATTTTATATAATTATTATCATCCTTAAAACCATACATGAATAGTAAACAACATTTAAAAGTAAACAGATAGAGTGTTTTTAATGACTATTTACATAGATCCTAAATCTAAAATTGTTATATTATCCTAATAATAGTTATATTATTGGAAAAAATAAATAATGTCACTACAATAGTAATATGTAATTTTATATACATAACAAATTGTAATGTTAAATTATAAAGTAAAGTTGATGATGAAAAATATAATATTCAATCCTAATTATTATTAGTAATAAATTTGAATATTAGGTTAAATTGTAATTTATTTATGTTTTTATTATCTTAAAGCTTGACCCCACGGGTGACCCACGGGTCGACCCAACCCGACCCAGAAATTTCCGGGTTGAACGGGTTCGGGTTGCTTCGGGTTTCGAATTGAAATATTTGCGTCAAAACCCACGTTTTACGGGTTGGGTCGGGTCACGTTTTGACAGGTCTAACTTGGATATATAAGGCAAATGATAAAACAAGATCTCGTATAGATCTAAGTTTTGAGAACGTCGTTTTGTAGAAAAGAATATTAAAATGAACAATAAACGAACATGTAGAAACTAAAAGACACAGATCATTTGTTTACGAGGTCCGGACAACAGTCCTACGTCCCCGGGGCCTCAAGAGTCGACCTAATATCCAATATAAAAAGAGTTCAAGCGAAGGGGCAAACAAGTAAGAGTTACAAACAGATCCTAGGTCTATCGCATGCAAGTGTAAGTAGACAACCAAACAAAAAGATAAGAAATCCCCCCGAAAGGAACCGGAGATCGAAGAGGAACTTCGATCTTCCAACCCAAAGGCGTCGAAGGAAGCGGCGGCTTGGAGAAACTTCGTCTTCCTCAGCGCTCACCACAGGAGATCCACCGTCAGAAGGCCACACCGATGAACGGAGAAAGGAACTTCGAGTAGCGAAAGCTTCCAAACCTCAGAAACCCTAACTGAGAGCAAACCCTAGGAGAAAGACGCTCTGATTTTGGAGAGAGAGGATGCCGACTACAATGAATGAAGAAGCAACCAGCTAAAGAAGGGTTTTATAGCTAGGTCAAACCGAAGCCAAGCAAATCGTGCTTCTGGACCGAGCTCTCCAAGCCTCAGGGCTTCCTTTCTGGGCCGATGGGTTGGGCCGTGTAAATGAGCTCAATTCCTTACACAAGGCTATACGAAAATATTGTAACAAAACTATAGGTTATTTATACAATATAGTTGCTACCTCTAATTATTCACTAGATTCATTAGAGGATCAAACCAATAAGGTTCAATACAACTCGTTGAACCTAGCTACAAAGAGCATCAACTATATGTATAACCCTTAGTCCTGTTATATATTTTCTAATCATACAAATACATACATACCATATAATACATACACACATATTACATGAAAACAAAACTTAGGAAAGTAAACATATACCTTTACAATTGCCCCTCTACTTTTCTAAGTCCACTCTAGGCAGACCATCCCTAAGTGTGAATCCTGGTGTCAAGTCCGTCATTATCCCTTGCTACAGAGATACTAAGCCATCTCCTCCAAATGGAGGAACTTCCTGCAAAATGAGAATTTTTCATAAGGCACAATCTTCGTTCCAAAATCTGCAGGATTAACTTTCCCATCAATTTTCTTATCATGTATGATATTATCTTCCACTTTCTCCCTAATAAAGTGATATCTAACATCAATATGTTTAGTTCTCTCATGATACATGGGATCTCTGCACAAGTAAAGAGCACTTTGACTGTTTATATGCAACACAGAAGTATAGCTCTTTTTCTCAATTTCTCTAAGGATACCTTGCAGCCAGATAGCCTCTTTACATGCCTCTGTAGCTGTTATATATTCTGCTTCAGTAGAAGACAAAGCAACAATGGGTTGCTGCTGCGACTTCCAGGACACACAATTGCCAAACCAAGTATAAACATAAGATGTAATAAACTTCCTAGTATCTTTTTTACTAGCATAATCAACATCCACGAATCCATATAAATCATAAGATGAGCAATGATCAGAATAAAGCAAACCAAGATTCATAGATCCAAGCAGATATTCCAACAAGTATCTCATAGATAACCAATGTTTCTCTCCTGAATCATACATGTACCTCCTCAGGGTGCTAATAACAAATGCTAGGTCAGGTCTAGTACATATCATACAGTACATAACAGACCCTACTGCAGCATCATAAGGAATCAATTTCATTTTCTTAACTTCAGAAGGAGACAACTTGTCTTTATTCTTAGTCAAGTCTAAGTGAGGACCTAAAGGTATATTATTAGGTTTCTCAGCCTGCACATGAAATCTTTCTAAAACTTTAAGCACATAATCAGATTGATGCAGCCAAAGTTTTTTCTTATTCCTTTCTCTTCTAATAGACATACCCAGATTTTTCTTAGCAGTACCAAGATCTTTCATGTCAAAGTGATTCTGCAAATCTTTCTTAATCTCAACAATGTTATTCAAAGATTTAGATATAAGCATAGTGTCATCAACATAGAGCAGCACATATGTCACAGATCCAGATTTCAGACCTTTGAAATACAAACAAGTGTCAAATTTACTCCTTTTAAAACCCAAACTAAACCTCATGCATCTATCGAATTTAATATTTCATTGTCCTGGAGACTGTTTTAAAACGCAGATAGATTTGTTTAGCAGGCAAGCATGATTTGTTTAGCCTTATTAACAAAGCCTTTGGGTTGCTCTATGTAGATAGTTTCATCTAAATCTCCATGCAAAAAGGCAGTTTTGGCATCCATTTGTTCTAATTCATAGTCATACACAACAGTCATAACAAGAAGGAGTCTTAAGGTCTTATATTTAACTACAGGAGCAAAAATCTCATTGTAGTCCTCTCCTTCCCTTTGAGTAAAACCCTTAGCAACTAATCTAGCTTTGTATCTAGGAGGATCAGTGTTGCTAATTCCCTCTTTAAGTTAAAAAACCCACTTGCAATCTATAAGTCTAGCATTTTCAAGTTTTTTCACAAGAGACCTGGTTTTATTTATCTTCATAGAATCTATCTCATCTTTCATAGCTACTTGCCACTCTTTAGAGTGAGCACATTTTACAGCTTGCTCATAAGTCTCAGGAGTAAAGTATTTCACAACATTAGCAACAAGACAAGCAAACTCAGCAATGTTATTCATGAACTTCTTATTAGGTATAACAAGCTGCCAGTCAGTTAAATCATGCCTTTCAGTAACTGAAGAACTAGAATTGCCATAACCAGATACAAGCACAAAGATAACAGAAGAAGAAGAAGAAGCACTTTCAGAAGAGGGGAAAGAGCTAGAGAGATTACCATTGTTATTGCCATGATTTTCATAAGAAGATTCATCAACCTGTACCCCACCCAATTGGTGAGATTGCAAGTCATCAGAAGTTGTAGATTCAGAAGATACTACCTGATGTGTACTAGTGAAGTAACCACTATCAAACTCATCATCAGAGTCATCTCTAGATGCAAAAGGAACATAGAAATGACTGTCATTATGTACCTGTTCAGATTTTTCAAGGGCAGAAGAAGCAATAGACTTGAAGTAGAACTCATATTCGTTAAAAATCAAATTTATGCTAACAATGATCTTATAAGCACCAGGTTGGACAACAAGAAGTTTATAACCCTTAACCCCATCAGGGTAACCTAGCATCACACATTTTTGAGACATAGGTTCTAGCTTACCATCATTCACATAAGAATAAACAGTACAACCAAAAGGTTTTAAGTGGTTTAGGTTGGGTTTTTTCTTAGTCCATAGCTCATAAGGAGTTTTAAACTCAATAGAAGAAGAGGGAGTCCTATTAATCAAGTATGTAGCAGTGTTAACAGCTTTACCCCAAAGAGAATGCTTCAAACCAACAGAGATAAGCATGCATCTAGCCTTTTCAAGTAATGTCCTATTCATCCTCTCAACAGTCCCATTCTACTGAGGGGTTCCAGTAATTGTTAAATGCCCTTTTCTGCCATTGTTTTTACAGAAATCATTGAACATGTTATTGCAAAATTCAAGTCCATTATCAGTCTTTAAACACTTAATAGACAGACCAGTTTCATTTTCAACTCTAAGTTTTCAAACTTTAAAAGCATCAAAAGCTTCATCCTTAGTTCTCAGCAAATAAACCCACACTCTTCTACTGTAATGATCAATGAAAGAAATAAAATACCTTTTATGACCTACAATTTCAATCTGGGCAGGGCCCCATAAGCCAGAGTGGATATATTCAAGAGGTTTATTAGCCACATAAGATGAATGGTTAAAGCCCTTTTTAGTTTGTTTCCCAAGCAGACAATTTTCACACAAATCAATGCCACATGGCTTAGAGTTGATTATACCGGTTTTATACAGATGATGCAAGCCTCTATTTCCTACATGACCAAGTCTATTATGCCATAACGCAGAGTCATTCATAGACATGGAATTATCAGCAGTTACAAAAGCAGAGGCAGAGTAATTCAATACAGGAGTAGCAACAACCTCATAAAGACCATATTTTCTCAAACTCTTAATAAGGACTTTGCCATCCCTAGTAACAACTCTAACACCATCAGAGCTAGATAACTTGCAGTTCAATAATTCAAAGGCACTTTCAGACATTAAATTCCTTCTCAGTTAAGGAACCCATTTCACATCATTAACAATTCTCACAACACCATCATGCATTCTTAAAGCAACAGATCCTATTCCTTTAATTCTTAACACAGAGTGATCATCAAGCATAACAGAACCACCATCAATCCGTTTCAGATTACAAAACCAAGATTTATGATGTGTTGCATGCATTGTACACCCAGAATCAAGAATACAGCAATCAGAATCAGCAGTATTAAGAAGAGCAAGAACTTCATGAGTATAATATGGGTGGATTTCACACAAAGAAGAGACATCATGCCTTTTACCTGCAACTTTTTCATCTATTTTTCTTTTATAACAATCTTTGTCAAAATGGCTAGTTCTAGAACAGTAAGCACATTTGACATTTGATTTATCAGTCTCAAATTTATCTTGATTATTAGAATCAAATTTTCCATTTTCCCTTTGAGACTTTTTCTTGTTATTTTTTCTATTGCCTTTGCCTTTACCTTTTGTCATTAAAACCTCATTTTTAGCTTCAGGTTGAGACTCTGTGTACTTAGGCTCAAATTTGTTTTTAAAGACCTTCAGGGAGTCATTTTTCTGAATAATACACTCAATAATAGTTTTCTTAACCAGGGTTTCAGTACTATATTGCACAACATCCTTAAAGGTGTCAAATTGAGCAGGCAAAGCATTTAATAACAAGACACACTATTGAGTTTTATCAACTTGATCACCACATCTTTGCAAATCTTGAATAATAGTTAAAAACCTATCAAGATTCTCAGGTAAAGAGCATGACACATCCATTTTATAGTTAAACAGTTTATTAAATAGATTAACTCTAGAGGGGAGGGATTTTACCAAGAAAAGACCTTCCAGTGCATCCCACAACTTTTCTACTGTGTCATATGTCAAAACCTGTCTAGCTACCTCATCACCAAGACGTAGCATAATTTCACTGTGAGCTTGTTGATTAAGTTCCTGAATTTTTTCTTTGGAGGTTCCATCAGAGAACTTGTTGGTCACAACAACATAGCATTTTTCCTTTATAAATATGGCCTTTATTTTAACTTGCCACATAGCAAAGTCATTATTGCCATTGTAAGGTTTCAAATGCACACCTTTATCACCCATGATTGCAGTTTAAACAAAACAAGAGAGTAATAAGGCAAACAGAGACTCAAGAAGACCTTGATCTCACACAGAAGAAGCCACAGAACCCTAGATCTAGACACACAACACACAGATTAGTGAAAAACGGTGTGGTACGTCACGTAGGGGGGGGTGCAGCACCAGGCGTTGTACCTTAAGGTGTGTCTGTGGCCCTACGTCTGGTTTCTATCTCCAATATCAACAATGATCAGAAGAATTGAAAGCAGGACACTCAAGCTCTGATACCACTTTGATAAAAAAAGATCTCGTATAGATCTAAGTTTTGATAAAGTAGTTTTGTATAAAAGAATCTTAAAACGAACATGCAGAAACTAAAAGAGACAGATCGTTTGTTTACGAGGTTCGGACAACAGTCCTACGTCCCCGGGGCCTCAAGAGTCAACCCAAGATCCATTATGAAAAGAGTTCAAGCGAAGGGGCAAACAAGTAAGAGTTACAAACAGATCCTAAGTCTATCGCATGCAAGTGTAAGTAGACAACCAAACAGAAAGATAAGAAATCCCCCTGAAAGGAACCGGAGATCGAACATGAACTTCGATCTTCCAACCCAAATGCGTCGAAGGAAGCGGCGTCTTAGAGAAACTTCATCTTCCTCAGCTCTCACCACCGGAGATCCACCATCAGAAGGCCACATCGATGACCGGAGAAAGGAGCTTCGAGTAGCGAAAGCTTCCAAACCTCAGAAACCCTAACTGAGAGCAAACCCTATGAGAGAGACGCTCTGGATTTGGAGAGAGAGGAGGCTGACTACAGTGAATGAGGAAGCAACCAGCTAAAGAAGGGTTTTATAGCTAGGTCAAACCGAAGCCAAGCAAAGCGTGCTTCTGGACCGAGCTCTCCAAGCCTCTGGGCTTCCTTTCTGGGCCGATGGGTTGGGCCGTGTAAATGAGCCTAATTCCTTACACAAGGCTATATGAAAATATTGTAAAAAAACTATAGGTTATATATACAATATAGTTGCTACCTCTAATTGTTCACTAGATTCATTAGAGGATCAAACCAATAAGGTTCAATACAACTCAGTTGAACCTAGCTACAAAGAGCATCAACTATATGTATAACCTTTAGTCCTGCTATATATTTTCTAATCATACAAACACATACATACCATATAATACACACACACATATTATATGAAAAAAAACTTAGAAAAGTAAACATACAACTTTACAGCAAACTTATCTTTACCTTGCTATGAGCTTTATGTCATTACTCATGCATGTTCTTATGTTATTGTTAGTATATATTTAGTTAGCTATTTTGCTTTTAAGATCATCAATAACATAAAGAACATGCATGAGTAATCAAATGCTCTTCAAGAACGTGATTAACCAAATCATTTAGCTATACCACCGTTGTAATTACCCAACACCACCTAGCAATAACACTGCTGGACAGCTATACATTAGGCATTCTCATGAATAGTAAAGACGATCCTCTAAGGAAGCTCCTTCTCGACTCAGGAGACCCCTTGATACACATCTCGACCCCAACCAGACCCGACTAAACGAAGAAGAGGGACCGCGAGACACACCAAACGCCTTGCCGCAAATAACCAAAGTAAAATGCACCACAAGAAACCCTTGCGGGTTGTTGTTTGAGCCCTCACGGGATTTAGTTCAAACCCTTTCCGTCAATTGAAATGTGAGAGTCAGGCGTTTTCCTTTCTTTTTTGGCATAGACCGGGGATATATTCCTTTATATGATATGGTCTTTTTCATTGAGCCGGGATTTGGTTCGAACTCTTTCGGAAATCGTAAAGGTTTTGTGCTAAGTCCTTGGGTCATCAACTCAATGTATTACTATTACTAATAAAATTATTTTCCAAACCCTTTCAGGATTTTGTTAAACTCTTTCGGGATTTTTGTCAAGCCCTTTCGGGATTTAAGAAATTGTGGAGAGTCTTTACGTATGTATAGAAAGAGACTATACATACATAAAACCGGTTATTATATGGTATAAAATAACAACATATATAAATTTTTACATTTTTTTGTGGAGAATTAATTAATGATATTTTTTATTGTAAAGCTTTAATTTTCTTATTATTTAACATTTGATTTTTTCATCATTCAATATATTATAAAATGATCGATTTTTAATTCATACATAATACTTATATTTTTATATTATAAATAATGAATGATATTATATACAATATATTTTTATGAAGATGTAAATATATAGATGTGTAACGAGATTTACAAAAGAAGATTAACCAAACAATCAAGTAAAAAAGGTGAGACCCTCGTCTCTCTCCGAAAAACAGAAGGGGATGACGTATATATACATATCTATCTATCTATATACATATACATATACTAAAACTGATGCATTGTCGCCTACGTGTCGGCGCGTGAGTGCATTTGCATACGTGACGGCGCATGAATGCATCTCGCAAAACTTTCTCCCGTCAAAAAGGAAATCTAATAATCCTATTATTGAATAGTTATAATCTATATAATTCAAAATAATTAAATAATTATTTTATTTTATTAAAATATTTTTAAAAATCAACTATCTATTTAATTACATGAGATTTAATTAACGATATATTAGGATAAAAAATTTTACCTTATAAATATGAATTTTATTTATATTTTGAGATAATCTAAATAAAAGATAATTAGATTATATATCATTTGTTAAACTAATTTTATTTATATCTATATTATTTTTTAGTGAAAAATATAATTTATATTTCGATTATTATTTATATTTATTACTCCCTCCTATTAAATATGTTAGATTTTTTACTTTCCCGCACGTATTTTAATGTCTTAAAAAATTGTATAAAATATTTTTTTTATTAAATTTTTTTTATAGTTTTAACATTTATTAGTAAGAAGTGTCCTTGGGGTCTTTCTACGGCGGAAGATTGGCAGTAATACTCTCTTTGAGAAGAGAACAAAAACCCCTTGGGGTCTTTCTACGGCGGCTCAGCCTACAGCCCTCTCGGTGGCCGGATGGACCGGATATCTCCAATGTAAGTGAAAAACCTCCTTCGGGGGAGTCTTAACCCTCCTTCGGGAGCCTCAACCCTTCTTTTGGGAGCCTAATCCGCCCTCTCCGGATGTCTCAACCCTCATCCGGGAGCCAACAATCCGCCTTCTCGTCGCAATGAACCTCGGCTTCGGCCACCTCTTCTCCTCATCGATCGACCACCCCTTCTCCTCCTCGGGTGTGCTGGTCATCAATCCTGTTGCTCAAGTTGAGCCGCTAATCCCGATTCTATTAATTTGGTCTCGATTGCTGCCAATCGTCTTCGATCTACAACTCCAATAGCATGTTGGGTATACTATCGGTGTCTGCTCTAATAAAAAAATCTGGCTAAGGCATGTTGCTTTTCGCTCCTTAGCCTCAAATCCATCTTCATCCATGGCTGTTTCGTCTCAGCCGGACCCAATATCGTCAATCCTCGGCGTTGTGAGTGCTCTGGTCCTCGGGCCCCTTCGCTCTCGCTCCTCTGACGCCAAATCTGGGGTGGCACTCGCCGCACTCCTGCCTCCTAAACCCAATTTCTTCAATCCGGGGTGGCGCTCGCTGCGCTCCTGTCTCCTAAACCCAAATTCTTCAAATTCGGGGTGGCGCTCGGGACCCAATGTCTCCCTGCTTCCGTCGTCCTCCCCTATTGGTGGCGCTTGCCGCGCTCCTGCCTCCTTAACCCTCCCATCTACTCCCTCGACTTTGCCGCCCTGTCTTGGGTCTCGTCGGAGCTGGCAGGTCGATCGATGCTCCGTCGCTGGATGCCCTAGTCTCTATTGGTCCTCACTCCTCTTATCCCCTCTGGCCGGCGGTGTGTCACCGGTGGTTTGCTTCGGCCTCTGATGTTGCGGCGATCTTGTTCTCCCCTTCGGACTGAGCACTGCTCTCTATGTGTTGTGGGCCTTGATTTCTCCTTTGGGCCCAAGGCTTTGCCTTGGGCCCAAATCCGACCCATTGGTATTTGGAGAACCTTAAATAAAATGAAAAGCTATTAATTTTAATAATTTCTTTAAAATTCTGGAATCCTCTTGCGCTTTTAGCCCTCTCGCGGCCGTGCTTCATTTTCTCGGGATGATTGGAGTTCTATTTGTTGGATCGTGGTTAGTTTCGGTTGAGGAGCAGTTCTGCGACCCTGGTTGATCGAAGTGATCGTGTTGGTGGTGTTCGTGGTCTCCGAAGATCCTTCATCTAGGTGAAGGGTACGTCGTGTGATCCGCGCTTTCCCAGGAGTTGTCTTTGCCCTACGTGGATTGCTGATTTCTGTCTTTTTGGCGGCGAGACATCGTGTCAGCTGAGCTGTCCCATGCGCTCGCTATCCACTTCACCACGCCGGGTCTCCATATTCTCGTTCCTGTGCCCGCTTGTCTGCTTAGGGTTTGGGGTTTTCCGGGTTTTTTAGTGTGTTTCTTTTGTTGTATTTCTTTTGCTTTTGTTGTATTTCTTTTGCTATGTTGTATGTTTAGACGGTTTGCCGTCTGCCGACTTTGTCGGCCTCTCGAGGTCCGGGCCTGTCCGGCCTCGAATTATTTCCTTATCAAAAAAAAAAAATTATTAGTAAGAAGTATTAGATTGTACAAAAAAAAAATTTTAAAATTAATATTTGATATAGTTTTTAGCTCATTGAAATACGTGCCGTAAAGTCAAAAATCTTACATTTTAGATAGAAGGGAGTAGAATTTATCTAAATTTTTTATAATATTGTATTAACGTATTTTTCGTGCACGGGACATGACGTACAAGAGTAGACTATATTTCGAAAGTAAGCACCCCACGGGAGTACAGTAATTGACAAATCAAAGTGAAGGGAGAGTATATATGGGGTACAAGACTTTGTTCAAACACCACCAAACCACTTTGAATATTTCAACTAAGCAGTCAAATTCCGATTGAAAATATTCAAAGTGGGTTTAGCTACTACCGCATTACGAGTATTCCGATTCATTCTTCAACTAAATCTTCGTTTCTTCCCTGAAACTCTCCACTGTCGACGCAGCCGACGACGACCAAACAATTACTTAAACGACAAAATTAAATCAGTACAACCATCGCTGCAACCGCCACTCTGCCGAGCCGCTGAGCGGTCCAGCTACTGACGTAGTAAGTAAATTCTACTGTAGATTGCTCTGCCAAACATGATTTAAGCGAATCTTGTGACCCTTGTTTGGTTTGATTCAGCCCAAAAATTAACATGGACGTTAACGTTTCCGAGCTTGTTGCTGGGATTCTTGAAACCCTAGGATCATCTGCTCTTCAGGAAATCAACTGGATCTATGGGGTCAAAGATGAGTTGACCGCAATCAAGCAAATCCTACTTGCAATTGATGCTGTTCTTCATGATGCACAAAACCAGCAATCTACCAGCAAATCCATGAGGCTCTGGCTTCTTGATCTCAAGTCCGTTGCTTATGATATCGAGGATGTCCTCGATCTCATCTCAACCCAAGATTTGGAGCTCGAGGCCAATGGAAGAAGCTTGTTTCGGAGAGTCACCAAGCTGTTCACCGATTTCGACGTGGCTCGAGAGTTAAAGGCGATTCGTCGTAGCTTGGAGATGATTGAATACAATAGGAAGAATTTTAGCTTCCAAGAGCAAGGCACTGCTCAAGCACGAAATAGAGAGACCTATTCGTACATCCGTGGATCCGATGTTGTTGGAAGAGATGAAGATAAAGGCAAGATTGTTAGCTGTCTAACAAGCACTTCAAGTCATCCCGTTGATGGCGGCTTATATGTCATTCCGATAATTGGACTTGGAGGTATGGGGAAAACAACTCTAGCTAAGTTGTTATATAATGACCCCTTAGTGGTGTCAACCTTTGAGTTAAGATTATGGGTTTATGTTTCGAAGAAATTTGTATTGAGAGTTTTGATAGTTAGCATTCTCCAGATTGCGACGGGGATGGATTTTTCGTGCTTGAACATGGAATCGTTGCAGAACAAGATTCATGAGGAACTAGGGGGTCGTACTTTCCTTCTCGTTCTAGATGATGTGTGGATCAAAGATCCAAAGGAATGGATGGAGCTAAAGAAGATATTGGCTATAGGTTCGCCCATGAGCAAAGTTATAGTGACAACCCGTGAGGAGAGGGTAGCTTCCATCACCGGGACTGTGGAAGCTTACAAGCTAAAACGCCTTTCTGATGATCATTGTTGGTCCATATTTGCCAAATATGCATTTAGTAAAGGTGAAGAGGGGATTTGGCCGCTGTTAGTGACTATTGGAAAATCTATTGTTCAAAAGTGTCACGGAGTTCCTTTGGCAGCAAAAACACTGGGAAGTGTGTTGCATAGTGAGAGAGATGTTTGTATTTGGAAACGAATTGAAGAAAGTGAGCTTTGGATGATTGAGCAAGGACCGAATGATATCTTACCGGCATTGAAACTTAGCTATGACCACACTCCATACCACCTCAGATCATGTTTCAGTGTTTTTGCATTGTTTGGAAAGGGCTATCCCATATTTAAGAGTGACTTGATTAACATGTGGATGGCTCTAACACACATGAAACCAACAGGAGGAGATGAAATTGAAGATATTGGAGACAGGTATTTCAATGAACTGGTGTCACGGTCTTTTATCCAACTTTCTATCTTTGATGTGCAAAACAAACTATTTACAAAGTACGCGGAAATGCTTGATGCGAATAGTTCATTGAAATATGTTACACATTTGTTCAAGAATGAATTGACTGAAATGATGGATTTAGTTTCACAAACACTCAGTAGGATGAATGGGAAGTTAGCTTATGTTGAAATGCATGATTTAGTCCATGATTTAGCAGCATATGTTTCAGATGAAGAGACTTTTACTGTGACTTCCTGCAAACAGGCAATTTCACCAAAGGCTAGGCATATTGTATGGGATGGGGAGGATCTGTCCATAAAGGAGTTTCCTATGCAGCATTTGGAGGCAAGCAAAAAGGCAAGAGTGTTTGCATTTGTTCAGCCAATGGGCTTAGTGAGTAAATCTTTTTTGAAGGGATTGATGTCTAATTTGAAGTGCTTACGCATTCTTAACCTACGCCATTCTGAGTTTGAAGAATTACCGGACACAATAGGGGGCTTAAAACACTTGCGATACCTTAATCTTTCGTTCAACTCAAAACTTAGCATGCTTCCACAGTCAATATCCAAGCTAGTGAATCTCCAATCACTGGGTCTCTTCAATTGTGTTCAGTTGGAAAGCCTTCCCAGAGATATACACAAATTGTTATCCTTGAGATATCTGTGTTTGACATCAAAACTCAATTGTATTCAGTTGAAAGCCATATATGGATTAAGCTCCTTACGGACATTGATGTTGTATGAGTTGCAACGTTTGTCATCTTTGTTAGAAGGTATTGGAAGCTTGAAGAATCTTCGTGTTTTGTTTATTGGATGTTGCGATAGTCTTGAAGCCCTTCCAAATGACATCAAGCACCTTACCAATCTTCGGGAATTGAGGATTTATTACTGTGGAAGGTTAGAGTTGAGGGAATGGGAAGGACTACATGGTCTACGAAGCCTTGAGGATCTAGACATTATGGGACTTCCTAAACTGTTGGAGTTCCCTGGTTTTCTCAACTCTGCTATTGGTTGTCTACGACATTTCAGAATTTCAAAGTGCGAAGGTTTGAGGGCAATGCCGCAAGGAATGCAATATTGTACTTCGCTTTTGAGGCTAACCTTGAGCGAGTGTTCTAATTTGGTTGCACTACCAAGGACCATCCTTTCTCTCAAGTGTTTGCGGGAATTGAATATTGACCGTTGTCCTCAGATAGCACAAAGGTGTCAGAAAAACATAGGAAGCGATTGGGATCTCATCTCTCACATTCCTAGAATCTGCATCGATCATCAAGTTGTCCTAAAGGAAGCTCCTCTGGCTCAACAAGAGTGATCAGGTATATGTTTTACTTCTTTCTAAACCATGATTTTGAACCTTTTTAAATTTCCTAAAGCATACAAATATAAATATAGTATTTATATAATTTTTCGGCCTTTGACTGTTGAATTTCTGCCTTTGACTGGTGATTGCAGCGCTACTTCAAAAGCTTCAAGGGATGGATGTTTAAAATATACAGATCCTTTGGGTTTGAGCTGCATTCTGATCTTTTTGGATACTGTTAATGGGATTTTAATTATTGAATATAGACTGTTGATCGTATCTATTTGTTACCCATTTGTGCATTATTCATAATGGGTATTCTTGTCATTGTGAGTGTGTCGATGACATGATAAATTTATTCACAGGCTACAAGGGTCAATCAGCACTGTTTGTGTGCTATGAGCAAACATTGCACAACACAAAGGTGGATTATTCAACTAATGTGAAGAGTAAACACAACTGAGGTCCAGTGAGAAAACACGATCATCGGATTGAAAAGTAAACACAGAAACAGCTAGCGTACACATGTAACAAGGCAGTGATGTTCAAAAAGACAACCAAAGCAGGAAACCAAAAGACACAAACCAACGTTACACAAGATCAAACATCTATGAGTCGACCTATACACGTGGCAAATCCGCCACACCCAAAAAAATCTGTAATAACTTCCAAAGCATCGAATGGCATGAAACATTACAAGGAGATCAAACCTAAAAACATAATACCCAAGGCTACTCAACAATGATGAAAACAAGTAAAATCCGCCCTGAGCTGATAAAGAATAATGTCAAACGGCGTATCCACAACACGAGCTAGAAAGATTTGCACAAAAGCTACGGCTCTTATCCTCCAATCACCCAGCTAGAAATTCTTGATTTCTTCACCAAGGCTACAAAATTTTTCTAGCTTCCAAGTTATTAGCCACTATCCGAATTCCTTGACGCAATCTCTCAATGTTTGTCTGATGTTCAGTATGAGCCCATGGGCGGCATACCAAAAGGGGGCATCGGGGGCATACCCATGCCTCCCATTGGCGGTGGCGGTGGTGGAGCAGCAAAACCACCACCCATATGGCCACCCATGCCTGGCATTGGAGGTGCGGGCAATGCAAGAGGGAGCAACTGGGCATACATGTTCTGCAGGAAATAAAAATATGAAATTATTGGCCAGAAATGAAGGGTTCGATGAGGAGATTTATGCAAAAGTGCAATAATCATACCTGCTGAGCTACAAGATCCTTCTCCTCTTTATCCTTTGACTTGAGCTCAATCTGAGCTTCAATTTTGTCCTTGATAAGTTCATCCACCTTGCCAGTATACTCTCGGATCAACTGTCAGGTATAGAAAGGTCAGTTAGTGCAAATCAGGGACTAAACCTAATGAAAACGCATGGTATAAGGAAATCTACCTGCAACAGATATGGCAAGGCAAAGTCTATCATATTGTTTATCCAGGCCAACTCCAGAGCAACGTCGGCCCGGATGAGCTCATAGCACACAAATAGACATGAAGCAAAGCATTCTTTCTTCCCCTGCAAATTACCCGATCAAATAAAAGTGCAATGTTAAATGATGCAACAGATTGCCTTGAGAGCTTAAAAGCTACCAACATGAACAGCACATAAATACATGAAAAACCTTCCAGCCTAATAACACCTAAAATCTTGCAGCTTCTAATAAATACTAAATGGCAAAACATAGCGCATTTTAAAATGATAACTTGCCCTTGCAAGATAACATATTGACAAGTTCCCAACACTGAAGGAACAACTGAAAAACATACCTGCTCAATGAAGTAAACAAGCAACTCCTCTGCAAGTTCACGGTCACCAGATTGTGATGCCGTCTCCATAGCATCTTTGTAAAGATTGTCCTTCTTTGACAATGCAATGGATTGCTTCCACCTGCCAGCTTTCTTGTAGATATAAGCAGCAATACGCCTCATTTCAAGCAGTTCATGTTTCTCCACCTGTTAATGAAATGTAGCGCAAGAGATTAAATGATAATTCATAATAACTGTATGAACAGAACTTGCAGAAGCTTAGAATATGGCTACCTTCTGTGCAAGGCCAATCTGATCAAAGTTATCATGCATATCAATAGACTCACGAAGTCTGTCATAGTCCTCCTCTTCAAGATAAATTTCATTCAAAGCTTCATTCACAGCAGCCACATTATTGCTCTGGACTGCCACCATGTATGGCTTCACAAGATGCAGGTGACCAGCCTGAAGCAAGAAGCATAAATAACAATTGAGAAAAGCACGTGTAATTTGTATGTTTAATTATGAATATATTGTTTTCGATTCCAAATAAATGATAAGAGAAGAAAAATACCTTTCTCATTATATCAACCACGCGTGTGTGATCCACTCGAAGGGCAAGTACATTAAGAACATCATTGATGAGATCGGGATGTTCTTGTAAGTAGAAGTGTACAGCCTTGTAGTATAGCTCAACATTTGCCACCTTGGCAATTATGTCCTTAAACTGCATATGGTCCCATGCTTCAGGAGAATGATTCATCACAGTAGTTGCAGCATTGTCAAACTCATCATACTGGATGTACAAAAAGGTAAGCTCTTTCCAGTGCTGTTGTTCATCGCAAGCCCTTATCAGCTTGGGGATGTTGAGGCGGGTGGAGAACAATTTAATATGCTCCATAAGCTTCTGAGGACGATACCTTGCATACAGAACTCCCAACTCCGTAAAGATACCCATATGTGCACGCTCTAATCCAAGACCACTTTCCATGAGCGATATAAGCTCACTGAAGCAGCCCCGGTTCTGATAGTACTCGCTGACCTCCTCTAAGTCATCCACCTAATAGTATAATAAAATGGAACATAGTCAGGTACGGGGAGGAACAAAAAGCAAAATAACAATAAAAAATATTTCATAAAAATGTATCAAACCCTAAGCCTATCTCAGCAGAAGAGGAGAAACAACATCAAATATAAAAATGAGGTTGACTAACAAGGAATTATCTAGAAAGGATGACAAGAAAGGCGAACAAGGCACAAATAACCACCTGAATGATGACATTGAGGCCACAAATTTGAGCCAAGCGGAACTCCTCAGCATCAACACAAGCAAAACATACTTCTTTCCACGTCTTTGAGCTGTTTGCCTTCCTTGCTGCATCAACAGCACCTTGAAATTGCTTCAGCCTCACAAGGGTAACAGCCAACTTGGCCCAGTTGGAAATAAACGCAAATATGATTTTTGCTGCCTCGTATAAGGCCTCATCAAACAATTTATCCCCAACATTTTGGAGGTTGGCAACATTTGGCATGAGGATAAATTCTTCAATATCACCAAGTCTATCAATCTTTGCATAAGCATATATAAGCTCACTGTCGACCTTGGGCTCTTTCACCTTCACCCTAACCATCAAAAGATACCTAACCAAGTCTTGGTATACATCTGCCTCCTCTGCAGCACGAATGACTTCTAAGAACTGTGTAGTATCCTCTGCACGAATGAATGACTCAATAGCATCACTCACTAACCCTTCTCTGAGTTGGGCCATTGCCACCTGGCTCCACACAGCATCCTCTTCTACACGGAACGCAAACTCTACTGCCCGGTTAATATCTCTGATGCTATCTAGTAGCACATTGACAGCTTGGACATTCAAGTTGAACTTCTTAAAAATGGCAAAGGCTTCTTCATACAATTGTGCCTCTACAGCTACCTCACCAACAGCAGGTCCATCAAAGTTGTCCAACCTATTGATGTAATCCATAACTCTTGATGGGTCAGCCTTAATTGCAGTGAGTATAAGCAGGTTTTGTAGATTGAAATTTCCACTAAATGCAGAATTTTGAAGCACAATTTTCTCCAAAAGCTCAATGAGCTCATGTGGAAGGTCCGCCGTCATAAAAGCTTTGACGGCTGCCGAAACCTGCTCTGGGCTCTTGCTCTCAGGCAAAGCAGTAGAGACAACTTGATCTATTAACTGTCTTCTATACTCATTTTCAGGTGTGAGAACCTTCTCCCACAAATCCCCATCCATTCGCTCCACAACATACCTAAAACAAATTGAATGAACTTGAGGAGATTAGTTCCCTTGAAAGAGAGTATTGACTAAAAAGAAACACAACTTTAAGTAGCATGTGAAAAGATGGATACCTGGCCTGCAGTTTAAACAAGGAATTCTTATTTGTGACATTAATAAGCTCATCGTCACATTGACCCCTGCGATAAGCAACAACTGCAAGGGTGGGATCCCTTTTCTCACAATATTTCCCCACAACACGGGAATCATAGTACGGGTTGGTGGTCAAGAAATGCTCTGCATTGTTGCCACTATCTATGATAATCTTCCCCAGAGCATTGTGAACGTGTACATCTGTGCTGCCCTCACTCACCAAGTGCTCCAAGAATTGTGTTAGCAAGCGTAGACGATTCCTACAGCCAGAAATAAAGGGATATGTGACATACAGCAGAAATAATACAAGAGGAATGGTTATAGGAAGAAGTAGCAGACCTTTTTTCACACTCATCCACAAGAGGCTCCACTGGAAGAAGAGAACGAACTGAGAGGATAAGACCTTTAATAAAATCTTCAGGGCATTCATCATCCAAAAGTTGACCAACAACTAAGGGAGCATTGCCAGGGTTAACCTGTAAAATAAAATTCCAGGTGACATAAATAAGAACTATAAAAAATGAAATATCAAAAAATTAGATATGGCAGAGCCACTGGGTCAGATTAGTCACCTTTTGCACATAGCCTTCAATATAACGAAGCATGTTGTTCCGGTAAAGATAGTGGGTTAAATCTGGCACAAAGCCAAAACGATCACAGACATTGATCAGGGGCCTTGCATCTGGAAGCTTAGCTTCCATCAAAAAGTTCTTTGTCTTCTCCGCATCATAGAAGTTGGATTCCCTAGTTACACGCTCAACCTCCTTAATTTGTCCAGTTTTGGCCGCTGCCTCAATGTATTTGAAGTGTAGCTCAGGATCCTCACTGTCCAAACAATGCAAAAGAGGTTTAACAATGCAAGACAATTAAAATACTGATATTTTTTTCTTGCAAAAAAACCCTCACCTGGAGCTCAAGTATGAACCCAAAAAGAAATACAATCCTTCATAAGACTTGAACTGCTCAAATAGTTTTATGCAGCCCTCTAAACCCAACTGATCGGAGTATTCTTTGGCAACCTACAGCAAAATATGTATAAGCCTTAACTGGAAACAAAAATGAATTGGCAGTAGCTTGAGTAGAGCATATACCTGAACAATTATCTGAAGATTTCCTCTGAGATTAACCAGAAGAAGATCTTTCATGCACTCAAGAGCCCATTCTTTAGAAAGGGTTCCAAAGAATTCCACAAGTGCCTAGAAGAAAACTACAAATTAAAACAGAAACATGCTGACAAAAGATGAAATACGAAGCAAAGCCGACTGAAGAATATTAAACCTGAGGTTCAATTGCATGCGTGTTGACTATAACACGCTTAATATCAGGCAGCTCAGAGTAATGCTGCACAGCACAAAAATAAGTTTAGTTGCACAACCAATCCAATGTTTCAATAAGAATAAATTTAGTTGATATTTAGAATAAATTTCAAAGTACCCGAAGAGCCTGCACATAAAGGCCAGCCTTTTCACATAGCTGGGCAATACGAGGACGGTCATAGTGACTGAACATGCCATTAGCTAATATGGCATCTGCTACATTTGGAAATGTCACTAGATTGATTTCCAAGACCTGTTTAAAAAATTAATTTAAATCAATGTTTCAAGGAAAGAATCTCTGGGTAACAACTTGTAGAAAGACTATGTAGGTTAACCTTTGTTTGAAGGAAACCATGTTCTGGCAAATTGGGCTTCAGGACATCCAGCAAAAAGGCTGTTGCTTCACGGATCAAGTTTCTCTAAACAACAATAGCAGAATAAGTTCATTTCAGATCATTAACCAGAGTAATAATGATAATCATGTCATCATTACTGTTCTGTATATGTATATCATCATACAGCTCATAAGCTATAATGCTATTAAGAAGAGAAGAAATAACAGTATAGGGGCAATGTGTTGCACCTGCAAGAAAAGATCTGTGATTGTATTGTAGTCAATTGGGCAACCTCCCTCCATTTGCGACATCATCAAAGCAAAGTTAACAGCTCCCTGTCACACAAATAAACTTGTACACATTATCAGATATATCCTTGCTTTACTCCCCAAATCAGGTTTAAGATGCATCACCTGTGGATCTGATCGCAGAATTGTTTGCAGAAGGAACAAGTAATCGGGTGTGTATCCAACCTATTCCACAACAGAAAATACAAATAGGGCTGTCACACATCCATAACCTTCCAATATTAAACAAACAGGAGGTGCGTATTTTCTAACAAAAGAATATTTGCTTCACCTGCTTTGAGTATATCAATATTTTATCAAATTCCCTTCTCTCGGCGAATGCAGCCACAACCTTGGGAGTTGCCCTGGCTTTAATATATATTTTTAATGCAAGATCATTATCCACGGTCTGCAGAGTAGGCAAGGATAAACATGATCAGAAAAGGCACAAGTATTATAATTCACTACCAGAAAAAATCGATTATAATAAACATGGACTAAAATGCTTAACATTGACAGCATCACAACAAGCTAAAGTTCAAATAAAGTAAGAACTTACAAGCATTAACAAATCAAAATTCTGAATGACTAACCTTCACAAGATCTCCAAGCTCCTCACTACATTCAAGTTTGTCCTCTGCTAACCAATTTTCCAGAAGATTTTTCTTGTTCTGATTAACAACCAAACGAGACAATTCCAGGGACTCGAAAGCATTTAACTTTCCTCTAGTCAACAATGTCCCAAAGTACTGCAACAATGGCGGTGTTTGCCCAGATTGTACAGGAACACTCTGCGAGATTGTGTTATAGGAAGTGAGAAGTATGAAAGAGCCCAAAGGTAGCAAAATTCTCATCTAACTCATTGAGAAGGAAGTCAAAAGACATAAGCTTCAAACAATGCTGGAAAGTGGAGACAAGTAATAGCAACTAATTCAGAATAGGGTTACCTGAAACTTTGCAACTGTATCAGGGGTTCGAAGGATTCCCTGAGGAGATTCTGCTGCAAGTTCTGCAGCCTCCTTGTACTTTGTCTGAGCAAATAATTCCTGGAACCGCTGGACAACCTGATAAAAGCAACATAATAGATCCAATATAAGAAATAAAACCGAGTAAATTCAGTCAACTATGAAGATCTCATACATAAATTACTACATTAGTAAACACATCCATCCTGGTTGGACTCAATTCCTTCCTCCATTTATCTATTCACCTTTCAAAAGCACTCAAGAATACTCCCTCCGTCTCAAAATACATGTCTTTTTAGCCCCTAAAATTTTGTCAAAAATACATGTCTTTTTAGATTTAATCATTACACCTAACCTACTTTTACATCTAATCATTACTCTAATTTTTACATCACCCCTACTCTTCTCCTCACAAATTAAAAAAAAAGAAGAAACAAATACTCTAATACCAAAGTCTAATCATTATACTTACCCTACTTTTTACATCTAATGATTACACTTAACCTACTCCTTAATTCCCGTGTTTCGTCCTAAAAAGACATGTATTTTTAGACTGAGGGAGTATAAAACAAAACTTATCCGTTGAAAAGAACAAGATCAACTCCCCATATTCCATTTTGTCTCTTTTTTAAAGTCTCAACTCTCAAGGGTTCAATTGGCAAAGTGCGCCGATGAGGTTCTTATTTGTATTGATAAGGTACTTATTTGGGATGATAATGTGGTGATAAGAAGCTAATAATGAACAATTCTGGATAGTCAAATGAAAACTAAAATCAACTAACTTGACTAAAGATGCATAAAGATCTTTTCATAAGACAAGAACCTCAACGCAGAATCAAACTCATTATTCCTATCAGAGAACCACAACCATGCAAGTTGAATACAACAACAAAGAACTAAACTTTTGCATTTTAATAACAGGAAAGCAAGAACATTATCCACAACAAACATTTATCTCACCAGATTTTCTGCGCCAGGTAGGTTTCCTCGCTTTGCGAGATTCACAGCCAGTTCAAGATTATTTAACTGTAAAAAATCACAATAATTTAGGAACATAACTAAATAATTTTATGAGAGCACATGAGCATTGAGCAAATACAAGAAACCTACTTGGCCACTGACAAAAGGAATGATTGTGGCTTCATTTACTGTGGCAAGTAACACTTGTCCTCGTCTGTTAACAGCATAAAATCCACCTACTGAAGTGGCTTCTGCTGTCATAAATATGGGGTCTGGACTAATTCGGTTTCTATAAACAGCAGTAGCCGTCTCTAGATCATATACGAAGAGAAGACCCAGCTTCGTAATCACGTATATCAACCCATACTTATTGGATATCTGCACACAAGTTAAACATCAGGTCATCAGTTCACATTCCTCACCAAGTATATGTTAAGGTTTAAATAGATAGCCCTAACAAACAAGGTTATTCTGACATAAAAACTACCTGCATTGACACAGGAAAGTCGTCTGCGAAATCTGGTGGGAAAAAGAGATCTGCTTGTTTCTTAGTGAACCCCGGCTTTCCTGATAAGCAATTGTTTTACCACATAAATATAAATGAAGTGAATGGAATGATGCCAAAAAGTTCTTGCGGATACAACTAGGATCAGAACTTATTTGATATCAATCAACACAACCATGCTGAAGAAAATATTTGTAATGATCATTCTAATTATTCATAATAGAGCACACAAATTGTGAATAGAATTCATCTAATTCCAAAAACTATGAAGTGTACCACCTATGCATGATGATGGGAGAAAAAACAAGACAACGAAGTTTATGCATGTCAAGTTACTTTGCCTTCAGTGTTACTTATTATGAGTAGAAAGCTGCAATTGTAAAAAAAAATAGATATAAATGACAAGAAAGGATTAAATCAAATCAGATGCTAAAGGAACCTTGCTGAGCACCAAGTTCTATCACATGCAACTTGGATGTAATTTGTCCAGCATTGAATGTCTTTGTTGCAAAGCATATAAGAGTTGAAGGATTGTCATTTCCTGGAACCTGTGCATTGCACAAACATGTGAACTCCATCAAATCACCACGAACAAAAAAGGCATAAATTTTCCTGAAACCCGTCACTATTCATGACAGAGAAAAATGAAAATCAACAGGTGACACTGAAGACTCACTTTGAATTGTGCAAAAGATGCTGCATGAGCCTCAAGGGCTTGACTTCTTTGTTGTTCCACGGAGAAAAGCTGCATACTTCCTTTCACCAACTGTGGTCTCTGCAGCATATAAAATACATTTTAAGAGGTAATATCAATCATACTAGGAGGCTATCTTATTTCTCCTCCATCCAGTTTTTCATTACATGAGTTCTGAAAAATATCAGGTAGTAGCAGGATAGAAGAAAGAAAGCAAAAGCTAGACTAAGCAATTTCAATATCACTTCAAGATTCTCATGTTTTTAAGTCCATAGTTTCTAACAATTGAACATTATGTCAGGAATTAACTGGATGAACAGTTTCCCTACATCAACAAAACACAAACTAAAAGGCAAAAGGAAAGAAAAAGAAATCCATAGGTTCTAGCAATTGAACGTGACTACCTAGTTTGACATTTGGCACTCCTCAAAAATTTAATAAAAAAAATCTATGATTTGCACAACCTATAAATATTTCTGCTACATCATCGCTCAAGACATTGTACAAAGTTACATATGCACAATTGATGTGTCCAAGTCAGAAAGAAATAAATTGTCATCCTGAAATGCCCTTAAAATTAAGCAACAAACATTAGGAAACAATTAAGGTACATGCCTCTGCTACACCAGGAGCAATTCCAATCAAAACCAACCACTTCTCTGAAGGATCACAGCGATAGTTAATTATCTGGTTGTTTGCAAGATTAGCTGCTCTTTCAAACATCTTCACAGGCTCGGATTCACCTAAAGCCAACGTGTCAAGGAGAAGATGGTGAGCAAAATCCGAAGTTTATCATCCAAATTAAAAGGCAATGCTAGGACATAGTGAAATGGCATCAAATGTAAAGTTTCCTTACCTTCAATTGACCAATGGTATACTGCAGTTTGTGTGACCAAGCCCAGCAACTTAGGAGTTATCCATTTCCAGAACACAACCTAGACATGATGGGCAGAAAACCTTTACATAAAATCAACAAATTCCCTACAGAACGCAAATAAAAAGGGATGTATAAGTTAAATAAACACAAGACCTGCTCAGGCATTTGATGAGACTTCAACTTTGCTTTAGCCTCAATATTGAATATCTGCAGATGATCCTGAGTGGTTCCAGGAACTTGAGCTTCACATACAAAATCACGGACAACAAATAAGTACAAAACCCCAAAGGAAGAATAAGTTCAGAAATAAATTATCTAATTCATACAAAATATCAGAAAATAATTTATTCCCTTGGTACCAAATATGACTTATGGTGACCAGCAAAATAAAACTTGAATTTCATAATCAGTTAAGCAAGATAACAAAATATATATAGATAATAGATATTCTTCTTCAAAATAGAATATAAATGATCCAGGTAACAAAACTATCATATCCTACATCAAAAGGCAAGCTGCTACGTTCGATTACTATGAAAGTTCATTAGGTAACAAAACTATGACAGTCCACCAAAATGACGGCCCCATTATTTTGTTAGTCTGAAAGCTGATACCAGAAACAGATGCGCTTCACATTTAATAAAGCCAGGAGACACATCAAAATGACATCATATTAATATATTTCTAGTGACATAAAAGTGAGAGGAGATAGATCGAACTTAATCTTACCCTTGAGAGCAAGAATTCTCGTATTGGGGTTCATCAAAGCCGAGTCAGCAGTAATCGGCCTCCTCAAAGGCTGCATAGGCATGCTCATGTCAACAATGACAACACTGTTCTGTGGTGAAGTCTCCCTTACACATATGTACTTATCAGATTCCATGGTCACATGAGTGAAGGTTATGAACTGTGGATTGATCCCAATGCTTGGAAGCTACAATATTACAATTATAGCAAAGCTACATTTAGTGCATACATGATAGACAACCCATACATTTAGTATTTGCTCACAAGATCCCAGAAAGATCAAATCTCAAATCTAAGCTCACACCATGAAAAAAAATCATCAACAAAATAAAATAATCATCAACAAAACTGTAAGCTCGAACACAACGAAATAAAATCTGTAAAAACGGCCGCTCAGTCTCCAATCAGAAAGCACGACCACGAAGAGATCTGGATAGATCCAACACCTAGCTTACCGCGATTACAAATAATCATCAACAAAACTGTGAAATCTCCGTAATTCTACATCGGATCAACAAGCAACCGCAAATACGAAAGTAAGAATTGCAATAATATTGAAGATATGGAGCTTCATACACTCGCAGAACCAGAAAGAGCCCCAACGAATCTCAATAAATCACATGTTTCCGCGCCGCGTGAAGGGACCAAATCGAGGTACAGACACACTTAAGAACATCAAGAAAGAAGGAAAACTGACCGTGAGCGCTTCCTTCATGACTATAGGAGCGTTGGCCGCGGCCATGGTGAACCAGATCGGCGATCTCGAGTGCTAGCGAAGGGAGAGTTTTGGGAAGATTCAGAGCTCGGGGAACCCCCAGGAGCGAGGGTTCGAAGGAGATCCACACCAGAGAAGAAGAGGAGGGGCGGCGATTTGGAGAGGATGAGAGGAGATCTATTCGGCAACTGGGAGAAATATCAACGACGGAGAGGCGAGATCTGAGTAGAAGAGAAAACGCAACACAACTGGAAAAAAGAGACTTTTCTTTTTCTTATTCTTTTTTGTTTGGTCCTTTCTTCAGTCTCGTTTTACTAGTTGCCGAAGGCGATAAATAGAGAGAATCGGCTAAATGAGTAAATGGATCTCCTATAGCTTTCTTCACATTTTTTTTATTAGGTAAAAATTCGAGATTAGGTACACCTAAATCTCGATGGTCGATAAGTCGATAGACAGAAACTCGTTAAAATATACAAACGAAAACAAAATGTGGTGCAATACAACAAGTGGAAACGCACCATATAGAAAACGAGCCAAGGAAAAACTAAATCTAGCACGAAGGGGAAGTAGACGACTTTCTTTACATTTTTCCAAAATGGAAAATAAATATATATTTTTTAAATTATTTTTATTTTAACGTCAACTATTTCTAAATTTAAAGATTTAAATAATTATTTAATATTAAAGAATATTGCAAATTTAAATAAAATTCTCTATTTTTTCGGTTGTTTATCTATTTTAGAGAATTTGTTTAAAAAAACCTTAAAATTCTTTAAAATTTCTAAAATGACCTTCATGACGGTTTTCACGCTAAAGTCTCTTGAGGGAGGTGAAGAATTTAATCCTTTCTGGCAGTCTCTCTGTCTTTGGAAGTTCATAGAAAGTCAAAGTTTCCAGGCAATGAAGGCACTCCCACAACACTTCATCCCTGTAAAATCACAACATTTGGAAAAAATAAGGTTCTCGAGGGAGGTGAGGAACTGAATTCCTTCCGGCAATCTCTGCATCTTTGGAAATTCAGAGAAACTCAAAGATTTCAGGCAATGAAGGTCTTTCTACGACACTTCATCCCCTGTAAAATAACAACATTTTTTAATGTCCAATCTTCGTAGAGCGGTAAGATGTTGCTGATTTCAAGCCTCCATACGCGTTCAAACATTTCTCTAAAAGCCTCACCCATATTGACTGACCCACTACTTGAAGCATCCCAATTTGAAATGCATAATGATAATCACGGGATATAAGAAATCCTAGAGTGAAATCGGCCACCGTTTCTACATAGTTGAACAAACAAGTTCACAGAGAATAAGGATAATGCTGGTGGTATTGAAGATGATTAGGTTTCTTCTCTCTTCGTGTTCAAGTCTTTCTCGGCATTCTTGTTTACTAAAAATTGTTGACATATGAAACCAGAATGGGTGCCACCGTCAAACTAAGGCAAGAATCAATGTGTAGGCTGGAAAGACAAGGAAATGGTGGCAGCAACAATGACCGTTCGGGTTTGCTATCATCATATGCCCCAGTCTTTCAAAGTTCCTCCAACGAATGAAAAAAATGATGAAGTTGAAACATTCTCATCTATGCATTCCAAATCCCTCTTTTGCAAATCAACGTGGAAAAGTCATGCTTTGATATCCTTTAATGCGGAACTCATCCAGAGTAGGGTCGGGAGAGGCTGGAGTTTTACCAATATCTCAATGTGGTTGTTAGGCACCTCCTCTTTTGGATTGTCTTGCCACTCTATCTTTAATCTCATCAACCTTTTCACGTGTAACAAAAAAGCTTCCCCATCCAACGATGCTCTCAATGTGATGTTAAGAAGCTCAATTTCTAGTGTTCCTTCTACTGAATCTGAAAGATGGCATAGCTCTTCCAACAGTGCACTATCATTGGATTCTGGATCATCAACTATGAACTTGTCAAATCTGTAAAGTGACTTTAGTGCACTAAATCCGGTAGGCAAGTAGGTCAAGGCCTTGCACCCTTCAAACCTCAAACACTTCAAGTTTATTAGTTTCACGATATGCTCATTGGTAGCTCCTTTAACTGTTCACATCCATAAATGCCAAGTGTTTCGAGGGATGTTAACAAACCAGTGCTTACCGACAAATACTCCAATTTTTCACATGATGAAATGTTGAGTCGTTCGAGGGATGTTAAGACTCCCATTTCCAAAGGCACGTGAGTCAAGGAATCACATTCCCTTATATTCAAATGCTTTAAGTTGATCAATTTATCAACACCTACAGGTAACTCCTCCAACTCTGTCTCAACAATGTCGAGCTCTTCAAGGCATATTAGTGCATCCATTCCAAACGGAAGATGAGCCAAGTAATAACAACATTGTAACTTCAAAATCCTGAGGTTGGTAAAATTATCGATGCCCATTAGTTGCTCCACCGATATGACACTATTAGGAATATCAAGCATTTCAAGCGTCGATAAAGCACCAATTTCGGAAGCCATATAATACAATGTTGTGTAGTTTGCTAAATTCAAATGTCTAAGGTTGATTAGTTGCTCTATTCCAATTGGTAGCCCCTCCAACTATACACATCCAGAAATGTCAAGAATTTGTAGTGATGTTAACGCAACCATTCCGGAAGGCAAGTGAGTCAAGGCCCTGCATCATGCTAAACTCAAATTGCCTAACGTTGATCAAATCAACAATTGAATGAGGGAGGGTCTGAAAATTATTGTCAGAGAGATCTAAGTACCGTAAATGGATCAACTTTCCAATTGGGATTTTTTATATTCTTAATCCCTCATGAATGCATATGTAATAGTCGAAGTACTGGACAATGTAGCACCAATTCGTCAACACTGAAATTCCTACGGAATCTCAACTAGAGGGGCTCGGGTTGTAGGAAAGTGCGAAGCAGGGTCGAACCTGACATTTTCAATGTATGAGGCTAGATTTCAAAACGGAGCCCTTTATTGTCTTCAATAATAACAAACAAACATAGTGATTACTTTTTAAAACGAGGTAAACATACTTTTTAGAGTATCACGAAAATCATTACTCCCTCCGATCATATTTATAAGATGTTTGAAGAGAATGGATTTGACCACAAATATAAGATTTTTAACATATTTAATTATTTTTTATTTTCCCTGTAAATGTCACATTAATTACATTGTCAGACTTTTTTTAAAACTTGCCATGAAAGTCTAGCATTTTATCTCTCCTCAACTATTTTTTAAAATAAAAACTTATTGGCACTTTAGTTGAAATGATGGATAAGAGGGTTTCTTAATTAGTGTGCTAGGTGGTAAAAAAATCTTATATATTTGACCGGAGGGAGTATGATTTAACCATTACTACCCGACCCAGCCCCCACCGAACTCCTTGAATTGGTAAATAAAGAGTGGCCATTCCGGGGTTCGAACTCCTCATCCTCTATCTCACCTTGAATTGGTAAATAAAGAGCGGCCATTCCAGGGTTCAATCCGGGGACCTATGGGTACTACCCACAAGTCCTTTCCGGTGAGCCATTCCGGAATGGTTTCATCCTCTATTCTCACGCCCACCTCCTACTCCCACATAAAGGAAAAAAAACCCTCAAATAAAAAATCATCGAAATCCACTCATTTTTGTTGAAGGTCATTAAAATCGAAGATCTAATAAAAAAATAAGCATGTTTGTTAACTTTTTCATTAAAATTTCGGATAGTTTTGACATTTTCTTGGGTTTTGAGTGGTTTGAGGTGAAAATGTGATTAATTATTTCAAAAGTTGTTAAAAGTGGTGTAATCTTGTGCATTTTTGCTTATATCAAGAGTATATGAGCGTCTTTTAGACAGATCTATGAGAAATGTTGAATTATATGTATATGTATATATGTATATGTATATATGTATATGTATATATGTGTATATATATTTTTTATTTATTTTTTGATTAGGAAAGAATTCGGGTGGGCAAGCCGAATTCTTTCCTAATCAAAAATTACACATATACGTATATATGTGTATATGTGCGTGTGTGTGTGTGTGTATATATATATATATATATATATATATATATATATAGGGAAGGGCTCTTGTATAACACTATACAGGGTGTAACATGTAACATAATTACACTCGTTGGATCGTAATCTAATCAATGAACTAGATTCGTTTGAAATTGTCCCGTTATAATTATAGTGGGTGAGTTGTATGGGATTAGAGGAATAATAGACAGTAATAATTATACAAAAATCGGATGCTAAAATCACGTTAATCTATTGTGAATTTAAATTAAGAAGGTTGTAATCAACTAAAATCTTGGACAAATTATCTACGATGTATTTGAATACAACCAGACAATGTATATATATGAATATTAAGATACGTTGTTGATGAACATTTAGTTTAAAAAATGTATATAGATTTTTTTTTAAATATTTTTATGTTGAAGATTCCAACTAAAATTGGATAGCAATAGAATATTTAGGTTACAAAGCTTCTTTAGAAGATATTGTGTTATGAATGTTTGATATAAAAAAGGAAGTTTAATTTAAATTTTTTTTATAGATGAATATCTCTTTATAATTGAATGCTACATTCGAAAAAAAAAATCTATTCATTCTATCAAAAAAAAAAAAAGCTCTTCATGATCGTTTTTAGTTGTCAATCCATTATTTCTCAAAAGTCCCATATGAATAACGTCTGAATGTTCAAGAGTGACACAGGGAAGAACAATATTGTCGAGGATAATGAATCTGAAATGCTGAATCTGAAACTTACTTAGCAATCTGTTTAGTGAATGTTCATGAATCTTAAATTGAAATGTGGAATCTGTAATCTCTAAGTTCATTATAAGTTGTTGAATCTGTAATCTGAAATGCTGAATCTGAAACAGAGATCAAAGATGTACTTTTGTTTTTGGTAGAGATGATGCTGAATATTTTGGTTGGATGAGGTGAATATATACCATATATGAAATGAATATACAGTATACCCACTCATATTACAAACAATTCTAACTCCGGTTGAATTTTTTTGGTGGAGATGTGCTGAATATTTTGCATGTTTTACCTGAATATATAACACAATTGACATGAATATGCAGTATACTCAAATCCTATTACTAACCAATCTAATGTAGGACTAATTATCAGACTCACGGATATGGCTAGAAGGACAACACCAGGATTGATGAAGGACGTCATCGCAATGATTACAATTAGAGGGAATGCGCTAGCAATGATCGGACTTGGGGATCGACCTGAATCAGAACAAGATCCGAACGTCCAATCAGAGTTCGAAAATGCATTGACGCAGACACAAGATCAGTTATAACATCAGTTGAAATAACAATGCCTATGACACTTTCATGTTATATGTTCATCAAATATATGCTAAATATTCATATTAGTTGTGATATGCATTCAGTATTGTCTACATCGTTGTGGAGCATAAAAAACAAAATATATCGACGAATTTCAGTATAGATTTTAAAGTATACCACATCTACTAGAATGCTTGGAATTTTGACTAAATTCCATGTCTGATTCAACCACCGATTGATCGTCTCCGAACATTTGGAAAAAGGATGGACGTCGTTCTCAAGAATATTCTAATATCAGTTTGGTAGTCCATGAGATTGCTCTACCTTATTCATTCCAAAACAATTGCACATTGAATTCCATGGAATTGCTGATTTCACGCCCAATTGCTAATTGAAAGGCAATCACTCACAACTTGCCTTTCCAATTTGTCGACTCATTTAATTTTAATTAATCATAGATATAATTTAGTATGGTAAGATTCAACGAACATTTAATCTAGACCGTTCATTCTACTTTAATCCGACGCTCATTACTCCGTTACACGTTACACCCTATAATTCGTTTCACTAGAACCCTTACCTATATATATATATATATATAATATGGGCCCTCATTGAAAGTAGGCCAGAGGCAACATCCTATTGGGCCTCGCCTCAGGTCTGAGTCTAATGTGAAGTTGCCTCCCTTGGACCTCAAATGATGAAAATTCACCGGTTTTTATTTCCCCCTCCCCCACGGGATGAGGCAAACATGTCGAACATAGTTCCACACAAAATAAGACACACATGTAAAAGCTCGGATTTTCAAATCCTAATTTTCGGAAAAAGAAAACTAAAAATGGATTTAAATCGGATAATTAAAAAAAAATGAATTGACCGAGAGAGCGGGTTTCGGGATTAAACGTTCGGATTTCGCGTTTTCGGCAGTTATAACTAACTAATTTTATCATGCTTTGTGCAATACTGCAATGTAGTGGATTTCGTTTCGGTAGTTATAACTAACTAATTTTATCATGCTTTGTGCAATACTGCAATGTAGTTCCGTAATTAACTAGTTATAACTAATTAATTAATGTAGTATCATGCTCAAATATAGTTCCGTAATTTTAGTATCATGTTATTTTTTATAATGTATATCATAACTAATTATACCTTCTTACTATATAATTACCCTTTTGCCCTTCCCCTTTGCATGTGAGCTCACTTCCTTTGAGTTCTTTCTCTACTCATTTTGTCTTGTTCCTCCTTTGGTCAAACCGAAACCCCACCCTTTTTGGTCCCCTCTTGTGATGTTTGAATGGGAGAAACTTCCTATCACCTTCTCATTTCTCAAATGGGTTAAACACCCACCTCTCTTCTCTCCTTCCCTTTACTCTTGTGCCCTCTTGATTTTGAAAATTCTTATTTCTTCCTTGTGCATCCGATGAAACTCCAACAGCTCATTCCCTCAATTCAAACACGATCTTGTCCATTAAAAATTCTCACCACCACAAAACAAGACCCCAAACACTCTCTTATCCTCCTTTCCCCTTTGTGTGCCATGAGCCGAGAGCTTCCCTCCTCCCATTTTGCCGTCGGCATCAACATCATGTAAGGGCTCAAATTTTAAAATCTTAATTTTCGAAAAAAGAAAAATCAAAATGAATTCAAAAGCGGAATTTAAAGGAAAGCTCATTTAATCGGAACTTAGAAATCATGGAACAGATTTCCGACCTAAATAAAATTTTGAAAACTAACTTGATATGACAACATCTTTTCTCAAAATTTCAAAATTATAATTAATCTAGAGAGCAGGAATTTGGGAAACTAACTTTCGGGAACCAATGTTGGGATTTCAACTTAACACTTCGGGACCACGATTCTAGCCTTGTTATCCCTCTAACCCATCCGAAATTCTCAGCCCTTTGGAGCCTCCCATGAGCTGAAATTTTGAATTGGAGGAAGCTTCCTACTTCTTTTCTCCTTACTAGGAATAGCCAAACACCCACAACTTGCTTTTTCATCTTCTCTCTTTGACTATACCTAAAAATCTAAACTATCCAAAGGAGACCAACACCATGCCTTAGCCCTTCACTCCATCCTTATTCCAAGAGCCCCAAGCTACCTTTTGAGCCCTAAAAATCTGAATTTTGATCCTCACAACTCCACACAAAACCAAACACAAAAACCCTATCTAATAAGAATCCAAAACCTTATCTTCTCCCCTCATTTCTCCTATCCTTTTTCCTCCCTTGGTGTGAGATTTCAAGGAGCCCCAAACTCTCCTTGTTCCCATTAAAAATCAGATTTGGTCTCCTCACAAACCCAATACAAGATTCAAACACAACCCTAGCAAGGAAGCTCCAAAAGCCTTATTCAAACTTCCTCCTTTCACCTCAACTTTTGTCATGAGATTTCAACAGCCCAAGGCTCCCCTTATAGCAGGAAAAAACACCACCATAATAGCCTCAATAACATCATCTTCTTCTTCCTTTCCCTCATTGAACACCAAGAGCCCAAACCGTGCTCTTTGGCTCACTTCCTCCATGTTTGTGTCCAAGAAAGGCCATGCTAACTTCTTTTCCCTTTCTTCCTTCAATAGTCAGCAAAAGCAGCCCCCTCAGCCTCCCCATGATGTCCTCCAAGTGGAAGAAGGGGCCCCAACAGCCCTAGAAGACCCAAACTCACTATTTTCAGTTCTAGGAGAGGTAAGGGCACGTTTTTCCCTCCTTTCACATTCCACTAACTCAAAGGTCACACCTTTAACACCTTCTAACAACTCTAGGCACCCTCGCGCAAGAACGAACCCAATCGGAGACCGGATGTAGCTTCATGAGCAAACCGAAGGAAAAGAAGAAACTTGGGTGAGAAATCCTTTCAATCCTTGATTTTTATGTCCAATCCTTGTACTAACATGTTCTTGGAAACCTTAGGAAAATTGGTGAAAAGGGGAACTTGGTTTGGTATTTTACAAAAAAAAAATGTGTTGGTTTGTAATTTTTATAAAATTATGGCTGATTTTATTAAATAAAAATGGTTGGGAATTTTTAAGGGATTTGGAAATGTTTTATGGAAGAGATTGATAAATGATATTTTAAATATTATAAAATATTATTTGAGATTTAAATTAGAAAATATTATTATTGAGATTTAAAGATATAATATCATGGTGATTTAAAAGAAATAAAATATTATGAGACTTGTAGACTCGGTTTTTGAAACGGTTTTCGGGACTAATTTGGGAATTGTGTGATCGATGACTAACTAGCAAGATGATATGACTGATTGACTAATAGAATGATTTGTGTAGATTAATGACATGAATGAATGAATGACTGCATGATGAGATATTAGAATTTCGTATTGTTTGACTTATGCCTTATGAGATATGATTAATATGATGAACTTGAGGATATATGATCATGCAGATGTATGAGTATTATTGCGAATATATGAAATATAGGATTTTCAAATCCTAATTTTTGGAAAAAAGAAACTACAAATGGATTTAAATCGAATATTTCACAAAAAAAAAAAAAAAAAACCCAATTGACCAAGAGAGCGGGTTTTGGGATTAAACTTTCGGATTTCGCGTTTTCGGGAACACTTCCTTTGAGTTCTTTCTCTACTCATTTTGTTTTGTTCCTCCTTTGGTTAAACCGAAACCTCACCCCTTTTGGTCCCCTCTTGTGATGTTTGAATGGGGGAAACTTCCTACCACCTTCTCATTTCTCAAATGGGTTAAACACCCACCTCTCTCCTCTCTTTCTACTTACTCTTGTGCCCTCTTGATTTTGAAAATTCTTATCTCTTCCTTGTACATCCAATGAGACTCCAACATCTCATTTTGTTTTGTTCCTCCTTTGGTTAAACCGAAACCTCACCCCTTTTGGTCCCCTCTTGTGATGTTTGAATGGGGGAAACTTCCTACCACCTTCTCATTTCTCAAATGGGTTAAACACCCACCTCTCTCCTCTCTTTCTACTTACTCTTGTGCTCTCTTGATTTTGAAAATTCTTATCTCTTCCTTGTGCATCCAATGAGACTCCAACATCTCATTCCCTCAATTCAAATATGATCTTATCCATTAAAAATTCACACTACCACAAAACAAGACTCCAAACACTCTCTTATCCTCCTTTCCCCTTTGTGTGCCATGAGCTGAGAGCTTTCCTCCTCCCCTTTTGCCGCCGGCAACAACATCATGTAAAAGCTTAGATTTTAAAATCCTAATTTTCGAAAAAAGGAAAATCAAAATGAATTCAAAAGCGGAATTTAAAGGAAAACTCATTTAATCGGAATTTAGAAATCATGGAACGAATTTCCGACTTAAATAAAATTTTGAAAACTAACTTGACATAGGAACATCTTTTCTCAGATTTTCAAAATTCTAATTAATCTAGAGAGCGGGAATTTGAGAAACTAACTTTCGGGAACCAATGTCGGGATTTCAACCTAACACTTCGGGACCACGATTCTAGCCTTGCTTCCCCTCTAACCCATCCAAAATTCTCAGCCCTTTGGAGCCTTCCATGAGCTGAAATTTTGAATTGGATGAAGTTTCCTACTTCTTTTCTCCTTACTAGGAATAGCCAAACACCCACAACTTATTTTTTCATCTTCACTCTTTGACTATAGCTAAAATATCCAAAGGAGACCAATACCATGCCTTTAGCCCTTCATTCCATCCGATTCCAGCAGCCCCAAGCTACCTTTTGAGCCATAAAAATCTGAATTTTGACCCTCGTAACTTCCCACAAAACCAAACACAAAAACCCTATCTAATAAGGCTCTAAAATCTTAATTATCTTCTCCCCTCATTTCTCCTATCCTTTTTCCTCCCTTGGTGTGAGATTTCCAGCAGCCCCAGACTATCTTTGTTCCCATATATTTGGTCTCTTCACAAATCCACCACAAGATTCAAACACAACCATAGCTAGGAAGCTCCCAAAGCCTTATCCAAAGTTCCTTCTTTCTTCCTCCTTTCACCTCAACTTTTGTCATGAGATTTCAACAGCCCAAGGCTCCCCTTACAGCAGAAAAAAAACACCACCATAACAGCCTTAATAACATCATCTTCTTCCTCCTTTCCCTCATTGAACACCAAGAGCCCAAACCGAGCTCTCTAGCTCACTTCCTCCATGTTTGTGTCCAAGAAAGGCCAAGCTAGCTTCTTTTCCCTTCCTTCCTTCAATGGTCAGAAAAAGCAGCTCCCTCAGCCTCCCCATGATGTCCTCCAAGTGGAAGAAGGAGCCCCAACAGCCCGGAAAAGCCGGAGAAGCCCTGAGAAGCCCTAGAAGACTCAAACTCACTATTTTCGGTTCTAAGAGAGGTAAGGGCACGTTTTTCCCTCCTTTCACATTATACTAAGTACTAACTCAAAGGCCACACCTTTAACACCTTCTAACAACCCTAGGCACCCTCGCGCAAGAACGAGCCCAATCGGAGCCCGGATGTAGCTTCACGAGCAAACCAAAGGAAAAGAAGAAAATTGGGTGAGAAATCCTGTAAATCCTCGATTTTTATGTTCAATCCTTGTACTAACATGTTCTTAGAAACCTTAGGAAAATTTGGGAAAAGGGGAAACTCAGTTTTGTATTTTACAAAATAAAAGGGGTCGGTTTGTAATTTTTATAAAATAAGGGCTGATTTTATTAAATAAAAATGGCTGAGAATTTTTAAGGGATTTGAAAATGTTTTATGGAAGAGATTGATAAATGATATTTAAAATATTATAAAATATTATTTGAGATTTAAATTATAAAATATTATTATTTTGATTTAAAGATATAATATCATGATGATTTAAAACAAATAACATATTATGAGACTTGGAGATTTAAAAAGGTATTATCGGATTTAAAAAGGGATTTGGTGAACATTTTCCAAGGACGGAATTTCTAGCTAGTTAACTCGGTTTTCGAAACGGTTTTCGGGACTAACTCGGGAATTGTGTGATTGATGACTAACTAGCATGATGATATGATTGATTGATTAATGACATGAATGAATGACTGACTGCGTGATGATATGTTAGAAATTCGTATTGTTTGATTTATGTCTTATGTGCTATGATTAATATGATGAATTTGAGGATATATGGTCATGCAGATGTATGAGTATTATTGCGAATATATGAATGTGGCTGAATGGAATGATGAGAATGATATGGTCTTATGGGATGTGATGAAATGATGAATGGTTGAACTTGATGAGATGATGATTATGATGTGGTTATATTTGATTGAGTGATGTGTACTTGTGTGATTGGATGGGTAACTGTAGACTTATATGGATGTTCCTATATGAATCTAGGTGATATTATCTGATTGTTCGTGCTGCTTGTTGGGATCATACTTTTGCTTTTTTGCTTACCAGGTAAGTCTTTTCAGAGCTTACTCATATTGAATTGACATCCCTACTATATGCGTATGATATACTAGGTGCTTGCATTTCATGATCAGCATGACATGTAGTATCATGCTAGGTTTGATTGACGAATGAGCATTCTTATTATGTATGCATTTGTAAATAGAACGACTGTTATCTGTGAAGTATCTAGAGTCTTTGTTAGGGTCATAGGACGACCTAGTCTCATCGGGTCTCGTCCTGAGTCATTCGAGTCATATGGCACCACATTTACTTATATTATGAGCATGATTACGAGATTTGCCCGTGAGCTTTATATATGATTACGGGTCGGGCCTACGGGCCGATTGGATTATAATGGAATGAAATGCATTCATGAGCTGGTCATTCTCCGCCCTAGAAGCATGTTAATGTGTTAATATTCCGCCTTGCATCTAGAAGCATCTGGGTTTCGACCCGGTGACCCGATTGACCCGTTAATTTTGACCCGATTTACCTGGTGACCCGATTGACCCAGTTGATTTATAATTATACATGATTTTTTTTATGAAGATTCCTATTTATACTTACAATCACTTGATCTTTCATTTTCAAATCAACTTTTTTATTTATTTGTATTGTGTAATGCTTCGTCCACTCAATATTTTTTTATTTTTCAACACATTTTTTTAAGAAGATAAAAAATTATAAAAATATTAAAATATTAAAACAATTCTATGCTTATTACTAATTGAATGAAATTATTTTTAAAAATTTAGATATTTTATATATTATTACATTTTATTAAAAATTACGAGAAATACTAAAAATCAATTTTTTTTAATAAAATGTAATAATATTAATATATTAATATCAAATATTTTAGATCATATATAGTATATAATTACAAGCACTAGAACTTATGAACAACGTCTTTAATTTTAGAATTTTAAAATTATCGCAAAATTATGAAATCATGATTTTTTTTAATTTAAAAAATAAAAAATTGACAAACCCGAAATCGATCTGAAACCCGGTCAAACTCAGGTTTGAGTCAACCTGGATATACACGGAACCCGTTTTATCCGGGACCCGTTTTACCCGGGACGGCGGGACCCCAAGTGACCGACCTAAATGACCCGTTTGACAGGTCTAAGTACATTACATGCAATTGTATTAGTTACGACTGTGGCGGAAGGCAATTGCTGCCAACCACTATCGATGTGTTGAGATGACGACCCTTATCCTCAAAGTTGATTGCTACCTACCACTACGGGAAGATGATGACGACGCTGTACCCCCAATTGTTGCGGGATGATGAGAAGGGTGCACGACGACGATCCTTGGCATCTATAGCGGACTGTGAATTGATGATGCATCTCTTCTCTCCTATCGAACTCGCCCTTGGAGACTTCGTCGAAATGAACGGATGATTTCTTCAAATAAAGAGGAAACAAAAATTGGAGGAAGGAAGTGGTCGCTTGTGTTGTCACCAAATTTCCCTAGATTTTAACTTTGATCTAATCTCCACCATTGATTTAATCAAACAGTTGACATCATTTTATTAGAAAGATCTTAGGATCCTCTCATTAGGAGAAAATCTGCTTCCAAAGTGGATTTAGTGGGATTTTAAGAGTTGTAAGGATGTGAGTAAAAACCAAGTTGAGTTTTTGAAAGAGAGAAAAATAAAATAAAAAGAAGAGTTAAGGAATTGTACCGGGTTCCAAGGATGTTGATTCTCTTAGGAATGTGAGTGGAAAATTATAATGTGTTGTTAAAATGAAAAATAAGATAGTGATAAAAATTGGAATTAAAGAACACAATTGGTGGGATGCGTGTGATCTAAAGACTAAAGAAAAAAAGAACAGGTATACCTCCGCCCCTTTCCTTGGATTAAAATCCAAGGTTTGTCTTGCTTCTTTCCAGTGGGTCGAGCCGGTCGGCGTAAGCTGGTTTATCTAGTGCGTGACTCTTGTCGGCTGGGTCACGTGCCTGGGGTTTGCCACCAAAGGTGGATTCCTCGTCATAAAAAAAAACCCAGGTAGGGACACTTAGGTGAGAGGGAAGGAAAAAACAAGAAAGTGATGGATATGGCCAAAGAGGAGAGAAGAGAGGGTTAATGACCAAGGTATGTGGTGGACTCGACTTTATTTTAATATTATTTAGTTTATACTATTAAAAATAGGTTGCAAAGATGTGGACATAAAATTTAGTTGAATTTTTTTTTTATTAGGTAAAAATTCGGATGGGAAAACTCTATCTGAAAGCATCATGCCGGATGAGGTCAAGAAGACCTGTATCTAGGTATAGCTCAGGCCCCCTGGTAGAGTAGCAAAGGTGTGCAACCTTATCCGCTACCCGATTACCAATACGGGGAGTATGTGATACACTAACATTATTTATTCCTTTGAGAAGACTTTGAATATTTGACATAACTATTTCTATTTCCCAAAAACATCCAACTTGTGATCTTAGATAGTCCGTTATAATCTTAGAGTCTCCTTCTATTATTAGATCGAGTATCTTTAGTTCTCTAGCTTTTTCAATCCCTAGACGTAGGGCTAAGGCTTCCGCTATAAGAGGTGATTGACCACCATTAGCATTTCCACCAATGTTGATTGGATCTCCACGACAGTCTCTGATGATGTATCCAATGGAACTGTTTGTGGTTGATTTAAATGATCTGTCAAAGTTTAGCTTATATTTGCCCGCCGAAGGTTTCCTCCAACGATAGGTTTTCCTATTGTTTCCAGAGAGCTCTCTTCCCTTACTTTGTTTCTGTAGGCCGTCATCCTCCATTTCATTCCATCTGCAAGCTTTTCTCCAGTTATCAATATTATCCGTGATCATTTTTTTAATAGCCTCTGCAGAGGGGATGGATTCATTTCTAAAAATTGTTTGATTCCTTATTAACCAAATGGTCCACCATCTGATTTCTATATGTTGTTTCTTCTCCATCGGAAGAGTGGAACCTAAAATTTGTAGAATTTGATTCATATCTCTGTTTTCTGTAATTAGGTTGTTAATGCTTTGAGATATTTGTCCAGAGAATTGTTGTTGGAAATTGTTGATGGGGCATTCTATGAATAAGTGGATATCATCTTCCGCGAACTAGTTGCACAAGCTACATGTGTTTGGTACCACCACCCCTTTAAGGGCCAGACGGGTAGCCATGGCGATACCTTTTTGTTTTATTTTCCAAATAAAGTTCTTAACTTTTGGTGGGACGTCGAGTTTCCAGATCCATGAGAATTCATCCGAAGGTCTTTGTGGTGCGGATGAGATTAAGTCATATGCACTTGTCGTTGTGAACCAGCCCTTTTTGGCTGGCCACCAATACAGTCTGTCTCCAAGGGGGGTAATTGGCAAGAGGATTTTCATAATATCCTCTACTATAGGCTTAGGAAGCACCGATACAAGTTTCTCCTTCCACCATTGTCCTCCTATAATGTAGTTGCTTATGAAATCATGTGGATTAATGTTATGTTGAGAGTCTATTTTGTCCTTTAGAGGTTTCGTTGCTACCCAGTTGTCTTCCCAAAACTTAATTGATTTCCCATCCCCCACCTGCCAGATGAGTCCCGTTTTGAATTTTGGGATTAGAGAACTCAGTTTCGACCATCGCCACGAGGCATTGCCTTTTTTACAATAGGTAAGGATGTGGTTGTCTTTCAGATACTTGTATTGTATGATTTTGACCCAGTTATTTTCCGGTTCAGCTAGAATTTTCCAGAGGAGTTTTAGTTGAAGAGCTTCATTCATATCTTTGGTTTTTCTAATTCCCAGTCCTCCATCCATTTTTTATTTACATATTTTGTCCCAATTGATTAATGGGCTATGTTGCGCATCTTTGTTCCAGAAGAAGGTTCGGTTGATTTGATCTAGTTGTTTGTGGACCGCTGCCGGAAGCATGAAGCTCTGCATTGAGTATAAAGGTTTTGATGATAAATTTGATACTATTAGGGTTGCTCTGCCCTTTTGTGAAAGAGCGTTAGCACGCCATTTACTCAATTGATCTTTAGATTTACATATCATTTCGCCAAAAGTTTCCTTGGTAACCCTCCCATTTATGATGGGACAACCTAGGTATTTTTCCAGGTTTCGTTCTAGAGGTATGTTTAAAATTCCTTCAAGGTCTCGGGCTCTTGCTCTAGGGATACCTGGGGTGGTTTGAAAGGACGATTTATGGTAGTTTACTTTTTGCCCTGAGAATTTACAGTAGTCTTCAATTATCTCTTTGACTTTTGTACATGCAGAATTACTTCCTTTGGAAAATATTATTATGTCGTCCGCAAAGGCCAAGAACGGAATGCAGGGACCCGAATGGCCAAATTTAAATCCGATGCTGTTGTGGTTAGATTCTGCCTCCCACGAGAGTTTACGAGCAAGGATTTCTGCCCCGAGAAGGAAGAGAAATGGGGAGAGGGGGTCCCCTTGCCTCAAACCCCATGAAGGTTTGAAAAGATCTATAGGGCCGTTGTTTACTAAAACAGAGAAAGAGACTGTAGTCACACACTCCATAATAATGTCCACAAATTTTTGGTTGACTCCAAATTTCTGGAGAACTGCTTTCGTGAAATGCCAATCTACTCAGTCGTATGCTTTCTCCATATCGAGTTTTATTGCAGCCCATCCCTTAGTACCTTTTCTAGTGCGAAATGAGTGGAATATCTCGTGTGCTATTAGGATATTGTCTTGGATTGCTCTGTTGGAAACAAAGGCTCCTTGTAATGGGTGTATAGTTTTCCTATTACCATTTTCAGTCGTTCTGTTATTATCTTTGAGATGATTTTATATAAGGTAGAACATAGGCTAATCGGGCGATAGTGTGTAGTCATGGAGGGGTTATCAATTTTTGGTATAAGGGAGATAAAGGTGTGGTTTATTTGTTTTAACAGTTTTCCAGAGTGAAAGAAAGCTTTTGTAGCCCGGATGATATCGGAGCCAACGATGTCCCAATATTTTTTGTAGAACTCAGCCGTCATTTCATCAGGGCCGGGGGATTTGTTGTTCCCCATTGAGAAGACTGCTTTTTTGATTTCACTGTTTGTTGGTTGTTGAATTAGTGATTTGTTTTCCTCTTCTGTAATGACTGAGTTGATTCCTGAAAGGTATTCTTCTAATTGAGGGGCCATATACATTTGTTCTCAACTAAATCTTATTTCAAAGTCTCTTTGAATTTCCTTTTTAATATTTTCATCGCCAATTATGTTGGTTCCTTCTGATGAGGTAATTGTTCTAATTATCGTCCGATTTCTTCTCCCTGTGGCTACTCTATGGAAATATGCGGAGTTAGTGTCTGCTAACTTTAGATGTTTTGATTTAGCTCTTTGGTTCCAGTAAGTTTTATGAAAAAGGAGTAGCTTTTCTCTTTTAGACAAGAGATTTTGTTCTTTTGTGTATGATTCTGGGTTTTGGTTAGTTTGTTGGCTCGATTGTATTTCGATTAGGGCCTCATCAACTTCTTGTAATTGTCGGAAGACATTTCCAAATGTTTTCTTATTCCATATTTTAGCCTTTTGTTTGAGAATCTTTGATTTGTGTGTAATTCGGAACATAGCAGAGCCTGCACATGAAGCTCTCCATGCTTAACAATATTTCGGAAATCTCTTCTTTGCAACCAAATGTTCTCGAATTTAAAAGGGGGAGGTTTAAAGCTAGTATTTTTGGAAATGTTAATTGAAATAGGACAATAGTCCGAGTTAGAGAATGCTCCATTTTTAGTTGCCAAATCGGGGAATATGTCGATTATTTCATGATGGACTAGCACCCTGTCAAGTTTTTCCAAAATGTTATCTGGACCAAATTGCTTCTTCCTCCAGGTAAATGGGTTACCGTACGAGGGGATCTCCATCAAGGAACATTCTTCTTTGAATTCCATTATTCTTAGGAATCTTCCCGGATGGATTTCAGCCCCTCCGCTCTTATCTGATGGTTGGATTATTTCATTTAAGTCTCCCATAACTAAGCATGGGATGTCGCTTTGGGTAATCAGCTCGTATAGGTGTCTCCAAAAGTCCTCTTTTTCTGAGGGGTTGGGGGGAGCGTATACAAAAAGCATTAGACACTCAAAGTTCTCTTTTATGTTCTTGTATTTTATGCCAATAATTCTTGGGAGGTGGATAATCACCGAGATGGTTTCGTTTATGAAAGAGTTTTCATTCCAGAATAAAGCAATACCCCCGGCCCGTCCAGAGGCCGGGGACCAACACATGTTTGTGAATCCCGCATTTTTCCAAAGAGATTCCTTTGGTTCTGATTCAGTCTTTGTTTCTGCTAAGATTAGCATTTGTACATGATCTAGTGAGCGCCATTCATTCATGTTGGTCCAGAAGGTAGTTTTTCCAATTCCACTACAGTTCCAATATCGTATAATCATGACCACTTTGTTTTTGCATAGGCAAGCAAAAGGTAAGCCCTCCCATACCCATATCTTACTCTATTTGTAGTGTTCCTCATTTTTCCTAGATTAATTTTCCTTTTGAGTTTCCTTGTTTCGGTTATGAGTTTATTTACCCAAATAAAGTTTGTTATCATTTTACATGAGTTGGAATTAAAACCAACCTCCTGAATATCACCATTTGTATTTATATGAATTTTATTCATTCTAATGAGAAAGAAATATTCATGAGATTGAGTGGTGTGGCAGTTTGTTTCCCAAAGAGTATTCAGAATCGATTGTTCACCATATTTAATTAAACAAACTTGTATTTTACCCACACAAGGGGATGTTGAAAGAGTTTGTGAAATTTTGCACATCTTAGCTACATATCTGAACATCAGAAGATGTCTTATGAAAGCACTAAATGCATATGCTTGACAGGAAGAATCATAAGCCACTACATGCCTGAAGATGTAAACCAATACTTGCATATACACTTGAACATCAATAGCCTTTAACCAAGCAGCCAGGCCACAATTTAACATCAATAATACAGACCACCAGTAGGCCTTCTGGAAGCCAATTGTGATTATCAAACCTTTGGAGGGAGGTGTGCAACTTCTGAAGAGAAGGATATGATAGATTGGTATTCTGAAGTGAATTAAAGTAGAGATATGATAAATTTGAGCTAGAATATATGTATTCACATAAATAATATATTGTTGAGCCATCATTACAACATATAAATTTTCATAAATAAGACATTTAAGTGCATAGCAAACCACAAGGGTGATCAAGATGAAGAGGCTAGACAGCATACGCCAAAACCGAGTGCAAGATAGACACCAAAAGATAAAGTTAAATTCACCACAAGAAGTTGTACTATGGCAGTATAGTATCCAAGAGGAACCGGCTTGATTATTGTAGGTTAGGAGAGATGGATACATCACGAGTAAAACCATGTGTTTTTCTTTATCAATGTATCCGCTTATGATTTTCTTTCCAGCCTTGCTCATCGGAGGATCAGCAACATCCACCTCGGGGACATTACTCCTCACAGAAGCGTGCGAATCTCCTAAACGAGATTTTGGGCCCTCTAGGGGGTTATTCCACAGGTTAGCAAGAAACGCTAAATCCAAAGGTTGTTTGCCTAAACCCACCAAATTCATCTCAGACAAAGAGTAATTGCACTTGTTAGATTTAATAACAAACAATTTAATGACACCAACGTGTTTCTTCCACCTAATATTCCCAAGAATGAAATTTAACCACATAAGAATGCATAAAGATGATTTGTCTATCCAAGACTTCAAAGTTTTCTTGAAAGGACCGTAAGGAGGTTCACAAGACAGAACATATTTGTAGATTCCCCACACCAGGGAAAAGAATTTCCATTCCTCTTGTGAACCACACTCGCAAAATCCCTTATTATAGTATGATATATTCCCCACAGTTGTTAGTGATACACAATTAAACTTGATAAATTTGTAAAGCAGTTTTCTTTTTATAGTTTTTTTGCAATTTCTCTTCAGCAAGGAAGATGTAGCATATAGCTCATGAAAAACACATTTGCAATTGTCGAGAGTGGAGGTAATAGGGTCCCAAACTCCTAGCTGCTCAAACTCATACAACAAATGATAAGAAGCATGAGGAGCAACAATAGAAGCAAAGAGTAATTCAGTGAGACTTGTTTTGAAAAAACAGATTAGTACCCTTATGGAAGTTTTATCTAGCAATTTAACAAGAGTATCAATCAACTGCTCAACATCATCATTAAACTTATATCCATCCACCCCCAACAAGCAAAGGATGATTTTCATGAGATTTAACACCTTAACCCCCGCCATAGCATCATCAGGGATGAAAACATGATACAAGTGTGTTTTACCTTGATTACGAATATAAAGAGAAAGAAGATTTACCCGAATATCCTCATGAGAAGAGGCCAGTTTCTCAAATACGGGGTTGCTCAGAGACCAGTAAGAGGTCTGATTATTCAGCATGTTTTGAGAACCCTTTCGGGATACGAAGAGTGGAGGAGCATGAGCCCTTTGCACGGTCTTGTTCAAAGTGAACGGTTCACCTGTAGATGTTGAGGAGTTTCCACCACCACAAGAAGGGAGCAAACTCCCACCAGGTGATAGTGGAAACACAAGGTTTTGAGGGCCCTTTCGGGATTTAGACGGTAGAAGGACACAAGGTCCCTCTGAGGTTTTGTTCACCCAGAAGGTGAGATTTTTTGCACAAATCCAGATTAGCTCAAAGGAGAGATAAAGAAAGTACCAGAGGAAACGTCGTCGACTCGCCTAAAAAAGAGAGCACCACTCCCAGCCACCACCAGATCTACGCCTCAAAATCTCGTTAATAAGAGCTTTCTTTCTCTTTTTGTAATTCTTTCTAGCTGAAGCAAGAGATCTCCATCCAGCCACCCACACTTTCTCTTTTCGACCACGGAACGCAGTAATCCATGGCGAAGGCTTTTCCTTCACACCACCGAGGTGACAAAGACAACCCCGACCAAGTAAAACCTTGATTGTAACCTCGAAAATGCTAAGATCAGAAGGATTGAGGGGAGGAAGGCTCAACTCGGCAAGAGGATAAGCCGAGGATGTTCTGATGTTGGATTTGGGAGTTAGGGTTGAGGGAGGTTTCGATTTGTGGGTTGAATCTGACAGAGATTCACCAGATTTCACATCTAGCGGGGCGATTCTAAAAACAACAGTCTTGAACGATGGGAGATTAACATTTTTAGCTCCAAGCGAGACATATTTCAGGTTGATTAGACAAAGAGAGTTTGCTTTTGGGGCGGAGCTTTCAGAACTAGGGTTCTTCAATAAAGGGTTTTTTTGGGAGGAGGCTTGAGCAAGAAGGGGATTTGGACAAGGCGCGTCAAGCGCGTACTCCATCAGAGAAAAGAACTCTTGAGTATTCAACTTTTAAATGTTCACATAAGCAATTACTTTCTTGAGTATTCAACTTTGAAATCGTTAAAGAGATTAAATGATAAAAGGTTGAATTAAGAAAATGGTTTATGCTTTCATAACATGCTTTTAGACTTACTATTTATGCTCTTGCTCTTGGATTGCAAATCTTTTTGTCATTGTCTTTTAGATTGTGATGGTTGAACATGCTTGTTTGAAATTGCATGGAGCAGGGCATCTGGACATGGATAAGGAAGCTTGTTGACGTAGACATTGGTGTAAATGAGCTATTATCGTTTTTTTTTTTCAAAACAAAAAATAAGTGTGTTTATCGAGCACAACTACAAGTATGTTTTCAAGATCCTTTGCTACATATAAAACTACATTGGATTGGATCTAGGCAGGCACGGAACCAGGAATTGAAATCAGGGTAGGCTGAAATCGCCTTATACAATGAATTTTTTAAAAAGTTATTAATATGTATTAATATCACATATATATTAATTAGACAAAAAATCACATATATAAGCACCTCATCAATTACTACCAAAAAAAAAAAGCACCTCATCAACACTGGTCACTGGATGTGCCTGTATGATATACTCCTATAAGCTCAAGAGTACCGTCCATATATATGTTGTAGAAAAAGTACAATAAGAAGGGTCTGGTGTGGTTTCGAACCCGGGCAAACTCTCTATTAGGACAAATGGGCAACCAACTGTACTTGGTAGACAATGTGTTCCCTATCTTCTCCCTATTATATATATTTTGGATTTTTTGGGTGGGCTGTAGCAAAGCCCAACCCACTCCTAGATCCGTTCCTGAATCTAGGTGGATTGACGATATCCTCCGACATGATACAATAGATGTCATCTATATGGAAAAACATGTATTCATTCGCTTGTGCAAAGTACCACAATATTATCATAGGATGTGAGGGTCCATTCACATTTATGTGATGGAAAAACATTTATTCATTCGCTTGTGCAGATCACCTACAATATGGTTATAGGATGCGAGGGTCCCTTCACATGTATGTACGGGTCCATTCACTTGTGCAAAATAAATAAATTTTGTATGGAAAATGAGAGGAGAATAATGGTTAGAATATTAATCAATACTCAAATATGAAATAGATTCATGACCATTACAGTTTCCTATCTAAAAGCAAACGAGGGATAAATGTGTTTTGAAACATGTTTCACTGAAGTCTCATCTTTGAAAAACTATTTGTCCATCGGCATAGCTTCCTTACATTACACCAAGGAATTATGTACACACAAAATCACGGGTCTTTTTCCAGATTGTAATAGGGCAAAGGTATGACAAGCAAATTAACCACCCAAAGAAAATCTGGACATGTGGTGATGCTACGGAATCGGAGTAGCCTCAATCAAACCATTCCGGAATGGCTTACCGGAAAGGACTCGTGGGGAGTACCCATAGGTTCCCGGTTCGAACCCTGGAATGGCCGCTCTCTATTTACCAATTCAAGGAGTAGCCTCAATCCCTCTTGTGGCAAATGTGCATTTTTTGTACATTTTGATTAATAAAACAAAGCAATGTAGCTTACTGTTCACTAGTCTTTGTAGTTTGTATATATAGTTCACACCTCACAAGCCACAAGCTATCTTATGCTGGAGGTACTTGTCAACGATGTCAAGTCCGCAAAGCTCCTTCACAACAGGCATTGTAGCAGGCACACTTACTTGGAATATGTCAGGAGAATCAGATGCACCTCCTCCCCAACATCTCAGCTGCTTTCTTGCTTCTTTGATCGCTGCTCTCGTGGCACAGTGTACGGTTGCTGCCAACAGCAGTGGTGGCTCCCCGGAAGCTGCACAAGGTGCGACACATTATCACATGTTTTGACTCAACTCATTTTGCATTTGCTTCTTTGAGATGTTGTAAAGTGGTATTTGTTGAAAAGATCAGAAGAAACAGGCCTGCGCTTCTATTTACCTTTTGACGAAAGAACACGCTTCTGGTGGTGTCCGCTGTTGAGTATCTCGACATTGAGCTGTTTTGGGATAGTGTCTATCGTCGGGATCTTGTATGTCCATGTGCTATCAGTAATTACCATTCCATTTGCGTCAGTTAGGTATTCCTCCATCATGAAGAAGCCGATTCCTTGTACAAATGCTCCTTCAATCTATAAACAACACGATACTCAGAAGCAACTAAAAGAGTTGTTTACTTCAGAAAGAATGAAACAGACTGACAAGAAGGCCAACCTGCCCCAAATCAACTGCAGGGTTAAGGCTCTGTCCGCAGTCGTATATGATATCCGACCTCAATATCGAGGTTTCCCCTGTCAGGAGATTCATCTCCACCTGTGAAATCAAGTGCTTGTTTGAGTTTAACTGCTGCTTATGGCATTCATTCGGCCATATAGCTCGAATCTCTTATAAACTTACCTCACTGACGGCTGCTCCATAGTTCAGATATTCCTTGAAAGTGGAGTCTGGCACGAAATAAGTGCTTGCAGATAAATTGACCGCCTGAACCTCTGCCTGCATTTCGATGAAGGTAAGAGAGTGAGTATTGTTTCGGAGAAATGGAGAGGAGACTTATGCAAGAAATTCACTAAGAAGAATCAGAAACAGAAAAAATCAGTAGCAACAAATCAATTTCACATCAATTGACATATCATCTAAAAGAAACAACATATATAACAACTGTATGCAAAGAAAACAAGTTTTCACCTGATAGATCAGTGTCTTCCAATCAACTGACCCCGTCTTTTGCAGGAGATTCTCTTTTAGATCTTTCAATCTTTCAACCAAGATGCTGCAGCAAATTCTAACTGCTTCACAGCTGAGCTCTGATGTGGTACTCCCAACTGTTTTCCCTCCCTGTACTAAGCTCAGTGTATCAGCTTGCACAACCCGAACTAAATCCACAAGTTCTCCAGTTCCATCACACTGGATCAAGCTCAGACCATATGCAGCCATTTGTTTTACTTTTGTCCATAGCCCTTGGCCAAGCTCAATCCCTCCGACCTCAATGACAACAGAACCATCCGATAGTATGCTAACTCTTCCGGGAGTCGGCCTCAGATGAACCTCCATCACTATGGGTAATCTAGAGACTCCTCTTTTCTTCCATATATTAGAATTGTTGAATTCTTTCACCCTTAGGGCTCTTTCTGTAAAGCCTGAAAATTCATCCAACTTGTCCCAAATTGAAGGCAGTGTATAATCACGAGGTTCGCCGGCACCTTTCCCGTAAAAATTGCTTAAGCTCTTGAAAGTGTGGAGATTCTTTGCTCTAACTGCATCTACATCTATTGAGAGGCTGGCTGCTACATTTTCAATTACAGCTTCAGCTATAAATGACCCTTGTAACGACCCTGGGGCCCTCAGTGCTGATTTGCTCACGTGGTTCGTCTTACACAACTTAATGTCGAAAGACAAGGCACCCCAGTCATATTTCTTTAGTGCACCAGTGATGCAAAGTGGCATTACAGGACTGAAATCAGCAGCATTCCCTGCATTGATTAGCACATCAAGGTGCAAGGCAGTGATCTTCCCATCCGACTTGAATCCTACACTATATGTTATCTTCATAGGGTGTCTTCCACCTGTCATCACCATATCCGTCTTTCGGTTGACGTACATTCTAACAGGACGGCAAAGCTTGTTCGCTGCCACCGCACAAGCTGTAGCAATCTAGGAAAGGATTTACAGGTTAGAAGCACTAACAACAAATATTGGTGATCAATGAGTTAGTACTAAAGTTCATGGGAGACGAGGATACTTACAGGTATGGATTTCATGGACTTGCCACCAAAGCCGCCTCCAACCCTTCTTGTGATGACACGAACATTATGCTCGGGAATACCAAGGCATCTTGCAATCACGAGATTGCAATGTTCAGGGCATTGAGAGGAACTGTAAACTACAATGCAGTTGTCTTCATCTGGAACGGCGAGGGCTGTTTGGGTCTCCATGTAAAAATAATACTGTGATGGCAGGCTGATCTACATGCCACAAACACATTTTTATTGTACAGTAAACTGTCAAATAGATGGTATGCTTCTTTTCATCTATAGGGAGCGCGCTTTAAAAGTACCTCTGCGGAAAGAATTGTGTGGCTGGCTTCAGCCATCCCCTCTGAGAAATCTCCGACTTCCTTTGGAGTGAAAATGGGAGGGAGTTTGAAAAAGCTAGATTTTTCTACTGCCTCTTCAAGGGTTAGAATTGGTGGGTCTAGTCCCTCAGTGTCATATTCAACTACTGCAAGGTTTGCTGCCAAATCTGCTTGTTTTTGTGTCTCTGCAACCTGTAAAAGAAGTCATTTTTGTTCATGAAACTGCACAAACAGAATCCTAGTTTGTTTAGTTTGATGAACTTGGCCAATGTCTGCCTTACCACGAGAGCAATGCGGTCACCAGCACAAGTTGTGATGTCTTCAGCAAATAAGTGCTCAATATTCGTCAAGAACAGGGATCCTATGTTCTGCCCTCCATTCGGAATATCTCTAAATGAGATAATTGCAACAACCCCATCTGGAAATGACCCTGACTCGAATTTTACATCCTTGATCCTCGCCCGTGGCATCCTACTATATATGAAAGCTCCATAAAGACAATTTGCTGGGGAAGGAATATCATCAATGTACACAGCTTCACCTGCAAGAGGCCATGTGTAAGGACCATACAACTCTTATAATTAGACATGTAATACAAATATACAATCATATAGATAAAATCATAAAACGAACTATCCAGATCATGCACATCATCAAATCAGACAAGTAAAGATATGACTCTACCAGCACCTTTGGACCCAATCGTCTAACCAGCAAATAACTCAAAGTCTCAAAGTCTCAAACTACCTGAAGCCTGAAGAGCAGCACCAGTCTTCACAAGAGAGTCCCCAACAGGATGGAATTCCCCACTTGACCCGATTGTCTGCTTTGCAGGCGACAATATGGGAGATTCGTCGTTAATCTGATTATTGTCATTGCTCTGTGACGGAGGCTCAGCATAGCCATTCAGCAAAACACGAGAAATTTCAGGACGAGAGTCCAATAGAGGGTGAAGGAACTCAAAGAGGAAACTGGCAGCCAAGCTTGACCTGTAAGAAGCATGTTGAATGCCATCATCTGGAACAATAGAGGCCTGAATTAACTGAACAGCTTCAAACAGAACATCATATGTTAGAGTTCTTCCAATCAGAAAATCTTCAACATTTCTAACACGAACTGCATGTGCAACCCCATAGGCCCCGAAAGCCAAATGGATATCATTTATCACGGCAGAAACCAAATCTTTGCTCGGACAAACTTCAGCCAGAATAGCTGCATTTAAATAAGGTAATGCATTCCCCAAAGGCCGAGGTGATGCTCTGTATGTCTCAAATAGTAGCTTAGAAGGCTGCGCTGAGTGATCATTACACACTGGCTTCCAATTCGGGATATGAACACTCACTAGTAAGCCTCTAGAGTCAAGAGGAGGCATTTTAAGGAACTCTTCGAAGGTGATCATTTCATGTTCTGATCCGGTTACTACATCAACTGTTGCATTCACTGCAAGCATTAAGGTCGCAACATCAGAGGGAAAACCGCTCCTCTGTGACATCACCAAATTTCCACCTATACTAGCTGAATTCCGAACAGATTTTGAGGCAACTTTCTCAAGGTGGTTAGCAATTTTTTGAAGCAATAACTCAGTTCCCTCATGACATTCACTGTTGTTACCTAGCTTCAGTGACTCAATAGCTTTAGAAATTGTCACCACAGCCCCAATACATGTTTCTGACTCATCTATCCGCATAACTGTTAATTCGGGAATGTATTTGATGTCAATATACATGTCATACTTCTCAAGCTCCTTGTAGTAACTTACACCGGTATTGCTAACGGCCAACTTCAAACGGCTCTTTTCTTTGTCAGAATCACTCAATTCCAGCAATCCTTGGAGCTCCTTGATGCTTGTAGGACTGTACCAAGAACATCCTTTTGAATTTAACGGCGCATAAGACTTCAATTCCTCCTTTAGAAACTCCGGAAATCTACAGGTTTGATGCTTTGATGTATAAGAAGGTAACCTACTTGCTTTAACTTCTTTGCTATCGTCCTCTTTCCAAAACGAGTTCAGTCCCAAATCCTCAATGTCCACATTAGCTGCAAAGCTCTTGCAGGCATCAGCAATGGGCCGATAGCCAGTGCAGCGGCAGAGGTTCCCTGCTATACTCTTCTCGGCTTCCGAGACCCTCAGCTTGGAGAACCCAGGATAGGGGTCCGAATTATCTTCCTTGTCTGCATTGACAAGAGCCGCGAAGAGCGACATGCACATCCCAGGGGTGCAGAAGCCACACTGGGAGGCATGAAAACCAGCAAACCTCTGCTGTATTGGGTGGAAGCCATCTTTGCTGTTGCCAATACCTTCAGCTGTTGTAATAGAACAACCATCCACACTACAAAGAAGTGTAAGACATGAATTAACTGAGTAATCTTCCACTTGATCGCGTAGGGGGTCGTATTTGGAAACCAGAACCATGCAAGAGCCACAACCGCCTGCATTAAGTGAATCAAGGCCAATGCAAGGCATGAATTATCCATCATTGTTACTTTCTGATAATTCATATATATTAAAAGCAAAGACATCTCAAATTTTTTCATACACAAAGCTCATAAATTGCTATTTGCTAATAAATTGCTAAGTTTTTAGAAGAATTACAGCCTCTCCAACAATCCTGAGGACAGGTTTCTGTGGATTCATAGTGCTTCTTCATCAATCAAAGTATTCTCCAACAACCAGAGCTCTTTCAATAATTCAGAAGCATCCAATGTAATCATGTAAGCTATCAGGTGGCTTTAAATGTGGATCCTTGTCCAGCACAAAAGTGAAAGATGTCATCATGATTAGGGATGGAATTGAAATGGGTCATGTATGTGACGGATTGGTTCACTCGTATCCTACCCGATGCAATCCACCGCGTGTTTATCCAGTCTTTTTTTCTTATCTGTTTATAACAGATTTCTACCCATGTTTACAGGTGAGGTGGATGAGGTCCCTACTCCCTAGTCATATACTCATATGATTGCTATTCAATTCAACAACCAAAATCAATGAACACTATACCCAGAATGGAATATAAGATTCAAGGACCATACAAGAACGAGATAAAGAAGATCCATATAACCATTAAAGGGGGAAAACATAAGACCAATCTGCACAAAGTCACCGCCTTTAATTATAAAGTTTTCCTATAACGATTTATAATTGATAGTATTTCATTTACAAAATTACAAGCCACCGGCAGAGTGTAAAAATGCTCATGTAAAATGATTGGCAGTTATTTTGTGGGAACAATTTCAGGTTTGTTGACAAAAATAGCAATACATGTGATTGAATGAAAAGATCATCTGAACCACAAATTGACCCATCAGTCATCTACTGATACAGATACAAAGGGAGAGAGATGGACCTTCACCGCAGCCGAGCTTGACGCTCTTGAAACGAGTGAAGGAGCGCAAGAACTCAACAAGGGTGGTTGATGGGTGAATGCTTGGGACTTCAAATCTCTCCCCATTTACAGCAAACACCAGATTCCTCCTGCTTGAATTATTATACCCGTTACCTTTGCTCTCCACCATAATCTCTCTGCCCCTCAAGCTTCTTTAAGCTGCAGTTCGATTAGTCGCCTTCACCCGGAGGTTGCAGATGAAGATCACTTCAAAACACTCGAGCCTGCAGTTCGATCAGTCTGCAGGTCTCCCACCCAAATTTCCAGCCGCCTCTTATCATTATCAAAACACTCTCCAGTCTTGACTCTTCACCATCTTTATTATCCGAAGAAAACGTCAGTTTTTCCTTAATCCTCTCGTTTTCCAGTGCGGATCTTCTACATCACATAGTTCATCACTCGGTGTATCACAAAATTAGATAGGGTATAATTTTACTTCAAAAAAAATTAAAAAAAATATATTTGTATTTCAAATACTTATATTTGTATATTTATAAATTTTTATCATGAAAAATTATGTTTTAGAAAAATATAAAAATTATAAACCAATAAAATCAATCTTTTAATTATATGTATTTTTAAAAATATATTTTTTTCTAAATTTTTTTTATAGATAGGTAGATGTAAGGGTATGAAACCTAAATATAATTTTTTAATTTTTTTTGGAAATAAAATTATACTACAAATAATTTTGTGATGCACCAAGTGATACACCAAGTGTTGTAGGTGATCTTTACTGCTCATTTTCACCAATAAAATATTTTAGGAAAATTCCGTCTGGTACCCCTATATTTTGTGCAATTCCGGATGGTGTCCCAAATGTTTTTTTTTTTCCGTTTGGTACCCCCGAGCTTTTGTAAAATTCCGGCCCGTGACCAAAGTTGAATGTAAAATGCTTAGAACCTTCAACTTGCCGTTAAGTGTGGTGATTTTAAACCAAATTAACCTCTTTTAAATCTAATTCAACCCAATATAATATTTTACAAGTGGATTCAACCCAATATAATATTCAACCCAATTTTTTTTTTCCTCAAGAAAAAATTCAACCTAATTTAAACTATTATTCCAATTGAAATATTTATTTAAACAATATAATATTTAACAAGTTGATTAGTATATCTTATTCCCAAAAAATTTTAAAATAAAACCTGTGTTTCAAAGGTGGCCTTAAATTTAAGGTCACATTTGAAGGTAAATTTAAAGCCTTAATGGGTTAATTTGGTTTAAGGCCTTAAATTTACTCTTAGTATTTTAAATTTACTCTTTTTTTGTGTTTCAAAGGTGGCCTTAAGTTGTATTTTAAAATTTTTTGGGAATAAGATTTACTAATCCACTTGTTAAATATTATATTGTTTAAATAAATATTTCAATTGGAATAATAGGTTAAATTAGGTTGATTTTTTTTTTTTGAGGAAAAAAAAAAATTGGGTTGAATATTATATTTTTTTCAGAATATTCAAAAAAAAGAAAATAATTATCGAAATAGGCAGGGTTTGAAACATTTTGCCAAAATGTTCAAAGGTGTCAGGGAAAGCAGAAAACCGCGGGTTGAATCCGCGGTTTTCTTTCGAATCCCTGACACATCAGAGAAATTCAAAAAAAAAAAAAAAGTTTTAAGGTGAACCGCGGTTCTACCTTTTTTTTTTTTTTTAAAGAAAATGCATAAACCGCGGATTCAAACCGCGGTTTATGAGTATGACCAAACTGCGAGGTCAATCCATTCTGGGGTTATGGAATCTTGCAGGTGATGTGGAATCTTGCAGGTGAAACGTGGTCCTGATCCGCGGTTTTATTGTATTAATCTGAAAGATTCCCGAACCTGAAACCCTAAACTGAAACCCTAATAGTTTTACTTGCAGATAAAACGCGGGTCTAGTATGCGTTTCTAGTATTTCATATACTTCAAAACCCACCTTCTTCTTCCGCTCTCACCATGCTCGCTTCATTTCTCTCATCCATCGTTTCTTCCCACCTTCTGCAAGCATATCACTACTATCGACATAGAAGCACTTCAAGAGTTTGAAGACGATTATTAAAGGTTAGTTCATACAAATCAACAACTTTTTAATTTTTATAGGTATTATATGTTGGTTTAATGAATATCACTATGTTCTCATGGAGATAAAGAAATTTTCTAATTGTTAGCCTAAAGACTTAGACAATATTTGTAGCATTGATGTGTAAGAGAAAGTTTAGCTAGTAGTATTGGTTTAGTAATGCTATGGTCTAGCAAGTGTAATTGGTGATGGCATTAAGTGAAAATAGTTGATCAACATGTAGTTGAGAGAAATATATAAATATTAGAAGTAGTGGTGCTAATTAATTAATTATGTGAATATTAATATATGACCGAATTAGTTATATCGTGGTAGAGAAAATGATGAAAACTAACTTATTGTGGTTGGTAGTACAGGATGGATAACCACTACAATCCATCTCAGGAAGAGGAGATAGATGATATTCATGTCGATTCACTTGGGCTCGATCATGAAGACGATCTGGATCAGTCTGAGGAAGATGATGATGATGCCAGGGAGACATCAATTATAGCTGAGGCCACAAATCCAAATTGGAATATTGTCGAACAACCTGACCCTATGATAATTACCTCTTGGCAAGCTTTGAACACGCATGTGCAAGACATGGATGGAAGAAAATTTTATCGTGATCAACTCTTTGATTCTTTGGATGAATTAAAGTTTCACCTGACGGAGTATTCTGTGCAGTTAAGGAAGCAATATCGAACAATGAAGGCTACTCCAGAATGGTATACTGTTGTTTGTGATAGGAAGGACAGTTGCGGGTGCACATGGCGATTGTCGGCTCGTCGAGTAGACCGAACTCCTGGAATGTGGAGAGTTGTGAGTTACACTGGTCCCCATGCACAAAACTGTGTTGGAGAAGTGATGCAGTTGGACAATCGCAATATCACTTCAAACTTCATTAGGGGAGAGATTTTGGGGTTCATCCGCAAAGATTCAGACACAAAACCAAGTACCATCATTGAGCATCTCCAGAAAAGGTATGGTGTATGTGTCTCATACACCAAGGCCTGGAAGGCGAAACAGAAGGCAATTGCTGAGATTTACGGTGATTGGGAGGAGTCCTACACCGAGTTGCCTAGGTTCATGGCAGCCCTTCAAGCCACAAATCCAGGGACAGTGGTTGAATGGAGCAATATCGACACTCCAAATCCAAATGAAAAGTTGTTTGGTCGCGTGTTTTGGGCTTTTGGCCCAAGCATTGCTGGGTTTCAGCATTGTCGTCCTTTGATTAGTATTGATGGCACCCACCTCTACGGAAAGTACAAGCATACAGTGTTGATGGCAATGGGTGCTGATGCTAACGAGCAGATATTTCCCTTAGCTTTTGCTATTGTGGAGAGCGAAAATGGTGATAGTTGGGCTTGGTTCATGGATTGTATTGGAAGACGTGTGACACAAAGGGCGGGGTTATGTGTGATTTCAGATAGACATGCAGGCATTATGAAGACGATGGAAGAGCTGGACAGATGGAGAGAGCCCAACGCTCATCATAGGATATGCATCCGACATCTTAAATCGAATCTGAATTCTGCATTCCATGACAGAAACGTTAAAGACATGTTGGGATGGACTGCATATCAGCACGAAATTCGTCTGTTCGAGAAGGGGTGTCGTGCCATACAGGAGATGAACAACGATGCTTGGGAGTACTTAGCCGCAATTGAGCCGCATATGTGGGCATTGGCAAAGGATGGAGGTGCGAGATATGGTGTCATGACAACCAACTTATCGGAGGTTACATGTTATGTTACGTTTCAGTTGCACCTCTTATGTTGTTATGAGTGACTATGAATATGTAGTTGTAACTTGTGATGTTATGGTAGGTTATGGTACTTTTAATGTTGAGGTAGGTTATGGTGCTTTTAATGTTATGGTGGGTTATGACTATGCAGTTCGGACACTGCTTGTAATGGTAAGGTAGGTTATGGTGCTTGTAATGGTATGATATGTTAGGAATATGCAGTTCGGACACTAATGTATTGTCATAGATAACATATATAATGTCTACAAACCCATAAACATAACTTCAGGCTGTTTCAGACATAACATATATCACAACCAGTTGTCCTACTCATCATCCTCATACTCGCCTACGGTATCCAAATTACATGTCGCTCGTTGACGAGGGACGGGTGTGCCTCCATACATATTGGCTGGTTGCTCGTACACAACTCTCCCACCGACCAATGGTGGCGTTGTCAAGATTGGTTGGGATGCACCGTACATGGGAACCGGTCCAGCCGTTGCGAAGGTTGATTGTGGGAACATGAACCTGGGCTGACCGTATGCATCCATAGTAGCCATGGGATTCGCACCTCTAGCACTGTAGTAAGGGTACGAAGGAAACATCATGGACGATGCCGATGGGGTGCCTACTTGGGATGCATAACCCGCGGGAGAAGCACCTGTAACATCGTAGTTAGTGGGTGTACCGGACGGTGGATACCCCGAGCCAGATGCGGGCATGCTACAACCTGTGTTGTTCGGTGCAGGCGGCTGTTGATACCATACAGTTGGGTTGAAAGACACTTGATTTAGGAATGGAGGAGCTTGGGTTGCGACGTAGTTGCAGTATTCATCAACTCTTCCTAACATTGAGTTATACTGATGTCGCTCGTACAACTGATGTGCAGCTTGTGATGTTTCTGTTGCTCGTTGACTTGCATCCATGACGAAGTTCCCCTGACAGTGCAATCAAAGATATCAACATGTTTCTGTTGCTCATTGACTTGCATATATAATTGAAGTTATGAACATGCCAAATGTCAACACAAACCATCATGTGGAAATCTGGAGCGACGGGTTGGTAAGCCCCTGATGGCGAGCTGCTTGATGGGCTGATAAGGCGGCGAGTGATACGATTATACCATGTCATGTACTGCGCTATCGCATCATCGACATCATCCACCTGAGGAGCGAGTTGTATGGAGGCCTCCCGTTCATTCCATAATTTTATCTTATCCCCATGAACTTCAGCCCAATTGTGTTGATGTTTCCCCCTACGATCCATCTTATGCAATGCCTCATCATATTGACACCCGCCAGGCACCAATTGCACGTCTCCAAATTGTCTCATGACCCGCTCGGGGTGGTGCCACTCTACTATCTCAAAGCATATGAGAGGTGCTGTAGTTCTCCATATGTTAGCCCCGTTCTGACAAACTGGGGCTAGTCAGGCTAACACCTCACTACTATATGGTTCCCACAAAAACTGGAATTCAAATGAAATTTTGTTAAGCTAGGAGATAAGGAATTCAAACTAAAGGAATTCAAGCAAGATTGCATGTCTAACCTGATCCTCACGTTGTCGGTCCAACGCATCTCGATAATACTTCAGAGACTTAGGTGTTGTTCCATATGAATACGAACAATGTAGCCATCTCATTGCAAGAGAATCTTCTCCATCTTGAAAATGCACGCCAAATGGGGGAGGTTGAGAGCCTTGGCCTTTCTTCTTTCGAGACTCTTGTCTTTTGACCCTTCGAAGTTCATTTGCGTCGCCCCCAGTGTCGACGTATATACATCTTGGTCTACCTATGGAAAGGCGCTCCCAAGCCTATAACTACATACATTAACAGAGCGATGTATAAATATAAAGTGACTAACCTGTATACATTAGCATCATATAATTTAGATGAATAAACTACTTGAATTTAGTTACCTGCAGTAGTATGATAGGGCCCACAACCTCGGCCTTCTCCCGGTGCGTCGCTCTACAGAGTTGGCGATATAGGAACGCAAGCGTAGCACTTCCCCAGCTATATTGGCCAGCTGCCTCCAAATCAGCTAACAGTGGAAGGTAGATCAACTGCACCTGTCCGCCGCTAGTATCAGCAAATGTTACACCAGCCATTAGCAACAGGATGTATACCCTAGCTTGGAACTGAACTCTAGCTTCATCAGCATCATCTGGTATAGGTACAAGTAGTTGTCTTAACCATGACACTTTCACCGATGATCCACGAATACAATCTGCTGGTGGAGTGGCCTCGAGCAATGCTTGGGCGACGAAATCCCAACTATGGCATGCAGTGCCAGTCACTGCATGTCCATCCACCCTAAGCCCAAGCAAAACTGACACATCTTGTAGCGTGATTGTTGCCTCCCCAACATTCAAGTGAAATGTATGTGTCTCGGGTCTCCATCTCTCCACTAATGCGGTCACAAGATCGTTGTCTATCTCAAATGTAGACCCTAAACGATAGATATTGTAAAAACCTGCCGCCTTTATGTAATGTAAGACTCTCGGGTTTGCGATGATCAACCCTCTACCAAACTTTCGTAAGTGCATCCTGTGCTGGATCACACCATCAGTCTGCACATATAGAGAGTATGCATGTTATATTTCGATAATGTTATGTCAGTTAATACATAATATCCAACAACAATAAATTCTTACATATTCGACGCGGTTCCACACATCAGTGGACCTATGCAGATGTTGTCGATGAAGCACGTCACTCACTAATGGCCCGGGATTCACCTGAATTTCCATTTGCCTATTCCAAACACACAAGTGTTCAACATAAAAGTTATTTCTTGTACAACTGAATATACTCATTATTACAAGTGAATATTATATATATTCTTCGCATGCAATTTCAAAATATTGTGCTATATATTATTGTCATATTATAACATAAGAAAATAAAACAATGTAAATTAATCATACTTCATGGATGTTGTTTCGAAATATGGAATTTTTTATTTGATATCAATATTATAATCTCAATATTTTATGTGCAAATATTATTTAATAAGACACTAATCCTTACCCAAAAAAATTCAAATAATATACTAATCTTTACCATAAAAAACTACTACTACACTAAACTACCATCACATGCTTCATACTCTTATCAAATAACATGTTTGCAAGCTAGAGACAAATTACTATAAACAAATATAAAAATAAAATAAAAACTTAAAAATTTCGAAACAACTAACCTTTTGATTGATGATTATAAACGAAGTTTGATAAATACTGAAGATATTAAAAGAGATTTTAGTTGGGATGGACAGTTTGAAGAGGAGATGGAGATGATTTAGGGTGGGATGGAACCGATGAGGGTTGAATCTGCTCTAAAGACGGAGGTTGAAGAAGATGAAATGGGGGAAAGGAGGTAGGGCACGGGATTTTGTTTTTATTTATGTCTCGGGAAGAACCGCGGTTTCGGGCAGCGGTTTACATCGAAAAACACGCAACCTCAGTCCGCGTGTCAGTTAATTGCAGGTTTGACCAGGGTTTTACTCATAAACCGCGGTTTGAATCCGCGGTTTATGCATTTTCTTTAAAAAAAAATAAAAAAACCGCGGATTTCAACTCGCGGTTTTCTGCTTTCCCTGACACCTTTGAACATTTTGGCAAAATGTTTCAAACCCTGCCTATTTCGATAATTATTTTCTTTTTTTTGAATATTCTGAAAAAAAATTCTTGAATCCACTTGTAAAACATTATATTGGGTTGAATTAGATTTAAAAGAGGTTAATGGGTTAATTTGGTTTAAATCATCACACTTAACGGCAAATTAAAGGTTCTAAACATTTTACATTCAACTTTGGTCACGGGCCGGAATTTTACAAAAGCTCGGGGGTACCAAACGGAAAAAAAATCCCTTTGGGACACCATCCGGAATTGCACAAAACACAGGGGTACCAGACGGAATTTTCCAATTTTTTACTATACTTTTTTTCTTACACTATTTTAATTTTTTTTTTGGGAAATTCCGTCTGGTACCCATGTGTATTGTGCAATTTCGGATGGTGTCCCAAAGGGTTTTTTTTTCCGTTTGGTACCCCCGAGCTTTTGTAAAATTCCGGCCCGTGACCAAAATTGAATGTAAAATGTTTAGAACCTTCAACTTGCCGTTAAGTGTGATGATTTTAAACAAAATTAACTCATTAACCTCTTTTAAATCTAATTCAACCCAATATAATATTTTACAACTCATTAACCTCTTGTAAATTTAAAATACTAAGAGTAAATTTAAGGCCTTAAACCAAATTAACCCATTAAGGCCTTAAATTTACCTTCAAAGGTGGCCTTAAATTTAAGGCCACCTTTGAAACACAAGTTTTATTTTAATTTTTTTTTTGGGAATAAGATGTACTAATCCACTTGTTAAATATTATATTGTTTAAATAAATATTTCAATTGGAATAATAGTTTAAATTGGGTTGAATTTTTTTTTTTAGGAAAAAAAAAATTGGGTTGAATATTATATTGGGTTGAATCCACTTGTAAAACATTATATTGGGTTAAATTGGGTTGAATTAGATTTAAAAGAGGTTAATGGGTTAATTTGGTTTAAAATCATGACACTTAACGGCAAGTTGAAGGTTCTAAACATTTTACATTCAACTTTGATCACGGGCCGGAATTTTACAAAAGCTCAGGGGTACCAAACGGAAAAAAAAAAACTTTTGGGACACCATCCCGAATTCATAAGGGCTACAGGCAAGATTATAAAACAACTATTGACAAGATGAACTTTACTAAATTGCTGATCAAAATCCTTTCCATTTGTCAAGAAAAATTGAGAGACTCGTGGTACCTTGCTAAAAGCCTAGAACATAATCACGTTTAACATCTCCTCGTTCATTTTTTTGATCAAGAACTAATCACTGAATGCAAAAACAATGGTAAATTCACCCTCAATTTCATTCAATAACAACAAAACTGCAGTGTCAATATGATGATATGCCTTGCCAATTGAAATTGATGCTCATTCCACTTCAACAACAACGACACCATCATGATCCTCCCCCGCCGCCCCTTCTCAAGCGATTCGTTGCCTCCCGCAGGCACGCCAATGTCCCCAGGGCGTTCACTGCGAAGATCCGGTCGAACTCCTCTGTCGGCGTGGCGACGGAGGTGACGAGGATGTGTGGCTGGGCGCTTAAGGTCTGCTCGGTGGCGTCGAAGAGGGATCTTACCTGCGCCGGGTCGGAGACGTCGCAGCGGCCGACGAAGGCGGGTGGGGCGAAGAGGGAGGGGCGGAATGGGAAGGAGTTGATGGCGGAGTCTAGGGTTTCGGCCTGGACGCGTGCCCCGAGGGTGGCAAGGTGGCTGGCGATGGCAGTGTGCAGCACATCAGTACACCACCCGGTCGGGGAGGACCTCGGAGGCAGCGGCGATGAGAGAGAGGGAGATTAAGAGCGGCGGAGAGGAGAACAGAGGAGGTGCAGAGGGAGATTAGGTAGGTTAGGGATTTGTGTGCAATTTAGTAGAAATTGGTTTGCCTATAGTCGTTTCGATGTCTTGCCTCTAGACTCACTCTCCCGAATTGCACAAAACACATGGGTACCAGACGGAATTTCCTTTTTTTTTTATCTCTTTAAATCAATCACATTCTTTTCTTTATTTTAATATTTTACCTATTATTGGGCTTAATTTAAAACATTGAATTTAATCTAATACGGTCTCCGTTCAGCAATAGATATCGTTTGACTTTTTGACATGTTTTTTAATGAGCTAAAAATTATATAAAATATTAATTTTAAGTAATTTTTTAATATAATATAAATACTTAATAATAAGTGTCATAGTATTATATCATTTTTGCCCTTGACGCTCCCTCGCTCCACATCTCCTTCCATCGTCCCCGTTGCTCACACTCGCAGGTACGTCTCCCTCGCTCCACATCTGGACGATTTCTCCATCGCCGCTCCACATCTTCTCATACTACCATGTTTTTTCTTGTTGTCCTTTTTTTTTGTTGGCATTCATGGGCAGTCGGTTTTCAGATTGGGGAATCGATTTCGATTAGGGTTTGGGCTTCGATTGGGGGAAATCGTCCAAATCTGAACTCTGAAATCGATTTCTATGGTTAGGGCTTCGATTGGGGAAATGAGGAGTACCATTATTCAATCAAAAGGGATTCGATTAGGGGAACACTCAAATAACAACATAAACGAAAGGGAATCGAAATGGGGGAAAGTGAAATCGAAAGGGAATCGATTGGAATCTAAGTTGAGTCTCGAAGCAGTCTGTCTCAGTGTGAATGATGGAGAAAGTTTGGATAGAAGTCCTACCCTTAGCAAATTCAGCATTTTCCATGTTATTGTCGACATTACCGGCAACAACAATTTCTGCATTTCGATTGGGACATTGCTGGCAATAGCAACCTCCATGTTATTGTCGAAATTTCTGCATTTTCCCTCTACCTTTAGCAATTTCTTGGTCTGCAGTTGTTATTGTTGGTCTGCAATTGTTATTTTTCGCCCACCACTCCTTAGTTGCGACGATTGTCCCACTAGCAGGATCCCAACCAAGAATGGTCTCGCCATGCTTCAAGTCTTTCCATTCTCTCCACTTCTCTTTCATTGTATTATGCTTGTTCTTGAGAGTTTCTTTCCCACGCTTCTTGCCGGTAGCTTCCTCAAATTCAGCAGTGGGGTCAACCTAACTAAATTGTTGATCTCGAACATACTTGCGCTGATATGCAACAAGGAGATCAAGGAACTTTCGCTGCAATTTCTGAGTCACTGAAAAGCCTTGTCTTTCGGAGGGGGCTTGTTGCTTGACGACATTGTTGAAAACACAAGTTGCTCAACACTTATCAACACATATTACCAACACACGAACGAGATTGCCATTCCAACACACATAGTAGTCACACACTCACACAAGCACTTTAATCACAAATCAAATACACATACAGTACAAAGGACGATTTCAACAACTACATTAGTTCAACTTTGGAGGCTACTCAAATTCAACATGGGCAATATATATTGACTATACTAATTTCATCACAAAATTAAAGATCACTCCCTATACCTATAGGCGTAATTAGTACAAGTTCAATTATCCAGTATAGATATGGGATCTGAATCCCAAATTCAAGCATCAATGAATAAGGTGAATTATGATTTACAACTCTAATTTGAACTGCAATGCTCGACAACTGTAATTTGACATTCTCTTATGGACTCCAATGATCGACAACTCTAATTTGAACTGCAATATTGAAATAGACAATCAAAATCCTAGAGCTATCGACAAAGATTGAAAAAGTCAATCAAAATCCTAGAGCTACCAACAAAGAGCTCTCGACAAAGAACATGACAAAGAGTCGAACTGCGAGATTGAAGCAGACAGTAGAAAGTAAACAGAAATTCATGAAAATTGAAATTGAACACTCGACATTGAACTGTCGACCGCACTCCATGACCAGTCGACAAAGGGCCGAACTCAGAAATCGAAATTGAACAATCGACAAAGAGCTATCGACCGCACTTCATGAAAAGAAAAAAAAAGAAGCATAAATTGAAGCAGAACTTAGCCGAACTCAGGAATCCAACAACCAAACTCAGAAATCGTGAAGAGGAGGAAGAGGAGGAGGGCTTACCTTTCTCTCTCGCGAACGCGTGCTGTTGTCCGACACCAAGGGTTTTTCAGTTTAGGGTTTGGCCGAATGTCCAGACGGGGATATTGCAATTGAACGTCTTTGAGGATGAGGGTGGGTAGGTGCGAGTAAATGATTAAGGGTATTTTGGTCATTTTCCTCATAAATACATCTCATACACCTCATACCAACCAAACACCAATCAACTTTTTTACAAGGTTATTTTTAAAATAAAACCTCAAACTCCCACACCTCTATAATACCCAAAATAAACTTCAACCCCTAAAAAATATCCAACCCCTAAAAAACCTTCCATTTGTCAAACACGCGCTTAGAGAAGGAAGAGAGATTGAAGAAGAAAATCTCTGTAATTTATTCGATTCCCTCTACAATACAATTTGGGATATTTATAACCCAATACCCAACTTTCTAGTAATCACACTTATTATTTCTATTATACTAATTCCTAACATTACCCACTCCTTATAAAAACATTGTCCTCGATGCTTAATAGCTAATGAAAAAATTGAAAAGAGGTTTTTTTTTTTTTTTTTGAAAAGCTAGCTTACTCCACCCACTACATCACATCACAAGGGAGATGCTATGAAGATGATGTAGCCCTGCAGAAAAGAGCTAATTACCTTCTTGAATGTTGTTGTTATACACCTAGCCAATCATGTCACTTGCCCCTCTTTCCTCTTCACCTACTCGCATACAAAAATGGATAGGGTGCAACTTGAATTGTAGTCTCTTCCACACAACAATGGGCAACAGTAGCATGCTTTTGCACTTTTGTTACCCTCTTGCTGCTATACACCTAGGTCATGTGTAGGATGAAGTCTTTGAATGGCTAATCAACAACAACACAATAGACGTCTTTTACTATTCATGTACGTTTTCTTAATAAGCTAAAAACTATATAAATATTAACATTTTATTAATTATTTTTAAATAATATCATACATATTACTAATAAGTATAGAATTATTTTAAAAAATTAATTAAAACTGGATATTTTATATAGTTTTTAGGTCATTAAAAAGCGTGCATGAATAGTCCAAATATAAGTATTGTGGGACGGAGGGAGTAGTAAAAAAACCCATTTCTCCACCCAACACATGGCAAGAACACCGGGTAAAAGTGTCTAGAATTCAGCAACACCAGCAAAAATGCAAGTGCTTTACTAGAAACACATACTGATTTATTGTTCCACCTTGTGGTTATTGCATCATCCAACTGGGTTTCCTAGAAGCTTCCCGTGACAGAGAGCATATGTACTTGAAGTCAAACATTACACAAGCTCGATCAAATTCCTCCCTACGCTGATAGCAATAATGTTGTTCTACTATGGTGTTCATGGACCTGCAGTAGCCTCCTATGACAGGTGACAACTCCCATTTGTACCCTTATTTTCTCATGCCACCATTGCCCACAAGATCAAAACCCCTCTGCGACCAGCTCACAAGAGCAATCCTCGTACTTCTGCAGCAGCTCTAATTACCCATTTTTTTGTTTCAAACAAAAATACAAGAACACCAAGCAACAAATTTCAATAGCTTGCACCTAGTTTCTATCACTACCATCTGGATCAAAAACAAGAATCAGCACCATCATTAGATCACAAGTTGGCTTCCCAAATTCCCATTGCACATAAAGCACATTAATGCTATCTTTTCCCCTATCGAAATGCACCATGATTGGGTCTCGAATTGTTTCCTCTGGGTCTACTCGTCCTCTATCAAAGGGAATCAATTTCGGTTGCCCTCGGTTGAGCTTGAGACTAAACAAAGGAGTGTCAACCCTTCTGTTGTAATCCAACTCATACAAGGCTTTCATGCATATTGCTCTATCCTTATCAATCCCACACTCCATGCCCACATAGTCATTTGATACGCTAAATTGACAACTCTTTGACCCCTTTGGATCAGCATGATCGTAATTCTTCAAGGAATCACTAAGCCCTATACACATTAAAGAAATTCCTGGGTCAAAAACTAAGTTCCCATCTTGAGTGCCACCCTTAACCATTGATGCAGCAGCGAAAAACAATGATTCCACTTGGGCGGACATTACTACAAACACCATGGGTGCAATCGAATCTCCAAAATTTTCAATTGAGATCACCCTAAAGTTATCGGACCCAAACTTGATTTGCTCAAACGAGTTCACAACAGATTCACCCAACTCATTTGATATGTAATCAGAATCAGTAGGTGGACTGGAGTTTACCTTGGACTCGCAGTGAACGACCTGCGACTCTTGTTTGTTGTTTTCAGTGTTCTCTAGATTCTTCACCTCGTTTGTCATCAAGGACATAGACTGGAAATTGTTTGAGCTCTCATTGATTTATGGGTTCGTTTCTTCGATTTAGGGTTCAAGCTCATCCCCGTATGCATCCATTGCATCCTTGGCATCCCCAATTTCTTGACTCAGGGCTTCCAAAGCTTCTTGCAATTTTTGCAAATCATCCTCGTCATCTGAGAAAGCCTAGTCTACGACCGATGCTCCCAACTGATTCTCGTCAACAACCGAGGCTTCCGACTCTTGCCTCGATTGTGAAACGATTTCCGACTAGAATACTTTCAATTGATTCTCGTCAACAACCCATTCAATCAACGCGTCGATCTTGCGATTAATCCCTTCTTGACGCTTGATCGTATCCTGGTCGACATTCTCTTGAATCGAGACATCCACCAATTCTTTAGGCCTCCCCAATTTTACTAGGAATTTGATCTTCGACTTCAGCCCGTTAATGTAGCACGAGATGAAATACGATTAAGGCAAATACGGATTGATGAACAGCAGTCCTGATCGGAGTTCCCCAAGGCCCAAGCCTCTCATTGTACTCCTCAAGGTCATCCTCTTGGTTGAGATTGTTGAATTCTTCAAGAATCTCCATAGCTCGTTTCTTGGTTGCGATTGTTTTCAATCGACGCCGTTTGCCATTCCCAAAACAGGTCGGAAGAACCGTTGGCTCTGATACCAATTTGTCAGGACCTTAGAGCCATGGAAGCTCTCGATTAGGAAAGAAAGTAGAGAGGGAGATAAAAGAACAATTCAGACAAGGAAGAGAGATTGAAGAAGAAGATCTTTGTAATTCATTCAATGCCCTCTACAATACAATTTGGGATATTTATAACCCAATACCCAACTTTCTAGTAATTATACTTATTATCCCTATTATACTAATTCCTAGCAGAAAGATGCATCTTTTTTAACCGAAAATGAGGAACTGGATTAAGTATCCCCTTATGTGGTGTATCATCTATCAATAGGGTGTTAGATTCATCATAGTCACCCTTCTCCCATGGAAGAGTTGGGTCATCCTTGTCCCACAACTTCTTTAGTTCCTTAAAAAATAGTGGTTTGTCGTTCTCCCAAGGAATCCCGTGACCGGTTCAATGAGCCCGATTCTGCACGGTAATTCTACGTTAGACCACAGCTCATGAAGATGTTCAAAAAGAACAACCAATGCAAAGAATCTAGGGTCACCACTCAATCAAAACTGACAATTTCAACAAACACGAAATTAATATTCTTACCCAGTAAAACAACAACTTGTTCTTTTTCTCTCCCATGATGTAGTCCACAATACTCTCCAAGTTCCTCGTGTCAAAAGCAATAATGAAATGTAAGAGAATATAACATATAGATCAAAGGCTGAAAAATGATTACATGAGATGCAAGTTGGTAGACTAATAAAGCTACCCTATTTCAAAAGTACCTGTTTCTTGATGACCAAATCCCTACATTGAAATTGTCAAAGCAAAACTGAAGCAATTCATTAGAAAACCACATTTTAAACACTGAAAGACAGATTAAAGTATGTTAGATGTAGCAATAATGAAAATAACATGTTAAACTAAGAATTGTGCATATAATAACAACAATAAAAGGAGGCTCCAAATAAGGTAAAAACCTGCTTTCTTTGCAACCCTTTTCTTAATGACGTATCCCGATTTAGGGTCCGAAACGATGTCAGCTAGTAACCCAATTGTCTTTCCAAAACTTAATAGACTTCCAATCTCCCACCAGACATATGAGTCCTGACTTGAAAGTCGGGATTAATGCGCTCATTTTCGCCCATTGCCACGATGTATTGCCTTTCTTTGTGTAGTTAAGAATGTGACTGTCTTTTAGATATTTGTGTTGAATAATTTTGACCCAGGAGTTCTCTAGTTCAGCTAGAATTTTCAATAGAAGTTTTAGTTGGAGAGCTTCATTCATTTCTTTGGTTTTCCTTATTCCCAATCCCCCCCAGCTTTTGATTTACATATTCTATCCCAGCTAATGAGCGGGATATGATGTGCATCTTTATTCCATAAGAAGGTTATGTTGATTTGGTCTAGTTGTTTATGGATTGCTCCCGGGAGCATGAAACTCTACATCGCGTATAAGGGTTTCGCTGATAGGTTAGAGGCTATAAGGGTTGCTCTTCCCTGTTGTGATAGCGCATTTGCACGCCATTTACTCAACTGGTCTTTGGACTTGCAAATTATTCCCCCGAAGGTTTCCTTGGTGACCCTCCCATTAATGATGGGACAACCCAGGTATTTTTCCAGGCTTCGTTCTAGAGGTATGTTGAGAGTCCCTTCTAAGTCCCGTGCTCTTGTTCTGGGAATGTCGGGAGTGGTTTGAAACGATGATTTATGATAGTTAACCTTTTTCCCTGAGAATTTACAATAGTCTTCAATTATGTTTTTACTTTTAGACAGGCTGAGTTACTCCCTTTAGAGAATATAATTATATCATCCGCAAATGCTAGAAAAGGAACACGGGGACCCGAGCGTCCAAATGTAAATCCGACACTGTTGTGCTCAGATTCGGCTTCTATCGTTAGTTTGCGCGCTAATACTTCTGCTCCCAAAAGGAAAAGGAAAGGGGAGAGGGGATCCCCCTGTCTTAAGCCTCGCGTTGGTTTGAACAGATACGTGGGTCCAATATTGACCAATACCGAGAAGGATACCGTAGTTACACATTCCATGATAATATCCAAAAAAATTTGGTGGAACCCAAATCTTTGGAGAACTAATTTTGTATATTGTCAATCTACTCTATCGTATGCTTTTTCCATGTCGACTTTTATTGCAGTCCACCCCTTAGGACTTTTCCTAGTGCGAAAAGAGTGGAAAATCTCGTGCGCAATTAGGATATTGTCTTGAATGGCTCTATCAGATACAAATGCCCCTTGTAAAGGGTGAATAAGCCTACCCATTATTGTTTTTAAGCGTTCATTTATTATTTTTGAGATGATCTTATATAGAGTAGAGAACAGACTAATCGGTCGGTAATGTGTCGTCATCGAGGGGTTATCGTTTTTCGGAATTAAAGAGATGAAGGTGTGATTTATTTGTTTTAAAAGATTGCCAGAATGGAAAAAAGCTTTGATGGCCCAAACAATATCGGGGCCAACGATGTCCCAATATTTTTTATAGAACTTTGCGGTCATTCCATCTGGTCCAGGGGATTTGTTGTTACCCATTGAGAAGACTGCTTTTTTTATTTCACAATTAATTTGTTGATGGATGAGTAATTTATTTTCTTCCTCTGTTATGACCGGGTTAATCACTGAGAGATATTCTTCTATTTGGGAACTAGTATAGTGTTGCTCTCGACTAAATCTCATTTCGAAGTCTCTTTGGATTTCTTTTTTAATATTATCATCCCCCATTATTTGGGTTCCTTCTACCGAGGTAATTGTTCTAATTATTTTTCGGTTTCTTCTTCCTGTGGCTACTCTGTGGAAATAAGAATAGTTGGTGTCTGTTAGGCTTAAGTGTTTTGATTTAGCTCTTTGATTCCAATAGGTTTTATGGAAGAGTAGTAATTTTTCTTTTTTTAACAAGAGGTTTTGCTCTTTTGTGTATGCATCTGGGCTTTGACTAGTAGGTTGCCTTGATTGAATTTCCATCAGTGCCTCGTCCACCTCTTGGATCTGCCGGAATATGTTTCCGAATGTTTTCTTGTTCCATCTTTTGGCTTTTTGTTTAAGGATTTTTTATTTGTGTGTTATTTGAAACATTACAAAGCATGTGCATGAAGCTCCCCAAGCTTATTTGACGATGTTTCGAAAATCTTTTCTCTGGAGCCAGATATTTTCGAATTTTAATGGGGGTGGCTTGAAGGAAGTGTTTTTGGATATATTGATTGTTATGGGACAGTGGTCCGAGTTTGAAAATACTCCATTTTTTGTTGCCAGGTCCGAGAAAGAATTGACTATCTCATTATGAACAAGTACCCTATCAATTTTTTCAAATATGTTATCCGGATCTGCTTGTTTTTTCCTCCATGTAAATGGGTTACCGAACGAAGGAATCTCCACCAAGGAGCAAACATCCTTAAATTCCATTAATCTCTGAAATCTGTATGGTTGTGTTTCTGCACCGCCGTAGTTGTCTGAAGGTTGACTTATTTCGTTTAAATCTCCCATGACTAGACTGGGAAGGCTACTTTGGGTAATCAGATCATATAGGTCTCTCCAAAATGCCTTTTTCTCTGAAGGGTTGGGGGGGGGGGGGGGGGGTATACGAAGAGCATTAAACATTCAAAATTTTCCTTTATGTTCTCGTACTTAACTCCAATGATTCTTGGAAGATGAATAGTGACCGAGATGGTTTCATCAATAAACGAGTTTTCATTCCACAATAGCGCTATTCCCCCCGCCCTGCCTGAGGCCGGAGACTAATAGATATTCGTAAATCCCGCTTTCTCCACAGAGATTCTTTTGGCTCTATTTCTGTTTTTGTTTATGCTAAAATGAGCATATGTATGTGGTCAAGAGTATGCCATTCATTAATGTTTGTCCAGAAGGTTGTTTTTTTCGATTCCTCGACAGTTCCAATATCGTATAATCATGATCACCTTATTTTCGCATGGACGGGCAAAAGGTAGCCCAACCCATGCCAACATCTCTCCTCATTTTTAGGTTCTGTAGTTTTATTCAGACAGGTTTGTTGCTTGATATACTTAGAGTTTTTGCTTTTTTCCGCTTTCTTCTCCTTAGGGTTATGAATCTCATGAAGGAAGGTGTTAGAACTTCCTTGGTCATTTCCTTGAATTGTTAACAACAGGTTATAACCTAGGTATTTTGGGTTCTTGTTATTGCCTGGGGGTTCAAATATAAGGACTAGACAAAATCTTTGTATATTTATGTTCGAACATAGTTTGTGAGAACCAATTTTTAGTATATAGGTGAATTGAGTTTTTCTCTGAAGGGTTGGGGGGGGGGGTATACGAAGAGCATTAAACATTCAAAATTTTCCTGTTAATGCCTTTTTCTCTAAAGGGTTGGGGGGGTATACGAAGAGCATTAAACATTCAAAATTTTCCTTTATGTTCTCGTACTTAACTCCAATGATTCTTGGAAGATAAATAGTGACCGAGATGGTTTCATCAATAAACGAGTTTTCATTCCACAATAGCGCTATTCCCCCCGCCCTGCCTGAGGCCGGAGACTAATAGATATTCGTAAATCCCGCTTTCTCCACAGAGATTCTTTTGGCTCTATTTCTGTTTTTGTTTATGCTAAAATGAGCATATGTATGTGGTCAAGAGTATGCCATTCATTAATGTTTGTCCAGAAGGTTGTTTTTTTCGATTCCTCGACAGTTCCAATATCGTATAATCATGATCACCTTATTTTCACATGGGCGGGCAAAAGGTAGCCCAACCCATGCCAACATCTCTCCTCATTTTTAGGTTCTGTAGTCTTATTCAGACAGGTTTGTTGCTTGATATACTTAGAGTTTTTGCTTTTTTCCGCTTTCTTCTCCTTAGGGTTATGAATCTCATGAAGGAAGGTGTTAGAACTTCCTTGGTCATTTCCTTGAATTGTTAACAACAAGTTATAACCTAGGTATTTTGGGTTCTTGTTATTGCCTGGGGGTTCAAATATAAGGACTAGACAAAATCTTTGTATATTTATGTTCGAACATAGTTTGTGAGAACCAATTTTTAGTATATAGGTGAATTGAGTTTGTCTAGGCTTAGAGCATAGTTCCTCTCGACGTTTTTGGAAGGAGGGGTGAATAAGATAGATTTACCATTTGAATTTTGTTTCGCATTCTATAGGACTTCTTCCTAGGGAAGAATAGGTGCATAAGAGAGTCAAGAAATGGGTCACTTGGATTTGATACGGGCAAGAGACTCGGATCGTCGAGTTTGGGATGATAGCCATCATAAATTAGCCTCTAGTATGAGTAATCCCTTTGAGATTCGTTGCTAGCATCTTAGGGGTTTCCAATAAACTGGGGTGTTTTGGGATATTAGTTATGCTTTGAATTTGCCATGGAGTGAGGTTTGAGTAGAAGCCCATCCATTCCCTTGGATGAATCACACTGAAATGGGTATACTAACACCAAGTCTCATGGAATGGGAGAAGCTTCGTAAGAGCATTGCAATTTATTTTATTTGTACAAGAAAGCAAATAGAACATATTAGTCAATGCTAATTTATCCATATGAAGATTTGGAGCAAGGAAATGATTAGTATGAATGAAGTTTGGTATATGGAAATGTGAAATATTCGCAATTCTAGACCCCAAACACCAGTACACTGGAATAGTAGTAAAAAATGGGTACCACCACACCACGAGATTGCTCGGAAGAGATGAATCATTATAGTGGAAATTAACCCAAACCAAATATTTGCTCAGAAAAGGGATGCATTCACTAAGATGGCTATCATGATAACTCATTTCTAATTTATTGAGACAGTAGATTGCATCCTACCTATTTATGATCGGACAAATAGGGTAATCCGACCACCCGGGGGCCTTGACACAGTCTACTCCATAAGAAATGTTCCCCTGGATGTTGTGTTGTATCGCCTTCAGTTTCTCCAGGTTCACTTTTGGCATCTTAGCCTTCTTCTCCTTCTTGAGCTTCTGTTTGGAATTTTCCATCGACGGGATGGGGTTACCCAGTGGTACCTGATTTATGCCCTTTCGAGATGTGTTTGGGTGGAGAACGAAAGAATCGTTCCCCAAGTTTTTTTTTTCCTTTATCCTTTGAAGAGGAAGCCATGGTTATGCCACAAACAAAGAGATGAAAAATTAGCACTTGAGGGAAACAGTAGAGCAAACAGCAAGAGGGGAAAGCAAAGTGGGTTGGGCATAAGCTCAACCAATTTCTCTTATAGAGGTAGAAAGAGATCAAGATTTGATAGGGAGGAGAAAGCATACCCCTAATAAACCGACCAACAGAGAAAAGCAATCGACGAAGGGACAGGTCCGACCAAGCTTGATTTGATCGTGAGGAGGTGCCACAGTGGAAACCGGGAAAGTTCCTCTCCGTACACCTTAAGAGCGGCCAAGGCGGGGGACGAGCGCACCACCCAAGGCGTTGACTCCATAGAAACGAAGCTCTTAGAAAGAAACAGACTTGACAGCAACCAGCAGGGAAAAGTTACTGGGAACCCAGATCCAGCAAGCATCTAAACGCAGGCGACAAGTATGTACCCCAGGAAGAATAAACGGAGGGAAGAAATGGATTTTCAGCGGCAAAAGTAGCATAGAACTTTCGATTGAGACTCGTATGTTTAAGGGAGACATGATCAGAGGCGATTCGACACAAAGAATGGACAATATGGATGAAGATTTCAGATCTAGGGTTTCTCCTGACAAATTCTTCTTGGGGGCAGATTTGGGTAGAGAAAGGGTTTTTTCTCAGCGCGTACTTTCGATAAGCCTGGGTTCCCATTGACATATCTTAATTACCGATTTCTTTCATTTGTATCAACTAACATTATTTTTTATTTTATTTCATGACGGTCCCGGCCACCACTTAAAAAAAATCAACCACAAAATTCACTTTTATTTCATGAGGGTGAGAGGGTCCCACGGTCCCACCACACTAAAAAAACCTCCCACAAATTCTTTCAATACACGCGCTAGTGTAGAGTGACTGATTTGGAGAGGGGTCTCACCATTTGTTTTGAAAAAAAAATAGAAAAATTCCCTTTTAATCTAAGTCATCCATTTCAACTAGATCAAGGGCTCATATTTGTACATAAGATACACCTTAAGACTTGTGCATAAATGATATATACTCTCTCTCTCTCTCTCTCTCTCTCTCTCTCTATATATATATATATATATATATATATATATAATATGCATTTATGGAAAAAATGAGATTTGTGTAGTTATTAATTTCTTTAAAAAAAGTAAATAAATTTTAAAGAACATCATTTAAAAAACGATATTTTTAAAGAATTCATTATAAACTTTTTATATATATAAACAAATGCCCGCAAGCCTATCGGTAAGCCGCTACCTGTTATTTTATTTTTGTTAAAGTTTTCGTATAAAAAATAAAAATATATAATAATCCATATACATTTGTGTAAAAAGCTTTTTAGTAAGTTTAGTTATTATAAAAAAGCTAACCATTAATTTATTAAGGCTTATTCTATTCCCATTATTATTAATTTTATAGAATTTATAAAATGGGTAATTGTATGGAAAAAGGATTCTCGGAGTATTTGTTCGACTCTGTGATTTTATGACAACTCGGTACCCATTAACGAGTGTTTAAGTTATTATTTTTAGGTGAACTCGGGATTTTACGGTAATTCGATCCCGTTTAAATAAAAGTCAAATAAATAACTTACACTGTGTTAAAAAAACGTGAATATATGATCGTCTTTTATAATATAAGTGAAATAAAGATAATTATAAAAAATATGAATTATAACTTATGTTCATTAATTACACTAAGTTAAAAAATAAAGAATTATAAAAAAAATAGAAAATTCGTATTCAAGTATTCAACTTCGACTTCTCTTGTGTGCAAATTAATTTCACGAATATTAAAAGGGTAAAGGAAGAATTAGATGGAAAGTAAAAACCTCTCATTTACGAGGGGGGGTCTCATTACATACCCTCAATTCTTTTAACCTTGTATGGATTTTAGAAGGCGCATTGTCATTCTCACCGAGTTTTATAGCAAATTTTGCTTTCTTGATCACTTCTCGGACGCTTTTCTCCCAATCGATCTCTTCAAACCTTCTGGTTGGAGAGGACCTTCTTTATCTTCTAAATCGACAGAATCTGTATTTTGTTAGACGACCCCTTCACCTTATCTTACCATCAAATCATCAATGCATTGATGTTTATCCATTCATTTAGGGGGGCTAAATGACACGGTTAAAATACCTCTATATAGACGGTAGCAATCTTGTATTTGAAAACCATGAAAAATTGTGCATTTTTAGTTTTGAAAATCATGGTAATTTATGTGACAACGGATCGAGTTCAAAATAGTGGAAAAATCACTGTTTGTGTTTTGAAAAAAAAAAAAGCCTAACGTTTTGAAATAAAAAGGCCAAAGGATGTGATTAGATTGCATTCCATTTGGCTCAACACAAGGACGACAACAACTTTGAAAACCGTGGGAAAAGTTCTCAGTCAAACCGCTTCGTCCCGATGCCTTAGCCCTACTTCCATAGATGGTAGCCTTGCCTACTGTGCACCTGGAAGATTCTGCCATCAACAGGTGAAATAGCCCTGCCGATGCAACAAGTGAACCGAGAGGCCCTTTGAAGTCCCGATGCAATAGCCCTGCCGGCGGCTGCCCTACTATACCCTACGCCGACCATGGTTTTGTAAAGCGTGAGAGGGTTCCCCTCTTTAAAACCCCACTCTTTCCATCTTCCTTCCCCCTACTACTCAATAGGTGAAAACCGTTAGTCTTCTACAAAAAAAAAAAAAATACCGCCGGTAGCCTTCTAGTGCATCCTGCTACCGCGCCTCCAATCATCTTTACTTTGTCAATGACGTGGTCCCGTGGAAGCCATGGAAAAAATGATTCAATGACGTGGGAACATTTTTTATTTTTTTTTACAGTTTTCAAAACCATGATCACCACCGTGTATCTGACGAGATATTCCCCGTGTATAATACAAAATTGTTCATTTATGGTGAAACCTTATAATAATCCAACCATATTCTTGAAATGCACAACCTTCAACATTTTTAACATTTCTTTTGTTTGAAAAGCATTGATAAACAATTCCATTTATATAACTAGTGACTATTGGATTTGAAAGGTTTGTAAAATAATATCTATATGAACTTAATGAATTCAACTTCGTCACAAAAGGTGAACTTGATTATAATGTTCACTAAACTTACTCAAATGTTGTTGATATCCAATGACAATTATTTCTCATTTCGAAATTTGACGTTAGAAATTCCAATAAATTAAATCTTACTAGCTTAAGGATAACACGTAGTAACCAATAAATCACGAGTTCGAACCCCTGCTTAAATACCCTACCTTTACCGTTATCAACTCTCTCTTAATTTTCGTTACAAGCCCACTTTTTTTTTTCCTTCTAAAATTTCATCTTTCTATTTTACATGGATTAGTGCTGTTACATTTCACGGTTATTATCTAGTCAATCACTAGTCCTTTACAGGTCTCCAAAGGCCACGGACTCACAGAGTCACTGTTACGGCCCACTCACTGCCTCACAGCTCACTCGACCGCACGCTCCTTTTCATCATCAATGGCGGAAGTGATGAACATCAACATACCCGTCGATTCTCTCGAAGACCGGCGAGATCGTCCTAAAGATCGAAGAGACAGGCCACCGATGGCCAACATCCCCTCAGATTTCCCCCCGCTGCCCCCTCGGCGCCGCGAGCGAAGGGACTTCGACCGCCCCTTGTACCGTCGCGGCGGTGGCGGCGGCGGGTACGATCGGAATCGTTCTCCGCTGCCTCCTCCTCCCAGGGATAGGGAAAGAGATTACAAGCGGAGCTTGAGCCCTAGCCCTCCCACCTACCTTGAGCGGCGGCCGTATTCTCCCCCTCGGCGTTCTCCTCCGTTTAAACGGTCGCGAAGGGAAGATGTGAGCCCTAGAGGCTATGCTAATGATAGGAGGTGAGCTAGCTATTCTTTGTTTCATTATCGTCTTATCGAGCGATTTTTGCATTCTGAGAGTAAAACCCTACCCACTATTTTTCCCCCAATTGGATTAGCTTGATTCCGAGTTTCGAATCAGCAACTACTAGCTCCTAATTGACCATTCACTTCAAGCTGTTTGACAAAAATGCACACCCTAGTCCCTACTACAGTTCTTGCTGTCTAGTTGCGATGCTTGATATTGAATTGGCGTAATTTAAGTTGTTTGCTTACTTCTGTAAGCATACACAGCTCTTTTTGCCGTCCATGATTAATTGAGTATGCAGATTGTTGTTGTTGAAGCTGTTTTCAATGTTCATTTGGACACATTTCTGGTTTACTTGCATTCCTATCATATGCTTATTCAATTATAGAGCATTTGAATTTTTAGATGTATGTTACTTCCCTGTGTATATTTTTGCACAGATGGAGTATATGAGTGGTTAGATTTATCCACGCATCCTCTCTTGAAATGTCCAATGCTTTCCATCATCCATGACTTCAGTAATGATCCAGGCAATTCACTTGAACAACGCCAAGCTTGTCCCATGATTGAATGCTTAAAATGTAGTGCATATGAAACCATTAGGCTTTTCTTTACTTATCCTTAAATGGCACGAGGACTTTCATCACCCTTCAAACTATGTTCGCACTAGTGTGGACTACTGCTACCAGAATAATTTTTTATGTTACCTTTGCCCATGGACAAGAAAAGAGACTACAAGTGGAGGTTGAGCCGTAGTGTCCTCCTATCATGAGCATTTAGTTTGGAAATATAACTGTTTCTGTAATTTTTGGAAGATTAATTGTTACGGGTTCCTCCACTACTTTGAATGCAGTTCTAAGAGAGAAATAATCAGGCTTGTAGGCATGACATGGAGCGTGGAGTCTGTCTTTGAAACTGCTTTTTTAATTTAATTTAATTTTAATTTTTTATATATGGACACATTCTGAAAATTTTAATCTGAAGTGTAGACCTGTGTTTGTATGCCATAGTTATTTGATTAGAGTTCTTGAATACTGTTAGAAATGTTGTAGTGCCTTACTGCCTTGTAGACTTTGTAGTAGCATGCTTGGTATCATGAAAAATTGACCGCCGATATAGTGTATTGCTTCTATTTTATGGCTGCACCCTAAATTTTTGTTTGAACGGCCATTGTATAATGATTGTATATCCCATTCAGCTATTTCTATTTCTTGATAATTGATATGCATACGTTCATACCTTTTTTCTCATGCTAATCATAGATAGATTTATTCATCTGTTGGCTGTCTTGCTATCTAGTGAGTAAGTAATGTTTTGACCTGTTTGTTGTATTCTCCTTTTTTCCCTTCTCTTTTGTCTGTGTTCCTTTTCTTCACTTTCTTTCTTTAAATGTGCTTGCCTTCTTTTCAGGTTTGGGCATGACCATCTTGGTGAATATGAACGTGACATGGGTGGCAGACCTAGTTATCTTGAGGACAAGCCACATGACATTCGGTCAAGTGGTGGCTTCCCAGGTGGTGGTTCTTCCAGTGAGTAGTAATAATTGCTGGCAGTGGCTATATAATTCTTGTCTTCATTGCCTTTCCCCATGCTATAGCATTCATCAGCCATGCCCAATTGGCATGAGAGCTACAAGGTTTATTCATTAATAAATCCATTTAAAAGCAGTTGGAGTTGCACTTGATCTCATAAACTGGTCACTGTAAAATGTAAACACCTTCCCTCATTGGAGTTGTACAAGGTAGTGAGACTTCATCAAAAAGATTGGTTGTAAATTTTGCTCTGAGAATTTTTATAGCTGTCAAATGGATCACGGCAAAGAGTTCAATCCAGTGAGAGTTTAGGCCTTGGACTATCTTTAGGAGCATTGTCATTAGGTTTTGAATTGACATTTTTCTTCTCCCCTATCCAATCCTGATATATGGTTTTGCTTAGTCATGAACCTACGTGATAAATCAGTTGGTTATATGGACAATGCTTAAATTTTCCACGCAGCTTTTTGATTACCTCTATAACAGCTGTAATAAGTTAATAACAGCGGAATTGATTGTATGTGTCCTTCAGATGGGGATTCTGATTATGCTGGTGACAGTGATGTGCCTGATACAGGAAACAACCAGAGGTGTGTGAATTACTATGCAGTAGCCATTAATTTGTTGATCTTGATTTATTTCAATTAATTTATATTTCATTGTGATCCCATGTAGACTGTAGTACTTCACTTCTTAGTATTTGGGTCTGTGAATATATTTTTCCTTTTATATTACGATCAGTCGATCACATTGATTTGAGTTTCAACTAAAAAGGATAATTACTTTTTTGTTATTGCACTTTCATAATTGGAAAAACTTCCAATGAAGGGAATGGATTTAAGGTAAATTTCTAGCTGATGAATGTAGCAAGTCTTAATTACTTTTTTGTAAGCGGATGTCTCCACATGGGAGCTAGGAACATATCTGGGGGGTCTCCACATGGGAGCAAGGAACATATCTGGGTTTGTCCAAATTCTATGTTAGGCATTGTATCATTGTATGATTACAGGAACTCGATTATTGCTGTGCTTTGGTAATTGGATGACATGTTTTCCATCTGGAGGGTTGGGATTGCATGGATGTCTTACAGTAATGGATAAAATGCCCCTTTCCCTCAAACTGCCCTCATTAAAGTGAATTATATATGTATATTCTTATCAATCATTTCATTTGAGTTGATGGACCAAATGCAATTATAATATAGTGATATAGAGAGATTATAATTATCTGTAGTCACAATCCTATGTCAAGTGCCCAAATATTTTTAGACCACCAGCCACCCCTTACAAATGAAATCCCAGAGTTGAAAGTCTTCCCCAGCAGCTCAGTTCTCACCTATCAAACTATAACTTCAAAAATGGATGGAAGTATTTTTTTTTTTGAGTAGGAATATTAATAGGCAGGCTGACAATTGTTTCCTTCAATGACAGAGAGGGACTGGTGTCATACAAACAGTTCATTCAAGAACTTGAAGATGATGTGTTACCATCTGAAGCTGAGCTTAGGTATATGATAATTTGGTTTCTTTTTTAGTATTATGTGGTTTCTCATATGCAGCAGTGACTAACTATTTCAACATTCTATAGATACCAAGAATATAAGACGGAGTATATTGCAACCCAAAAAAGAACCTACTTTGAAGCTCACAGAGGCGATGAATGGTACATAGTAGTTTGTGTGTTTTTATGTGATGCTTTTACGTGCCTTTTGTGTATGCATTTTCCTTCATTTCATTTGTAGGTTGAGGAACAAGTATCATCCAACGAATTTGCTTTCCGTCATTGAGAGGTATCTTCCTATTCTTTCATTTGCACTTGGATAAATGTGCAACTCTATGATTAGCTTCTGTAAGCAATTGAGAGAGAGCTTGAAAGAAGAGAGTTGGAGACTTGAAAGAACTATTTCAAGGGAGAAATACAGGAAGACAAGTATTGGAAATTTATCATGGAAAGTAACAAGTACAAAAGCTAAAAGAAGCTAAAAAGGTGAAAAAGTAACAACTAAAAGACTTTCTAATGAAGTTGTCAGCTAAGCAGCTTTCAATCCTTTCATGTGATTATGTGGAGTGCCAAATAATAGTTTTATGTTTCTTATTTTTGCAAATGTTTTCCTTATATTAGTTTGAATTAATTGAGCTAACCTGTGCTACTCCTGCCTATCATTCAGGAGGAATGAGCTCGCGCACAAGGTTGCAAAGGAGTTTATGTTCGATTTACTCAGTGCAGAGCTTGACTTGTACGGTCATTAATATGTTACTGAATTTATGTTGCCAATCCTTGTTTCTTAGATCATGAGCGTCCAATACAACTAACTTTCATGTTTGACACAGAGGACCTAGTGTACACACTAACAAATCAGAGCAAACAAGCCAACCACACTTGGAGGATGAACTTGATGATGCTAAAAGGAGGCAACATGGAGGTCCGTCAACGAAAGAAGCTGAGCTCGCTGCTGCTCCTAAGGCACACCCAATCAGTTCTGAACCAAGGAGAATTCGACTTGATGTTGAACTAGCACTTGACCTTGCCAGGAAACTTGACTCGGAGAAAGGCATTCATGAAAATGTTCTTGTTAGAGCTGCTAGTGATAAGATTAAGGATAAAACACATGGTGGATCAGTGGGACCAGTCGTACAATTACAGGGTTTAACATCTGTCAAGAGCCTTGAGGGCATTGAGCTACTTGATACACTTTTGACGTACCTGTGGCGTGTTCATGGTGTGGACTATTATGGTATGATTGAAACAACTGAGCCAAAAGGTCTGCGTCACATGAGAGCTGAGCGAAAGGCTTTTGATGCCTCTAATAATGGCAGTGAGTGGGAAAAGAAACTTGATTTTCATTGGCAGGATAGATTGAGGAGTCAGGATGCCTTGGAAACTATGACTGCAAAAGAAAAGATAGATGCAGCAGCCATTGAAGCGTTCAATCCCTATGTTCGAAGAATTAGGGATGAAAAGTATGGCTGGAAGTATGGTTGTGGAGCCAAGGGCTGTGCAAAGCTTTTTCATGCTTCTGAGTTTGTGCACAAACACCTTAAACTTAGACATCCTGAACTGGGAATGGAGCTTACTTCTAAAGTTTGTGAAGATCTATATTTTCAGAATTACATGAAGTACGGCTTTGGCTTTCCTTTCTCTGTTACATTTTTTTCCCATCCATATATATATATACACTATCTTAATTGTAAATTTAATGATTCCCATCAAACTTGCAGTGATCCTGATGCACCTGGGGGGCAGCCTGTTATGCAGCAACCTATACAGGTGTTCATTTATGTTTCCGCTGGTCTCTTTCTCAGTCCTCGTACTTTTATTTATCTATCTAAAAGTTGATCGTAACCCTAGCAGAACGAAACAGCAATCTGCTTTGTGCTGTTGCTTTTGTTTTTCTTACTCTCCATAATTCTGAAAGTATAATTATGTACACTTCGATTTCATAAATTTTCACTTAGCAGTTGGGATACTTGGGATTTGGGGCAAATCAATCTACTTTTTGTTATCCTAGCTATTCTTTTTGCAGAACAAATTGCAGAGGCGTAGGACGTCTATAAAAGACCGCTTGAAAGATGATAGAGGTAATGACCATCCAGAAGAGGTTAATGCTGATGACCCAGCGTTGGATGGCTTCGACGGACAGGGCATGCTTGTTCCCCCCTTTACGCCAGACGTCCCACCACTCCCAGTTTTAATGCCTGTACCAGGTGCTGGGTATGTGCTCTAGTTTCCTGCTTTGATTCCTTTCGAATGAATTATAATTAAACGCTGCTGCTTTTGTAATGTGCTCATCATGCAAACCATTGGCATATCATAACAGCATGTGATATACAGTAGTTCTATTTGTAAACAACTTCTTCATTGTACCTGTTAATTTCGTGATTGTACTTTTGTCGTTCATGCAGTCCTCTGGGACCTTTTGTTCCTGCGCCTCCTGGAGTCACAAAGCGGATGCTACATGATCAGGATGGACCTCCGCCCTCAGAAGGAGGAAGGAGAAGTGTACATTCTAGGTTGGGCCCGAGAAGTGTACATTCTAGGTTGGGACCTTCGTTGGGACCTTCCCCCATAACTTTACTTCCAACTTTCCAACAGGATCCTCGGGGTTTAAGGAGGTACTTCCAACTTCCAACTTTCCCCCATAATTTTACTTCCAACAGGATCCTGTCATATTTAAGCCTGTAACATTTGTCTTTTTGAATTTAATATCGCCTCTGGTGTGCAGCTATCAAGACTTGGACGCGCCAGAAGATGAAGTGACTGTAATTGATTATAGAAGTTTGTAGATTGGGGATGTAGATCAAGAAGACGCCTTGCTAAAATCGAAAGCCCCTGCAGTGGAGGTTCATTTTGCCCCTCTAGATTCTTGCTTCTGTGGAGATCAAAAGCAAGGTCCGAAACTGGATAGATGCTGAATCTCTTTGTTGATTAAGTTGTTGTAAGTGCTATTCGGGTTTCGATTTTTTTTACACCATAGGACATTGGGGTCTTTCGGTGTGCTCTGCATCCGAATTTGTGTACTTGCTGAATTCCATTTCCTTTATAGGCTAGTTTGCTTAGACCAAAAGTAAGAAGACATGCTACCCTCTAGAAATCCTCAATTTTGTGGCCAGGTATTGATTTTTGGCCATGTTTGATATGTAAACTGCAACGTGAGTGTAGAATTTGGGGGGAAATGAAATCTACTAATGTTGATAGTTAACGAGATTGACCAGATATTTTGCCTGTTTGATTGAGGCGGGAGTTTCATTAAGAGAAGTTCATAATATACATCGGTGTTAAGGGTGGTTTACCGCAAACGCAAATGATTCAAGGTTCGGTTATTGGAACATATACGTAAACAATATTCGCCATAGATGAGAATGATGAAAGGTTTAAACACTGATAACTCATTGTCAACCGTCAACATTGATGTTGTTTGTCACAAATTATTACCCCTCTTATTTTTGGTGATTGTTGTTGGTTCGACTATCTCTGTCAGAGGAGGTTCATTCATCACTTCAAAAATTAAGTGAATCTCAATGAAAGTAAATTTGGGTCAGTTTTCGGAAACTTGTCTCTACATTCAAAAGAGATGATGGATCTTTTTTACTAGTCACTTGATACTTTTAATTGACAGCCACAGCAACCCTGAGATCTCAACTGCAACTAAACCTATGAAATTGACACTTTCTGGGGTTCAAAATGGTTCACATTCTTGTCAGAAAAGGGCAGTTCTTCTAGTGACATTTTTGCCCTGTGTTACCCATAATTACAACCACTACATTAGTTGACATTACCTGCATTCAGTGGGTTCTCTGTCGGACCCTTCTTCCATCAGAATCACCACCATCTGAGAGCTGGGCCCACACGCTCTTCGATTTCCCACCTCCACTGATGCAATCCTCCTCGCACCCAGCAACTGTCTTCAAGAGCTCTGACTGCAGTGCTGCACAGTTTTCCTTCAAGTACTGGAATCCATCCGAACGCATGACGGCTAGAAAAAAGTAATGTAAAAAAGGAGCCACAAGCCTTGGTCAGATGCATGCTAGAGTAAGAAAAAGAACAGCGCACAATTTTCTAGAAGTTACAGCACAAAGCATCCTTAGATTCACTCTTGTCGTCCCCATGGAAATTAAAGTAGGTTATGATTGCCATATTAGTCATTTTTCAGGTTATGATTACCATATTGGTCATTTTTTGCCCAAACACATTCAAACCTGTGAAATACTACTCGTCTTACAAAGATACAATATTCTGGGTTTCACGTCTAATTTACGGAATGGCCCTTAAATTCACTAGAACAAAGGGAAAAGAAAGAAACAAGAAAATGTGCCATTTTTTAGCCTTCAACACAGAAACTACAGCTCTCCTAAAAAGGGATGATTCCAGGCAAGAGATAGAAAAGGCTTTAACCAGTTTATGTAATGCATTAGGTCAAGACATTACTATCGCTATCAGGGTGATTTATGCTTCTGAAAACAGTTTCATTGTAGTTGTCAGGAATTAAAAGAGTTAAAATAAACAGATACGAATAATAGAGGGCAGAAAACAAACCTGCAAGGTTTTCAGCTGCAAATCTCAGGCAGACAGCCTTCAGTTCAGTGGCATGGTAACGATCAGCCAAAGATAGAATATGGGCAACTGAACTCACCGATATATCTTCGCAGAGGTGAGACTCACAAACCCGCTTTAGTCTTGCCAAATCATATTTATCTGACACAGCCAACAATTTTGCTACCAAAGAATCTGATATCAAAGAGTTGCTGATTGAGCTGGATGGAATCACATCCACATCTTCTATGAGGGTGTCTTTGTATACAAAGTGCAGCATAATCTGTTGGTTATAGAAGATTAGTACTTCGACTGAGCTTCTAGCATTAGTACGCATGTGTATGTATTACATAGAGAAGCATATGAAAACATGTAATCCTTGTTATGGACAACCAGAAACAATTAGAAAATTACCCAGGGAAAGAACTAAAGAGAGAAAGCTCTCACCTTAAACACCTCAGGCTCTACATCCGTCACTAGGATTTCTCGTTTATCATCCTCTGTCTTCTCATAAAATTCACTACGAAACACAGCAGAGCGGGCGGCCAACACCAACTTATGAGCATGGAACTTTTCTCCACTCACGTCAAATACAATATCAGAACATAGATTATTTTCCAGCAGCATGCCAAAATTCGTTCCTATATCAGACTCAGGAACTGGAACTGGAGGCAGCACAGAACAGTCCATTCCAGAAACTACAACACCAACAGTACACTCAAGCTTTAGGCAGTCATTCTTGAGAAAATCTGATTGCTCAAGAACTGTTCGCTTGAAAAACCGCTTGTAACCCCTGTATAAAACATAAGCCAGCACCAATAATGGTAAAATTAGCTAGGATAATTGTGGAATCTTGACACATACATGTATATATGTTCTCACAGGAATAGCCTAATCAGAACACATCAGATCCTGATAGAAATAGCCACTCCAAACTTTCATATCTTTCTTTTCCGATACTGCGAAACATTATGTTTGCGCAGAGTCATAAACCCAATATCATCTGCATACTGCTTTTTTCTCTTTCCCTCTTTGGACATTACTCCTAATTAAATATGGTAAATCAGAGTACTTGCACATTTCAGGGGTATGTTGTGAAAAACAATATGCAGTTACACTAACCATTAAATGAAAATCCAAACATAGATTCTACATCATGAAAAAAACCATGTATAGAAAATGTAGCCATAAAAGTGGCCGGGTCATTATGAGACATTCAACTGCTCATTCAAATGTTCCCTAAACGATGAAACGGGATATTAAAAAAGTTGCGGATTTCCTGCATGCAAATCCTTGTGGACTGCCAAAAGATTTAACGGTTTGACTATTATATATACTCCGTAACATTCTGCAATCACTTTCGGAAGGAATCAACTATTCGACAAAAGAGGCTGAAGATAGCCAACAAAGAAAACTACTAACGGATCTGCAATCCCTTTTGGAAGAAATGAACTATTCGACAAAAGAGGCTGAAGATAGCCAACAAAGCAAACTACTAACGGATCTGCAATCCCTTTTGGAAGGAATCAACTATTTGACAAAAGAGCCTGAAGATAGCCAACAAAGCAAAGCAAACTACTAACAGAAGCTTCGCGTGGACCTATAACAAAGATATACATCTTCCTTCAACCTTCTCCCCCAACTTTCTTCGTATCAAACATTAGCTCTTATGTTCAAAACTAAATTCAAGCAAGCCATACCTCATAGCCTTAACAGAACAACATTCCCCATTTCCTATCCTCCATTGACATAGGTGAGCAGTTAATTTCAAAATTACAGTTATTTGAAAGACCTAAAAAGCATCCCACAACTAATGGAACAGGCAAGTTACAAGGAAGCAAACTGCTAGAGAAAACAAACGAAAGTCACACAAGTGCAATAAACCTAGAACACTAGATCACACAGCCAAATTATGCATCCAATCGAACACAGGAGGTTCCGAAAACTTACCACATGCTTCCTCTATACTTCAAGGTATACGGCCCGCTCTCGAGAGATCGATCGAAGTGGCTATGGACTTTGTGCTTCCCATTCCCGCTCTGATCAACCAATGTCAGTTCAAACAAAGCCCTAACGTCGGTTCCTTCGCTCGCAAGGGCGATGAACACAGACACGTAAATCGAGTTATCTTCGGGATTCTTCCCGTCCGGATAGAAGTAGATCGCCCACTGGTACCCTCCGACGCTGAAATGGTCGCTCGCAATGTGCTTCCCAACCCCCATCCCCTTCGCCAAAGAATAACCTTCGATTACGAACTTGTGAGAGCCGTTGATTGTTTGTGTAACGGAGAGCGAGGTCGTCGGGGAGAGCACGGAGGCCCGTTCCGGCCCCGAATTGTCCGCCATGACTGAAGACTTTTCAAGCTCTGGAAGATTTGAGGAAGAGGAGAGTGACGATGAGATAGTGCATTTAGGGATTTGAGAGTCAAGTAGTTGTCCTTCAATTTGAATGGGGCATTCAATTGGGGGTTTTAGGGATTTGGAGACGGGGAGATATTTTTAGGGTTGAATTCAATTGATAGAAAAGGTGTGGGTGGAATTTTGAAAGAAAGAGGGGCTAGGGTTCTTGTTCTCGATCTTCTTGGCTGGAAAAGCCAAATCGGTTTGGCCAAATTCTTTTTTAAAAAATAAAAAATACCAATAACTATTGTGATAATTATAGTTGTAAAGGAGAGAACAGATTGTTTGTACTTGTAATCGTAGTTTATTTATATGATTTCTGTTGTGAACTTTCTATAATCAAACCTTTGATGTTTATTTAGAAATCTGACTCTTCAAAAGGTGCAAAAAATCACTCGAGTCGGGCATTGAACAAGAGATTGTAACTGACGTGATCTTCCATGGAGCCATGGAGGCCACCACCAACAGCAGCAACGACAACAACTGTACTAACAAACGCTCTTACTCGTCATGTGGTTGAACCCCGACTTCCTAGGCATCCTGTATGTACACAAACATGCCCTCCCTTTCACCCAGCAGGTGTGGCCCTAGTTGTAGTAAGGTCTGCCACAATAGGGACTACTACAAATATATATACTACAGTTGTTTAGCCATGTACAATAGTTATTTTTAAATTTAGCTTTTAATTGTCTTAGGCTATTACAAATATGTGGTTAACCTTCATGATTTCTCTCATGATTATGTCTATTTGATGTATTAACATTGCTATTTAAAATATGAATGATGTCTATTTCATATATTTAAGCTTTTCTCGCTAATGCAATTGAGTCGTTATTCTCTCTAATTTCACATAAACCAATAACGACGAAAATAATATTTCCTCGCTAAATGCTAGGTTTATTAATGAAAATGATATTTCCTCACTAAATGATTGTTTCAACAACAATATTCCTCGCAAAAACATAATATATGGCGAGAAATTTAAACTTTTCTCGTTAATGAATTTGAGTCATTTTTCTCTATTTTCATCTAACAATTAACGGAAAAATGGTATTCCCTCGCTAGTAATATGTTAGTGACAAAATCTTTCAACGAGAAACACATACTTTTTATAAAGAAATTAAACAGGCAAGCATTATTAGCTTAGCTGGTAAGGATGACATGTAGTGACCAATATGTCACGAGTTCGAATCCCCCCTCCCCCAATATTGTAATGGCCTAAGTGTCTACCTTTGAACCAAAAAAAAATTAAACATTTATCGCAAATAAGTTTAGTGTGTTTGACATCATTCCCACCAAATATATAACGACAAGAAATGAAAAATGGTATTCCCTCGCCACTAATATGTTAGTGACAAAATCTTTCATCGAGAAACATGTACTTTTTAGCAAGAAATTAAACATCAATATTGTAATGGCCTAAGTGTCTACCTTTGAACCAAAAAAAAATTAAACATTTATCGCAAATAAGTTTAGTGTGTTTGACATCATTCCCACCAAATATATAACGACAAGAAATGAAAAATGGTATTCCCTCGCCACTAATATGTTAGTGACAAAATCTTTCATCGAGAAACATGTACTTTTTAGCAAGAAATTAAACATCAATATTGTAATGGCCTAAGTGTCTACCTTTGAACCAAAAAAAAATTAAACATTTATCGCAAATAAGTTTAGTGTGTTTGACATCATTCCCACCAAATATATAACGACAAGAAATGAAAAATGGTATTCCCTCGCCACTAATATGTTAGTGACAAAATCTTTCATCGAGAAACATGTACTTTTTATCAAGAAATTAAACATTTATCGCAAATAAGTTTAGCGCGTTTGACATCATTCCCACCAAACATATAACGACAAATTTGGAATATCTCATTGCTCTCTTCTATACAAGTAAGGGCAAATTGCATAAAATAGCACAAACTTTAGGGGTGGTTGCACTCAGTGGCACGAACTTAAACAAATACAAAAATAATCACCAACTTTGGTGTTTAGTTGCGGTCAGTGGCACATATACCCCCTATCTCGCTAATGTGGACTAGTGGGGGTGCTTACATGAATTTTTTTTAAAAAAAGACATAAAGATGTGTCAAAATTATGAAACTAGCTAGGTTCCAATTTTATTCGTTATTTCATGTAATTCCAAATCAAAGATAATTGTGACAAATATAGCATTTGCAAATTAAAATAACTAGTACCAAATTTCAATTTGCAAATGTTATATTTGTCACAATTATCTTTGATTTGGAATTACATGAAATAAAAAATAAAATTAGAATCTAGCTTGTTTCATAATTTTGGCACATCTTTTATGTCTTTTAGTTTAAAAAAAACATATAAGCATTCTCATTAATTCATATCTCGCTATATGTCTTTTTAATTAAAAAAAATTTCATGTAAGCACCCCTACTAGTCCACATTAGCGAGATAGGGGGTATACGTGCCACTGACCGCAACTAAACACCAAAGTTGGTGATTATTTTTGTATTTGTTTAAGTTCGTGCCACTGAGTGCAACCACCCCTAAAGTTCGTGCTATTTTATGCAATTTGCCCTACAAGTAATGACGAAAGTGATATTTTCTCGCTAAATGTTTGTTTCAACGACAAAAAATATTCCTCGTAAAATATGAACATATGTCGAGGAATTTAAACTTTTCTTATTATTGACTTTGAGCCATTTTCTCTATTTTTACCCAGGCCAATAACGACGAAGATGTAAATTCCTCGTTGATTAATACATTTAGCGACAATTTTTTTATAAAAAAACACATACTTTTAGCGAGAAATTGTAGTATAATATGTTGCTAATAAATTTGACGGGTTTTACATAATTCCCACCCTATATAAACAAGGCCACGGGTCCGACCCGCCGGGTCGACAACCCAGGGAGGGTGACCCTAACCCTGACCCGGGGTTGGGACGAGTCGGCGGGTTGGTTGACCCGGCGGGTCGGCGGGTCGGACTGCCAGGTCGGCCACGTGGCAGGGGAGGGTGGAAATGGGTCGGACCCGGTGGGTCAGGCCGGGTTGGGTTTTTTTTTAAAAAAAAATTCAGATGTATTTGTGATGTGTGAATTGTGATGAATTTCGTTAATATGGTTTTGATGGTTTGTGACTTTGTGGGTATTGGCCATTGGCCCATTGGGGAATAAAAAAAAAGAGGGAAGGAGGGCTTGAATCGGTTTCCCAATTGCCTACGTATCCTCCCGGGGGAGAGGAATCAAAGTCCACGTAGTTCTTTACCCGTTGTCTGAACCCCGCTTACCTATTCGGCTATTCGTCGGTGTCGGATTGGCGTTGGCTATGGGGATCGACGACTCCATCGTCCACTCCATCATCTTGCTCCGATCCGGTGTTAAGGAAGTTCATCTGAATTCTCATCTCAGCCCTCTTCCAATCGGCGAGGCATACTTGTGCTTCGAGGTTCTCAGGGAGCAAGTTTGATCTCTTCTCGGTAAGAATTTGGCCCCCTCGGCTGAATAATTGTTCCACTGCAATGGTGGAACAAGGGGCTCCTAGTATTTGTCGAGCAATCACCTACAAGGTCGGAAATCGTTGTCTTTCTACTCGGCCCCACCATTCTAAAATATCGAAATCTTCATCTTCATCACTGCGAAATTCAAAGTTAGTAGACAAGTATTCGTCGAGCTCCGAGTGCGGGCTCGACGAGGACCTCAACCTCTTTGTGCCAAAAATATCTCTGACAAGAGCCTTAGTTCGAGCGGTAATACTAGTGCGGGAGGATCCGCTCGAGCTTGAAGGCGCATGAGGAGGAATGTTAGGCGCTCTAGCGCCCGTAGAAAAATGAGTATATAATGCTTCAATTATTCCCCTAACTCTAGCGACTATAATTGAAACATTGCAATCAGGATCATCTTGGATATCGAGCGTGGGAAAGTATTTTTCTAAAAACTTTTGAAACCCAGTTAATTTGTATCTAGGGTCGAAATAACAAGCTACGAGGAAAAGATCAGGAATAACTTTGTAATAAGACAACCATTTCTCCTGCATGGTGAAAACAGCATCGGATATGCATTGCACTTGAAGCCCGTCGGATATATATACTACAGTTGTTTAGCCCGTCCCAGAGGGGCAACTTCCTTCTCCTCAATTCCCGGTTGCTCATCGAGTAGTGCCTGATCCCGGCGTCATCGGGATCCGCCCGCTCCAGGTTCGGATACGGAGGCACTACGTCGAAGGCTAGGCTCCGGTTGTTGACCCGATCCCGAGCCGCTTCCGCCCCTGCTTGAAGACGGGGCTCCGCTAACGCTCCTTCGACCTCGTGAAAACACTTTCAATAAAAGTGGATTAGATATTTGTTAAAATAATATAAATATGTAATTAAGACAAATGACGAAATAATGAAAATAAAGAAAGAGATGATAGAAGTAGGATTTGGTGATGCGAAGCGCCGAATTCTCGGAATTCTTGATTCGTGAACCACCGACTTCCGACTTCCTCGATTCTAGAGCGATTAGAGAGTAGGAGATGTGATGAGATGGTGTGATGAAAATGGGAGGGAATGGGTAGTATTTATAGGGGAAATGGGGTGGATTTTGGAGCCTTTTTGGCCGGATCCAACGGTCGACCCGGCGGGTCGGCCATTGCTTTTTCAAAAAAAAAAGTCGTTGCCTCTTTTTTTTTTTTAAATTTGCCGACCGTTGGCTTGGCTGGCCGGATGGGTCTTTATAAATTTTTTTATTTTTTCAATTATTTCCTTTTGTCATTGTATTTTAAAAAATGTGTTAGTATTTTTTTTAAATTCAAAGGTTGTTATTTTGATATGTTTAGCCGTTTTTAGGTGTATTAATTTATATGTTGGATTAGTTAAAAAACAAAATAATACACACATAACACACAATCTTATTACAAACCGAACAACGATTACAAACTCGTACCGGATTCATTGTCCGGTCGATATCGGGCTCGGCGATTCATCACGTCATGCGTGACATTACAACCTAAACCACGAACTTGCTTCCTACTTTATTTACTTCTTAAGTTCTTCATACATTCATATTTGAAGAACATCGTAAACTTAACACACCACAAGACTAAAATACTAATTACTTATTACCCGACGATCCCGATGCTTGGACTTCTTTTTTGGGATGCTTCTTGGCAAGATGATTCCTCAAGTTGCCATAACAGAGGTTGTTAGTGATCTTGTACTTATGACCACAATAGCAACACTCCGCTTCAGGCGCTCCTGTCTTGCCCGGGGCTTGGACTACTTTCTTGAAATGATGATCGAACAAGTCGGAGGAGCTCGGTGTCGAGGATCCGCTTTTGCCTCCTTTGCTGGCCATTACAACGGGATTGGATGAAATATGAGTGATTTGATTGATTGATGTGTAAGGAAAATGAATTGGGGAAGAATATATGCCTATTTATAGGCTCGAGCCTACTCTCAAACCCGAGCCAACAGCTATATTTAAAAAAAAAAACGGTCAAATGGTGGGCCCCACTTCCAATGACCTTTTTTTCAAATTTCACAACCCGGCGGTTCGACCCACCGGGTCAGGGGTTCCCATTAACTCGATCCTAACCCTAACCCTCAACCCTTCCCGACCCTCGGACCCGTGGACCCTGACCCGGCGGGTTACGGGTCGACCCGCCCGACCCGTGACCCGTGGCCGTGTCTAACCCTATATATAACGACGAAAATGGAAATTCCTCAACGAATGTATTTTTAGTGATGAATTCATTCCTCAATAAAAGCTCCAAATTCGTCTCTATTTTTCTCATGGTTTAGGCGACCACATTATGATAACAATTAACGAAGAATAAAAATTTTTGTCGTTGAATATTACTTTTAGCGGATATGTTCGTCGTCAAAGACCACATTTACCGAGGAAAAATAACTTGACACTATAACTCTTGTTGCTAATAAGCCTTTTTGTTGTAATGTCGGTCCATACATATGAATAATTTGGTTTTTCCCCCGAATACCTCTTAAATTGTCTACCCATACCACCAATATTAAAAAAAAAACCATCTCATGAAGCACAACATCGGTCCAGACATATGAATAATTCGGCTTTTCCCCCGAATACCTCTTAAATCCGATGAAAACACACAAAATCGATCTCTCATCACACAATTTGCTACAAACCTCACAAAAATAATCGAATAATCGACAATAATATACAATAACCCAATTACGCCCCTACCCATACCACCCTAATGTGTGTGTGTGTATGGGACTCGCTGGTGGAGAGAGATGAGAGGGTTGGTCTCAACTTGATGGCGTGTGGCTTCTGGCGAGGGACGGTTGAGCGAGGGCCGACGGGCGAAGGGCGAGTAGGTGGTGGTGAACAAAGAACCTGCTAGCGGCTATTGGCGAACGAGCGAAGTGAAGAAAGAAAGCGATGAAAGGAAAGGAAAGTATGAACCGCACACACCTCTTCTCTAGTTTTTTTTTTAATGATAAGGGTTCCGGTCCAATTCTGGTCTGGTACCGGGTTTGGACCGGAACCCAGAAATCAAAATATCTTGGACCGTGGACTAGACCGTAACATCCCGATCCGGTCCAAATACCATAAATTCTGATCTGGTCCCGGTCCGATTACGGGACGATCCAAATTTTGCCCAACCCTACATATATAAAATGCCTAGCCAAAATGACAACAATTTAATTTAAAATCGATCAATGGCACACAACAACTTAAAATGACACATCACAGGAGCAACTACAAAAGACAACAATTAGGAGCCATAACACATCACAAGAACCCTGATTAATAGCCCCATTAAAAAATCAAAGCATCAAACAACAATCAACATAACACATCAAGCAACTGTCGAAAAAACAAATCGAAACAACAAATAGAGTAGTTCTTGCTCTCAATCGAAGGTGGTGACTACATAGGCTTAAAGTATCGGCCCTTTTATGGAATCCCAATGACTCTTGGAACAGAAAACGATGGAACATTAAATTTTAGCGTTTTATTTCCTTCCTCAATATTTAAAGATTTTTTTTCTCTTTTATCACATTTTTCTATTTTGTCAAGCTATTTACATGAGTTGTTGACCCTCTAAAAACCCCATTTTCTCCAAATTCTTTAGATTTCTCTATTTTAAAGGTCATGTTGGGCTTGCTCTTAGAGTGACCTTTATTTTCGTGAAGAAGGTTGACATATGACTTTGGTCATCTCATTTATTAAGTGATTTAAGTCTTTGTCTTTGACTATTTTAATAAGAGGTGTATCCAAAACCCAATTATCAAGCCAGAATTTTATGGAGTTGCCATCCCCTATTAAGTCTTTTTTTTTTTTTTTTTTTTGCTTTTGTATGTTTGGTCTTCTATTTTTTTTTTAGTTTCTCAATATATCAAAGACGAATAATCTATTTCTATCTATATCTATATATTTATATAATATATTAAAATAAATATCTAAAAGTCTTTTTTGATGTGATTCGCCTATATTTTCTTTTCTGGTGTAATTTGATTTGGATTTTTTTACAATCAATTAATGATGATCTAATATAGTTAAGTGAGGTTAGACAATGATCTCATTTATTTTATCCACGTGCCATATTATGTGCCATTCTCATATTTTAAGTGATTGCAAAATCTAACATTTAACCATGATTTATTTTATAAATATTGTACCTTAAATTATTTTATCTTTATTCATTAAGATTGATTAATATTTTAGTTCATTATATCTAATGATAAGATTTCATTATTAATTAATTATTTATTGAACAATAAAATCTTATCATCAAAATATTTAGAAAAAATGACCGAAAATAATAAGTTATGAAGTATTAACCTTGAACCAAAAATAATACGAACTTTAAAATTGACGATTTCATATTAACAAAAAATAATACGGTTCCAATTTTCAACCAAATAATGACTTGACCACCAAAAATATAAATTTGGACTCACAACGTAATAATTATTAAAGTTAGGGAAAGAAATATAAATTAATAAAAATTGGATCAATATCAACTCGAATGGTTAAATGAGTTGACTCAGACTCTACTCACATTTCCCCTAACTACACTCTTGAGCGAGCTTGGCGACTAAGGCATAGCGGTCGATCGATTCGGCTTCAAAACACATGTTTTATACACGAATCCATCTTAGATAGCGACTAGGATTGGAAAAAAAAAAGATAGCAAGCAAAAATGAAAATCACATAACATTGATTTAAAGTGTACCAAAATAAATGAAATACACGTGGATTGACGCGATGAAATATGTAAAAAAACCCACAAAAATTACGCAAAACCCCAAACTCTTAATTTAGCAACAATCATAGAAGTAGACGATTTAGGCTTCAATTGGACAGCGTTGTAAACATGCTTCTCACGTAACCTTGGTAGCATATTGTGAGCCCACTTTTTTGGAGCTCATTTGCAAGAGCCTGACCCTTTACACTTAGGACCACATATTTTACCCTTTTTATTGCTGATGTGACAACGTTTTAAGCCTTTTAGCTTAAGATTGTAGGTGCTCTTATAGCACCCACATCAGGATTCCCCTGTAGGCAGTGAAGACGAACCTCTAAAGAAACAGACTTCCGAAAAAAGGAGACACCTCGATACACGATATGATGGTAAATAATGATAACCCTGAAAAAAAGCATCAAAAGATAAAAGTGAAGCATATCAACAACGTACATGCTCAAACCATCCTAAGTGCTACTACTAAACTTTATCACATCTTACATCAAAGAACATATGCTTGTTTGATTGCACAAACAAGACGTGTTGAAAATAGACAAGGTGATTGATTTGATTGCATTTTTTTTATAAAAAAAACTTGCAATAAAAACAGGCTCTATCTTTGTTCACAAGGGTAAAGTTACTTTCTAAATACCAAAGGAAAATTCACATTTCCCCAACCTCACAACTTTTGCTAATGAGGACAACTGGAAAATACTGCACAATCATTCAAGATTCAATAATTACAAGGAATGAAACTCAATCAGCTCACAATCCTACCCATCAAACACCAAAGACTCTCTCTCTCTCTCCCTCCCCCTCACTCTCTCGCGTGCCGCTCTCTCTCTCTTTCTCAGCTCACAACCCTACCCAACATTCAACAAACACCAAAGACTCCCTCCCCAGGTCACCTTGTGCTCCTCGTTGTTTCAAGAGTATTCATGTTTTTTTTCAACATACCTGAGTGTCTTGCTTTTCAACGCATTTTTCAGTTTTATAGCATTTCATGGAATATAACATAAAGTCGGTAGGTTTGAAGTCATGGTTTGGCTTGATGCATATTGACTCTTGTTATTTTCTACGAGTTTTTCATGTGCACTCTCTTTGATTGGTGATTTTCATTGTCCATCCTTACTCTTCTCACCGTTTTTTCCTCTTATACTCCTCGTGAATCGTGATTCAACATTGTAAACTTGACACTTTTATATATTCTCGATCGATGCATTGGGTGTTTCTTCAAAGATGCCTCACATTGTCCCGATTTCAACATTTCACATATGCTAGTGTCGTCTTTTGCTCTATAGTTTTTTCTCGGTGTAATCTCTTTGTTGATTTGTTTTGTCCTTTGTTTTCATTCTTTTTCAAAATAATTTGTCCGTCCAAGGGTTGCCTTGCTCCATACCAATGGGTCGAGCTGGTCGACGCAAGCCGGTTTACCTGGTATGTGGCTCTTGCCGGCTGGGTCACGTGCTCGGAGTTTACCGCCAAAGGTAAGTTTCTCGTCATCAAAAAAAAAAAGTTTGTCCGTTATCGATCTTTTCTAGCACTCGACCCATCGGTCATTAGACCCACGTAAAACCAAAAGTGTATCACTATACCGAACAGGGCAACACCCCTACTTTATCCTCCAAAAGCCCTACTCCTCCTACGTCGAAGTCCTATCCTTGAATTGGTAAATAAGGATTGGACATTTCGAGGTTCGAACCAGGAATCTATGAGTACTACCCACAAGTACTTTCCGATGAGCTATTCCGGAACGGTCGTCGAAGTCCTTTCCATTAAAAAAAAAAACATCTTTCAATTTCAATTTTTTTAAAAAAATAAAAAAACAACCTCACCGTCCGCCACCCGCTCGACTGCTCGAGCGACACAGTCGAAAACCAGTACACATTCTTGGTGGAGACTTCCAACCAGAGATGTCACCGTGCGTTTCTGAAATCAACGCTTGCTAGAAACGCAGCGGAAACCGAAACGCTTTCAATCGGCGATTTGGAGCGCGGTAGCAGCAGTATAAATGAACCAAGTCTCTTCCTCTTCTTCCCTCTCCCTCCCCTTCTTCCGCGCCACCATCGCCACCACCACGGCCAGACGTTCGTCTGTCTCGTTTCTCCGTCTCACCGTGCGCGCTAGGTACTCTTCCTCTCTTTCATTGGTTTCTTTTCTTAATTACTATGTCCGTGAAGCTAATTCGTCGCTTGCTTTGGCTTAATTTCTTGAGTTTTGTGTTGGATGTAAGGTCTAAGGATTTCGCTGATCGTTTTTATGGAATTTGAGCTTCTCGCTTTCAGTTCGTTTGAGATTTTCAGTAGTTTTTTCTTCTGATGCAGAATTTTGGTTCAAATCACTGCACTGTTGTTATCTGTCATGCCGTTTGAGGTTTTTGCCTTGTACTGTTAGTGGTGAAAATTGATGCTGAGTTATCGATGATTTTACTCGTGAATAGTGTTATCAGGCGACTTGAGAGTTGGTAATACTGGTTTTGAGGTTAAATGCGACATCCAGAAAATTTATAGAACCTGAAACCTTCAATTAGCTAATTTAAAATGACTTCAAACCTCAAATAGTTAAATTAATAAACAACCTGAAATTTTAGGGTGTGAGTCAGTCAAACTCTTTTGATAGATACTGAGACTATCATATTCACAACTGTTGACCTACTCAACTGATTGACAAATGACTAGTTTAGGTGTACCCCATTGTTTTGATTTACAAGCAACTATTTGGTCTTGGATTTTATATCCATTTCCTGACTGTAAGAACTAAGAACATTGCTGCTTGCTTTTCTTGGGGCCAATAAACTTTTACAATCCTTGTTTTTCCGGAATTGAGAATGTTTGGAGTTTGGATTTGGTTGAAACGTGATAGAATATTGATTTGCATGATCTAAAAGGAGTTCGGATGATAATAGTATCTGCTTAATTTTGTCCATCTTTCTTACTAAGAATTATGTGCTTATGTAGCCTTTAATTGAAATTATTTGAATGTTTGGAAGAAATTTACGTTCTTCGGGTGGTATTTGGTGGATCAGAGCCATGGCATCACACATTGTTGGTTACCCTCGCATGGGACCTAAGAGAGAGCTAAAGTTTGCCCTAGAATCATTTTGGGATGGGAAGAGCACTGCTGAGGAGTTGCAGAAGGTGGCTACTGATATTAGAGCATCAATCTGGAAACAAATGGCTGATGCTGGGATCAAGTACATCCCTAGCAACACCTTCTCATTCTATGATCAGGTTCTTGATGCGACAGCAATGCTTGGTGCTGTTCCACCTAGGTATGGGTGGAATGGGGGTGAAATTGGATTTGATGTTTACTTCTCAATGGCTAGGGGAAATGCTTCTTTACCTGCTATGGAAATGACCAAGTGGTTTGACACCAACTAGTAAGGAATCCTTGTATATATATTTACAGATTATATGTGTTGCTAGTCGGGTTGTTAATTCTATTCATCCTCTGATGCAGCCACTATATTGTCCCTGAACTTGGACCTGAAGTCCAATTTGCATATGCTTCTCACAAAGCAGTGAATGAATACAAGGAAGCTAAGGCTGTAAGAGTCCCATACATTAAACTTGGCTTTATATGACGCTAAGAGTTGTGCTTTAATCAACGAGTATTGCAATTGAAAATAAAAGGAAATAATAAATTTCTGAATTGGCACCTCTAAAATGGTGATTTCTTATGTTCTAACTTTTAACCTTAAGAAAAGACTGATTTTTCTTTTTCATACTAGAGCAATTTTTGTAGCTAGTTGGTTGATGAGTAAAAATCTTATGGTTGTGCATCTCATCAAATTTGTCGGCAGTGTACACTCAGCCATGCAAAAAAGATGGATGTACATTACTATGTTGGATCTCACAACTTGTTCATTTGATGTCTGCTGCAGCTTGGGGTCGACAGCATCCCTGTCCTCTTAGGCCCAGTTTCATACCTCTTGTTAGCAAAACCAGCAAAGGGTGTTGAAAAGTCTTTTCCTCTTCTCTCCCTGCTTGACAAAATCCTGCCTGTGTATAAGTAAGACACTAGGGATTTTTGTCCCTCCCTTTGTTTTATCTTTTCAATTTATCATACTAATAATGAAAATGATGCAGAGAAGTTGTGGCTGAACTCAAGGGGGCTGGTGCTTCTTGGATTCAGTTTGACGAGCCTAAACTTGTCATGGATCTCGATGATCACCAATTGCAGGCATTTGAACATGCATATTCAGCACTGGAGTCATCCTTATCCGGCCTGAATGTTCTCATTGAGACCTACTTTGCTGATATTCCTCCCATGGCATATGAAACTCTTACCAACTTGAAGGGTGTCACTGCTTTTGGTTTTGATCTTGTTCGTGGGGCCAAAACCCATGACCTGATCAAGGGTGAATTTCCTTGTGGAAAATACCTCTTTGCAGGGGTTGTGGATGGTAGAAACATATGGACTAATGATCTAGCTGATTCTCTGAATACCCTGCGGGCTCTTGAAGGCATTGTTGGGAAAGGTGTGTTACCAAGAGTTGCCAATTTGTGTCTGCTCTACTGCAGTGTTCGTCTACTTGCAACTGATTTTTTTTTTCCAATTCTGTCCTACAGACAAATTGGTTGTATCCACTTCGTGCTCACTTCTTCACACTGCTGTTGATCTTGTCAATGAGACTACGATGGACCAAGAGTTCAAGACATGGTTGGCTTTTGCAGCACAAAAAATTGTTGAGGTTAATGCGTTGGCCAAGGCACTGTCTGACGAGAAAGATGAGGTAATTCTCCCTCTGTGTGAGGAAATGTTTTGTACAAGCTTTCACGCAAAATATGAAATCACTTGCTGATTGCTTGGAGCTCCAAAAAGGAATTGGATTTTGATGTCACTTTTCTCTTTCAACTAAACTAATGCATTCACCTATCACATTCACATGTATGATATCTTTTCTAAGTTGAGACTTGCTGCAATTTGAAATGTTTTTTTTTTAAATCAGGCATTTTTCACTGCCAATGCTGTTGCTATTGCTTCACGAAAATCTTCTCCAAGGGTGACAAATCAGGACGTGCAAAAGGCTGTATGTTATTTTTCCATCATTCGATCATGATTAACACCATTGCTGCCTCTTGTTGTTAACAGCTCTTCATGCATTTTGAAGGTTGCAGGTTTGAAGGGGTCTGATCACCGCCGTGCCACCAGTGTGAATGCTAGGTTAGAGGCTCAACAGAAGAAGCTAAACCTTCCTCTCCTTCCTACCACCACCATTGGATCATTTCCACAGACTGGGGATCTGAGAAGAGTCCGTCGTGAATATAAGGCTAACAAGTGAGTCTGTTAACACCCTTTAAATCCCTCAACTGGTGTTATTTTTTTATTGCAGTATGGTATTATTTTTAAATATACATGCTTCCATGTGTTAGGATTTCTGTAGATGATTACGTTAAGTACATCAAGGAGGAGATTAGCAAGGTTGTTCAGCTGCAGGAAGAGCTTGATATTGATGTTTTGGTCCATGGAGAACCTGAGGTAAGCCTGTTGAGCTACCTTGAAACTTAATCCTTTCCAAAGAGAGTTTCTAATACCCCTACTGGAATGCTCTTACAATTTAGAGGAATGATATGGTTGAGTACTTTGGGGAGCAACTTTCTGGGTTTGCTTTCACTGTGAATGGATGGGTCCAGTCTTATGGGTCTCGTTGTGTCAAGCCACCTATAATCTATGGTGATGTAAGTCGTCCTGAACCCATGACAGTCTTCTGGTCTAGGATGGCTCAGAGCATGACTAAGAGACCCATGAAAGGGATGCTCACTGGTCCTGTCACCATTCTAAACTGGTCATTTGTCCGAAATGACCAGCCAAGGTGAGTGCTGAATGAAATCCTTGTTTGCCCAGCTTGCTTGTATTTAGTCTTATCACTCTTATCAACATAACTTTTTACGTTCTCTAACCTAGTTACCTTTCAGATTTGAGACTTGCTATCAAATTGCACTGGCCATCAAAGATGAGGTTGAGGATCTTCAGAAGGCAGGAATTAATGTGATACAGATAGACGAGGCTGCCCTGAGAGAGGGGTTGCCTTTGAGGAAGTCCGAGCAGCCTTTCTATTTAGACTGGGCAGTTCATTCCTTCAGGATCACCAACTGTGGTGTTCAAGATACTACTCAGGTTAGATATGTTCCAATTTCACCTATCGCTTCACTTTTCACATCATTTTAGCATATTGGCTTTTTTTTTTTGGTAGAACTAGCATATTGGCTTTATCCCAATGCCTTTTCCTTTTACTATGCTCTAGTGTTCATGGCTGCGATTTATTATAACATATGTCGTAATTTCTCACCTCCACAAGGTGAAGGCAGAGAATGTGGGGAACCAGTGATGTGCATCACATAGAATACAACATTACTACCCTGCAAAAGAATGTCATTTGTGTAAATAAATTCAGTTGTTGTGTTCTGTTTCAGATTCACACTCACATGTGCTACTCCAACTTCAATGACATCATCCACTCAATTATCAACATGGATGCTGATGTGATCACAATCGAGAACTCCAGGTCAGACGAGAAGCTTCTCTCTGTTTTCCGGGAGGGAGTAAAGTATGGTGCAGGTATTGGTCCTGGCGTCTATGATATTCACTCGCCTAGGATCCCATCAACAGAAGAAATTGTTGATCGCATCAACAAGATGCTCACTGTGATAGGGTCTAACCTCCTGTGGGTTAACCCGGACTGTGGCCTGAAGACCCGCAAGTACTCTGAAGTCAAGCCTGCTCTCAACAACATGGTAGCTTCTGCTAAGGCAGTTCGTACTCAGCTGGCCGGTGCCAAGTGAGACCAGAGACGCCAAATCACCACATGGTGAGTTATTCCTGCTAACTTTTGGCCATTTTTTTTTTCACATTTCAGGGACTTGTTATAGAATCGGCGTATACCTTACATCTTTATAGGGATGTAAACGGGATGCGGGATACACTCAGTTCCTATCATTGCTATTAGAAATCCCCTATCCAGAGTAGTGAACAAGTTGATATGTTTTTGTATTATGATATGAAGTAGATTGTACATTTTAATCCTCATCCATGTTAACACTCACGACACGCTTGGGTCACATACCTTGTTCACATAATAACTAGCATGAAGAGCTAGAGCCATAGCCACCACAACAGTTACACTGAACATCTTCAAATTATCCGGGTTCTTCAGCCCCTTATAAATCCCTCTTCCATTCCAAGCTCTCGCTTTGCTTTCACCTTTGTCTCGCCTCTCTTCCCCACACATCTTCTCCGCATCAGCTAACTCGCTCAGTTCTGCTTCTTGTTCACGTTTGTTCTCTGCTACATTGTTAGGAGCTGCCTCGAAACCACTAGGTTCACCATTGGCTGGAGGCATATCCGGAGCTGGGATGGTCTGCGGCGCCTCTGGGGATGTCATCACCTTGGGTTGCTTGACATAAAGTACGCCTCTTTCAAACTTAGCTGTGATTTCTCGGGTGTCACAGCTCGGTGGCACGGGAACCTCCTTCACGAAGCGCTGCCATTTGTTGCCTCGAAGAGGACGCTCCCCACTGATCCTCATAACCCGTGATGGTGATAGCTGAACCCTCAGCTGTTCCTTCTTGTAATCTTTATTTCCCAAAACATATAACTAGATTTGATTTTTTTCTTCAATTGTTTTGTTTAAAGGACACAAACAACCTTGATGGATCATGAAAGTGAAAGCAAGAGAAACATACCGGATAGATAAACAAGGAGCATTTCGGCTCCTTCCTCCGATACATAGCGTGTTTCGGGATTGAACTCTTCATATTCCCGAGAAGCTGCAGGACGCATTCTGGGATTCGTATATGATCACAAGTCACACCTGTTTATTTTTCTTGTAGCCTGATCCTGTTCGACGGATGGATGAGAATGAATTCTAGGAAGGCCTGGTTCGTGGTTTATATATATGTAATGTAATAACTTGGATAAAGATATGATGGGTGAGTAGATGCTTGCTGGGTTTGTGTTTTGTTTCCTCCAAAACTAGATATTCTAGGTTTAAGATGCATGGATGACTTGGGAATTACCCTTCTAATTTGGATGTGTACAGGGCTTTGCTGATACCTATTATAGTTTTGAAGTTTGAAATATAGTTATTCCTTGGACTTGGAAAAGGAAACTGCATGCCTTTTATTGACTCTTTTTGGGGATGGCATTGCAAGGGAATTGTAGGTTGCAATTGCAACTATCTAAAAATGACTATTGTAATGATGCTTTATCCGTTAATAAAATATGATATTTTAAAAAGAAAAAATTCATTAAGAAAAAAAAATGTGACAAGATATTTTCCACTTTTCAAAATTGTTCTTGTAATGATTAGAGAGATGTTAGTTAGGTCATCCGCATCCGATCATCCCACCTTGGACCCTTAACCCACTTTTTCCCTACACGTCAACATAAGCATCCCTCTTCAATTTTTTTTTTAATTATAATTTTCACCCATAGGCCATAATCGTGCATCTCGCTTTCAGGGTCCTTAATCCATTTTTAATCATTTTCTTCTTTTCTTAGTACCCAAAATAATAAATTCATTTGATTATTTCTTTTTTGTTGTTATATATTATTATTGTTATCAAAATTTTATTAGTATTATAATTAAAAAAAAAGAGGCATTTTTTTATCAAAAAAAAAAGAGGCATTTTTATCATTATGAAAAAACATACTATAATTTTTTCAACAACAAAAATAAATACATGAGTAAATTGCAAAAAAAATACAAATACATGCTATAAAACAGCGAAAAAAAGCGCAAATGTAAAGAGAAAAAAATAAAAAATAAACATATGATCAAGCTTCATGTCTTGATGACCCAAATCTTTGTCATATAAGCTTTATTAAGTAAGCCTTGGGTTGATGATGCGAACAAGAGTCTCGGACTAGTGCTCTATTTCTTAAGAACACACTCTTCTTTGCTGGTATTCTTGTAGCGAGTGTCTCGGGCACTAAGCGGTATGAATGTGTAGGTGAGAATCACATTCATCTTCCATAATTGTGCAAAATGATGCACGCCATTATTATTTTTCCGAGCAATGTTGTAACACCTTGTTCTACATTGAATATAATATAGATTTTGAGAGTGATTTATAGGCGATTAAAGTCTTACCCATATTATAAAAGTTCTTCTTTTTCAGGCTCCAAGTGAGGACAACGAACTTGAAAAAACAAACCATTGTTGTAGAAAACCAAAAACATGCTCCACATCTTTACCGTTGGTGGATTATCATTACGGGCGTACCGATCCTTCCATGCGGTAGGACAATTCTTCCAAGCCCAATGCATGCAAATGCAATCAATGCACCTTATTTTTTTTACCACTCTAGATTTAATCTTATGACCAATCTATTATTGTATTGTTAGAATTACTTGACTTTGCATTTATGTTATTCGAATTCTTATCTGTAGGGAGTAGATAAAAGCTTTCATGCTTTATGATGATAAAGATTGATCGTACATTCTAAGAGATTATAAGGAAACTCATGACATTGCAACTGTTTTTAACTCTATATATACCCTAGTCTTTTATATAAACGCGCCATGACGCTATTCTTATACATTAATTTTGGTAAAATTCGAACCTTGAAAATTCCAATATTCAACAATTGTGAATTCGCAATTTAATTTTAGAGGACTCAGCCTAAACATACACACTAATAGAAACCACTAGGAGCAAGGATCTCGCACCTAGAAAGACCACTCAAGTAAGGATCTCGCTAGAGGATTTGTGCAGGAACTATCCCACTTTTGACACAGTATATTGATAATTCAAAGATGATTACAACTGACTCTAACTATGAATTAAATAGGCTGCTAAACTTCATAAACTAACTACTACCACTAACATAGAGGTGTGTCTAGTGACCTGCTAACATGATCCTAGGAAATAGAAAGTAATCGGACTATTCTAACTTCTACTAACTGCCCTAGAATAATAGATACTGGAATTAAAGACAAATTAAATAAACTAATAAACTAATTGTTGCTTTGCTGGTACTGGGAACGTATCAGTGCACCCCCTTGCGAAACTGCCTTGTCCTCAAGGCGGGCACTCTTTTCAGCCACTAAACTAAGTGATAGCACCCTTATCGCCACTAGCCCTCAGCTCTTGGAGCTTGCATTGTTGTCCCTTGTTGTCGAATATTACGAACATCTCCTTCCAGTTAGCTTGTATAGTATTTAGGGAAGCCAACCAACCAATTGCAAGCACCAAGTCTGCTCCCACCGGAGAGAAAGGAAAGTAATCTTGAGTGATGGTGAGACTGGGCATCTTGATGTCGATGTCGGGGCACACACCACCTAGGAAGCACGGAAACGACGTTTGAAGTTTTCTGGACGTTTCCGAAACGGGGAAACGCGGAAGCGGCGGGGTTTGATTCTTCTAGTCTTCTTCGTCAATCCTCAGTTGCCCTATTTTTTTTGTTTGATTTCATTTTTTATTCTTCTAGTCTTCTTCGTCAATCCTTTGAATGATATTTGTTTGATTTCATTTCATATTGTCGTTTCCTCGTTGTTTCCTGATTTTTAGAATTGCGGCTTCCTCGTGTCCCCGTTTCCCGTGTCCGTGCAACCTAGCACACCACTATATTGAATGACTTCCCCATTGCCAATCCGAACACCGAATGAAGGGACACATTCAACTTGAAGTCGCAGTTCCTTTACCAACTTGTCTGAGATGAAGTTGTCGGTGGATCCGCTGTCAACTAAGACAAGAATAGGATGTCCTTGCAGGGTTGCCTCGAACTTCAAAGTTGTGCATGGGGACTTGCCTGATAGGGCATTGAAAGAGATCTCAACCATATCCCCTCTGACTTCCATGACTTCTTCCTTTTCAATGAGCCCACACCTATCCCCAGAGATGGGTTGGACTTCCTCTAGCTGCAAGAAGGTTGATTGTTTGCACCTATGCCCAGGGGTGAACTTCTCTCCGCAGCGGAAACATAACCCTTTCTCCCACCGGGCTTGTCTTTCGTCCTCCCAGGATTTTGCCGGAGCTGGCAAGGGTTGGTTCAGAGGCAGCGATTGGAAACGGGAGAGTTGGAGAATTCTAACGGCTGGACTTTAGGGGTTGTATTTGTACGGGGGGAAGATGGGATGAAATTAGAGTGCAGGGAATGTGAGGGATTGACCGCTCTTTATTTACCAATTCAAGGAATGTGAGGGATTGTGTCTGCTTTGTGGGTTATTTGGTGGTGGGGTTATATCTGGGCCCTTCTTAGCCTCAAATTCTAAAGTCAAGATGTCTGCTTTGAAAACCGATCTAGGTTTATGAATCCTTACTTCCACCCTCAGCTCTTCTTTCAACCCAACGAGGAAGACGCCAAGCAAACAGTGCTCTGGCCAATCTTGCACACGGTCGGCTCGTCGAGCAAATTCTTGACGATACTCCGCCACCGTACCGGTCTGTTCTATGGCACACGACACAGGTATTCATCAGGGTTTTGGAATTCATGTGGCCCGTAGTGTTCCTAGAACACTTTCACCAAGGCTTACCAATACAAAATTTCTCTATCTCCATTGACCCAAGCGTACAGATCAAAAGCATCACCTTCAAGGTGCATTGAAGCCACTTCAACACGGAGTTCGTCGGGAATTTGGAAGTACCGAAAATACTTTTCGGCCTTCATTGCCTAGCCCCGGGGATCTCTGCCTTGAAACTTGGGGAAATCAATTTTCGCCCTAAGCTTCCGAGTATGCTGAAAACCTCGAGTGCTGTCTTCGTCCTCTTCTTGGTCCTCCCCCCAACAGGAACGACCTCTCTCATAAGGACCCCCCCGAGGAAAGCGGGAAGTACCACGATAGGAGCCACCAGGACTTCCATCATCCCCTCGAACATTACTGGAACGTGCTTTATGCGTCAAGGATAGTAGTCATATCGGCTAATCTATTATAGTTGAAAGTTTGTGGATGAGGTGGTGGTGGTGGATCGTTAGCGGAAAAACGTGTAGTCACCATTCAAATCGAATGGCTCTGATGCCAAATTGATAGAAACCACTAGGAGCGAGGATCTCAAACTTAGGAAGACCACTCAAGCAAAGATCTCGCTAGAGGATTTGTGCAAGAACTATCCCACTTTTGACACAGTATATTGATAATTCAAAGATGATTACAATTGACTCTAACTAGGACTTAAATAGGCTGCTAAACAGCCTAAAATTCATAAACTAACTACTACCACTAACATAGAGGTGTGCCTAGTGGCCTGCTAACATGATCATAGGAAATAGGAAGTAATTGGACCATTGTAACTTCTACTACTGGAATTAAATACAAATTAAATAAACTAATAAACTACCAGCGGCTTTGCTGGTACTGGGAACGTATCACACACATAGGCCATGGGGCTGGTTTCACAAAGTAGTCAGACTCAATTGGGGGAGTAAAAATCACCTACAAGTACAACCCATTATACACCCTTAAGTGTAACACAAAATTAATAATGTTAAATATTTATGATAAAAAAAATTCAAAAAAATATCTTTATGTTATAAATAACTAATTATATATATTTAAATATTTTTTTATGAAAAAACTTATTTTAAAAAATATTAAAATTATTAATATCAAATAATCCTCTTTTCAATTTTAATATTTTTTAAAATATGTTTTTTGATGAAAAAATTATACAAATGCATATGGTTAGTTATTTGTAACATAAATATATTTTTTTAAATTTTTTTATAACAAATATTTAACATAATTAATTTCATGTCACATGGGTGTATGGAGAGTTGTAGAGGATTTGGTCTCCAATTGGGGAGGTCCAAGCCCATTTTTGGATATCCTTTTCAAATTACTTTCCCTCTTTTCTTAATTTGCAAATTTTCGTTCTCCTCTCTCGCAGATCCAGCGAGGAGACCCGCCATTGAAGACCTGGACTGGAGTGCCCACTCAACACTGACCTGGAGTGCCCACTCAACACTTCACAGCCTTCAACAATCCGATCGTTATTCCATCCAGTTTCGAACGCTCTTTGCAATTGCTTTGATTGTTCAAGCTATTTTGCGATGCGATTGAGAAGCTAAACAGCCCAAAAAAACCCTAGCTGTTGAACCCTAATTTTGCCATATTGCAATGGCGGTCGAATCGAGCTTCAATACGTTGTTTCAGAAGCTGAAACTGGATGATCCGTGGCTTTCTCCTAAACCTTGGGAATCAATTCCTTCCGAAAGCGGCCGAGCCTCATCTTCGCAGCTTCCTCCTTCATCTTCTTCGAATTTTAGCTTTTATGATCTCTCCTCTGTCTCTGTAAGTATTACATACGTTTCATTGGTGTAAAATATGCAATTAATGTAATCATTGATCAATTTTGTAGTTTAAACTTGTGGTTTGATTGTACTGGCTAATTGTTTGAGTTTAGTTCTTTCTCATTTTGTTTGTTTTGAGGAATCATTTCCGTGGGATAGATTAATAATCTGAACTCCTGAAATTTGCGGGTTGCTTATATTTATTTGGCTGTATAAGTTTTCTGTCATACTCATTGTTCTTATGCGTCTTTTGTAGTTTTGCTTTATTGATTTCAATTCTGTGTAGGAGGCAAGCTTGGTGCGCCTTGTGTTGAATGCCTTGCAAGGCTGTCAATCGTCTCTTATAAGTATTGAGAAGCTTTCTGATTCATTTTGCTATGATCCAGCTGACAGATCAGCAAATGGAATTCCATCTCTTTGGACTCGATCCTTGAGCACACATGCATTAGGGAAGTTGCTTAAATCTGTTGGTCATGCAGGTTCAGTTGTTTTACTTCTGCACAAGTTTGTGGAGTGTTTTACCTCTTTGAATTTTGACAGCATTAGTATTGAGAAACAAGAAGATAGACCATCATTCCAAAATGAAAATGTTGAGACACACCCTGCAAGAAGCCTTGTCAATCAGGCTTTTGCAGTTGCTGTAGGAAAGGTTTTGCAGGGATATATTAGTGCAATCAGTACAGTGAACATGTCAGCAGTTTTGAGGCGTTCTGGGAGCAAAGTTAACATGTTGTCAAATGCTTCTCTAGGTCTAGGAAATCTCACAAATGTTGTGCACTGCGAACTTACATTGCTAGAGGTTTACCTGCACACAAAAGAATTGAGAACTCAGATTGAGGCCCTTGGAAACATTTGTTGTCTACATGAGCTACCTTGTTTGTTCCCATTGACATCTTTGGAAGATCCAGTTACAAAAGCAGCTGAGCTGTTTACTAAGTTTCCTAGGGGCGGGAATCTGCTTACTTATTTGTATCATCAGTTATTGGTGAGCCTACTTGGTTACTTGAGCATCTAAGTGCCTGTTATGTATTGTTTCTATATTCTGGATCATTATATGAGTATTAACTTAGTGGATTAGAAGCTCTCTTAGAGTTGCTATCAAAAGTAACATTCTTTGTTTGGCTGGGTTTTGAGCTTGGAAAATATGAATGAGTGTTAACAGCCACCTTTCTTTAAGCATGGAATCCAATAATCCATTGCCATCTGAATGTAGCGAACTTCTGTTCTTTCTGGTTTTTAATGCTTTTGCTATCATGTGCCAGCTTGAGATATGGTTATTTTTTGGTCGTAGTTATGGAGAAGCCCACATGTTCTGGTCTATTATAAAAGCAGCTCATAACCCTCCCCCGAAAAAGATGACGGGTTCGCTTGCATAGCCATATACTATGACTTATAATGCACAATATTGCTAAAATTATAATATACGGAGTATATTATAATGCAATATTGTGCATTATAAGTCATAACACATGGCTATCCAAACGGACCCGACATTGCATATAAATTTTAGATGTAAAGCATTTAGGTTATAGCTCTTCAAGGCTGCTGTGGGCAATCTGCATCTACATTTTAGACATAATGTTTATTCACATTTTTTTAGGACATATTGCATTTCGGTTGTTTCATTCTCATTTATTCCCATCCTCTTGAATTACTTATTCAACATATTGCATATTGATACTTTGCTTTTTCTTCTTTTGTCGTGTTTCTCAATACTGAATTAACAGATTCTGAATAAATTGAATTATTTTACTGTATCTTAATATTATTCTCTTTGGCATTTTGAGCTTAGAATCTGCCTTGGATTGCTCTTATTTTGTACTTTTGTAGATATGGTATATTAATTGGTGTCTTATTTCTGCTCTCTTTTCATGTGTTTCTGTTGATGAATATCATCATTATCAATTATGTTCAAACTTTGTTTGGAACTTATTTTGACACTAGTTATTGTTAGCAATCAGAGTCTTTTTATTGTTTCCTGATAACTTTGTATTATGCTCCTAGGTTGCTGATCCAGTTCATAGATCTCTTCTGAAGTTTCTTTTTCAGCGTTCGCTTGAACCATATTGCTGCTTTATCCGGTCATGGATTTATGAAGCAAAAATTACTGATCCCTATGGTGAGTTCGTTATAAAATATGAAGAGAATCTGCCACTGTATTCACAGGGTAAAGCTGGCATGCCTGTTGACATCCCATTTGCTACCATTAGGGTAATGCCTTTCTTGTACAACAAATTTAGATTGAGAGGCTTTCTAATTTAACCAATCAGTCTTTTTTTTTAATCAATATAATTGAAGCTTTCCTAACTCTCCAGGCCTGTGATGGAAGTTCCACCCCTAGCTTTCTGGAAGATTTTACTATTCCACTGCTGAGAGCAGGTCAACAGCTAAAAGTAGTGCTTAAGCTTCTTGAATTATGCAAGTGCATCACAGCTGGGGAATATACTTTTGAGGATGTTCTTCCGAGGTGTGGGGGTCTACCAATCAATGATCTTGTTCAGGCATCTACGTTAACTTTCAACAAGAAGGAGATAGAAGAAAAAGTGAATTCAAGGAAGAAGTTTTACAGACTGATGCTGGAGAAACTTGAATATGTGATGAAAAACTTTGAAATAGAGTATCATCAGGTACTTTCTTCCGTCATTTTTGTGTTTGTATTCCTGGTAGGAACAATTAATTGGGTCCTGTGGCAGTGGAGTTTTTGAAAAACTCTTTAGTTTCTTAAATTTGGCAATAAAAATTGAAAGCGAATTTCTTGGAATTCAAAGAGGAACGATGTTATGGTGGACATGGTTTGAACATATGTTGTCTTTGAAAAACTCTAACGGAACCGGCCACACTTAAATTATTTTCAGTGTATGTGTCCTCACCAATTATGCATCCATGTTTTCTGTAAAATAGTCTGTGTTTCACTTTGTGCATAACTTTGCTCGGAGAATGATTGAGTTATGTTGTGTACCAATCATCTATCATTGACTCCTGAGTGCTATATATATATATTTTCCTTATTTTTTTTTTTGTATACTGACATGTTAAAGGAAATAACATCAAATACCCCAACTGTCTGGGGAGTTACACTTGCTACCCTATTTACACAAATTTCACTAAATGATCCAACCTTTGGTGAGTTTTGGGTGATACCATGAGGCTCACTGCATCGAGTATATCTGATAATGAAGGTATAGGTTGGCTTGTAGGAAGCTGATGTGGCTTGGTAAGTTGATGACGAATTAGGAAACGAGTGTTAGAAGTCCATAGACAAAATTTAGACCCTTCTTCTACTTTATTTTTTCCGTTTGAAGCATTTATTAGAGTAATTCAGGGTCGTGAACACATACCCCCAGAGCCTGGGATATTTGATGCTAATTCTCTTAATAATAAATATAAATTGCTAATTTTGATTTAAGTTATAACAACCTAATTATAAGATGGATGGTAAAAATTAAACATCTCGGCGATCTCGCTAACTTGAAATTAAGTTATTATGATTAAAAAACTAAACATATTTTTGTATACCTTTTCTCAAGTACACCGTAATGCTATGTTTTGTAGGTAGCATTTCATCATGCAGTTAGAGGTAACATCAGCAGTGAAGGAAGTATTGACATTCAACCTTCATTTTATGATGAAAGATTGATTTCTTCACCTACTAGGATAAGGAATCTGCATGGGTATCGCTCTCTGTTCCCGTCTCTTTCTCCCTTATTACCTCTTACTTTGTGTAGTAGTGTCTGTTCCCGTCATGTCTGTTACACTCGACCTCACACGTCTTACTCTTATGTTTTCTTATTTATTGTCTTGCTTGGACCTAAGACCTTACTCGAGATGCTCATAATTATCTCCTCCTTACTTTCAGGACTACTGAAGATGAGGATTCTGATGTCTCTAGCATGGTTGATGAGTTATCAGTTCAACTGGAATCTTCTGAACATAGTTCTGAGGAGCAAGATGATTGTGGCACATATACACCAAAGCTGAATCATGCTTTGCACTTATCGTCTATAAGCATTGTTGACGGTTGCACCCAAGAGTCTATGCAAACAGATAGGCCACACCATATGAATGCGGATCTTCTCGAAACTCTAGAAACATCTGAGGCATCAAGGCCTCTGTTGGATCTTTGTCAGAACCGAATAGTATCAAGTGAGGATCCTAAATCCTGTACTGAGCTCTCAAGTTCCTCAAAGCCATGGATACTCAAAATGCAGTATGCAGATCAGGGTCCTGGTCTTGGATGGCCAATAGGAAGTCTAGTGAAAAATCCACTGGAGAAGTGGATGTGCACTGTGGATGCACAGTTACATAATTCTGGTATTCACAAACACGCTAGTACATGTGATTTTGACTTCTCAGCAGACTATGGCTCAACTAATGAAAAGCCTAATAGTCTTTTGAGTGTTGATGGTTTCCATGATGAATCCAAACCAAGTTCCTCATCTAGTTCATACACTCTGCAATCTTGGAATGCTAAAACACCTAGCAATCTCCTCAGCATGAACCCTATGCTGACAAGAAACATCTTTCATAACCATGCATTTAAGACGGGAAATGTGGAAACTCCAAAAATAAGCAAAAGTTTCCCTTACTTTGAATTTTCATCCGCAGAGGATCCTCATAAGCTACACAAAAGATGGCTTTCAGCAATTCCTGAAGAGCAGTCTAGAATTGTGGGTTCTGGTGCTTCAGCTGTTCAGCCTGAAGATGGTTGCCTAGTCAAGAAGTACACTCAAATAGATGGTACAGTGAGCAAGGAAAAAGTGTTTTCTGATGATTCTTTGAACACTAAAAATGCAAATGCTCTGAGTATAGATGCCAATTTGAAGAATGCTCGAGGAGGGAGTGCTTGGGAAAGTATACTAGATACTCGCCTTAGAAGTATCAATCCAGCTATTCCAAATCGTGGATGTACTTCTGATGCTCTCTTTGAAATACCACTCGATTTCGTTATTAGTAAATGCATACTTGAGGAGATTTTATACCAGTATCCTTTAGTTTCTGGGGTAATTGTTTATGCAACTGATGGAGGAGTGAAAATGGATTATCCCCACTTTTCCACCTTGTCTTTTTTATTTTTATTTATGGTGATCTCTGTGTTGCTTTATGATACTTTCACCCTCATTTCGTTTTCAAACAAATGCAATGAAGGTTGTGATTCTGCCACCCTTTGTAGTTGGACTTTTCCTTAATGCTACCAGATATAAATATGTAAGCAGGTTGACGATCAAATTGATGGAAGAAGGATTTGATTTGCAAGAGCATCTGCTTACATTACGTCGATATCATTTTATGGAAATATCAGATTGGGCAGATTTGTTTATTAGATCCCTTTGGCATCATGTATGTTTACCTTGCATTATATCTTTACAATATCTGGTTGATGAGGAATCTTATTAATTCATTTCTTCTTTGATATCCAGAGATGGTATTTTATGGAAGCTGATCAGAGAATTGCAGAAATTCAAGGATTGCTGGAGTCATCAATTCAGAGGTCTTCATGTGAACAAGATCTGAATAAGGATCGCTTGTATATTTATGTCAAAGATTCTTGTGCGGCATCCTTACCATCTTCTGCAACAGGTGTTGCTTTTTACCTTAACTCTTCCGGTTGCATTCTCGTCGCCGATACTTTAGTTCCAGCTGCTACACTTTTGTGCAATCAGTGATATCCTTCCTTTCTATTCACAGGTGTTCATTCCTTCAACTTTGTTGGCCTAGGTTACAGGGTGGAATGGCCTATGAATATAATCTTAAACCCCAGTGCTCTGAGAATATATGATGAGATATTCAGTTTCCTCATACAAGTTAAACTTGCTGTTCAATCACTGTCTGATATATGGTGTCTAATGAAGGTAGTCATTACTTGGATTACTTTGTAATTCTCTATGTTCTAGCAATCTGCATTTGTGTAATAAGATGCAGAAGGGTCTACTCACAAGTTAATGCGTCCGCTGTTTGTTTTTGGTCTAAATTTTGAGTGTTCTTTTGTAATTTAGTGTTTAGTGCTGAGCATATTTATTCCTTAGGGGGGCATTTGGTATGGTGCTTGTGGAATCAGGAATCAGTTGTGTCTGGTTTGGCTCAGAATTGGAACCAGAATCAAACTGATTCCTGCTAATGGCTGACTCCTTATTTCCTATTTTTTCATTGCCAACCCCACCCCTTATTTTGCCCATACCCTGACTGTTGATGAACAACAATGAAGGAAGAGGGAGAGAGCCAGATGAAGGATACATGAGGAATGCAGAACAAAAAAGACAATCTAGACTGTGGTTGGTTAGATTCCATGGTGGCAAAGACGCAGAAGGAGGAAGCAGCTGGGGGGGGGGGGGGGGGGGGGTAGTGAAGAATGGATTCTGTTTCCTAAAAATCTAACCAACACCGGGTTTCAGTCCTCAGATTGAGCCGTTCCGCTCTTGATTTCATTTCAACTTGGTTCTTGAACTCATACCGATGGGCCCTAAATTAGAATTCTTTTGCAGACACCGATTAATTGGATACTTGAAACTTTTATGTTAAAATAGTGATGAGTTGTCTTAGTCATACTCATAGTCAATCTACTTGTTCAATTTTTATTTTATTTTACATATTATGAATTTTTTTGAAACAGGATATTGGACATTTATTCAGTCAGCGTTCAACGCAGCATGGAAAGTTATGGAGTGATTTTAACCTTTTGGCCAAGATAAGGCAAGTAATTATAATAAGTCTTCTCTTGTAGGTTTTCAACCATAAGTATTCTTTTGTTGGTGCTTCTTTCTTCCTTCAAAACAATGTTTGTGCCCACCTGACACCATGTTTAAGAAATAGTCCACTGGCAATGGCTGAACATACTTTGTAAGTAGTTTTTTCTACTTAATTTTTGTCTTTAGGCTTTTCCTAGATCTTCCAAATTAACAGATCCTAGGCTTGCATGGCATAGTCATCAAATAAGAATGACATTTCTTTTGTTATTTATGGATGATGTTTGAGGATCTCTAATGTTTTAGTGTACTTTATATTATATAACAGTTCTCTGTCTTGGTTTTATGCTTTGGTATCCCCACCGAACAGAGGAACAACGAATAATCATATGTGCATGAGATACTGATTAGACTTGAGTGACAATTGTAGCTGTTTCATCAGTTTCCTACAGATTTGGTCACCTAAAAGTTGGTGCATAACCTTTTCAGATGTCTGATATTTTGGTCTATTTCAGGCACCAGGTTCATCACTTTGTTTCAGCGTTGCAGCAATATGTTCTTTCTCTGTTATCTGATGTGTGCTGGTGTAGATTCATCCACTCCCTTAAACACAAGGTTTGGTTGGCTTGCATGCTATTCACTGCAAGATATTTACCTTTACTCCTTGCTTTGCCTAGTGCCTGCCAGGTGGTCCAGGTTTATAAGTTGAAAATGGGATATGCTCTTTTAATTTTGTTTCTTGCAGCACCATTAGATTTTGTAATACTTATACCTGGCCTTTCACATGGGGAGTTCTTTCAATCTTTAGATAGATACTTATCTCCTCTCTCAATTATACAGGTGAAAGATATGATGGATCTTGAGTTGGTTCACATGTCCTACCTATCCGATTCATTAAACATGTAAGTTACCAGCTCATACAGGACATTGGGCAAACCTGTGACTGTATATATATATTTCTGTGCATTTTTTGATCTAGTTAGAGTTATTCACAGATTAACATTGAAGTTTGTATTTGAACTATACAATTAACCTCTATTGCTTGCTACTGTGGTCTTTTTGGTGTTTATTGGAGTACAATATTGTTTACAGTAGTGAGTTACTATTCTCATTAACGGCATTTAACCAGCCGGGCAACCGGATACTTCGACCTGCATTTGTCCCATCTCATGTCCCACACTTCAAAATTCAACACCATCATCAATCAAAAGGTTTGTGATGGTTTACGGAGAGATGGTGCTTGATGATTTATAAAAAATTGCGAAGTATGAGGCATGAAATGAGAGAAGATATCTACTTATTTGAGAAGTTTTGTCTGGATTATCACAATCTAAAAGAAACAGCATGCGTTCTCCCTTTATGTTTGGTGGTTTCTGTCTGTCTGTACATGCATGTGCATCTATCCGAGTGTACATGCATGAACAGTTTTTAGTATGTAGATTGATGTCGTTGGCCTCTTGCAGATGTGAATTTAGTTATACAGCTTACCGTTGCTGTAATCTTTTCAGATGCTTCCTATCAGTTGAAACAAAATCCACATCAAATACTATTCAAGGGATTTTGCAGTGCGCTCTGGATTTCCATTCTTGTCTCGTTAAAGATACCAATGCTGCTGATCATCTATCTGATACGAGCAACCTCTTTCAGATCAACAATTCCCAGGTGATTATTCGATGATGTGCACCATGGCACAACTGGAATTTCATCGTTCACATCCTGTAAACATTATCAAGCGTTGAACCTTTTTTCTTCCACAGGTACTGTCCATAAAGCAAAAGTTTGAGGAGAGCATGAAAGATTTGCATTCACAATATCTCAAGTCTCCCAAGCATATAGAGTTTGGCCTTTCCCGGTTTTGGAGTTATCTCGATTACAACAATTACTATTCAGATACTATTAAGAAGGAGATGCCCCACTATCCTCTTTCATTATAACCATCTCAAAGAAAATCACGGAAGCAGGAACTCTAGATGCATTTTATGAAGGCTGGATTCTTGCAGTTTTGTTCGTAAGGTTTTGTCCTAATGAACTCCCTGAGCCAGGAAACTGTCATACACCTCTTTTTGGAACATGATGACAAACGTTGAAGATGAGAACTGAACTCCTTGACTCGTGCTGATGTCTTCATCAAGTACAGACCTGATACGACTTTGGATAGAAATATGACCTATTCTCATGAGCCTGAAGGTGTGTTAGTTGTTTATACCTGTTTTATTGTTTTCCGAATGGGTCAAAGGAGAAGATTCCTAGGGTAGCACTGATCTTTCCAATATTTAGTTATTCCCAATGCGTTCGGAGTTGTTTTGGTTTTTTTCGGGGTGAGCTGTGTATAGCTTAACAATGTAATTACTGTTCCGGTGTTTGTAATTTTATGATCCCTTTGTGAGTTGTGTTCATATGCAGTGTTAGCTATCAAATTTTGCCTCATTTATATGCTCTCTTTTAGGCATATGAAACTTTGAAGCACCATTACCAGAAATGACACTCACAAGTTTATTTCAAATGTAGGTTCCCAAATGAATTAGCCAAGTTTATCACTCAGAAGGTATGATACCAATCCACTGCTTCAATATATTGAGTGACTTGGTTCTCTCTCTTCCTTTAGATTGTTGAATTGTGGCCCTACTTTAAACGGAGTTCATGTGAAATGAGTTTAGTAATAGGGCTCCAAATTCTCAATAGTCAATCCTCCCTCGGTCCCTCCTATTCCCTCCTATAAAATCTTTTATCTTTTTTTTTTTTTGTTTTAATTGTTTTTTTTTTGAAAAAAAAAAACTGGGGGGCGAAAGGAGTAAGGAGATGGTTGGAGCCCAAAAAGAGGGAAGAATCATTTTCAAAAAATGTATAGATATGATCTTTTAGCATATCAATCGATTTATACTTTAAAAAGTGTGGTTTTTATTTGGTATTTACGTCCACAAAGAAGGTAAAAAGAGACCCATAAATTCTAATTTTGGATACTTGTTTAATACCGGAACAGGAATATCCTAACCATTACGGAATGGCTCACCGGAAAGGATTTGTAGGTAGTTTTCATAGGTTCCCGGTTCGAATCCCGGTTATGGCCGCTCTTTATTTACCAATTCAAGTAACATAAATATACCAATCAACTAAACTCCTCCAACTGTATTAGTTAATTCTTGATTGACTTTTTCATCTCTTTTTAGTAGAAATCATTATATATTTTTATTCTTTATTGATGGGAATACTTTTCAATTTTACAACATAGGCGTTTAGACAAATCTTCTATCATTGGTTTTTTTTTGACAAGAAATACTGGAAAAGTGATGAAGACGTGTTGACCAAGATCACTTGATCTTCATCTTCAACGGCGAGTGATTGAACTGCAGCTGAAAGAAGCTTGTGTGATAGAGAGATTATGGAGGAAATCAAAGGGGAAACATATAATTTAAGCAGGAGGAATATGGTATTTGCAGTAAATGGAGAGAGATTTGAGGTCCCAGCCATTCACCCTTCAACTACCCTTGCTGAGTTCTTGCGCTCCTCCACTCCTTTCAAGAGCGTCAAGCTCGGCTGCAGCGAAGGTCCCTCTTTTTCTCTCTTGTTTGTTTTACTCTTTAATGGTTATATGGATCTTCTTTATCTTGTTCTTGCAAGGTCCTTGAATTTATATTCCATTTTGGTTGTTGAATTGATAGAAATCATATGACTAGGGTAGTAGGGATGGAAAAACGGGTGGTGGACCGGGTAAGATACAAGATAGGTGTGTCTCCAATCCATCACATCACCCATCACTCATTTGTGTTATGACTACGATGTGTATGTTTGAAGTCTACCATTAGTGTTTAATTCTAAGTCATGAAGCATTATTCAGTTAATCTAGGCTTAATCTACATTAATTTTAGAATTATCTATCCACTGTATGGTCGGTGTTATTTCTTGTTTAAGCATTAGTGTTGAATTTTTTCGGCTTATAACATTATTAACTAGGCAAGAAAAAAATTGCACTGGTTGATGCTTCTCTTGCAGAGACATTAGACAGCTTAAACTTCGAGATGTCTTTGCTTGTCATTCATCACTTAACATAAAGCAACATTGATGGTTGATTCATGTCTTGCATTGACCTTAATTCACTTAGTGCAGGTGGTTGTGGCTCTTGCATAGTTCTGGTTTCCAAGTATGACCACCGACGAGATCAAGTGGAAGATTACACGGTTAATTCATGTCTTGCACTTCTGTGTAGTATGGATGGTTGTTCAATTACAACAGCTGAAGGTATTGGTAACAGCAAAGACGGCTTCCACCCTATACAACAGAGGTTTGCTGGCTTTCATGCCTCCCAGTGTGGCTTCTGCACCCCTGGGATGTGCATGTCGCTCTACTCAGCTCTTGTCAATGCCGACAAGGAAGATCACTTGGAAGCATCTCCCGGGTTCTCCAAGCTGACAGTCTCTGAAGCCGAGAGGAGCATAGCAGGGAACCTCTGTCGCTGCACTGGCTATCGGCCCATTGCTGATGCCTGCAAGAGCTTTGCAGCTAATGTGGACATTGAGGATTTGGGATTGAACTCATTTTGGAGAAAGGACGACAGCAAGGATGTGAAGGCAAGTAGGTTACCTTCTTATACATTCAAGGATCAAATCTGTAGATTTCCGGAGTTTCTAAAGGAGGAATCGAAGTCTTATGCACTGTTAAATTCAAAAGGATGTTCTTGGTACAGTCCTACAAGCATCAAGGAGCTCCAAGGATTATTGGAATTGAGTGATTCTGACGAAGAAAACAGCCGTTTAAAGTTAGTCATTAGCAATACCGGGGTAAGTTACTACAAGGAGCTAGAGAAGTATGACAAGTATATTGATCTGAAGTACATTCCCGAGTTAACAGTAATTCGGATAGACGAGTTAGAAACATGTATTGGGGCAGCGGTGACAATTTCTAAAGCTATTGAATCACTGAAGCTAGGTAGCAACAGTGAATGTAATGAGGGAACTGAGTTATTGCTTCGTAAAATGGCTAACCACCTTGAGAAAGTTGCCTCAAAATCTGTTCGGAATTCAGCAAGTATAGGTGGAAATTTGGTAATGTCACAGAGATGCGGTTTTCCCTCTGATATTGCGACCTTAATGCTTGCTGTGAATGCAACAGTTGATGTAGTAACCGGCTCAAAACATGAAATGATCACTTTTGAAGAGTTCCTTGGAAGACCTCCTCTTGACTCCAGAGGCTTACTAGTGAGTGTTCATATCCCGAGTCGGACACCAGTGTATAATGATCAATCAGGGAAGCCTTCTAAGCTACTATTTGAGACGTACAGAGCTGCACCTCGGCCTTTGGGGAATGCATTGCCTTATTTAAATGCAGCTATTCTGGTTTTAGTGTGTCCGAGCAAAGATTTGGTTACTGTCGTGATAAATGATATCCATGTGGCTTTCGGGGCCTATGGGGTTGCACATGCAGTTCGGGTTAGAAATGTTGAAGAATATCTTATTGGAAGAACTCTAACATATGATGTTCTGTTTGAAGCTGTTCAGTTAATTCAGGCTTCTATCGTTCGAGAAGATGGCATTCAACATGCTTCTTATAGGTCAAGCTTGGCTGCCAGTTTCCTCTTTGAGTTCCTTCATCCTCTATTGGACTCTCGTCCTGAACTTTCTCGTGTTTTGCTGAATGGCTATGCTGAGCCTCCGTCACAAAGCAATGACATTAATCAGATTAACGATGAATCTCCCATATTGTCACCTGCAAAGCAGACAATCGGGTCAAGTGGGGAATTCCATCCTGTTGGGGAGTCTCTTGTGAAGACCGAAGCTGCTCTTCAGGCTTCAGGTATTATTATGATGCCTTCTAAATGTTTACAGATGTTTAGGATAAAAATAACAATAACAGATCTTTAGATGTGATTTTATCTAGAGGATTGTATGGCATGTTTATTCTATATGTTTGATAGTCCTTCCTCCTCGCCTCTTGCAGGTGAAGCTGTCTACATTGATGACATTCCTTCCCCAATAAATTGTCTTTATGGAGCTTTCATATACAGTACGATGCCACGAGCGAGGATCAAGGATGTAAAATTCAAGTCAGGGTCATATCCGGATGGGGTTGTTGCAATTATCTCATATAGGGATATCCCAAATGGAGGGCAGAACATAGGATCCCTGTTTTTGACGAGCATAGAACCCTTATTTGCTGAGGACATCACAACTTGCGCTGGTGACCGCATTGCTCTCGTGGTAAGACAGACATTCGCTGAGTTCATTTAAATGTAAGTAGACTCTGCTTATGCAGCTTCATAAACAAAAATGAACTCTTTTGTAGGTTGCTGAGACACAAAAACAAGCTGATTTGGCAGCTAACCTTGTAATAGTTGAATATGACACTGAGGGACTAGACCCGCCAATTTTAACCCTTGAAGAGGCAGTAGAAAAATCTAGCTTCTTCGAACTCCCTCCTAGTGTCACTCCAAAGGAAGTCGGAGATTTCTCAAAGGGCATGGCTGAAGCGAACCACACGATTCTTTCCGCAGAGGTACTCCTTAAATGTGCTCCCTATAGGATTGATCCATCAACTGAATATTTATTGTACAATAAAATGTTTTTGTGTATGCAGATCAGCCTGCCATCACAGTATTATTTTTACATGGAGACCCAAACAGCCCTCGCCGTTCCAGATGAAGACAACTGCATTGTAGTTTACAGTTCCTCTCAATGCCCTGAATACTGCAGTCCCTTGATTGCGAGATGCCTTGGTATTCCTGAGCATAATGTTCGTGTCATTACGAGAAGGGTTGGAGGTGGCTTTGGTGGCAAGGCCTTGAAAGCAATGCCTGTAAGTATCCTTGTCTTGTCTCCCAAGAACTTTTTTCTTAGTTGTCTTTGTTGATGAATTTCATAGCAACTTTGCGTGTTGTTAATGCTTGTAATCTTTAAATCATTTTCCAGATTGCTGCAGCCTGTGCGTTGGCAGCGCACAAACTTGGCCGTCCTGTCAGGATGTACCTCAACCGAAAGACGGATATGATAATGATAGGTGGAAGACACCCTATGAAGATAACATATAGTGTAGGATTCAAGTCGGATGGGAAGATCACTGCCTTGCACCTTGATGTAATAATCAACGCAGGGAACACCGATACTTTTAGTCTTCGAATCCCACGTCGCATCATTAGTTCGGTAAAGAAATATGACTGGGGTGCCTTGTCTTTCGACATGAAGGTGTGCAAGACGAACCACGTGAGCAAATCAGCGATGAGGGCCCCAGGGGAGGTACAAGGGTCATTCATAGCTGAAGCTGTAATTGAACATGTAGCAGCCAACCTCTCCATGGACGTAGATGCAGTAAGAGCGAAGAATCTCCACACTTTCGAGAGCTTAAGCAATTTTTACGAGAAAGGTGCTGGCGAACCTCATGATTACACATTGCCCTCACTTTGGGACAAGTTGGATGAGTCTTCACGCTTTACCGAAAGGGCCTTAACAGTGAAAGAATTCAACAACTCTAACAAATGGAAGAAAAGAGGCATCTCTAGATTACCCATAGTGATGGAGGTGAGTTTAAAGCCGGCTCCTGGAAGAGTTAGCATACTATGGGATGGCTCTGTTGTTGTTGAGGTTGGCGGGATTGAGCTTGGCCAAGGGCTTTGGACAAAGGTAAAACAAATGGCTGCATATGGTCTGAGCTTAATCCAGTGTGATGGAACTGAAGACCTTTTGGATTTAGTCCGGGTTGTGCAAGCCGATACACTGAGCTTAGTACAGGGAGGGCTAACAGCAGGGAGTACCACATCTGAGCTTAGCTGTGAAGCAGTTAGAATATGCTGCAGCATCTTGGTTGAGAGATTGAAAGTTCTAAAGGAGAATCTGCTGCAAAAGACGGGGTCAGTTGATTGGAAGACACTGATTTATCAGGTGAATACGCCCTGTTTTTCGTTCTTTCTAAGTATCTATTAGTCATCTTCCTAGCTGTACAAGATGAAGAGACAATTCATTTTGATTTTATTGTATACATTGTTGTATATGTTCTCTCCATTGAAACGCAGGCAGAGGTTCAGGCGGTCAATTTATCAGCAAGCACTTATTATGTGCCAGATTCCACTTTCAAGCAATATCTGAACTATGGAGCAGCTGTCAGTGAGGTAAGTAAGTCTGCATAGTGACTTAACAACTCTCCAAGAGTTTGATGGATCACGAGCTAACTATAGTTTATAAGAGATTCGAGCTATTTACCGGCTAGTGGCTCATCATATGTTCATGTTTCATCCTTGTCAATTTGTCATTCCCATTTATACGCAGCAGTTAACTCAAACAAGCACTTGTCACAGGTGGAGGTGAATCTCCTGACTGGGGAAACCTCGATATTGAGGTCGGATATCATATACGACTGCGGACAGAGCCTTAACCCTGCAGTTGATTTGGGACAGGTTGGCCTTCTAGTCAGTCTGTTTCATTCTTTCTGAAGTTTTTTTTTTTTTTTTTGATTTTAAGGTTAAAATAGTTACAAAGATTTAGTCTTAGGGAAATCCATAGGCGCCAAACTGAAGGATATAGGCTTCTTGAATCGCCTTTTCGTGAGTGAGGCTCGCATCCTAAGAAGTTTATAGGGTAGTTTGGCAAAGCCATGGGTGGATCCTCTCTCATCAAGCCATGGGTGGATCATTTCTGAAGTAAACAACTCTTTTAGTTGCTTCTGAGTTTCGTGTCGTTTTCTTATAGATTGAAGGAGCTTTTGTACAAGGAATCGGCTTCTTCATGACGGAGGAATACTTGACTGACACAAATGGAATGGTAATTACTGATAGCACATGGACATACAAGATCCCGACGATAGACACTATCCCAAAACAGCTCAATGTCGAGATCCTCAACAGCGGACACCACCAGAAACGTGTTCTTTCGTCAAAAGGTAAATTCAAGTGCTTTTAACTTATCAAGCAATACCACTTTACATCATCTCTACTTGGGAAGTCACAAAATGTTCAATCCAAAACCTGGAAGTTTTATGTTAGATCAAACATGTTCTCATGTGTTGCACCTTTTGCAGCTTCCGGGGAGCCGCCACTGCTGTTGGCAGCAACGGTTCACTGTGCCACGAGAGCGGCGATCAAAGAAGCAAGAAGGCAGGTGAGATCATGGGGAGGGGAAGAGTCTGATTTTGGGGACATCTTCCAGGTAAGTGTGCCTGCTACAATGCCTGTTGTGAAGGAGCTTTGTGGACTCGACATCGTTGACAAGTATCTTCAGCATAAGATGGCTTGTGGCACCCAAGATATCAAAGAACAGCTAATGATTGGTGTATCAAGGAGCTCTGCAACTCGTCAATCGTGAGTGGATCAATATCATTAGGTTCTTGAGCAAACAACAAAATTGCATGTTGATCAAAATTGCATTTTGTCTCAAATCTTCTTCATCGAATCCTATATCTGCTTGGAGGAATCTTTGCAAAGATTTTTCTCCAAAGTTTTTTGATCAATGGCCTAGAACAAATAATCATCGCCAAAGTGTGGAGGTAATTACGGTAGGGGAAAGGCAATTTATTGTCAAACAGAAATTGGCAATTCTTAAAGCTAACGATCAGTTGCAAGATACTATCAATGCTCTGAAGAGAAATATTGCTGAGAACAGGAAAAAACTCTCATATAAATCCCACCCAGGTGTAATAGGTCATTTCCGCCTCCAAGAACATCCGCCAATGAGAATGACGAACAATGGTGAGAAAGGAACTACGAAGATTATGTGTTGTTTTTACTTATTCTCTTCCCTAGTTCATTTTATGTAATTTTGCGCAGGTCTTAGCTATGTTTGTAATAGCTTGCACTATATAAAGAGTAAAGACAATGTAGCACCACTCCCAAAGGTAGGGTTTTGAGATTGCAGCCCATTGAATGATGGCATTGATTGCCTCATTTTCACATATCTTGCTTTCTTATTTGGGAATGGAATAGTGAACTTTTCTTTGATGGTTTGCTGTTGATTTTTGCTCATTTTCAGTGGTTTTATGCTTGATTTTACGTAGATCTTTTTGTCGATTCTAGATTTGGTGATTGTTTTTAGCAAGTCATTACAAGTCTATGTTCAACACAAGTGGAAGCTCAAGCTCGGAGAATAGAATACCAGAAGAAATTGCTACACAAGGTGCTCGAGAACTTACCAGAGTGCAGTTGTGGGGCTATGAGTGCTTGTACATGTGATCTGAAAAGGAAGCTATCATGGATTGAGTCTAGAACAGATTAATGCAGTTTTAGTGAGTCTGAATCTAGAAATCAGATACTGGCCACATATCCTTTGCCACAAGTGAACAAAGCTTATTACATTTTACAGCAAGTGGAGAAGGGAAATGAGACTTCAAGTGGATCAACTGGATCCCAAATGGTGTCCTCATAGTCAAGTGCAATGGTGGCAAACGGAGCCAGTAATGGCTATCAGAATAGTGGAGGAGCTTGTAATGATATGTGTTTACTTTCCTAAGTTTTCTTTGGCATGTAATATTGTTTTATATGTTTGTTTGGACATGTATGTGTGTATGATGACTATACAGGTATATTTTAGTATATGTTATATATATATATGTTGCACTATAGGCTTGTGTCTCGACTGAGTCGTATTGAGTCCACTTGGACTTGATCCTCTAACGAGACCATACTATAGGGGAGTTAACATATGTATATAAAACTATACTATATAATATATCATGTATAAGGTAAGATAAGGGAAGAAGTAAACTTACCTGGTATTGGGCTTTAGCCCATTACTGGCCCATGGATCTTGAAGCTCGGAAGAGCTGGATCTTGAAGCTCGGAAGAGCTGGTAGCCCAGAGACCCGGAGCCCAACCCTACCTCTCTTTATGTGGAGCGCTGCGTTTTGGTGTTGGCTCTTGACCTAGCTATAAAAGCTCGCTTCCTCTTGAGAGCTGGACACTTCAGTTGCTCTCTTCTCTCTCCTCACAAACGCTCTCTTTTTGCGCCGATTAGGGTTTCTAGGGTTTAGAGCTTTTCTCTCCTTCTCTTGCCGTCGGTTCTTGAGCGCTCGGAGAAGAAAGGTTGCTGGTGGCTTCTCTGGAAGGTGGATCGAGCTCCGGCGTCCTCCTAGGTGGCCGCTCTCCTCGTCTTCTGAGATCTAGGGTTCTAGAGATCGATTTCTCTATCGATCTTCTGGTTTTATCCCATACAGGGGGATTTCTTCTTCTTCCTTGTACCTCTGATTCACATGCATGTTAGATTAGGGTTGCTTGCTTTCATTGCTTGTATCATCCCTCGTACGAACTCTCTTATAGCGGATTCGGCCAACTCTTGAGGCCCCGTGGATGTAGGTATTATACCGAACCACGTAAAACTGCTTGAGTGTTCGATTGCTTGTGATTCTTCGTTTGATCTTTCGTTATCTCTTTAGATCTATTACGCTTCCGCTATCCAAAACCGATTTCTAGACGAATCTAGGTTTTACCGAGCTAATAGCCAACCCTTCAAGAAAGAATGGAGGGATGTGAAGGAGCTTAAGAAGATTAAGTATAATTCAAAATGCAGTCACTGTGACAAGCTGCTGAACAGTGCTTCAAACTCCATGGAGTACCTGATCGGTACTAGGAACCGAAGGAGAAAGAAAGGAAAAATTCAGGCTCAAGAATGGCACCAAATGCAATAGGCTCAGTGGGATCATCTATGCAAGTGAGTCCACTGGATGAAGAACCTGGAGAAGGGCACATAGACTCGGCTATGGTGAATTCAGTTGCTGATTCTCATGGTTTATTGAACAAGAGAAAGATGAGTAAACCTGTGCATATAGTACTCCCAGATGGATCTATCAAAACTGTAACTAAGATGGGAAGATTGCAGCTAACATATTCCATTGTTTTAAATGATGTTTTGCTTGTTCATGAATTCAAACATAGATTGCCATCATTTGGTAAAATGATTGATGAAACTGATCTTATTGCTCTATTCACATGAACTCATTGTTATTTGAGTTATTTTGGCAACTAACACGTTATAAATATCTAATTAGCTAACTAGCACCCAAACAAAATTAATTAACTAACCTAGCACCCTACCCAATTTGACTATTAAGGTCAACGCCGGTCAACAGATTTTTTTATTTTTTATTTTAAAAATGATGCCATTTTTTTGCCGTTTTAATGCCATTTTTTTTACATTTTATTTTCGCTTTGATATCACTTTTCTAATAAAATGGATTGATGACACTTTTTTAATGCCACTTTTTTCAAATCTTGATGACATTTTTTTTCTTTATTGTGATGCCACATTGACCATTGATGCCATTTTTTTTACCGTTGACTACTGATGACACTTTTTGGAAATTAATTTTTTGATGATATTTTTTTTACCGTGATGCCATATTTTTCCAAGGTAATGTTTTTGTGATGCTATTTTTTTCAAGTTAATGTTTTGATGACATTTTTTCTTTAATTTGATGCAACTTTTTCAAAGCAGTGTTTTGATGCCGTTTTTCTAATGTAATTATTTGATGCCACTTTTTTTAATCAAATCGTTTGATGCCACTCTTTTTTTAATTTAATCAATTTTATATCGATATATTTTCATCGATTCTACTTTTATTCACTGATGACACGTTTGTGATTACACTTCATTGATGCAATCACTTGTGGTGACATGTTTATTATATTTTTTTATATAATTGAGGACACAAGAGCCTAAAATGTAATTAAACTTGATGGCACTTTTTTAATGCTACTTTTTTCAAACCTTGATGACATTTTTTTTGTTTACTGCGATGCAACGTTAACCATTGATTCCATTTTTTTTTACTGTTGACTACTGATGACACTTTTTTTATGTCAATTTTTTGGTGATATTTTTTTTACCGTGATGCCATATTTTTTCAAAGTAGTGATTTGACTTTAATCTGATGCAACTTTTTCAAAGTAGTGCTTTGATGCCATTTTTCTAATATAATTATTTGATGCCACTTTTTTAATCCAATCGTTTGATGTCATTTTTTTAATTTAATAAATTGTATATCGATAGTCAATTTTCAAAGCAGTTGCATGCACTTAGCTTCATATATGCATTTATAAATGTACCATGTACTCACTTGGATAAATATGAAGAACATCTTTTGTAGAAAACACCTCCTTTTTTACTTTAACAGATTTAGCATCGTCAACTAATGTTCCATCTGAATTGGTAAATAGATAGATATGTGGCGAAAGCCAAAGTGTTACAAGAGTCCAATAATAAAATATAATTCTACCCAAAAAAGTCTTACCACAAAGCACCACTACACATCCTAGGGCCTAGGCTACTACACACGAAATGCACACATCACCCACGTGAAGCTACACACACAGCTCACAAATAAACAATATAACACAAAAGTAAATCCCCCTGGGCTCCAGCTTTACTGAAAAGAGAGGAGGGAAGGCCACTGGAACACGCCATCCAGGTCAACACGACTCCAACTAATGTTCCATCGAGATGGACAGGGGGACAACAAATATGCTTCATGGTTCCAAACAAAATGAGAGCAGCAAGTCAACCTAGGAGAATTTAGAGGCAAAAAAGTCAGTAGTCTATATATGTGCTTCAACAAGATTTCAATTTGTGTCAATTAGTGAAAGATTAGAAACACAGATAATCACAAAAGATATAGCCAAATTGTATATGAAAAAAGAGCACAACAATGATCTAGGTGTATTAATACAAAATACACCGTCCATTATCATGCTACAATACATGGTAAGAAGTAGCAGAGATCAATACCCATGACCTCAAATATGACATGGCATTCGAATTTGGGGACATCAAGTTTATGCAGATTGAGTTTTACAACCAAGGTTGATCGACTAACAAAATATCAAGCAGTCCTACATCAATAAGGTAGTGAGGAAAACTGCTGCATTGTTGCTTCATTTTAAAAGAAATTAAAGATTAAAGGAGCTAGACGAAAAATAAAAAGGGTACCTGTTGTGAGCTAAATCTGTTATGTTTTACAGCAACTTTTATATCGTTTTCTGCATACATTACATACATTTGGGTTGAATAGTACAGAATCTATATAGTTTGTGTTTATTTGCCAAATTATGGAATCTACACCAATTTCTGTTTAAATTCGCAGAATTCGAGACGTTTTACAGCAACTCTAAGGAAGGTCAGAAAAGCTCGGAAAACCACTACAGAAGTCCAAGGTCAAAGAAGCAGCGGAACCAGTCGAATCAAGCTGAGAGCCCAGGCTACTCGATCTCGAGTAAGCCTTACTCGATCTAGACGAACATGTCCGAGCACAGGCCTTGTCGACTAGGAGCAGTGTCGAGAGCCAGACCAACCCAGCTCCGGAGCCCTACTCGATCTCGAGGACCACTAGTCGAGATCGACGACACCTCAGCGCCACACCCGGAGTCGACAAGAAGAGAGGCTGATCGAGAAGCCGAGGACGAAGACGCCGAGCACATCTCTACTCGATCTCGATGGGACCTTGTCGAGATCGACGAGACACCTAGCGCCTGTCCGAGTCCACGCCGAGGAGGAGTCCTCGACATCACCAGAGAGCCATCCTCGACCACAACCCTACTCGATGTCGATGAGCCCTAGTCGAGATCGACGACGCCCAGGAGCCCAGATCCGAGCCATGTCGAGCAGAGTCACCCGAGAACACCAGTCGACGACGAATCCTAGTCGATGTCGAGTAGACCAAGTCCTGGAAACGCGTCGCCGTGAGCAGTCCGAGTAGAGTTGGGAATCCTTGGGGCCGAAGAAATCCGAGATTGCCGAGATACATCAAGTTCTATCCATGGAAGGAAGATTTATCAACATGAAGAGATATTCCCTAGTTTAGATTTATCTTTTCCATTTTAGATTTAATTTCTTTATCGCTTTTATTTATCATTAAAGTTTTAGATATAGTTTTAGATATAGATATAGATATTCTATCCTTGATTAGCAAGGGTTAGAAGGCTATAAATAAAGCCCATGGGGCTCAGTTTTATTCATTCAATTTCAGAGATAGAGAAGTAGTTCCACAGAGACGGTTTAGGGAGTTCGAAGGTTTTAAGGTTTTGGTAGTTTACGAAAGTTGATTGCCGGGATTGTAAAGGCTTTGAATTTAGTTAATGCAAGTTTCTTTTCATCAATCAATGTATGCGATTGCGATGAGGCGCGAGTAGTCCACCTACTTCTGGGGTTGGGGTGAGCCCAACGAGAGCCATGTCGGTGGATTAGCGATTACAAAAGAGGTATTTTGTCGATATTTTAGTCTATTCCCTATGTGCTTCATCTTTGATTGAGAAATTAAAGAACTCATGTTGTGAAACTTGGGTAGTAATTAGGATTTTTATTCGAAAGATTATAAATGCTAATTATGAAAAGGAATAGATGCAATTAGGATTATTGTTCGCGAGATTTATATTCCTACTTGACGGATTAGGTGAAAGTCTTTTCCTTTATCGATGAAGTTACCGCCTTTTGTGATTTATATTCCGCTTGCATGGTGATCGTTGTCGCAAACCCTAATCTTGGAAGTTTTCTAAATTCATAGAGTTACAGAAACCGAAACTGCTTTTGTTTTTACTTTTTTTCCCTCGTCGATCTCGACCAAGCCTGGTCGATCTCGACTACTGATTCCCGATCCCAGATCGTCGTAGCTTACTTGTGCAGGAACTCGACGAGCCCAACCCGAAGTCGACAAGGACTGTACTCAACATCGAGTAGCCCCTCGTCGATATCGAGTAGCCTCTGCCTGCGACTGCTCCGCTGTTCGACTAGCCTGATCTCCTGTCGACTAACCCTAGTCGAGATCTAGCTCCTGTTGTCGACTTCTGTCCGTGAGATTCCACCGCTTCCTAGGATCCGCTGACCAGCTTCCTCGAGGATTCGAACCTGACTTTCTCTTACTACATTGGAGGGAGTCTTGAACATTATTTGCTGGGATTTGATCGGTTTGCTATACTTTATTTGCTTACTGTTTTGCTTTACTTTTTTTTTGTTAATTAGTCGGATTTATTATTAATTGTTAAGATTTGTTAATTAGTAGGATTTGTTAATTAGCACGATTTTTTTTATTATCGGTAACAAACGAAATAAGGGATATCAAGTAAGATATTGATTTAATTTTAGATTAATTAGGATATGTCATATATTTGCTAAAATAAAAAAAGAAGATAATTTAACGTAAAAATCTAAACGAATTTTGTCATAATTGTTGTATCCTATATCTACATTATTTTTACATACATGGATTTGGGTACAAATATTAACTAACAATGGGATAATTTTTTTTCTCTAATTACAAATATTTAAAGTTATTTTTACCGATAACTATATAATAATTAACAATATTTAGATGTGAGAGGTATTTAGAGTTGAAAGTTTAGTTATAAATTTTTTTTTATACATTTTTTAATATTAAATATATTAATTTTAAAAAATAGACCGCACAAAAGTGCGGGTACTAAACTAGTTAGATTAGTAAAGGGTGATATTTCAGCAAAATTTCTCTTGTTATTTCTAGGACCCTGGATCTAAGAAGGTGGTGCTATCAGGAGTTAGGAAGCATGGGTTATAGTGTTCACAAAAAAGTCAAGATCAAGAGTGAAGCTAGTCAATAGTCATGGGGTTCTTAGAAGTTGTAATAAAGTTAGTACAAGCCTGGAAGTTGTTCATGCCCGACTTAGACACACTTCAGTGTCTAAATTAAAACATTTGCATATGTTTGGTGCAAGCATCATAGACTTCCTTTCAAGAGAAGTGTTAGTATGGTCAAAAGACCTTTTGAATTAATCCATATGGATTTATGGGGTCCATATAAATGCATTACTTACAATGGTTGCTCTTATTTTCTTACTGTGTTTGATGATTGCACTAGAGTTACTTGAGCCTTCTTTCTTAAAAGTAAGATGCAGGTGTTCTAAGTTGTTACTGATTTTTTGGCATATGTGAAGAATCAATTTGATTGCTCTGTGAAGTGCATAAGAACTAACAATGAGATTGAGTTTGTACAAAGTCAATGTATGGAGTTGTTCGCTACAGAAGGAATTGTACATCAGAAGACTATTCCATACACTCCACATTTAAATATTTGGATTACGTTTAATCAACAAGTTGCCTACCGAGTTACTGAATTGCTCTACCCCTTAAGAGAAGTTGTTCAATAAACTTGCCAGTTGTAACTGCCCAAATTTAAATATCCGGGTTACGTTTCGAAGGTTGGATACCTTTATTCGGATCTTGCAATCCAGGTACGGGTTGAGGTTTCAAAAAACCCAAAAATTAGTGTTGAAAGCGGGGATTTCGAACCCCAAAACAAGCGATGGACCGTTGGGTACCCAAAACCTATCCTATTTAACTAAATCTCTTGGACCTCGGATCAGACCGTAATTTTTCCGGTTCGATCCAAGACCGTAATTTCCGGTATGGCCCCGGTCCGATCCAATTTCTGCCCAACCCTAATCTCTCAAATTCATTTCATGTGAAAAGCATGCAAAACTGAAATCAGGATACACCTTGCCACGACGAATCCGGGTAAAAACCAAAGTACGGAATACGAGAGTAGAAAACATCCAAGTCAAAGTTTGGTGGAAGTTAGTCTCGCGGTCGACAATCGTCCAAAAACAGGTATCCCGTCATAGAAGCATAGAACAAACATCAATCTGCAAACATACCTAACAATAATATATGACGTAGGATCAGACTGAGGCTCATACACGTGACTAGGTCCCACTGTAGGCACACATATACATTATACCTAAATAAAGATGCTTCTAATGCAGAACGGAATTTAAACACACAAGTCATGCTTATCAGGATATATAATATGCAGAAAGTGTTGTAAATGGCCCAAAGAATGCCAAGTGGCATATCCATCTCCTACATCTGCCCCCCTTCCCGATAGGGCAGACACTGGCCAGTTCGATGATATAGCATACCCAATCCATCATCATATATGTATGCACATCAATAATCAATCATCATCATCTCGTCATCATGCTCATATCGTAATCATACTCATAAAACAATCAAGCTCATCTCGTATCTCGTGACAATAATGACTCAGGACAAACCCGATGGAGCTGGGCTATCCTATGACCCTAACAAAGACTCTATGACTAACAGATAACAATCGTTCTGTTTCGAAACACATTGAGTAAACGAATGCTCATTCAAGTGTGCAACCTAAGCAGGATACTACATGAATCATGATCTTATGCATATGCAACACCTAGTATATCATGTGATTACTTGCAAAGCCAAATAACAAGGCAATAACAGGTAGCAGAAGTCCAACAAGTCAAATATATAGCACTTAATATAAATAATAAGGAGGCGACAAGTTAAACAATTCTACTAACTAATCACAGAGATAATACATATTTCGAAAACCATTTCCCAAACCATCCGATAAGTCAAAACATCTCAAAACCATTCGAAACACGAGAAAATAACTGAAAGTCGAGATATCCAAAGATTACCATTTCATTTCAATTCTCATAACTCATCATCATTTATATGTCCAATCTCAATCTCAAAGTCCAGTTCCGATCATATCACAGTCCATCGGTCCAATCAAGTCTCAAAGCAAAGTCCAAGTCAAGTTCAGTTACACAGTCCAAAGGTGTCCGGTTAAAAGAAGTCCAAAAGTCCGATTGGTTAGATCAGTCCGTTAAATAAGATCCATGAAACATAGTTAACTCATGGTCATTCTTAACTCATTAAGTCCGGTTAATTAGTCGAAGTTATCATTAATGGAATCCAAGCATCTCGGTTTTAAAACACAAAACCTTTCGAGAGGTTTCAAAACAACCAAAGAATCTCAATACATTTTCCGTGGGGGGGGGGGGGGGGGGATAGCTCTTGGACAGAAGGACAGAGGTTTTAAAAAAATGAAAGAAGGAAGAGGAATCGAACACTAGTCTCCTGCACCATACTTGCGCCTCCAACCATCTGCGCTACAAGTCCACTTTGTATCCTACCCCCCCTCTTTTAGTATATATACAGACTTTTTATTTTCCAGGGGGGCTCAAGCTACCGCATGACCCCCTCCCTCCGCCCCTACTTATAACGTATAATAATCCTTTTAAATGAATATATTTAAAAATCCATATTTGAAATCAGCAATGATCCATAAACCCGACATGGATCAGTCCAACCCAAAAATTAAACCAAAATCCAAAAAGATCAAGGGAGATGCCTTAGCCAAGGCTTCTGGATCAGTTTCTCCGCGACGAAATGACTGCTCGCTGCGGAGAAACTTATCCTAGGGCTCCCCACGAGAATAGACACTCGTTGGCCGCGAGAGAGCTCTTTCACCGTGGCGAAAGGGTCACTCATGGCTGCAAAATTCCGTCCTCTTCGTCTCTACGTTATGTTCTAAATCACCGCGAAGACCATGGTTTCGATGCGGCGAGATTTGATCGTTTTGACTCGTTTTTTCCTCGAATGAACTCCGTTTTCTACCAAACCAATTTTAAACTAAAGCAAAACCTTCCCCGACCATAAACCACACAAAATGACACCAAAGAGGACCTAAGAGGGAGAGCGGAAGAGGGATTACCGAAGGTCTTCAAGGAAATCTTCGAAAGCTTCAATGGTGGTCGTCCGAGCTTCAAATTGATGAGGAAGGTGAACATCAGAGCCTAGGAAGGATAGAGGATGAGTAAAAGTCCTCTTTTATAAAGATTTGAGACCAAAACGAGCAAGAACGAGAGAGGTGAACCTTACCTTTCAAAAACAGGGGAAAGAGGGAAAGGATAGGCTCGATCTTGCACTTTCAGGGGTTAGATCCACTCTCTTTGAACCTTGGAAGGTAGAAAATTTAGTAAAGTTACACCTTTAAGGGGTTTGGAAGAGAGAAGAAGCAAGGAAAGGGGAGAACAAGGGAATTACCGCGAGAACCGACGAGCAGAACAAGTTATGGGTTCAAACTCGCGGCTGTGATGAAGAACTCGCGACGGCAAAAGGGGCTCCTACAACTCCTGTTTTGCTTGGATCGACGGCCGGCCTTCGTTTCTTCACTTGATCTTCAAAGGGAGAGGAAAGGAGGTGTTTGTGAGGGTATTTTGGGGTTGAAAAAACGCAAACTAATGATTTTGAGGAGAGGTTTGAAGATTGGAGATGGAGGAAAGGAGGGTGAAGTGATGGTTCTTCCTTGAATTTCAAATGAGGGAGAGAGAGTAGGGTTTTGGGGGTTTTGTGGCACACAATTTGAGATGGGTGAGAATTAGAGTTTTGAGATTGGTGTGTATATATAGAAGCAATACGTGGGTTTAATGGGTGATAATGGGGGAAAAAGACAAAATAGAGGAAGATAGAGTTGGGGGGGGGGGGAAGGGTCCCGCTAGGTCCGGATTCCGACAATCTATCCTGAATCCCGACTCTCGGAAAATCCAAATCGAAATTTCAAATCGTTTCAAAACGACCAACTAGATTCCAAGTTTTCAAATCCGAATCTCGCGAGCGGGAATAAAATCTGTCAAAATCTAAATTTAAAGGATGCCAACATTTTATTTCAAAAGATTTTCCAAATATAGCAAGTTGCTCGAGGCCGGGTTTTTCGAAAACTTCATAATGCCAGCATTATGAAGAACTACATAGTGATTGGATTCTTATGTTATGCACATATAGCTCATGATAGTAAGGACAAGATGGGTCCTAAGGCAAGTAGGTGTGTCCGTGTGTGTTGCTGGGTCCTAAGGCAAGAAGGTGTGTCCGTGTGTGTTGCTGGGTCCTAAGGCAAGAAGTTTTGTGAGCAGAGATGTGATATGCAAAGAGGATGTATTTCCTTTCAAATCTGATTTGAATAATGGTCTGAAGAGACAAGACAAAAAGAGTATGAACAAGTTGTCATTAGTGAACCCTATAGGGGGAGATAATTACATGACAAAACAACCCTTGACAGTGTTTGAGTCTTTTGCAGATGTACTTGGCTCATTTCTAAATGCTTCTCCATTGAGTGTTCCTTCTTAGATACCCGATTCCTTGGCTTTTGATGTTCACAATAATCCAATTTCAGTAAAGATATTACAGGACTTGAATGTTTTTCCTCCTTTGAGATGATCTATTTGCTAGAGAACACACATGACCAAGGAGATTTCAGGATTTTGTTTGCCAAGATAGAAGACACATAAATTCTTTATCTTAGTATTTCTTAGTAGAGTGTCTTGGTGATGTGATGGAAGGTGATCCTGATGCAGTTATATCCTTTTCTTTCATTGCAGCTGAACTTAAGTCTTACATTTATCATCAAGCAGTACGTAATCCAAAATGGATTGAAGCTATGAAATAGGAATTAGAAGCTCTTGAAAGTAATGAAACTTGGGATATAGTGGAAGTTCCCTATGGAGTGAAGCCCACTGGTAGCAAATGGGTGTATAAAATTAAGTATAGACTAGATGGGTCTATTGAAAGTTACAAAGCTAGACTGGTAGCAAAGGGATATAATCAGATTAAAGGCAAAGATTACAAGCACACCTTCTCGCTTGTGGCAAAGTTTGTCAATGTTAGAATTTTGTTGCAACAAAAAATTAGCCCTTGTATCAACTGGATGTGAATAATGTATTCCTACATGGTACACTAGAAGAAGTGTACATGGAGCCACCAGAGGGGTATCCTACATATAGGCATGGACATGTGTATAGATGAAAGAAATATATCCTATATATATATATATATATATATATATATATATATATATTGAGTTTGGGATATGTCCTGTCTATCTAAGATTACTCATTATTCACCGAACAAGTGCCAAAAGGAATTGTGGTGACACTTGTATATGTTGATGACTTATTGATCACATGTGATGATGTAGGCCTCAATACGTGAAAATTGGAGTTCAACTAGATGATGTGCTAACCAAGCCACTTGGAGAAAAGCAACACCATTTCTTCTCATCCAATTTGGGTTTTGTTGGATTCCCATCAAGTCCAACTTGAAGGGGGATATGAAGATTATGTGTTATTTTTACTTAATTTCCCTAGTTCATTTCATGTAATTTTGTCTAAGTCTTAGCTATTATTAGAGATATATTAGGATAGATATATTAGATATGATTGTATTAGGATATAATCTTTGATATTGTTATGTTAGGTTAGAAATATATATCTTTGGTAGATTTAGTTTATCGATATCTTTATATTACTTATTCTCCAAGCATTGTAATCCCTATATAAAGGGTTGAATAATAACATTATAAACGTGTGTTTGCCCTCTCTAATATGAGGCTTCCACCACCAATCTATTAGAGTTTTATCCCTCACTAAATTCTACATGGTATCAGAGCAGGTGCGGTCCGGGACCCTGGTCGATCTATTGGGCTAGCCGGCCTTAAGGCTCAAGACGTCAAGTGCAACTGGCTTAATTGCGAGGCCAGGCAGTTGCAGTTGAGGGGGCGTGTTGTGATGTCTTGGGATTGTCCCACATCGAAAAACACGATAACCCGAGCCTTGCATATAACTCAGTGGGCCACTCCTCCTATTGCCAATTGGTTTTAGGATGGAACCCCGTTGCTCTTGTGTGCTCGGCTCGGGTGCGCATGATGCACTCTGCCGTGTGAACCCCCCTCGGTTATATGGCCCACCGAGATTTATCATGGTATCATAGCAGGTGCGGTCCGGGACCCTGGTCGATCTATTGGGCTAGCCGGCCTTAAGGCTCAAGACGTCAAGTGCAACTGGCTTAATTGCGAGGCCAGGCAGTTGCACTTGAGGGGGCGTGTTGTGATGTCTTGGGATTGTCCCACATCGAAAAACACGATAACCCGAGCCTTGCATATAAGTCAGTGGGCCACTCCTCCTATTGCCAATTGGTTTTAGGATGGAACCCCGTTGGTCTCGTGAGCTCGGCTCGGGTGCGCATGATGCGCTCTGCCGTGTGAACCCCCCTCGGTTATATGGCCCACCGAGGGGGGTTTGCCTTCTCTAATATGAGGCTTTCATCACCAATCTATTAGGGTTTTATCCATCTCTAAATTCTACATGGCATCAGAGCACACTTCCGCTGCCTTACCTTACCCTATCCATATATTTTTTTTTACCGTCTGATTGACCACCATCGGCTCCACTTCCGCCGACGGCTCTACCCTACCGCCTCTACCGGCCCTCCACAACCCCTACCGTCGCCGCTGCTATGGCTACTCAAACGTACCCCCGTGGCTCAATCGGTTCTACTTTACCGACCTCTACCTTGTCTAATTGCGGGGGCGCCTTGTTCATCGGCCTCTACCTTATCCGTCGGCCTCTACCTAGTCCGTTGGCCTCCACCAAGTTCATCGGCCTCTACCTAGTCCGTCGGCCTCTATCAAGTTCATTGACCTCTACCTTGTTCGTCCGCCTCTATCAAGCTCATCGGCCTCTACCTTGTTCTTGTTGGCATGGACTCTCGGGCTCTCACCGTTCGTGTTCTAACCATCTACATCAACCGCAGATCTATCTTATGCTTCCAGTCTTCAGCGTTCGTGGCTCTACTCTCGCTTCGACTGCGGGAGCGTATTAGAGATATATTAGGATAGATATATTAGATATGATTGTATTAGGATATAATCTTTGATATTGTTATGTTAGGTTAGAAATATATATCTTTGGTAGGTTTAGTTTATCGATATCTTTATATTACTTATTCTCCAAGCATTGTAATCCCTATATAAAGGGTTGAATAATAACATTATAAACGTGTGTTTGCCCTCTCTAATATGAGGCTTCCACCACCAATCTATTAGAGTTTTATCCCTCTCTAAATTCTACAGCTATGTTTATAATGAGACTTGTCTCCCATATGCCTTGCAAATAACCTTGCTTGCACTATATAAAAACAATGTAGCACCACTCTCAAAGGTAGGGTTTTGGGATTGCAGTCGATTGAATGATGACATTGATTGCCTCATTTTTACATATCTTGCTTTCTTACTTGGGAATGGAAAAGTGAATGTTCCTTTGATGGTTTGCTGGTGATTTTTGCTCATTTTCGGTGTTTTTTTTTTTGAAACAAGACAGATATTTGGGTGTCAGACCCTACTGATCTACTACCCAATAGCGTCCTTTCGGATGAGAGTAAGAAACTCTGGACGAGAAGCAAATGACCCCTGGAAAAGCGCTAAGCAGAGATGAACCACTTTGTCCGCCACCTGGTTGACTTCACGGAACACGTGGGTAAAAGAATAAGCTTCAAAAGACTAGAGTAATAGAAGAACGTCAGAGATCACCATCTCGATCTCCCATGAACACTTCCATAAGTCTTTCAAAGAATTGATGACTTTCAAACAATCTCCTTCAATATCAATCCGAGAAAAGCCCAACTGTAAAGCCGTCGTCAACCCCATAAGAAGAGCCAAAACTTCGGCCATCAATGCTCAAACTGATCCACAAAGTGAGGCGTTGCAAGCCCACGGAACACGTGGGCATTTTCGGTGGTTTTATACTTGATTTTGCCTAAGATCTTTTCAAACAATTTCACGTTTTGACTCTTTTTATTTCTTCCCAATTTTTCAAAATCAACCCGACTTCAAATTACACAAGATGTTACCCAACCCAGGTTATAATGGATCGGGAAAAAAACGTGACATTCTGTTGAGAGGTGTTGAGACTAAATAAAGTCGGGCGTTTAAAGTTCAGCCTTGAGTTAGCGTATAAGTCGGTCATCCTAAATAACCGGTGCTCCTGGCGGCGACGAAAGCGTAAACAACCGGTGCTCGTCTCCAAGCCAGTGCCTGCCACCGGGTTCGCGCAGCCGTCCTCGGCCTTCTTCCCTCTTTCTGCACATTGATAAAATGGCGCATACTCTGTCTCCGATTAGGGGGCCTCAATTTGCAATGGTGTTCCGATCGAGGTTTCGTAGCGACCGGAAGTCCTCCTACCACTTGCTCCTCCTTCTCGGCAACCACTCCGTTTCCAGTATTATGCATAGTACTAATCTCTCTCTCTCTCTCTCTCTCTCTCTCTCTCTCTCTCTCTCTCATGTTTCTTTAGGTCTTTTTTGGTTTGATCTTGTGCGATCCATTCCATTTTCACTGCCTGATCGATCAATTTGATGATTGATTGATTTCGCTATTGTTTGTTCATCGTTGGACCATTTGGTTTTGTATCATCAGTTGAACCTCTAATTGGAAACAGTTGGGGGTCTGGGGGCTTTTGGCAGCTTATGGCTATTAGAAAGGCAGATAGATGCATCTAGATCCTAAGATACTGATACTTCTTTGCTACGGTGTCTAAATTGCGCCCTTCCAAACATGCCTCATAAGTCACACCAACCACCATTTGTGCACTACAAATCTACAAATGGGCTTTATATACTGGCTGTGACTTGAATCGATCATATAAAGTCCCATTTGCCATGTGTACCATCTGATATGCCAAAAAGTAGCTATTGACTTTATATAATTTCCGAGCATTCGGTGATCATATAAAGTCACATGTTCTAGTCTTATTCATTGCACATGTAAGTTAGTAAGTTACTAGCTCATACAGGGTATTGGACAAACCTGTGACTTTATATAATTTCCGAGCATTCGGTGGTCTAGTGACTAGTTAGAGTTATTTGCAGATTTGACATCGAAGTTCATACTTGAAGCATGATAATATTAACCACTATTGCTTGCTATCGTGGTCTATCTGATGTTTATTTGAGAACAGTAGAGATCCTCTGTCCCATTTTACATCCCATCTCATGTCCCACACAATTCAATTTTCAACAGCATCATCAATTAATAAGTGTTTGATGGTTTAAGATGAGATGGTGCTCGATGATGTTTAAAACTTTGTGAAGTATGAGACATGAAATGAGACAGGATATCTACTGATTTGAGAAGTTTTTTTGTTGCATTATTCTTAGAGCACTTCGAGATGAACAGTTTTCAGCATATTTGTATGCTGTATAGTTGTGAATTCAGTTATGCAGCTGACCCTTGCCATCGTCCTTTCAGATGCTTCCTATCAGATGAAGAAAAATCAACATCAAATACTATTCAAGGGATTTTGCAGGGTGCTTTGGAGTTTGGACTTCCTGCATTCTTGCTCACGCTGTTGATCATCACCTTTCTGATATGAGCAACCTCTTTCAGATCAATAATTCCCGGGTGACGCTTCCATGATGTGCTGCACAACTGGGATTTCACTGTTCACATCCTGTAGAAATTAAAAGGCATTGGCTTTCCTTTTCTTCCACAGGTACTGTCATTAAGGCAACAGTTCGAGGAAACCATGAAAGATTTGCATTCACAATATCTCAAGTCTCCCAATCATACAGAGTTTAGCCTTTCCCGGTCTTGGATTTGCCTCAGTTACACCGAGTACTATTCAGATACTATTAATAAGGAGATGTCCCACTATCCTCTTTCATTATAATGATCTCAAAGCAAATCATGGATGTCGGAACTCTTTGAGCCAGAAAACTGTCATCCACCTCTCTTCTTACACCAATGACAAACCTAGAAGTTGAGAGCTGAACTCCGTGAGATTTTCATCTTCTTGGACCATTCCGAATTTGTCCGCCTTGTGCATTTCATACGACATTTGATAGAAACATGACCTATGCTCACGTTCCGCTGCAGCCTGCAGGTGTGTAGTTGTTTACACCTGTTTTTATTGTTTTCCAAACAGTCCCAAGGAAAATAATCGGTGGTTACTATTCAGTTATTCCACCTTACGATTGTTTTTGTGGATGAGCTGAGTATATAGCTTAGCAATGAAGCTACTGTTCCGATGTTTGTAATATTGTGAATCTGTGATCCCCTTTCTTATTGAGCATGTACATATGCAATGTTAGTTTTTTAAAAATTGTGCCAGTTTTACTCTTTTTTTCGTTGGCATGTGAAACTTGAAGAACTATTACTAGAAATGAAACTCACAAGTTTATTTCAATGTAGGTTCCTGAAATTGCTGTTTACAATGTGCCAGCTTAGATGAATTATCCAAGTTTGTCATTCAATAAGGTATGACATTAGTCCATAAATATGTAGTTTTTTTTGTATTTTTGATAATTTAAGGGTAAAAAAAAAGCTGAAAAGGGCAATACGTTATTGAGTGTGCTTAGCATAGTTGGTACATGAGTTTCAATCATGAGGTTTTGAATTCAAAGCTTTATTTTGTGAATTTTACAAAAAATTGTATTTTATATATTTATTCAAAAAAAATTTCGATAATAAAGTTGAGCCCTCTCTCGATTTTTTTCTGGTTCCGCCACTATAACTGATTGAGTGACGTGGCTCTCTCCCTGTAAAATAATCAAATTTGTTTTCAATCACCTTACTTAAATGGAAGAACCGCCTTAAAAATTACTCCGTTTCATCATCCATTACGTAGCTAGTTTTGAAATTATAATTTAGGATAGTAATTGTTTAATAGAGGATTAGGAATAATACCAACGAAGCTCTTTAGTCAAAATCATAATCCGTTTTGTTGTGAACATATTCCAACTTTTAAGACAAACGATTGCTCACCTTTTACCATTTGTTTTTTTATTTTAAATTTTTGTCGTCATCCACTCTAGTAAGATGATTGGGAAAGTGGTGAGACGTACAGACAAGATCACTTGATCTTCATCTTCAACCTGAGGATGATCAAACGACCCTGAAAGAAGCTTGAGGGAGTGAGTGACAGAGAGTATGGAGGAGGGCAATTCAAGCAGGAGGAATCTGGTGTTTGCAGTAAATGGAGAGAGATTTGAGGTCCCAACCATTCATCCTTCAACCACCCTTGTTGAGTTCTTGCGCTCCTTCACTTGTTTCAAGAGCGTCAAGCTCAGCTGTGGCGAAGGTCCATCTCTCATCTTTCTCTCTTTGTATCTATAGGAATAGATGACTGACTGATATCTAATGGGGAAATTTGAGGTTCAGCTTATTTTGTGTGGGTCAGTGGCAGTTTAATATTTATCGTTTTCTTGCAACTTGCTACTTTTCAACAAGAATAAAATTGTTCCCATAATAAGGAGCCAATCATTTAACACACAGAATTTTTTGTCATTTAAATATTAAAAAAATTTGCACTCTGGTAACTTGTACTCCGTAAATGAAATGTCAATTATAAATCATTAATTTTAAGATTAAAGGTGATTTTGTGCATATTGGATCTTCTTGTGTTTTTTAAGCACCCTTTCTTGTTTATATGGATCTTATTTATGTTGTAGTCCTTAATTTTTATCGTCCACTTTGGGTACGGTGTTTATGGATTTTGGTTGTTGTACACTTGAACTGATAGCAAACATGTGTAAAAAATACTTTATAGATGGATAGAAACAAAGAGTGGATAAACGGGTGGTGGATCGGGATGTGAGTTAAGGTGAGTCCGATCCATTATATCACCCGATCCAACGACGCGATCATTACAAGCGTGTATGTATGAAGTCAACCTTAGTGTACACTTGAAGTTTGATTGTTTTTTTTTTATGTTGTTTGTAAGTTAAGCTAGGGAAAACACATTAGACTGTGCTGTCTACCTGCCCTATTTCACCCGACCAACCTAGTTACCCACGGATGATGGATGGATTGGATATGGGTGAATAGGTTGGTGGGTGGTGCGTGGATTGAATAATGGATTAGGTCTATCCCTAAATCCCTAATCACGAAAGCATCTTTCACTTCTGTGATGGATAATGATCCAACATATAAAGCCGCCTGATAGCCTATATGATTAAATTGGATTTATCTCAAACTCTGGTTGATAGACCAAATTATTGAAAGAACTTTGTTTACCATGGTACTACTCCTCAAACATAAGAGAATACTTCCATCGACGAAGAAGCACTATGAATCCACAAACATCTTTCAGGCCAGAAAATGTTTAGGGTTGTTGAAGAAGTTGTAATTCTTCTAAAAACTTTCCTACTTCTTTTGGGTTATAACATTAGAAACTGGGCTAGTTTTAGCTTCATGTATGAAAATTAGGCAAGAAAGTTAGACAACTTATACATAGAGATGCCTTTGCTTGCCATATATGTCTAACATAAAGCATCAATGATGGTTAATTCATGTATTGCACTGACCTTAATTCACTTAATTCAGGTGGTTGTGGCTCTTGCATGGTTCTGGTTTCCAAATACGACCCCTTGCGTGATCAACTGGAAGAATACACAGTTAATTCATGTCTTACACTTCTTTGTAGTGTGGATGGTTGTTCCATTACAACAGCTGAAGGTATTGGGAACAGCAAAGAGGGATTCCACCCAATACAACAGAGGTTTGCTGGTTTTCATGCCTCACAGTGTGGCTTCTGCACGCCTGGGATGTGCATGTCGCTCTTCTCGGCTCTTATCAATGCCGACAAGGAAGATTACTCAGAGCCCTCTCCCGGGTTCTCCAAGCTGACGGTCTCTGAAGCCGAGAGGAGCATATCAGGGAACCTCTGCCGCTGCACTGGCTATCGTCCCATTGCTGATGCCTGCAAGAGCTTTGCAGCTAATGTGGACATTGAGGATTTGGGATTGAACTCGTTTTGGAGAAAGGATGATAGCAAAGAAGTGAAAGCAAGTAGGTTACCTTCTTATACATTCAAGGATCAAATCTGTAGATTTCCGGAGTTTCTAAAGGAGGAATTGAAGTCTTCTGCACCACTAAATTCAAAGGGATGTTCTTGGTACAGTCCTACAAGCATCAAGGAGCTCCAAGGATTGCTGGAATTGAGTGATTCTGACGAAGAAAAGAGGCGTATAAAGTTGGTCATTAGCAATACTGGTGTAAGTTACTACAAGGAGCTAGAGAAGTATGAGAAGTATATTGATCTGAAATACATTCCCGAGTTAACAGTGATTCGAATAGATGACTCAGAAACATGTATTGGGGCAGCAGTGACAATTTCTAAAGCAATTGAATCACTGAAGCTAGGTAGCAACAGCGAATGTAACGAGGGAACTGGGTTATTGCTTAGAAAAATTGCTAAGCACCTTGAGAAAGTCGCCTCAAAATCTGTTCGGAATTCAGCAAGTATAGGTGGAAATTTGGTGATGTCGCAGAGAAGTGGGTTTCCCTCTGATGTTGCTACCTTAATGCTTGCTGTGGATGCAATAGTTGATGTTGTAACGGGTTCAGAACATGAAATGATCACTTTCCAAGAGTTCCTCAGAAGGCCTCCTCTTGACCCCAGAGGCCTACTAGTGAGTGTTCGCATCCCGAGTTGGAAGCCAATGTGTAATAATGATCACTCGAGGCAGTCTTCTAAGCTACTTTTTGAGACGTACAGAGCTGCACCCCGACCTTTGGGGAATGCATTGCCTTATTTGAATGCTGCTTTTCTGGCTGAAGTTGCTCCGAGCAAAGATTTGGATGCTGTTGTGATAAATGATATCCGTTTGGCTTTCGGGGCCTATGGGGTTGCACATGCTGTTCGGGTTAGAAATGTTGAAGAATTTCTGAGTGGAATAACTCTAAGATATGATGTTCTGTTTGAAGCTGTTCAGTTAATTCAGGCCTCTATTGTTCCAGACGATGGCATTCAACATGCTTCTTATAGATCAAGCTTGGCTGCCGGTTTCCTTTTCGAGTTCCTTCACCCTCTATTGGACTCTCGTCATGAACTTTATCGTGTTTTTCTGAATGGTTATGCTGAGCCTATGTCACAGAGCTATGACAATAATCAGATTAACGATGAATCTCTCATACTGTCACCTGCTAAGCAGACAATCGAGTCAAGTTCAGAATTCCATCCTGTTGGAGACTCTCTTGTGAAGACTGGAGCTGCTCTTCAGGCTTCAGGTTTTCTTTCCTTCTATATGATCTGTTATGCTGTCTTCTGACTTGCTTATTTATAGACAGCAAATAAAAGACATTAATCTAGCTTATCAACATGTTTTTAACATATTAGCATCACTATAGTCATTAGTTTGAGTCGTTTGCTGGTTAGATGATTCTAAAGTCCAAAGGTTCTAAAGCAGAATGTGCAGATTCTTGAGTAGAGTCACATCTTTACTGGTCTGATTTTGAGTTGTATGATCCTTCAACATGGCCTCTTGCAGGCGAAGCTGTGTATGTTGATGACATTCCTTCCCCAAAAAATTGTCTCTATGGAGCTTTCATATATAGTACAATGCCACGAGCGAGGATCAAAGATGTAAAATTCAAGTCAGGGTCATCTCCGGATGGGGTTGTTGCAATTATCTCATGTAGAGATATCCCAAATGGAGGGCAGAACATAGGATCCCTGTTTTTGATGAGCATTGAACCCTTATTTGCTGAGGGCATCACAACTTGCGCTGGTGACCGCATTGCTCTCGTGGTAAGAGAGACATTTTCCGAGTTCGTTTAAATATAAGTAGACTCTGCTTATGCACTTTCATAAACAAAAATGAACTCTTTTGCAGGTTGCAGAGACACAAAAACAAGCAGATTTGGCAGCTAACCTTGCAATAGTTGAATATGACACCGAAGGACTAGACCCACCAATTTTAACCCTTGAAGAGGCGACAGAAAAATCTAGCTTTATCGATATCCCTCCCATTTTCACTCCAAAGGAAGTCGGAGATTTCTCAAAGGGCATGGCTGAAGCCAGCCACAAGATTCTGTCCGCAGAGGTACTCTTGCTCCCTATAGATGAAAATAACCATACTATCTATTGATAGCAATTGGAGTGATTCATCTACTTAATATTTATTGTACAATAAAATGTGTTTTTGTTATGTAGATCAGCCTGCCATCACAGTATTATTTTTACATGGAGACCCAAACAGCCCTTGCTGTTCCAGATGAAGACAACTGCATTGTAGTTTACAGTTCCAATCAGTGCCCTGAATACTGCAATCCCGTGATTGCGAGATGCCTTGGTATTCCCGAGCATAATGTTCGTGTTATCACGAGAAGGGTTGGAGGTGGCTTTGGTGGTAAGGCTACTAAAGCGATGACTGTAAGTATCCTCATCTCCATGAAATTTAGTACTATCCTCATTGATCAACAATATATTTTTTCCTTGGAGTTGCCTCTTGTTGATGAATTCATAGAAACTTTGCATATTGTTAACGATCCTTACCTGTAAATCTTTTTACAGATTGCTACAGCTTGTGCGTTGGCAGGGCAGAAGCTTTGCCGTCCTGTCAGAATGTACCTCAACCGAAAGGCTGATATGATAATGGCAGGCGGAAGACACCCTATGAAGATAACGTATAGCGTAGGATTCAAGTCAGATGGGAAGATCACTGCCTTGCACCTTGATGTACTAATCAATGCAGGGAATGCTGATGATTTCAGTCCTCTAATGCCAATCTGCATCACTGGTGCACTAAAGAAATATGACTGGGGTGCCTTGTCTTTTGACATGAAGGTGTGCAAGACGAACCACGTGAGCAAATCAGCGATGAGGGGTCCAGGGGAGGTACAAGGGTCATTTATAGCTGAAGCTGTAATTGAACATGTAGCATCTACCCTCTCCATAGACGTAGATGCAGTCAGAGCAAAAAATCTCCATACATTCGAGAGCTTAAGCAATTTTTATGACGAAGCTGCTGGCGAATCTCATGAATACACATTGCCCTCAATTTGGGACAAGTTGGGTAACTCTTCAAGCTTTACGGAAAGAGCCCTAATTGTGAAAGAATTCAACAATTCTAACGAATGGAAGAAAAGAGGCATCTCTAGATTACCCATAGTGATGGAGGTGAAACTAAGGCCTGCTCCCGGAAGAGTTAGCATACTGTGGGATGGTTCTGTTGTCGTTGAGGTCGGAGGGATTGAACTTGGCCAAGGGCTATGGACAAAAGTAAAACAAATGGCTGCATATGGTCTGAGCTTGATCCAGTGTGATGGAACTGGAGAACTTCTGGATTTAGTTCGGGTTGTGCAAGCTGATACACTAAGCCTAGTACAGGGAGGGATGACAGGAGGGAGTACCACATCTGAGCTTAGCTGTGAAGCAGTTAGAATTTGCTGCAGCATCTTGGTTGAGAGATTGAAAGCTCTAAAAGAGAATCTGCTGCAAAAGACGGGGTCAGTTGATTGGAAGACACTGATCGATCAGGTGAAAACTTATGTTTTTTGTTTTTTACTTCTTATACATCTATTCTTATGGTGATCTTTCTAACATTACAAGACGAAAGACGATTCATATTTTGTATTCTTTGCATAGAGTCACTATATATGTTGTTTCTTTCATGTGATGTCAGTTGAGTGAATTCATTTGTTGCTACTGATATACTGTATTTTTGTTGCTTATGATTCTTCTTGTTGAACTTACTGCATAATTCTCCTTTCCATTTCGTCAAAAAGATACTTATTCCCTCGATCACCTTCATCAAAACACAGGCAGAGGTTCAGGCAATCAATTTATCGGCAAGCACTTATTTCGTGCCAGACTCCACTTTCACGCAATATCTGAACTATGGAGCAGCTGTGAGTGAGGTAAGTTATTCATCTAAGTGACTTTGTAACACACCAAGAATTTTATGGGTAGTGTATTCCATATTTGATTAGAATTATTACCATTAAAGTATAGTTTATAAGAGATTTTGAGTTATGCAGATGGCTCCAAAGAAGGCACGGACTAGTGACTCGAAGCCTTCGAGTCGAAGGAATGCCATAAATAATAGTCACCAAAAGACCATGTGTAATCCTTGTCATTCTCATTTATAACCAGCAGTTAAACTAAAACAAGCACTTGCTGTCACAGGTGGAGGTGAATCTCCTGACAGGGGAAACCTCGATATTGAGGTCGGACATCATATATGACTGCGGACAAAGCCTTAACCCTGCAGTTGATTTGGGACAGGTTGGCCGCCTTGTCAATTTCATGCCTTTTGACTAACAACGCTTTTAGTTGCTTCTGAGTATCGTGTCGTTTTCCTATTAGATTGAAGGAGCTTTTGTACAAGGAATCGGCTTCTTCATGATGGAGGAATACTTGACTGATCCAAACGGAATGATAATTGCTGATAGCACATGGACATACAAGATCCCGACGATAGACACTATTCCGAAGCAGCTCAATGTTGAGATACTCAATAGCGGACACCACCAGAAACGTGTTCTTTCGTCAAAAGGTATATGGAAGCATTTACCCTCTTAATGCAATTGCAAGTAGTGTTTAACTTTTGAAGAAATTCCCTGGAAGTCATGGGTTAGATCAGGCCGAGTTGTGGCTCAAACATGTGCTAATGTGTTGCACCTTTTGCAGCTTCCGGGGAGCCACCACTGCTGTTGGCAGCAACCGTACACTGTGCCACGAGAGCGGCGATCAAAGAAGCAAGAAAGCAGCTAAGATCATGGGGAGTGGGTGCATCTGATTCCGACGACATATTCCAAGTAAGTGTGCCTGCTACCATGCGAGTTGTGAAGGAGCTTTGCGGACTTGACATCGTTGACAAGTACCTCCAGCATAAGATGGCTTGTGGCACCCAGCCAGGGGCACTCTTGGGGAGTGGGTGCATCTGATTCTCATGCCCATTTTGGTACAAGTATGGTGTACTGAACTATATACCAAGACTTGTCAGCGAGTAAGCTCCATACCTGTGTTTTGTTCAAAATGTTGAAACAACTACTGTTACATGGTTATCATGTATTTATATGACCGAACTTGATATATATAAATAAGGGGGATGGCCCTAAGGGAGTTTATCCATTAGTGATCATTTATAAAGGCTCCTGCGTGCCTTAGGCCAGTTGAGCGTAGGCTCTAATCCTCTATGGTCCAATGGATACCTTTTAGTTATCCGAGACTGTATCCCTGTGTGTTTCTTGTGTGAGTTCAATCAAATTTGTGTTGATTCCCGAGTTCATTCAAATTTGTGTTGATTCCCGATATCACCTCTATCAAGACATTATCCCAAGATAACTAAAAGTCGAGATACAACCTCTGGACACCACGAGAATCGGAGCTAAAATGCTCGATGATGTCCGGATGAGAGTTAGGGAGCTTTTGGGTGCTCGTATAAGCTAAGGCATTGGGCATTTTGGGGGGGGCTTGGAGCTTCCAAATGGCTTGGAGACTTGTACATACGTATTTTAACAAGTTTAATTTTGGAAGTATTAAAAATAAGCTCAGTTGGGTAGCTAGAAGCTAGCTCCGATTAGCTAAGCTTGCTCGGTATAGGATAACAATTGGGCTTGGGCCTAATGGGCCACATGACAATCAAGATAAGGATTAAAATTAGGGCACATTTGGAATAAGTATGTAAGGTAAATGGAATGGAAACAAAAATTTTGTATATCAAAATATATGTAGATAAGAGAAAACTGCTATTTTTGTATGAAAATAAGACAAGATGAGTAATGATTAGAGGATTATAGGGGATACGATTACCTCTTTTTCAAATGAGTGATTGAAATAAAGGGAACAAAACCAATTTTGTATGCAAAGTTGAGAGAAGATGATAAATGATTAAAATTTTGAACAATGTATTTTAAAATATAAATAGACTACATTTATTTTCTTTTTTCTTTATCTTTCTAAAATTTAAACCAAACAAGCCCTAAATGTCTATGACTATAAAGGGGTGAACGCTTGCTCTCAATTGCCGTCAGCCCTCGCCATCGCCTCTATAAAGGGGTGAACGTTTCTCTTGAAATTTGATCATACCCTCTCATAGGGATTGAGATTACGTGCGTGTATCGAAAGTATCTCATCAAGGACTGTTTGTTTGTGAATATATCCCTCAATGCAATTAATAAAGAGGCAATACAGTTAAAAGGAAAGTTCATCTAATGACAATTCTCCTACTAATATACAAGTCACCATTACATAAAAGAAATCTCCAGATTATTGGGACTTCGTCTACTTCTTCAAAAGACTACAAACTCTCGTCTACTTCAGTATCAAGCGAGACTACCCTTGTGGTCTACTCACACATGAGATTACCCTAGTGGTCTACTTGTTAAAAGTGATTTTACCCTTGTAGTCTTCACATTATTGATTACCTTCGTGGTCTACACATGGACATTAGTATTGTCGTCATCTCACCCTGTATACCCAAAACTTCAACACAAAGTGCTTAAAAAATCACAAAATATATCCTTCTCTCTCACTCACTTACAATATAACTCAACTCTAATCTTCACAGTTCTTCTACAATTGGAACCAAGGACCCGTTGGAAGCTGGCTCATCAGTCCATAGTCAAAGCTGCGATTTGAGGAGGCGGTGACACTGCCACAAACTTTTTCCTCACTGTCTAGACCCGTTCCTAAAACCATTTCTTCGCCACCGAAGAGCTCAACTGTTATTGTTTCCTTCTTCAACTCCAATCCCTAAGCCTTACTTTTAAGAAGATTTTGTTGAAATCAGTTAATTCAATAAAAACATCTTTGTACAAATTGAAATTATTTTCATTTACTTCTAAGTTTTGAAGTCAATTTGAAATTCAATGGAAGACAAGATGGTGTGAATATGACATTGTGCAGAAGGGCCTACTCGTCGTGACTCATTAGGAGATTTTGGAGACAATTTGAAAATTGAAATCCCCAAATATGAGTTTTAAGAAGGCTTTCGTGAGATGAGATCTTACCCCGTAACTAGAACGCTCTGATTAAAGCATACTGGGGAAGAAGATGGCGTGAAGGGGGAGGAGATAGCTGGTGCACAATTTCAGAATTCAAGAATTGAATTCTTTGATTTGGAACGAGATCAAGCAATATGAGAAGCCATGAACAATCAATTGAAGCTTTCGATTTCTGGAAATTGGATACAACTGAATTGGACAAGTTTTCCGAGTGTGAGGAGGGAGATGGATTATATAGACGACGGTAGTCACGTGCTGATCACGTGAGCTCATTAACAAAAAATAAGGAAACCAGGTTTTATGTACAGAAATAAAAGAAAACCCGGTTCACACACTATCACCCCCTTCAAACTAGAGGTGGAGCTTCAAGGTGCATCCCTAGTTTGCCGATCAACTCCTTGTGATACGCCGCCAGGAGGATTTTCGTCAATACATCCGCTAGCTGGTTCTGTGTTGTTAGGTATGTAAGTTGAAGTAGGCCATCCATAACATTTTCCCTTGTGAAGTGGCAATCGATTTCGATATGCTTCGTTCTCTCGTGGAAGATAGGATTTCTGGCAATCTGAATCACTGATTTGTTGTCATAATGTAAGGTCGCCGACTTCAAATTTGTCTCTCCAAGCTCTTGTAAAACGTTGACAAGCCAAGTAACTTCAGTTGCAGCTTGGCTCATTGATATGTATTCAACTTCAGAAGAACTCCGAGATACTATCAGTTGTTTCTTAGATTTCCAAGTGATAGGGTTTTCACCATACAGAACCACATATCCGGTGACTGACTTTCTCGAAATTAGACAAGAAGCCCAGTCAGAATCTGAGAAGGCTTGTAATTTGATAGAAGACCCTTTCTGCATTCGAATGCCATAGTGCATTGTGCCTTTGACATATCTCAGCAAATGATGCAAAGCCTCTTGATGTTTGATATCCGGATCCTTGAGAAATTGGCTCAAAACCTGGACAGAAAAAGATATATCTGGTCGAGTATTTGTTAAGTAGCTCAATTTACAAAAAGGCTTCTGTATGCAGTATGATCAGATAACAAATTATGCATATCGGATGGATGAAGTTTGAAATTTAAAGGTAAATGTGTGACACAAGGTCTTTGATCTTCAATGCTTGCTTCTTTGATAATCTCTTGACAAAACTTTCTCTGACTTAGAATCAGATAGTCTTTGGAATGAATTACTTCTGGACCTAAGAAGTAATTCAATTTCCCCAGATCCTTGATGCTGAAAAGCTCATGAAGATCCTACTTCAGACCTGTGACTTGTGATAAGTCTGATCCCGTGACAATAATGTCATCTACATATACTCCAACCACTGTTAGATGATTCTCTTTCTGAGATATGAATAGAGATGGATCAAATTTTGACTGAACAAAACCAAATTCAATCAAAGTTGTATATATTTTGTTAAACCACTGCCTTGATGCTTGTTTTAAACCATATAAGGATTTTTTCAACAAGCAAACCTTATTGTCAGGATTAGGCACACCTTGAGGCATAGCCATATATACTTCTTCATGTAAATCACCATGCAAGAAAGCATTATTGACATCTAATGCTTTGGATATTTTTACCATAGGTGAAAAAGTTTCTTCATAGTCGATCCCATACTGTTGAGTATATCCCTTGGCAACTACTCTTGCTTTGAATCTTTCAATTGATCCATCTTCCTTCAACTTGATTTTGTATACGCATTTGCATCCTATTACCTTTTTACCTGCAGGAAGATTAGCTAGAATCCATGTATTATTATATTGTAGAGCATCTACCTCTTTGTTCATTGCTTCAATCCACTTTGGATTTTTAGAGGCTTTAGAAAATGATTTGTGTTCAACCAAATCAACTGAATTTTGAACAGAAACTAAATTACACAGAAACTGAGATTGGTTAGTGGTTAAAAATGAATCCGTGAAACCAGTTAGTAAAGGAAATAAATCAAAATTAGAACCAAAGTTACAAATGTAATCTTGTAGATGGTGAGGTTATCTAGGAACTCTGGATGATCTTCTGAGTGCAGGCAAGACAACCTCTTCACCACCAGAATCTACAATGTTGTTTGATGACTGGCTTTGTGTAGCATTGCCTTGATCATGATTGACAGCAATATCATCATGGTTAATAACATTCTCATCAAGTAACTCACTATCAAGAAAAAATATAGATTCAGGACAAGTAGGCATAATATTAGGTAATGGTATGCCTTTTTCAAAATCAATTTTGTGCAAGGGAAACTGCAACTCATGAAATTGCACATCTCTGGACACAAAAATCTTGTGAGAACTAAGATCCAGCACTTTGTATCCTTTAGTCCCATGAGAATAACCCACAAATATACAAGGAGCACTCCTTGAATCAAATTTGGACTTGTTATGTTTGTTAGTGCTAAGAAAACATAAACAACCAAATGATCTTAGCATATCATAAGCAGGAGACTTGTGAAAAAAATGTCATAAGAGTTCTAAATTGAATAGAAGACAAGGGTAACCTGTTTATTAAGAAAGTTGCAGTTAAAATACATTCTCCCCAATACTGAATAGGAAGATGAGATTGAAATAAAAGAGCACGAGCTGTCTCTAACAAATGTTTGTGCTTTCTCTCCACCACTCCATTTTGTTGTGGAGTATAAGCACAAGTAGTTTGATGAATCTGACCATTGTCAAGATAAAATTTCTGAGCCTCATTGTTGCAAAACTCCATTCCATTATCAGATCTGACAAGTCCAAGTGGCTCTAGAAAAATCATCCACAATAGTCAAAATCATCCACACTGAACTGATTAGTCACAAAAGCAATAAAGGACCTCAAAATAGAAAATGCATTACTTTTAGCAGCAATAAGACGAGTCCAAGTGGCTCTAGAAAAATCATCCACAATAGTCAAAAAGTACTTGAATCCATTATGAGTAGGAACTTTATAAGGTCCCCAAATATCCACATGAATCAACTCAAAACAAGTTAAAGACTTTATGGAACAATCAGGAAATGAACATCTATGTTGTCTGGTCTTAGGACAGACCTTACAAACATGATGTTTCTTATGCTTTACAAGGTTTTGAAAAAATTGAAAATGAAACAATTGATCAAATGGCACATGGCCAAGTCTACAATGCCAAAGTTCTGGAGATACTGCACGAGCACTGTTACATTTTACAGACTTATCAAGATTAATAGCAGAAGATAGAACATTAGATGCATCTTTGTCAACATCAATATTGATCCTCATAGATGTGAGATACAAGCCCTTTGACACTTCACCAAGCACATGTGGCTTGTTCATTGAAGGGTCCTGTATCAAACATTAAGATGGAGTAAACAACATATAAGCATTTAAATCATTCACAAACTTTCTAACAGACAATAAATTGTAAGCAAAAACAGGATCATGTAACACATCATGCAGTATAATCTGGTTTTGTAAGACAATGGAACCAACATTGCATATCTTAGATTGTCGACCATTATGCACTGTAATATAGCTAGGCAATGTAAAAGGTTTATAGGAGTGAAAGATAAGGTAGGGAAAATATGATGAGTTGCTCCACCATCTATGAGCCAACTATAATTACTACCAAGAAAACTAAAACAAAATGTGGTACCTGCCACCATGTTGTTGTCTTCACCAGTACTTTGCTTACTTAGAAAAGCAAGAATCTGATCATATTGACCCTTAGTCAATGTATAAGTAGGCTCTTGAGTATCTCTTTCCATAGTCACATTTGAAGCAAACCTTTTTGACTTGTCTCCTTTAAAATTGGAAGGATACCCATGAAGGTTGAAGCACCTACTGATCGAGTGGCCAAAAACCTTGCAATGCTCACAAAAATAAGTCCCCTTTCCCTTAGGACCATTCTGAGATTGTTCATTACCACTTTGATTGCTTGAATTGCCTCTCTGACCATTGTTCTTGCCATACTGAGAATTACCAGCTTGATTCCCATTCTGATTTCCAGGTCTTTGAAATGCATTGAAAGCAGCAGTGCTATCACCAATCACACTTGAGTTATTCAGCCCTCTCCGAGCTTCTTCATCAATCAACATTCAATAAACATCAGCAATATTAGGAGTAGGGCTTCATTAGCCATATGTTGGTCCGAACACTGTTATAAGTGTCAGGTAACCCCACAAGAAATTGAATAACTTGTTGGTTGGCAAAAGAATGAGAAACTGGATTCAAAGACCCACAAGCAACACATACTGGTGCAACAACCAAATCCATATACTCATCCTACAACTTTTTGAATCTTGAGAAATAAAAAGTAATGGATGAACCATTTAAAGAAATGTTGAACATCTCCTTCTGTACTTGATACAATCTAGTACTATTCGGAGAACCAAAATGCATCTTTAGATCATCCCAATTCTCCTTCGCAATTCAAAAATACAATAGAGTTTCAGCGATTTCTTTTTCCACCGAATGTAATAACCAGGCAACAACCATCCCGTTGCACATCCTCCATTGCGCATACCTCGGCGTCGTCTCGATCGGAATCTGAAACGTACCATCAACCAGACTAATCTTGTTCTTAGCAACCAAGGAAACCTCAACAACACGCCTCCAATGGTTGTAATTGGTTTCGTTTAGAAAATAAGTTGACAAATTGTAACTCGGATGATCTGAGTAATGCAAATACAGAACATCACCGACATCGATTTGATTCGCATATTGATTATCCATGATCAATCAAGAAATTCAAGAGAAATGCAATAAAATCAACAAAAAATTCGAGAACAAAGAACAAAACCTGACCGTGGAATCAAACGAGCTTCGTTAGCTTTGATACCATTTCAGAATTCAAGAATTTAATTCTTTGATTTGGAACAAGATACAGCAAGATGAGAAGCCATGAACAATCAATTGAAGCTTTTGATTTCTAGAAATTGGTTAAAACTGAATTGGACAAGTTGTCCGAGTGTGAAGAGGGAGATGACTTATATAGCCTATGGTAGTCACGTGCTGATCATGTGAGCTCATTAACAAATAATAAGAACGGAGCTAAAAAGGATGATGTTTTAGTCTACTTATGAGCTAAAAAATAATTTTTCTTAAAAATAAAAAACTGGTCGTTGCGATCAAGTTCACTTATGGTTGTTACGACCAGGTTTGGACAAAAAATACATATGTTTGGTCGTCATGTGACCGTCTTATCATCGGTGTGACTAATTATGAGGTAAACGGTAAGTATACTCTGCGCTAAATAGAATTTGTTTTTTTTTTTGTGATAAGAATTTGTGTTTTTTTTTATATAACTTTTGTTTCATAAAAACAAGTTTAAATTAAAATTTTAATATTTTATCCAATATATTTAAATGAATTATTTTTCATATATACATACAAAAAATAACTCTTATTTTTTTACAATTCTTGTTTCACTTAGTTTTTTCTACTTAAAAATGACTATTTAAGTCACAAATTTAAAGTTTCTCCAATATTTTCAAACAAAAAATATTTTTTATATATAGATAAAAAAAATTCAAGATTTTTTTAACCCCCTAAAATAAATCCTACATTCACCGTACACAGAGTCTAAACTAGTAAAACCCAACACCGTCAATCAAGTTGAATTGTGTTCATTTTACCTGGGGTTGGCATGGTACAGTAACCACAAAAAATGATGATTATCATGTAGCAACCACTAACTGGTGGTACATAAATTTTCATACCACATACCAACCACAAGTCGTGGTTATCACATATGTGGTAACCAGAACTTGTGGTTACCATTAGTACATTACCATGGTTACCATGCTGTAGTTCCTTCCGTCACTAGTGCTTCTTCCGAATGAACCCCGACAAGTCATTGAGAGAGCAAGTGAGAAATTGGGAGATCTTGAACGGCTGGTGGGGTCGGGAGGCCGAAAGTAACGACTGAACGGGCAATCCTTGAATGACCATACTAGAGAGTGGAGGCTAGGCCTGCAGTAGTGCCACTTATTTTCCCTTTGTGTTTGTCTGTTTGAACGAACTAACGAAGAGACTAGGAACAAGAGAAATGAATAATTTAGGTCAAAATCAAAACACAATATATATATATATATATATATATATATATATATATATATATATATATATATATATATAGGTTCATTTGTAAACATTCCTTTCTATACAATTTGTGAGCAAATCTGAGCCTTATAATTGGGTGAAATGGAGGGTGATGATTTAGTCCCCATTTTTAATTTTTTTAATTAAAAAATGTGGGGCCCACCCCAAATACTCTCCCACCATCCAACTCTGTGTGTGATACACACGTACTCCCCGCTAGGGCTGTTATCTGAGCCAAACAGCTCGAGCTCGGCTCGGGCTCGGCTCGAAAAAGCTAGAGCTTGACTCGTTCGAAGAGGTAAAACAAGTCGAGCTTAAACAATGTTTTAGGCTCGAACCAAGCTCGAGCTGAGCGCGAAACGAGCCTGAACCGAGCCCAAGCCGAGTTCGGAAGCTCGAGATATTATATTACAATAATACCCCTAGGTTATGAGGAAGGGAGGTTTAGGCGTTAAAAGGGCTTGTTCGCCTCCTCGCCGCTTCACTTCTTTCTTGTGCATCTGGAGTTCTGGTTCCTTCTCTCGCTCGCGGCTCGACCTCCACGTGACTCAAGCGGCGCCGGCGACTTCCCCTTACTCCCAACAGCACATCTGACTTCCCCTTCCTTCTCTCGCTCATTCACTCGTCCTCATCGTCTCATCCTTCCCTCTCTCGCTCGCTCGCGGCTCGTCCTTCCTTCCTCTCTTGCTCGGCTCGTCCTCCTCGACTCGGACTCGTCGCTGTTCGGCTGGTAATTAACTGATTCTAGATTTCAATTTTTATGAAATTTAATGGATAATCAAGGGCTCTTCGGCCTCTTCCTCAAACAATCCCTCTCTCTCGAGTCTCGATTAGGAAAGAAATTTTTATCTCTCTCAAGTCTTGACTGAAGATCTGACATCTCTCTCGCAGATCTGAGAATGGTGAGCGAGCAGGATGGACGAATCTCATATATGGAATCTCTCGCGCAAATCTGAGAAGATCTGGTTGTTCCTGTGCACGAGAGATCTGGCATCTCTCTAGCTTTGCTACTGTATTTTTTTTATTAAATGCTGCTGCATTTCTTGAATCTGAAATTTATTTTGTATTATTTGTTGAATCTACAACGTTGAATTTTACTAAGTCTTGTTAATCTTTAAATGTTGAATTTATATTTGGCTTAATGATCTGATGTATATGTGTTTGCTGATTTTTGTACTGGATGTAAGAACAAACATAAAAAATAATGGGTTGTTCATATATTTTGTTGATGTAATTTTTGATTTTTAATGAATTTGGGTTGTTCATATTAGTATTGAAAGAGTGAAACAAGGCAACCTATCAATTGTGCTTTGAAAATGAAGCATAAACGAGCCAAACCAGCCGAACGAACGAGCTCGAACATGTGGTTGGGCTCGCGAGCCGAACTTGAGCACTAAAAAAAGCTTGTATAAAATTTAGGCTCGAGCTCGGCTCGGCTCGTTTCTTATTCGAGCCAAGCTTGAACACACCGAACTCGGCTCGTTCGGCTTGAATATCACCCCTACTCCCCGCTCCTCTTTCGGACTTTCCCCATTTCAATATACGGCCATTTCAATATACGGTACACACTCCCCCTATCCAATTCCCCGTTTCAATATACCGTCAAATTTGTTTTGTTTTGTTTTTAATAAAAATTTGAGTAGCACATTAGGGGGATATGTCGGATATGATGTGATAAATAAGGAGAGTGATTACGTTCATGATTATTGTTATTAATAATTGATTAAATGATGTAACTGAATATTGTCCATATCAATTAAGAATTTTGTATTTTGTGATAGAGAAAATTTGCGACGAATGCGTAAATTTTCGGCCAAATTAGAAAACTATACACGTTTTTTGAAAATATTAGAAAACTATACACAGGTTTTTAAAACACACATAACCTCCTCTCTCTCCAGTTAACTCCTTTGTAACCTCTCTCTCTCTCGTTTCCCTTTCTCCATTGCGATTTTCAACTGTTCTTCATTCTAAAGTCGATCTTCTACTGATTCGGTTGAAAAGGGGCGATTTTCGGACGTTTTCCTGCTTGTTTTCGTGTGTTATTGAAGATTATTGAGTATGGACAGTAGCGCATGTATGCATTTTTTGTTTTTGTATGATTTGTTTGTGTTAGGGTTTTGTTTATGTCAGATTATGTGAAGGTGCATGGTGTCGTTGTTGATTTCTCTACTTGTTGTCATCAAATAGTTCCTTATGTGCATAAATTCGGTGTTGGTGTGTGTATCTGTTGTTGTTTATGTTCGTTTTTTTTGTTTATGTCAGATTTGCCTTTTTTTGGATGAATGTGTGGTTTTAGTTCTTAATCGTACTAGTAGGTGATGTCCACTAAAATAGCCATGTTGAAATGCACATTTTAACTCCTTATTCTATACACTTTGCATATTTCGGGATGAGAATATGTCAAATTTATGTAATATATGTTTATTTGCAAGAAATAGAGGTCTACATAAGTTTTGGTTTAATATTACAGAATTTGGAGCCATTCCGGGACAAAACCAAGAGGAGAAAGCTGAAGCCGAGTGTTACTCGATATCGAGAAATTCTCCTCGATATCGACAAAAGTGTGCACCCAAGCCTGGTCGAGGAGGAGCTAATCGAGGAACTGAAGACGAAGCCAACTCGAGTTCAGGGCATTACTTGATATCGACCAAGACTTGAAGGCACACCTTACTCGATATCGACCAAGACTTGAAGGCACACCTAGGCTCGAGGAAGGAAATCTGATCGAGAAGCTGAAGAGCAAGACACACCGAGCAACAGTTACTCGATATCGACGAAATTACTCGATGTCGAGTAAACCAGCAGCACATGTCCGAGCCAGTTCCGAGAAGAAGTTACTCGAGCAAGCCGACAAACCCGAAGTCGACGTCATTACTCCTTGATATCGAGGAAATTCCTCGATGTCGAGTAAAAAGTTCCTGGGCCGCGACACTGTTGGGCATGTCCGAGTCGAGCTGGATTATTTGGATGTGAAGCAAGTCCGAATCTATCAAGTTTTATCAAGATCTATCTATGGAGAGAGGATTTATCCACCACATGAAGATATTTAGATATTTTAGATATATTTCCTTTTAAGATAAATGTTCCCTTTATTAAAGTTTCATCTTTAGAAATTAGATATACTTTCTTTCCTTGATTAGCAAGGATTGGAAGCCTATAAATAAACCCTATAGGGCTGGATTTTATTCATTCAATTCAGAAGCTAGAGAAGTAGTTCCACAGAGAAGTTTAGGAGTTGAAAGGTTTTAGGGTTTTGGTGTCCAACGAAAGTTGGAGTGCCGGGATTGTAAAGACTTTGAATTTAGTTAATGTAAGTTATTTCTTTTACATCAATGTCTGCGATTGCGATGAGGCGCGAGTAGTCCACCCACTTCTAGGGTTGGGGCGAGCCCGACGATAGCCATGCGTGTTTGAGGTAAAGATCTGACTTTTATCTTGTTTTGAGCATCTACTACCTTTTATGTGTTTATTACCCATTCAATAATGGAGATCCATGCTAACAACTTGGATTGTAAACATAAAATCGGTAGATACAATTAGGGTTTCTTGAAAGAGTTGTCTAATTGTTGGAAAAGGCGAAAGCTTGATCCTTCGATGCAATCTTGCCTTATGTATGCTTGGTTATTGTCGTTGCAAACCCCAATCTTGGAAGTTTTCTTACATACATAGTTTATTTCGAAAAGCTTTGTTATTTATTTTATTTCATTTTTTAAGTTTCTGTTTCCTCGATTTCGACCAAAACTGGTCGACATCGACTACTGATATCCGATCCACAAGATCGTTGTAGCTTTTGGTTTGCAGGAACTCGACATCGACAGAAGGTTTAATCGATATTGAGTAACTTTTCCTCGATATTGACCAAAACCCGGGAGCTATTGCTTGCTTGTTTCGACTTGCCTGACCTTCTGTCGAGTAACCTTACTCGAGGTCGAGCATCTGTGGTCGACTTCTGCCGTGAGATTCATCCGCTGACACGTTTTCTCGTGGATCGATCCTGACTTCCCACTGCTACATCAGGAGGAGGTCTTGTAATCATTTGCAAGGGACGGAATCTGGTTTGCTTTGCTTTATTCGTATTTTAATTGCAATCTCGATTTCCCCTCCTTACAACAAATTGGCGTCGTTGCCGAGGAAGCAATCATTCGCGCCTTAGGTAGTTAAATCTCACGTTTGCTTTGAGTTACTTCGCAGGTGTATGCGCCGTTCTGGTCAACCACCTGAGTTTGACGGCTTAGACGAACCGGAATGCCTTCTACACGTCCACGCTAAATTAAAAAGAGCAATGGCAGCCGCAGAAACACAGGAACAACTGATACAAAGACTTCAGAGGGAACTAGCTGCCAAAGATACTGCTCTCACCACTGAGAGAGCAGGCAGGGAACAGGAAGTTGCGCGAAGGAGGCAATTGGAAGATGAGCTTGCCCAATACCCTACCACTGCAGAGGATTACATGCACCCGACTCTCGCCGTGCCTGAATCGGCTATTCTAATCCCTGAGAATAACTATGAAATTCGCACTCACTTCTTTATTGAACTTAAAAATAATGCTATTCATGAAAGATTTAATGAATGCCCTCTTGAACATATTACCAATTTTTCTGACATGTGTCGTACTCTTGCTGAAGGTACTACTCTGGAATATGTCAAGATGAAGGCTTTTCGTTGGTCTCTCGCCGGTCCTGCATTGAAGTGGCTTGAAGGAATGAAACCACGACCCCTCACAACATGGGCTCAAGTAGAGCAGGAATTTCTCAACAAATTCTTTCATCCTGCCAAGACGGCACTCCTCCGCCAGAAGATTACAGCTTTCAAACAGAAGCCTGGAGAGCCGCTGGCAAAAGCATGGGAACGATATAAGGAACTACTGCGATCTTCCCCTACTCATGGACAGCTACCCTATGTCATTCAGGAGATCTTCTTTAATTCTCTTGACCAGACCACTAAGGATAGGATAAATCAGTATACTCGATAAGAGTATCTGACGATGCCACCAGCTGACGCATGGGGTGTACTCGACAAGCTCACCAACTACGATAACAAATATGGGGCTTCAACAAACTATGATGAAGATGCCTATGCCAGGCCATCCCCATCTATGCCCCTCTATGAGCCTTCCAAGGAGATTGACCCAGATGTCAAGGAGCAATACTACAGAGATCAGAATCGCAAGCTCCTCAAGCAAGTCAAGTATCTCTCTGTCAACCAGCTCTGCATCGAATGCGGATCACAGCGGCACACCACTAATGAGTGCCCACACACAGAGCAAGTCAGGATGGCAGAGAACCACGAAGAGGTAGCTTACGCAGGGGGTCCCAATCTCTTTATGGGGGACCAAAGGTTTCAACAACCACAATGGAACCAAGGTGCCCCTAGGAACCCCCCACCATACAGAGCTCCAGGAAATCCAGAAAGAGATCAACAGAAGGGTAATCTACAGATGATCCTTGATGAGATGCGCCGAAACCATGCACAGCAGCAGCAGTCTACAAGCGCCATCAATAATCAGCTCCAGGATTTCAACACAAGATTTGGAGAGCTGGATATCTGGAAGAGGAACATAGAGACCCAGATGGGTCAATTCGCGACACAAATTCCACGACCGACCGGGCAACTCCCTGGGCAAACAGAACCAAATCCTAAGGGGAAGACCGGACACGTCGCAGCTGTAAAGCTCAGGAGCGGGCACCAATTACGCGAGCTAGAGGTTGGAAAGCAGCAGGACAAAGCAGAGCAGGAACTCAACAACGAGCAGCAGCAACTCGATGTTGACCGAAATTTGGTCGATATCGACAAAGAACAACTCGAGATGGAGGAGAATCCAAGCCCAGACTCGATTGCGCAGCACAGCAACTCGAAATCGACAACTGTTGTCGATATCGAGCAAACCCTTGTCGATGTCGAGGAAAAAGTGGTCGATGTCGAGGACTTTGCAACACCTCCGACATCTGTTCTGGCTCCGAAGTAGAAAAAGACACTGCTTTTCCCTTCCAAGGCGCTAAAAGATCCCACTGCAGGTAGGTTCAAACGTTTTGTTAATATGCTTCAAGAACTAGATTTCTCTATTCCTTTTACAGAAGCTCTGCAAGAGATGCCTACTTATGTCAAATTCGTCAAGGAGATCCTGAGCAACAAGCGATCTATCTCAGAAATCGCCAGCGAATGCAAAGTGCTCCACTTCCCTGAGAAGTGACCTGACCCTGGTAAGTTTTCTGTTACTGTGGGATTTGGACAATATAAATATGAGTCCTTATGTGATTTAGGAGCAAGCGTGAGTATCATGCCCTTATCAATCTGGCGAAAGGTGAAGATAGGGTCTATAGAGCATGTGGATGCCAAGCTATACATGGCAAACAATACAGTGGTCATCCCTACAGGTATGGTTGAGAATGTCCCTGTCCAGGTTGGTATGTTCTTTATTCCCGCTGATTTTCTGATTATAGACTGTGCTGAAGATCCTACTAGCCCTATTATTCTTGGTAGACCATTTCTAGCTACTGGAGATGCCAAGATTAGTGTCAAACAACGATTGCTCACATTCACAATAGGCGATGAGTAGACCTGAGCAGACATGGGCTAACCCGCCCGGCCCGCCCAACCCTCCCTGTAAAATATGCGGGCTTGGGTAAGGCAATTGGCCTAAGCGGGCCGACAGGCCCGACCCGGGTTGCCCATAGGGCGGGCTTGGGCTAAGGGTTAAGCCTAGGCGGGCCGGTAGGCCCGGCCCGCATATATATTACTTATATTAATTTTTATATATTTGTATTAAAATACTATGGTGTATATATATTGATTATATAATACTAATAGTATTTACATCGCATATAAATTAAGGAATACAATAGTAATAAATATATTATTTTCAAGATTTTTTCATTGAAATGAACCTACATAAAGATTTTAGTGTGTAATTTCACATTTGTGTAACTTGTATACATTTGTTTTGTATAAAATTTCAATCTTTTGACACATTTAGCACATTTTTGTAGTTTAAGATCAAACGCAAAAATAATAAAACAAAAATAATATTTTACAAAATTATAATGGGCGGCCCGGTGGGCTACCCGGCCCGCCCATGTGGGCGGGCTTGGACAAGAGAGTTGGCCCAAAAACCGGGCCTAGCCCAAGCCCGACCCGCTAAAATGGGCCAATATATTCTCACAGGCCCGGCCCAAGCCCGTCCATGCTCAGGTCTAGCGACGAGGTCTTAGATTTCTCTTTTGGCCCTGCAAAAGAGAAAATTTCATGGCTGGAGGTAAAGAGCATTAGCAACCACGGGATCAAGCAAACGGAAGGGGAAAAAACCAGAAGGCAACTCGACATCGACTTGACTTCCTCGATGTCGACCAAAGTTTTACTCGATGTCGACCAATCTTCCTCGACATCGACTTCTCCTGCTGAGCACCAGACTTGCCAAGAGCCTAAGTATGGGGTCCCTGTACTCGATGTCGACCAAATTTACTCGACATCGACCAACCCTAAGCCCGAAGATTTCTGTTTTGGGCCCGAAAAGGTAAGTTCAGGTATGAGTTCTATTCCTCCACAGTCCATTAAGAAATTTATAAATAATTTAAGGGGAGGTAAGGCCCCATGGCGAGAGAATCTGCGGAGAATGAGAGCTGGAAAGAAAAGGAAGGGAGAAAAAGGAGACTATGCAAGCAATCACCTATCAGCCGAGTTTGCATACTACAATCAGGACCTAGATGATCCAGGAGAAGGGCCAAGCACAAAGGGGGCCCACATTGACTGCACTTAAAGCACAAGCGGAGAAGTCGGCCTAGCGACTCTAAAATCTAGAGCATGTATATAAAACTTTTTGAATTTTGGGACTTTGGAACTTTTGATTTTGGTTTTGGTTTTTGTTCGTTAGTTTAGAATACTTCATGTGGAAAGTCTTGTCTTTGTGTGAAATCTAACACTTTTAGGTCGGCAAGCATAAAAGGATCGCGAAAGGTGGAATAAGAAGTCCCTGAAAGATAGTCGAAATCGACTAGGCCAGTCGAGAACGACCAAGAGGAGCAGCCCAGTTTTACTATATATCGAGTAGGCCAACTCGACATCGAACAAGTCAGAAAGCTCCTCGACTTCAGCATTCCACTCGACGCTGACAGTTTACTCGACATCGACTAAATTCCTCGATGTCGACCAACCCAGTTCCTCAATAGGCCCTATTTTGCCTTCCTCGACGCTTTATTCGGTGAGTTCCTTCCTTTACTCTTGTTTTTATTTGATTTTATACAGTGGAGACACTGTATATTTTAAGTATGGGGTGGGGGAAGAGCTCATTATCATTATTATATGTTTTATTCTTGTTTTTGGTTTTACATGGTGAAATTTTGAGTAAAATTTTAAATTTTTATACATAAGGCTTAAACTCAAAATGCTATGAGACATCTCCCATTGCTTGTAAATTATTCAAAGAAATAATGTCATGGAAGCTTTAATTGAACTCGACGATGCAAAATTGGATTCATTAGAGATATAGCATGAAATTGCCTAGTAAAGGGAAATCACAATGAAGTGCATTATTTCTTGAAAACCATGAAAGGAGTAAAATTTAAAATTGCTTTTGACATGTTGCATGATAAGAGGATGGAGGACTTTATATTTTCCATATAATGCTCATATGTTTATATTCCTAGCCTTACCTATGCTTATGCACCACAAAAGCCATATTATGGGCCTTATTTCATACATTGCTCCACATGATCTAAATATTTTCCATTCTTTACCTTATTTCCTATCCGGGGATTATTTTGAGAATGATGTTACATTATAGAGATATTATATGGTGTTTGTGTTGTTATTATCATTATTGGAGTTTGGCAAGAATGTTTGAAAATATGGAAAATTTAATGAGTGAGAAAAAATCCGGTCACCTCAGGAGATAAAGGTAGATCGACCCTGCCTGCGTTGAGATAATAGTTCCACGGGATGGGACACCATTATGAGGAGTCCAAAGCACTAAGTATCCGGGGTCATTCATGACACCCATGTTTGCGACTCGCGAGAAGGCAGTGCTGAGGTTAGAGAGGTAAAAGCATTATTATTGAAAAAAGCATTATGAAAGGTGAGGAATCAAAGGAATAAGGAATGTGGAAAGAAAGTTTGGAAATACTCCATTTTCCCGGATTATTAAGCACCACATGGCCAAAAATTTGCCCACCTTTTAGCCTTTTACCAATCTACTTCTTATTGAGCTTAATTAAAGTCCTATTGATTATTAATGCTTTGTCACATAAATTGTTTTTGCATAACCCTCCTTTTATGAGTAGATGTTGCGTTTTATTTTGCACATGCATGTCTTTGTGGCACAAGTACCTTTTCGATGATAGTAATTGATTGCAGGGTTATATAAGAATGAATCTATGATGTTGAGAGTGTTTAGTTCTTCCCCTGAATGACCATCCAAGTTATTGCTTGGGGACAAGCAAAATTAAGTATGGGGTGATTTGATGTCCACTAAAATAGCCATGTTGAAATGCACATTTTAGCTCCTTATTCTATACACTTTGCATATTTCGGGATGAGAATATGTCAAATTTATGTAATATATGCTTATTTGCAAGAAATAGAGGTCTACATAAGTTTTGGTTTAATATTACAGAATTTGGAGCCATTCCGGGACAAAACCAAGAGGAGAAAGCTAAAGCCAAGTGTTACTCGATATCGACAAAAGTGTGCACCCAAGCCTAGTCGAGGAGGAGCTGATCGAGGAACTGAAGACGAAGCCAACTCGAGTTCAGGGCATTACTCGATATCGAGTAATTTACTCGATATCGACCAAGACTTGAAGACACACCTAGACTCGAGGAAGGAAATCTGATCGAGAAGCTGAAGAGCAAGACACACCGAGCAACAGTTAATTGATATCGACTAAATTACTCGATGTCGAGTAAACCAGAAGCACATGTCCGAGCTAGTTCCGAGAAGAAGTTACTCGAGCAAGCCGACAAACCCAAAGTCGACGACATTACTCCTCGATATCGAGGAAATTCCACGATGTCGAGTAAAAAGTTCCTGGGCCGCGACGCTGTTGGGCATGTCCGAGTCGAGCTGGATTACTTGGATGTGAAGCAAGTCCGAATCTATCAAGTTTTATCAAGATCTATCTATGGAGAGAGGATTTATCCACCACATGAAGATATTTAGATATTTTAGATATATTTTCTTTTAAGATAAATGTTCCCTTTATTAAAGTTTCATCTTTAGAAATTAGATATACTTTCTTTCCTTGATTAGCAAGGATTGGAAGCCTATAAATAAAGCCTATAGGGTTGGATTTTATTCATTCAATTCAGAAGCTAGAGAAGTAGTTCCACAGAGAAGTTTAGGAGTTCAAAGGTTTTAGGGTTTTGGCGTTCAACGAAAGTTGAAGTGTCGAGATTGTAAAGACTTTGAATTTAGTTAATGCAAGTTATTTCTTTTAAATCAATGTCTGCGATTGCGATGAGGCGCAAGTAGTCCACCCACTTCTAGGGTTGGGGCGAGCCCGACGATAGTCATGCGTGTTTGAGGTAAAGATCTGACTTTTATCTTGTTTTGAGCATCTACTACATTTTATGTGTTTATTACCCATTCAATGGAGATCCAGGCTAACAACTTGGATTGTAAACATAAAATCGGTAGATACAATTAGGGTTTCTTGAAAGAGTTGTCTAATTGTTGGAAAAGGCGAAAGCTTGATCCTTCGATGCAATTTGCATGATTATTGTTATTTATCTTGCCTTATGTATGCTTGGTTATTGTCGTTGCAAACCCCAATCTTGGAAGTTTTCTTACATACATAGTTTATTTCGAAAAGCTTTGTTATTTATTTTATTTCGTTTTTTAAGTTTCTGTTTCCTCGATTTCGACCAAAACTGGTCGACATCGACTACTGATATCCGATCCACAAGATCGTTGTAGCTTTTGGTTTGCAGGAACTCGACATCGACAGAAGGTTTAATCGATATTGAGTAACTTTTCCTCGATATTGACCAAAACCCGGGAGCTATTGCTTGCTTGTTTCGACTTGCCTGACCTTCTGTTGAGTAACCTTACTCGAGGTCGAGCATCTATGGTCGACTTCTGCCGTGAGATTCATCCGCTGCCTAGGATCCGCTGACACGATTCCTTGTGGATCGATCCTGACTTCCCACTGCTACATCAGGAGGAGGTCTTGTAATCATTTGCAAGGGACAAAACCTGGTTTGCTTTGCTTTATTCGTATTTTAATTGCAATCTCGATTTCCCTTCCTTACAACAGTAGGTATGGGGGATTTTGTAGTTACTACTTGTATTTTTAGTGTTGACGTCAATTTTGGCATCACTTTATGTCCTCTTGTAATACATGTCTTCTTGGAATCCATCTCCATCCTTTTACATGTCCGAAAGTAATGTCCTCTTTTGTTTTGTTTGATTTTTGGCGTGTTCTGTTTGTGGGGTGTGTGTGTGTGTGTGTTTGATTTCATATTTCTGTGTGCTAACATCCATTTTTCTTTGTTTATCTTGTTTTTGTTATATGCATAGGGCCCTCAAGTGATCTTGATGCATATAAATGCAAGTTTGATGTGACTCTATGTAATTTATATAGCATGTTTAGTTTTTCATTATGTTTGCTTCATATGCTGAAATGTATTTTTGTATTCAATGTGTTTGTTTGTTTGCAGAAATTAAAGTTTTGTATTCCATACAAGGAACATTTCCATGCTAGATCAAACCTATACTAACAACCTGAAGTTTGTGACATCATAAAAGAACATTTATCGTCTGAGCACTATGAGATTTTGAGGACGGGTTTTTTGGGATGGGTGTTGTCACAGGACAACAACATGACTGTTAATTTCCAACTAATTCATCAAATAATGTTGCGGCGGATCAGGACGAAGAAGAAGAAGAAGGAATTGTGGTTCAAAGTTGATGGACTCATAGCGCGTTTTTCATTGGATGAATTCCATGTAGTCAATCGTCTTCCATGCGAAGACCGTGTCTGCAACATGCCAGGGGCAGTGTCTTTTTCTGAGTTTCTTTGAATGGATAAATGCTCTCATGATGACTTGATTAGTAGTTTCAAAAAGATGAAGAAGACGTCGAAGAAGAAGCTAATTATGGCGAGGTTATTGTTTATCGAGATGGTTGTTAGTTTTAGGCGAACAGACTATGTCAACGAGGCGAACCTATCACTTGCTTGTGATGACAAGAAGTTTGGACTCTATCCATGGGGTAGACAGTCTTATGAATCTCTCTTGAAGTCCTTGAAGAAGTCATCTACTATGGATCGCAAGAAAGCTAGGCCTTCTTACGAGTTGTATGGATATTGGATTGCTTTCCAGGTTTTGTTTTTACTTGTTTCCTTTCTCTATGTCATCATTCCTAACTATGTGTCAGCATTTTATGGATTGTTACTGTTTTGTATGACCTCTTGTTTTGTTTTAACAGTCCTGGATATTTGAAGCTTTCCCAGCATTGTCTTATAAGTTTGACTACAATTTCAAGATGATTGTTAAAGATCCTCATTCTTTGCATTGGGAATGTATGGTTAGGCATACTTATGATGAAGCTGACGAGCTTTTTTATGGTGACATGGTAAGATAAATATCTCAGTTGTGATTTCAAACTTGGGTTCTTATATACATGTGTTTCTTATTCTTATTTTTTTGATGTGCATGATAGACACCGATGTTCCCAAACTACGAAGAGTTTGCACGAACACTAGGTATGGGTTATATTGATGAAGAGGCTGACGACGTAGTTGATTGTATTGGTGATCCTGTGTTTTCTCAACCATTGACTGATATTCTGTATGATTGTCGGCGTATGCGTAAGTATGCATATGAAAACAAGTTTCTACACAGTGATGATTCACAGGTTGAATCATTCAAGACTCTTGATTATGGATCTGTTAGAGGAAAGGAAGATGAGAAACCCGTTGACATAGAGAAGTGAACGAAGAGGAAACTTGTGGATGATGAAGAAAGGGATGAGGAAAAACTGGTTGATGTAGAGAAGGAAAATAAGAGGAAACATGTGGACACAGGAAAGCCTTTGAAGAAGAAGCAGAAAGGTCAATCTACTGATACCCGGGTGAAGAGAGTCGTTGTGAGGAGGGGTCGTTCTAGTGGTCCCCCACGAACCAACCCTCATGCTGACATAGAAGTTAAGAAATCAATCAGGAGGAAGGCTGGGAGGATTAGAAATAAGGCTGCTGAATTTAAGAGAGGTGAGGAACCTAAGAAAGATATGACACCTGATGCTGATACAGATACAACCACAGTAAGTGCAGACAAGGTTTCCAAGAAATGTGGTGCTGACAGAGAAGAGGGTGTTGTCCAAGCAGAAAAGGATGACCAAGGTGGATATGCATACAATACATCTGATGAGGATAGACCTATTCAATTTGTTTTCCAAAAGAGGAAGAAGCCTATGGGAAGTACAGGGAAACGTAACATTGTATACAACAGTAGCCCTTCAAAGAAGTCTTCCTCCATCCCCAAAGCCCCCCTTCATGGGTTGTTATCTCCTGTTGAAGTTGTGAATGATGGGTGTAAAGTGATTGTACCTTTTGTTGGGGTGCAAGGTGAAGCTCATGCTGACACAGAGAATGTTGACCCCCATGATAAACAACATGATGGCAGTAAAGGTGGCGATGACATCAATGTTGATTCTGCAACTGCTTCCTCATTGGCTGCTATTTTACTTTTGAATAAAGGAATGGATGGTGGTGATGATGGCACAGCTGGCGCAACGAAGATAGTTGATGACGAGGTTGGTGGTGATGGACAAAATGTTGACACTGATGGTGATGACATCCAAGAGACAGTTGGTAATAGAGACAAGGTTGATTGTGATGACAACCAGCAGGGAGAATGTGATGAGCCTCTTAAAGATGCAAAGGGGGGTGGTGTTGCTAAAGATGCAAATGCAAAGGGCGATGGTGTTGCTGTTTCATCTGTTGGTGGTAACGCTGACGCTAATTCCACCCCAGTTTGGGTATATTATTTACTTAGAAGGATTGAAAAGCTTGAAGAGCTGCCTGCGCGTGTAGATGACTTACTCAAAAGGATTGAAAAGCTTGAAGAGCTGCCTGCACATGTAGATGAGTTGGCTGCCCGTGTTGATAGGGCGGTTGAAATTGTTGGGATGGTTACAGACCTAATGGATAAGTACAACTCACTTGAGAATAGGTTCACACTGCATGAATCTATTGTTGCAAGGTCACAGTCATCTGTCAACATTGATCAACCAAGCAGTAAGATTGTGAATGATGTTGACATCAAGATGGGTGTGATCTTTGAGGACGTTGTGGTTGAGTAGAAAGCTGAGTTGGATGCATCTGAAGAATGTAAATAATTTAAGACACCTGTTCGTGTTGATGAGGGAGATGAAGCCCAACAACTGATGGTTGATGTTGTAGTTCTAGAGACTATCATTCCTGTCACATTGGTTGAAGTACAAAGGACAATAAATCCAGACTCAGTTCACTTTGTTGTTGATCTAGGTCGTGATTTTGATTTGATGTCCATGGAGACAAGAGGTGAAGAGTTTAACGACAATAATGGTGGACTTCATGAAGATGCTGACAGGGGCTTGAAGAGTACTGGTGAAGGTATTAAGGCCAGCAATGATGGACTTCATGTAGAAGCTGACATGGTGGTGAAGTCCACTGATGAAGATTATAAGGATGCCTTTGTAGGGGTTGATGTCAAGCATGTTGTTATCCCATCAGGTGATGGGGGAGATGGGGATGAGAAGACTGATGTTGCAGTAACTATGCCTGCTACCATTGTGCCATCACTGACTATCAACTTGGATTCTGGTGAAGGCGATGACGATGCTGACATGGATGAATTTTCTTGTAGTTAGTGACTGGGATGCATACAACAAGAATCCTACAGTAGTCGAAGAGGTTGAATCGCTAAGGCGATCAAAGCGTATTCCAAAAGCTAGTAGCTTCTTGACGAGTCCATTTGAGCAGGAAAAGAAAGGGAGGTGGCCAAAGCACAATCCTAAGAAGTCATTGTTAAGTGAGGCTGATCATGATTTTATGTACAAAACTATGAGGAGTAAACAGTATTTTTTTATTTTTTACTCATTATATAATTATGAACCATCTTGTGCTGACACCTCTTGTTATCTTGTGTTTAATTCATACTTTTTGCTTGTTTCCAGGGATTTTTCTGTCATCATTGCTTCTGGACGGGTTGATAAATCGTTTTTTAAACCAATTTTAAACAAAGACATGTGGTTGGACTGTGCGGTAAATATGCTGACAACAATTATATTTCATATTGTTTTTTGTTGCTTGTCTTCTGTTTTTCTTTTACCGATATTTGTTTATGTATATCTAGTGCTGACAGTAGTTTTTTATTTTGTGTTGTAGCATATTGAAGCATGTTTGTACCATTTGAGGAAGAGGATTCACGAGGAAGCTGACAAGTATGCATATTGTGTTGTTCTTGATTGGGTGTTCTACCAAAAATACCTGCCAGCTAATGTTGAATCATATGAAGTAGATTTGGATGTGTCAACAACGACTGCGAGTTATTTTCTGGGTCTTTACCCAGACAAGTACGGTAAGCCATGGGCGTCAGCAAATAAGATTTACACACCCTTCAACATTATCAACAAGCATCAGGTTGCTTTAGATATCATAATTGATAAGAAGGTGATTAATGTGTATGACTGCAATGTCTATGTCGTTGCTAAGGGTGTGCTAGATGCACAACTACAACCAATCGCTCATTGGCTTCCTATACACTTGGTGAAGTGTGGAATATATGAAAACATAAGCTCTACACCATTTGAGTTAAGGATGGTTCCTGAGATTGTTCATGATAAATCCGGGCTTGTATTCTTACCCAACTTTTATACTATTTGCTGACATACAATTATTTTCTATTTATCATTTGTTGACACATCCTTATTTATCCATTGTTTGAGTGTGTGCAGGAGTGCTTGTGGGGTGTTCACAGTGAAAGCAATTCAGGTTGTTATATTTGGTGGAGATGTCACAACAATCACCAATGAGAAGTTATTCCGCTGCAGAGAGCTTATTTGTTCAAACTTGATCAAGGAGACTTGGAGCTTCATAATTTAAAATATCATGTAATAGTTTAAGTGACATTGTAGTTTATGATGTTAGTCACATACTATGGATATGTAGTTGGATATGACAACAAGTATATTAACTATTTCCATGTTACATCGTTTGTGTATGTTGAACATATGTATTTTGTAGTGTTAAAGTACTTGTTCCGAATTAAGCATCTGGCTTTTTATATTAGACCGAGTTTAATATACTCTCCAATCACATATAATGTCTAAAATCCAATATGACATACGTAATGCTGAAACAAAGGGCATTCAATGTTTTGAAACATATGGCAATGTATCCATGTCAGCATTGTCCACAATGGGAGGTATATGCTGACATGTTTTTAGGTATACTATAAAAAAAGTAACTCTTAAACAAAATAGTCTCATTGTATGCAATGTATATGACTTGATGGTTCTAAGTTGTTTTATCTTAGAAGTCTACGATATAAAGCGAGCCGGAATGAGCAACGCTAACATCATCACCTTGAGTACTTCATTCTCCTCTTTAGCTCACACACAGACACCTTTCTCTTACATGGAGGTCTTCCTGGTCTCTCTCTAACAATATGAGTGTAACACTTTATAGATCTTATTGCATCAAGGACGCTTGATTCATCATCTGTCAGCACTGGGTATATTGTTTCATCATATGCCAATTTCCAAGCATCAGTTGTGTAAAAACTGGCAACAACGTCTGATACATTTGTCTTTATGTTTATGATGGCTGAAAGAGCATGAACACATGAGATCTTCTCTATATCGAAAAACTTGCAAGTGCATGTATTTGCTGACAGGTCTGCCATTGCATGCGACCCTTGCCCTTTTACTTCAAATTTATATTCATCCATCCTCTGGACCTTGTACGCTCTAGCTTCATCTTGTAGGTTCCTAATCAGATCGAGTATTGCTGGTGGCAATCTGTCTTGATGTTTGGATGCTTTTTCTCTTCGCTCTTGGAACCATGTTGCGAGTTTTTCTCTAGCAAAAATTAACAGTGCAACAATAGGATAATTCTTCTTTCCCTTAAAAATGGCATTTATGCTTTCTGCATTATTAGATGTCATCATCTTGTATCTGGTGCATGTTGAATGTGTTCTAACCCATATCTAGTGCATGTTGAATGTGTTCTAACCCACCTCTTTACTCCTGCTTACAGTAAATATGTCGACATCTTGGGGCAGCTTTCCTTTATGTGGTCAAAATATTTTTTGAAGTCCCCAGTAGTGTAACTATCTGCTGCTTTCTTGAACAGATTTGTCAAATATCTTTTCTTGAATGTGCTTCTAATGTTTTGTTCCATGGTCCATCTACATATGCAGTGATGTGCACTGGGGTAAACCAAGTCCATTGCTCTTGAAATGCTGACATGTCTATCAAACACGAACACTAAATCATTTGATGGAGAAACAACCTTCAACAGCTGGCGGAAAAACCATTTCCAAGAGCTGTTATTTTCTGTGTCAACAATACCAAATGCAAGGGGGTAAATATTTCTGTCTGCATCTTGCGTTACTGCTCCAAGCAATGTCCCTTTGTATTTCCCGGTTAAAAATGTTCCATCAATAACAACAACCTGTAAAATAAATGAATATAATTTGTATGATGACAATGACACAATCAAAGGTGAGTACGTAGACTGTGTGCTGACACTGATAGTTCCATACCTTTTTCAACACAGGGAAGGCCCGAATGCACTGTCCAAATGATAAAAACAAGTATTTAAACCTGTCATCATTATCTGTTGACATCAATGCCACAGTTCCATCGTTTTTCTCCATAATCACGTGGAAAAATAATGGTAAGTCAGCAAAATTTGATTCCACTGTCCCTCTGTCTTTTTCTTGTGCAATTTTTGCTGACTGCCACGCTGTCCAATAGCTAATGGGCATTTTTTTTTTCTGTTCTCATTTTATCCATTATCTAAATTGGATTGTACCCATCGGTGACACTGTAATTAGGCATACATTAGAATGAATAATGTGATACTTGAATTGAGAGTTATTTTGATGAAATACACACACTTATATTGATTGGATGATGCTTGCAATCATTGAGGAAAGTGCTTTCCTGCATTTTTTTGTTCTCAAATCCCATGTGCATGTGTGTACATTATTGTACGCTGACACCTTGTATCAAGTGTGAGAAATAGTATTTACATGTAACTTCCATCTGCAGCTATTATCCACGCAATGCACCCTAAAATACTTGGGTTCTGATCTTTTTACTCGATATCCAAATATTTCTGTCATTGATAATATACGTAAAGCATTCTTTATTTCTTGTTTTGAATCAAAGATTCTTCCAATGTACAATATGTTGGATGAGGTATTATTGAAACTATCCACGCTAAAGTTGTCATCCTTGTAATCTTCTAGTATTTTATCTCTACTGCGCATTGAAGAATGCAGGCTTCTCCGGGTGTCAACATCATAATCAGTGTCATTATCATCATCCATACCATCATACATATCATCTGATGCCACAGTCTGCATTTATGTGTCAGCAATCAATTCCAATTGATTTTTGTCCAAGACATAGTCAATCAATCCAACTGATTTCCTACTCTCCTTGTCATATGTGTCAAGAATGGTAGGTGGTTGTGCCTGTATGCTGACACATAACTCAATAGCAAAGTTTACACCATCTAGTATTGATATATCCAGGAACTCTTTCAAAACAACGTCACAATCAACTGTAAGTGGGGCTTTCAGCATTTTGTACGGGTGCAAATGACTAAATTGCAATTCAAGCGTGTTGTCTACATTGAATCTAGTGCACACCTTTCTCTTCAAGTCATGTAGTGTGGTTGAATCATATAGCATAAACACTTTTGATGTTGTATTTCCAACGAATTCCAGGTCTGTGTCAGCAAATACCCATGATCCACCATATACTACTGTAATCAGATGAGGTTCCATTTATGTTTGACCTGTCAATTAATTACAGACAATATACAAACAACTGCAATGAGTTAGTGTAAGCACCAAAGACATTAATAGATCAATGACATGGATTGATGTATAATACAGCATACACTTTTTTACTATTGATTCCGCGTTAGCATGATAGATCGAAGTTAGATAAATGTTATTGATTTAAGAAATCTCAAATAGTGTCAGCGTTATAAAATGAATCTAGATAAATGAAACAGATCAATGTAGAACAAATCATATAATGATTTCCATTGAATCCATGTCAGCACAACAGATCGAATTCATTGAACAGATGGAAGTATAGCATAACATACACTAATTACGATTGAACTCTCGTTATATTGACAGATCGAGTATGTATTAATGAAGCAAATCGATGAAGAACTTGATATTCTATATATTGTCCACGATCTAATCTAATTTATATTCAAACAACAACAAACGAAGTCGTAAATACACGATCTACACTAAACGAGTTCAGGAATTAGACATCAAACGATAATTACACATGAATTCAGGTTTATGTCACATATCTGCGAACGACAGTCAAGCAACTATACGAATGCTGACATAAAAACTACAATTCAGTATTGTTTAGGTGTTAGAAGAGTATAATACAGAGATTCAAGAGGAGATCGGTGATGGATACATACGATGATAAAAACCAGAGCATGGAATCCGTGTCAGCGGTGGCGAAAAAAGCTTGTGTTGAAGAGGATGTATAGTTTTCTAATTTTTACCAAACTTTGTATAGTTTCCTAATTTGGCCAACTTATATGTATATTTTGCAAACTGTCCCTTTGTGATATTGTGAAATCAACAAATACCTACGAATAATTTGATATTTATCGCTTGAAAATTCATGGAATTGGCTATACGTACGAATAATCATTTTTAATTCAACGAATAATGATTAACGGTTTGTATACATACGAATAATCATTCTCAATTCAACGAATAATCTCTCAAATTTTGTAACACTCCCTTATGTAAACGAGGGAATGTTGTAGCACCAATAATTATGCAGATTTTAATGGTTTCATAATTACCTTAGGCTAATAGGGACATGCAACCATGCTCCCATAAACAAGATGACAATTTAAAAGAATGACAGCAGAAGATAGAAATATTATTTTTTTATTACAAAGTAATCGATATTGCTTCAAAACTGTACATATATATGTGTTTAACACATCCAACAAAAGAAACTGAATTAAACCAGAAAACTCGTTTACCGAAAGATGCAATTATACAATAAAAGCTTGAAAATCTTTATTCCTTCAACCTCAACTCCTCAAGGTCTTTTTCCATAACCTTCAAAATTTAGTCTGATGTACATCGCATGCAAGCGAAGCACACCAGCCAACCATTTCACAACACGTTCGGTTAGTTCGGTGAAGAACTAGCAAATGACAACGAAATAAATTTTTGTGGATCTCTGGACACTTAAAAGAAATAGAAATAGGATAGTGCAAGAACATTAGATATACGAGAAATTGAATTTATGAGGTATCATATTTCCAAAAGAAATGGAAAATGATATCGGAAAAGAATAGTGATCACCGTTACACACACACATATCACTTATACAAAATTAGGATATAAAATATTCAATTTAGAACACGTGGTACCGGCCTCTACCGTACATTGACAAGACGACCTAGATTACCCCACTGGGGTAAACTGTATCCATTCGAGAAATCTGCAGTTCGAATGGGCATTTCATGAAATGTTTATACAGCAAGGCTTAGCAGTCTTGACCTGACTTTACCATTTTAATAATAATTTTATTTATAATCACATCACACACTATCACAATAAAAAATCACAAATTCACACCTCGGTGATCAACTCATTTTTTCCCACTTTAGAACGTTAAAGAATTCAAGTGAATGAAGTAAGCAAAATGACTGGTATGGATATTTCAAGAAAATCTTAATATCACATAACTTAGCATGAAGGAATAAAGAACAATTCACGCTATAACAGAATTTTGGGCATTTTATGCAATTTAACAATTAACATAGTCCAAGTTTCTAAACATGTCTTAGAGTGCAATTATAAATAAATTACAAGAAAAAATGGATTTTGTAATTTATTCTCAAGGATAGGCATGTTTGATATAAATAAACGATATAAATTAAAATGAAAGCCACGAGACTATAGATGAATGAATATTATTATTTTTTATTAATTTATACACCTGGAAAGTATATAACTGGTTTGAATAGAGAAGGAACGAATAGAGATTGCAAGAATATGATATATTAAAACTCACTAGCTTCAACAGAGAAGGAATGAACAAAATTGCAAAAATAGACTTTGCAATTTATTTTAAATGAATAGATATACTTGATAATTAAAAAATGTCACTGATTTAAAGAAAGACATTGAGTCTTTTAAGAGAAGCAAATGGGGAAAAGTCACTCGCCTTGGTTATAGACCCGAAGTCTGCGGATAATAAAGATTATGATTAACTAAGAGATTTAATTCCTTCTGAAGACTTATGATCTCGACTGACGTCACCAACTATATAACCAGGCGCATCTAGCCACATCGTACATAGTAGACAAATAATAACTTAATTAGCTTTTGTCCAATAATTTTATCTTTACACTTCGGCAGAGTCTCTCTATAAAATAATCTTTAATTAATCCGCTAAAACATATACCCTTTATTTCCTGGTAATTATTTGTCCAACACCATTTTTAAAATGCTCAGGCAGTATTAGGACTTGCAAACTTAATTTAGGATTTCCTTTCCTGAATTTAATTGAGCATTATAACGACTTAGAAATGTCATATAATCCAAAATAATTGGGCATTATCTCGACTTACAAGAAATATTCATTTTATCCAATGTTATATATCATTTTAAGAAATACCCAAATTTCTTAATAATAACAAGCATCATAACGACTAATAAGAAGATACCTTAAATTATATACGGATATTATAAGGATATAAAATATTCAAGATCTTAAAATAAATGAAAGAGATTTTACCAGTAAAATAATGTCGAATCGTCCCAAAAATACAACGGCCGAATAATAATCAGCGTCACCCGATATCGATGTGGTATTTTAATTGAAAGGGCGAACGACTTTGTACGGAGTAGCTATATGAGAGCTTGGAACGGATGGGAGTAATGCTCCAATTAAATTCAACTTTTATTTATAGTAGCATTTGCCCACTACCACGTTGCCACATGAACACACACCCGTCGAAACCATCTTTGCCTTTCAAATTGATGCATATCAAGATGGAAACGTGGCACTTCATTTGATTTTGGCCCACTTTAACTTATAATCACAAAAAAATTATCTCGTCTTTCACTCTACCACTTTGAAATATTTTACCAACTTATTCTTAAGCGTGTCGTAAATATCCAATAAATTTTATAGCCTCTTTACTTAACCCTTGATAGTTGACACGTTAGTGGAACTTCCCTAAATCTCACTAAGTTCGAAACTTGATAAAACTAGGTAAAATTTTACCTTAGTATTTCATCTCCGACGTAATAATTCCTTACAAAGTGACGTCATAATAGGAAAATATAATCGAGGGTATTTCATTCCTCCCACCCTCAAAATAAGTTTCGTCCTGAAACTTAGACTAAGAACAACTGATGAAATTTACTCTTCATTTATGCTTTAGTTTCCCATGTCATCTCCTCGGATCCGTGCTTATACCAAAGAACCTTTACCAAGAGAACAACCTTAGTTTGAAGATGTTTCTCCCGTTGCTGCAGAATACGAACGGGTTCTTCCTAAAAAGTCCTGGCAGGACGAACCTCAATATCTTAATAACTTAAAATATGAGAGGGATTAAGCACATACTTCCGTAATAATGATATCTGAAAAACGTTATGTATTGGATGAGTTGCAGGTGGCAAAGCTAGACGATAAGAAACTTTACCCGACTTTTGGAGTATCTCGAATGGTCCCACGTAGCGAGGATTTAACTTTCCGTACGTGCTTTCTAAATTGAAACACACCATTCGTGGGTGATACTTTTAGAAATACTTTCTCACCAACTTGGCTCTAGCTAGGACTTTATGCAAAAGCAAGTAGGATACACACCAAGCTAGTGATGAAGAATAAAGCGCAAGATTTAGAGTAATCAACTTACGTTAACAAAATACTCGAGAAGATATAAACTTCAATTAAGATTAGAGCACCTTGATAGTTGACTTTAAATGATTTTCAAAGTCTACACTTTTAAACATAAGTAATCATACTAAAATCATCGAATAAGATGTGTATTTTGAAAAATATAATGATGTTATGTTAGAATTTTTTTTTTAAATATTCAAGAAAAAATAAATATTTACAGATAAATTCACGAAATTAAAGTATTTACACAAATATTAAAAAATTGCAGGGTTTTCAGAGAAACGCGGTCTCAGCCCGCGTCTTTATGGTTTTTTATTTTCAAATTAAAAAAAAACAAATTGATTAGTAAAACGCGGACCCAGTCCGCGTTTTACCTTATAAAATTAAAAAAAAAAAGGAAAAGAAAGGAGGAAGAAGAAGAAGGGGAAAGGGCGGCCGGCAGGGGATGGGAGGCGCCGAGGCGTAGGGTCTCGCAGATGGTGCCAGTGGGCGGCCGGAAGAAGAAAGGAGGAAGAAGAAGAAGGGGAAAGGGCGGTGCCAGTGGGCGGCGTAGGGTCTCGCAGGTGGTGGTGGGCGGCGCCGTTCAACGAAGGCCTCGATTTCGGCGGAGGACCTCCGGAGAAGGTGGCGGCGACAGCGCGAAGGAGCCGAGCGGCCCAGTCCTATGAATCGGAGGAGGAGTCGCTCCCAACCACCGCCGGCCGTCCCTCGTCACCGACGGGCTTCAGATCCCCAAATCTCCCTCGTCATCGGCGTCCTCGTGAGCAGAGCCGCCCACCACCACCTGCGAGCCGCCCACCCTCGCCAGCGGCCGACTTCTCTTGTCACCGACGACCTTCGTTGAACGGCGCCGCCCACCACCACCTGCGAGACCCTACGCCGCCCACTGGCACCGCCATCTTCGCTTGGACTCCTCCGCCCACTGCCGCCGCCACCTTCTCCGGAGGTCCTCCGCCGAAATCGAGGCCTCCTGTGACGGGAAGAAAGGAACCAGCCCCCGCCTCGGCGCCTCCCATCCCCTGCCGGCCGCCCTTTCCCCTTCTTCTTCTTCTTCCTTTCTTTTCCTTTTTTTTTTTTTAATTTTATAAGGTAAAACGCGGACTGGGTCCGCGTTTTACTAATCAATTTGTTTTTTTTTTAATTTGAAAATAAAAAACCATAAAGACGCGGGCTGAGTCCGCGTTTCTCTGAAAACCCTGCAATTTTTGAATATTTGTGTAAATACTTTAATTTCGTGAATTTATCCGTAAATAGTTATTTTTTCTTGAATATTTTTTAAAAAAATTCGTTATGTTAAAATATAAACTTTAATAAATTGTTTATAAATATAAGTCTTTTTAGGATCAACTTTGGAAAAAAAAACAGTAGCTTTGATACCACCTTCTGTAACACCCCCTTTCTGTAACACCCCCTTCTGTAAACAAGGGAATGTTACAGCGCCAGTAATTATTTAGACTTTACTGTCCTCATAATTACCTTAAGCTAATAAGGACATGCACTCATTCTTCCATAAACAAGATGATATACAAATAAATAATAAATAATTTAAAAGAATGACAGCGAAAGGTAGGAATAACTGTTATTACTTCAAACCTTTATATGTCTGCGTCCCCCATATTTAACAAAAAGAAACTAATTTAAACCAGAAAACTCTTTTTTTTACAAAAAGATGTAATTATACAATAAAAAAAACTTGAAAATCTTTATTCCTTCAACTTCAACTCCTCAAGACCTTTTTCCACAACGTGCAAAATTTAGTCCGATGTACATCGCATGTAGGCGAAGCACACCAGCCAACCAATTCACAACATGGTCGGTTAGTTCAGTGAAGAACTAGCAAATGTCAAGGAAGGGAACTTTTGTGGCTCTCTAGACACTTAAATGAAATAGAAATAAGATAGTCTAAGAACATTAGATATATGAGAAATTGAATTTCTGAAGAATCATATTCCCAAAAGAACTGAAAAATGGTATCGGAAAAGAATAATGATCACCGTCACCCCCCCCCCCCACACACACCCACACACACATATATATCACTTGTATAAAATATTTCATTTAGAACACGTGGTACCGGCCTCTACCCTACACTCGCAAGACGACCTAGATTACCTTAATCTAGTCCGTCTTGCCAGTGTGCGGTAATAATTCATTCAGATAAAATATTATAATTATCCAAAAAAGCATCAAATCACATAAATATGTAATGTTTTTATTGAAAAATCACCCTTCTTGTATTATTGAATGCAAAAGTGTCAATTAACAAAAGAAATTCAGGAATCGGCTACAATAATACGAAGGTAATAAACAATTGGAAATTAGTGATGATCACAATTCACAATAACAAATTTCAATAATTGAAGAATTGATAAAAGTAGCTAATTATGGAAAATAAAATTGAGCAGTAATTGGATTTTATCGATCTATAAAATTGAGTAATTAATCCACCGTACGTTCTTCAATTCAATTTTGTTTTAATGATGTGGCCCATGTGGACGTGGACTTCTTTGGTGGGCTTTTTAAATAGTTATACCTAGATTAATATGTGGGCTTTCTATAATATATAGGGTTTTTAAAAGGGTAAAGTGCAGGAAACCACCTCTAAAATAGCCCACATTGCTCAAAACTACCTCTTAAATGCTTAATTACCGAAAATCACCCTTTAAAAGCCTTCCGTTTGCAATCAACCACCCTTTTAAGCTTTCCGTCACTCCCTCCGTTAAATATATTAAAAAAAAAAAATTACTCCTTATTTTTAAGGGGAATTATTAGTAAATACCCCACTTTGATATTTGGTTTGCAAAAATACCTAGGTTTGAAAACAATTGCATCAATATATGGAAATTTGCAAAAATACCTTATTTTATTATCAAAACTACCCACCATCCCAAAAAATCAGAAAAAAAAGAGTTAAATATTTTAAGTATTTTTCAATTTTCTGATATTTTTAAATTATATTAAATAATCAAGCAATAATAAAAATCTGGAAGTAAAAAAAAAAATCTCAATCCCCTTCATCCGGACTGATGGACCCGACCCCCAAATCCCAATCCCCCTAACCAAAAATACCCAACCCCGTCCCTTTCCGGCTCCGTCGGCCCCAACCCCAGGTCTCCGGCGCTCAGCCCCAACCCCAGGTATCCGGCGCTCGGAACATAGCTCGCGTCTCCGGCTCCGTTGCTTGCGCCGACACTTCCGCGCCCCCGACCGACCCAATCTCAATTGCTAACCAGAACAAACAAGCGCCCTGACCGTCGCCGCCCATACCCTCCGTCGTTGTGCGAGCAATCCGGCGCAATCTTTACACAATCTCCCGCTGATTTTTGATCATATCCTGTAAAAATAAGGAAATTAGAAAAGGGGAAAAGATTTACATTTACCCTTTCTTCATCCCCTTCTTCATTCTTTGTACGATTCTACTCACACAGGAGCTCAATAATTTCCAAGCATGGATGAAGTTGTCAAGTTGATAAGGTGGTGTCTGCGATTTCTTTGTAAATTCGAAGGAGACTTCGAAATCAACACTAAAGACTAAAGAGCAAGGCTCAGTCTCTTTAATTTCATGCCCAGTTTTATAGGATTTGGGTGTTTTCAATTTGGAGGGGAAACCTTCGATCTAGGGATTCGTTCGGAAACAGAGTTTCAATTTATTGATTTCCCCCATTAACAGGTAAGTTTGCTGGTTCGAAAGAGGTGTGCTTTGTGAAGGAGGGACGGTGGCGACGCTCGATCTTTGACATTTCAATGGTCCTCCGGTCAGATCCGAAATCAATAGTGTCAGATCTAGTTCAGATCCAGTGCAAATAAGAATTAGGGAGAACAAAACCCTAAAATCTTTGAAGGGCCTAACCTAATTCGAGTTTTTAGATGATTTTGATGTGTTTTAACACTTGGGGCTTCTTTCTCTGCTGCAAAAAAAAAAACAAGTATTAGGTAGGAGATGATGAATAGTGAATTTTATGTTATTAAATTTACATTTTCTACCAAACTTTAGTTTTGATTACATTTTAAGGAGGGTAAATTGGTCTTTCCAAACCTTTTATTAACAGAAATCAAACGGATTAATAAGATGGGTGGCTCTCTGCTAACAAAGTTCTTTTAAGGGGTGGTTTTTAGTAATGATACATATAAAGGGTGGTTATGAGCAATATAGGCTCTTTTAACTTTTAAGGTAGTTTTCTCCAGTTTAACCTTTTTAAAAATTGGGGCCCATATATTTTTGGGACCATAGCCCAAGCGTACTAGCCAGGGCCGGCCCTCTAAGATCACGTAATCTTCATCTTCAACGGCGAGTGATCGAACTGCAACTGAAAGAAGCTTGAGTGATAGAGAGATTATGGAGGAAAGCAAAGGGGGAACATATAATTTAAGCAGGAGGAATCTGGTATTTGCAGTAAATGGAGAGAGATTTGAGGTCCCAGCCATTCACCCTTCAACTACCCTTGCTGAGTTCTTGCGCTCCTCCACTCCTTTCAAGAGCGTCAAGCTCGGCTGCAGCGAAGGTCCCTCTTTTTCTCTCTTGTTTGTTTTACTCTTTAATGGTTATATGGATCTTCTTTATCTTGTTCTTGCAAGGTCCTTGAATTTATATTCCATTTTGGGTATAATGTTTATGGATTTTGGTTGTTGAATTGATAGAAATCATATGACTAGGGACTAGGGATGGAAAAACGGGTGGTGGATCGGGTTAGATACGAGTGAGGTGTCTCCAACATATATTGATGGTTAATTCATGTCTTGCATTCACCGTAATTCACTTAGCGCAGGCGGTTGTGGCTCTTGCATAGTTCTGGTTTCCAAGTATGACCACCGACATGATCAACTGGAAGATTACACAGTTCATTCATGTCTTGCACTTCTGTGTAGTATGGATGGTTGTTCAATTACAACAGCTGAAGGTATTGGGAATAGCAAAGATGGCTTCCACCCAATACAACAGAGGTTTGCTGGCTTTCATGCCACCCAGTGTGGATTCTGCACCCCTGGGATGTGCATGTCGCTCTACTCAGCTCTTGTCAATGCCGACAAGGAAGATCACTTGGAAGCATCTCCCGGAGTCTCCAAGCTGACGCTCTCTGAAGCCGAGAGGAGTATAGCAGGGAACCTCTGTCGCTGCACTGGCTATCGCCCCATTGCTGATGCCTGCAAGAGCTTTGCAGCTGATGTGGACATTGAGGATTTGGGATTGAACTCATTTTGGAGAAAGGACGACAGCAAGGATGTGAAGGCAAGTAGGTTACCTTCTTATACATTCAAGGATCAAATCTGTAGATTTCCGGAGTTTCTAAAGGAGGAATTGAAGTCTTATGCACCGTTAAATTCAAAAGGATGTTCTTGGTACAGTCCTACAAGCATCAAGGAGCTCCAAGGATTGTTGGAATTGAGTGATTCTGACGAAGAAAACAGCCTTTTAAAGTTAGTCATTAGCAATACCGGGGTAAGTTACTACAAGGAGCTAGAGAAGTATGACAAGTATATTGATCTGAAGTACATTCCCGAGTTAACAGTAATTCGGATAGACGAGTTAGAAACATGTATTGGGGCAGCGGTGACAATTTCTAAAGCTATTGAATCACTGAAGCTAGGTAGCAACAGTGAATGTGACGAGGGAACTGAGTTATTGCTTCATAAAATGGCTAACCACCTTGAGAAAGTTGCGTCAAAATCTGTTCGGAATTCTGCAAGTATAGGTGGAAATTTGGTAATGTCACAGAGATGCGGTTTTCCCTCTGATATTGCGTCCTTAATGCTTGCTGTGAATGCTACAGTTGATGTAGTAACCGGCCCAAAACATGAAATGATCACTTTCGAAGAGTTCCTTGGAAGACCTCCTCTTGACTCCAGAGGCTTACTAGTGAGTGTTCATATCCCGAGTCGGACACCCATGTATAATGATCAGTCAGGAAAGCCTTCTAAGCTACTATTTGAGACTTACAGAGCTGCACCTCGGCCTTTGGGGAATGCATTACCTTATTTAAATGCAGCAATTCTGGCTTTAGTGTGTCCGATCAAAGATTTGGTTACTGTCGTGATAAATGATATCCATTTGGCTTTCGGGGCCTATGGGGTTGCACATTCAGTTCGTGTTAGAAATGTTGAAGAATTTCTTATTGGAAGAACTCTAACATATGATGTTCTGTTTGAAGCTGTTCAGTTAATTCAGGCCTCTATCGTTCCAGAAGATGGCATTCAACATGCTTCTTATAGGTCAAGCTTGGCTGCCAGTTTCCTCTTTGAGTTCCTTCACCCTCTATTGAACTCTCGTCCTGAACTTTCTCGTGTTTTTCTGAATGGCTATGCTGAGCCTCCCTCACAAAGCAATGACATTAATCCGATTAACGATGAATCTCCCATATTGTCACCTGCAAAGCAGACAATCGGGTCAAGTGGGGAATTCCTTCCTGTTGGGGAGTCTCTTGTGAAGACCGGAGCTGCTCTTCAGGCTTCAGGTATTACATGATCTCGGTAGTTTGTTTAGTTTGATGATGTGCATGATCTGGATAGTTCATGGCCTCTTGCAGGTGAAGCTGTCTACATTGATGATATTCCTTCCCCAACAAATTGTCTTTATGGAGCTTTCATATATAGTAAGATGCCACGAGCGAGGATCAAGGATGTAAAATTCGGGTCAGGGTCATTTCCGGATGGTGTTGTTGCAATTATCTCATTTAGAGATATTCCGAAAGGTGGCCAGAACATAGGATCCTTGTTCTTGACGAAAATTGAGCCCTTATTTGCTGAAGACATCACAACTTGTGCCGGTGACCGCATTGCTCTCGTGGTAAGGCACACATTCACTGAGTTCATCAAACTAAACAAACTAGGATTCTTCTGTGTGTGCAATTTCATGAACAAAAATGACTTCTTTTGTAGGTTGCTGAGACACAAAAACAAGCTGATTTGGCAGCTAACCTTGCAATAGTTGAATATGACACTGAGGGACTAGACCCGCCAATTTTAACCCTTGAAGAGGCAGTAGAGAAATCTAGCTTCTTCGAACTCCCTCCTTGTTTCACTCCAAAGGAAGTCGGAGATTTCTCAAAGGGCATGGCTGAAGCGAACCACACGATTCTTTCTGCAGAGGTACTCCTTAAGAGTGCTCCCTATAGGATTGATCCATCAACTGAATATTTATTGTACAATAAAATGCTTTTGTGGTATGTAGATCAGCCTGCCATCACAGTATTATTTTTACTTGGAGACCCAAACAACCCTCGCCATTCCAGATGAAGACAACTGCATTGTAGTTTACAGTTCCTCTCAATGCCCTGAATACTGTAGTCCCGTGATTGCGAGATGCCTTGGTATTCCTGAGCATAATATTCGTGTCATTACGAGAAGAGTTGGAGGTGGCTTTGGTGGCAAGGCCTTGAAAGCAATGCCTGTAAGTATCCTTGTCTTGTCTCCCAAGAACCTTTTTCATAGCAACTTTGTGTGTTGTTAAAGCTTGTAACCTTTAAATCATTTTCCAGATTGCTGCAGCCTGTGCGTTGGCAGCGCACAAGCTTAGCCGTCCTGTCAGGATGTACCTCAACCGAAAGACGGATATGGTAATGATAGGTGGAAGACACCCTATGAAGATAACATATAGTGTAGGATTCAAGTCGGATGGGAAGATCACTGCCTTGCACCTTGATGTACTAATCAACGCAGGGAACACCGATACTTTTAGTTTTCTAATGCCACGACGCATCATTAGTGCAGTAAAGAAATATGACTGGGGTGCCTTGTCTTTCGACATGAAGGTGTGCAAGACGAACCAAGTGAGCAAATCAGCGATGAGGGCCCCAGGGGAGCTACAAGGTTCATTCATAGCTGAAGCTGTAATTGAACATGTAGCAGCCAACCTGTCGATGGACGTAGATGCAGTAAGAGCAAAGAATCTCCACACTTTCGAGAGCTTAAGCAATTTTTACGAGAAAGGTGCTGGCGAACCTCATGAATACACATTGCCCTCACTTTGGGACAAGTTGGATGAGTCTTCACGCTTTACTGAAAGAGCCTTAACAGTGGAAGAATTCAACAACTCTAACAAATGGAAGAAAAGAGGCATCTCTAGATTACCCATATTGATGGAGATGCATCTAAGGCCGACTCCTGGAAGAGTTAGCATACTATGGGATGGATCTATTGTTGTTGAGGTTGGTGGGATTGAGCTTGGCCAAGGGCTATGGACAAAGGTAAAACAAATGGCTGCATATGGTCTGAGCTTAATCCAGTGTGATGGAACTGAAGACCTGTTGGATTTAGTCCGGGTTGTGCAAGCCGATACACTGAGCTTAGTACAGGGAGGACTAACAGCAGAGAGTACCACATCTGAGCTTAGCTGTGAAGCAGTTAGAATATGCTGCAGCATCTTGGTTGAGAGATTGAAAGTTCTAAAGGAGAATCTGCTGCAAAAGACGGGGTCAGTTGATTGGAAGACACTGATCGATCAGGTGAAAACTTGTGTTTTTCGTATTTTTTTACTTCTTATACATCTATTCTTATGGTCATCTTTCTAACATTACAAGACGAAAGACGATTCATATTTTGTATTCTTTGCATACAGTTACTATATATGTTGTTTCTTTCATGTGATGTCAGTTGAGTGAATTCATTTGTTGCTACTGATATACTGTATTTTTGTTGCTTATGATTCTTCTTGTTGAACTTATTGCATAAAGATACTTCTTCCCTCACCTTCATCAAAACACAGGCAGAGGTTCAAGCAATCAATTTATCGGCAAGCACTTATTTCGTGCCAGACTCCACTTTCACTCAATATCTGAACTATGGAGCAGCTGTGAGTGAGGTAAGTAATTCATATAAGTGATTTTATAACACGCCAAGAGTTTGATGGGTAGTGTATTCCATATTGATTAGAATCGCTATTCAAGTATGAGATTTGAGTTATACAGAATTACAGATGGCTCCAATGAGTCATTAAAAGATCATGTGTAATCCTTGTCAATCTCATTCATAAGCAGCAGTTAAACTAAAACAAGCACTTGCTGTCACAGGTGGAGGTGAATCTCCTAACAGGAGAAACCTCGATATTGAGGTCGGATATCATATATGACTGTGGACAGAGCCTTAACCCTGCAGTTGATTTGGGACAGGTTGGCCGCCTTGTTGATCTTTCATGCCTTTTGAAGTTAACAATGCTTTTAGTTACTTCTGAGTATCTTATCGTTTTCCTATTAGATTGAAGGAGCATTTGTACAAGGAATCGGGTTCTTCATGATGGAGGAATACTTGACTGATGCAAACGGAATGGTAACTGCTGATAGTACATGGACATACAAGATCCCAACAATAGACACTATTCCGAAACAGCTCAATGTCGAGATACTCAACAGCGGACACCACCAGAAACGTGTTCTTTCATCAAAAGGTATATATGGAAGCATTTACCCTCTTAATGTAATTGCAAGTGGTTTTAACTTTTCAAGAAATACCCTGGAAGTCATGGGTTAGATCAGGCAGAGTTGTGGCTCAAACATGTGCTAATGTGTTGCACCTTTTGCAGCTTCCGGGGAGCCACCACTGCTGTTGGCAGCAACCGTACACTGTGCCACGAGAGCGGCGATCAAAGAAGCAAGAAAGCAGCTAAGATCATGGGGTGTGGGTGCATCTGATTCCGAAGACATATTCCAAGTAAGTGTGCCTGCTACCATGCCGGTTGTGAAGGAGCTTTGCGGACTTGACATCGTTGACAAGTACCTCCAGCATAAGATGGGTTGTGGCACCCAGCCAGGGGCACTCTTGAGGAGTGGGTGCATCTGATTCTCATGCCATTTTGGATTAAGTGTGGTGTGAACTATACTAAGACTTGTCAGCGAGTAAGCTCCATACATGTGTTTTATATATATATATATATATATATATATATATAGGGATGCGCTCCGGTGAAAACCAAAATTACGGTAGAAACCGTGAGGACTGATTTGATTGGTTGACCAACAAACACAATACACGCGCCTGCCTTTGTTACTCATGCAGCGCGTCCATTTTTTTTAATTAGCCACGCGGACTCACGCGTTTTGTAATTTCGGAAGGAAATAAAATACGTTTGCGCTGAGAAGAATTCAAACAAAGGACTTCCATCTGCCACGTAAGCAAGTCCAATTAAGCTTTCAATTATGGTTTTCTACTTTTATGGCTTTACTCGCTAAAATAAATCAAGGTTTTTTTATAATTTTTTTTAAGGAAAATCAGTTAACAGATTAGTTTAAATTACTAATTTAGACGTTTATTACGGAATATTCAAGATTTTTATAATTACATATAACTACAAGTTAAAGGGAGCTGCACGCGTTTTTTTTTTTTTTTTTGTGATTTTTCTAATTTTTATGATTTTTTTATAACTATGTGTTCAAGAATTTATAATTATGGATTCAAGATTTTATAATCCTTAGTGTCTTACATTTCATCTTAGTTTATTAACATGAGGTACATTTAAGTAGGTTCAAATCGTGAGCCCACTGCTATATCTACCTTAAATTCCTATCTTGCTGGCTTAAATAGGTTCAAGTTTTTTTCATGATATATTGTCTCTATTTAAAGTAGGTTCAATATATTAAAAATCTTGAACCCATAGTTATATTTAGGCTTAAATTGACATCTTGTAATATTAATTACTACTATCTTCATTTTTGTTATGATTTATCCCCTTCATTTAAAGTATTGGTTCAAGATTTTAAAATCTTGAACCTACTTAATAAAACTTTCAATTATATATATAATTGTGAGTTCAATATTTTTAAATCTTGAACCCATAGTTGTATATAGCCCTAAAGTGACATATTGTCGTCTTACATTTTATGTCGGTTTATTAAGTAGGTTCAAGTCTCCATTTAAAGTAGGTTCAAGATTTTTAAATCTTGAACCTATGGTTATATATAACCAAAAAATGAGATCTTGTAGTCTTATGTTTTAAGTCAATTTATTAAGTAGGTTCAAGTTTTATTATGATGTATTGCCTCCATTTAATGTAGGTTCAAGATTTTTAAATCTTGAACTCATAGTTATATATAGCACTAAAGTGAAATTTTGTTGTCTTACGTTTCATGTCGGTTTATTACGTAAGTTCAAATTTTTATTATGATGTATTGCCTCAATTAAAATAGGCTCAAGATTTTTAAATCTTGAATCAAATAGTTATATATAGGCCTAAAGTGGCATCTTGTTGTCTTACATTTCATGTCGGTTTATTAAGTAGGTTTAAGTTTTTGTTATAATGTATTGCCTCAATTTAAAGTAGGTTCAAGATTTTTAAATCTTGAACCCATATTTACATATGTAGCCTCTTAGTGACATCTTGTTGTCTTACTTTTCATATCAATTTACTAAATAAGTTCAAGTTTTTATTATGATGTATTGTCTCTATTTAAAATAGGTTTAACATTTTAAAACCCCATAGTTATATATAGCTCTAATGTGAAATCTTGATGCCTTACCTAGCATGTTGGTTTATTAGTAGATTCTAGTTTTTACGATATATGGTGTATTGCCTCCATTTAAAGTAGTTTCAAGATTTTTAAATATTGAACCCATAGTTATATATAGCTCAAAGTGACATCTTGTTGTATTTCATTTCATGTTGATTTATTAAGTAAGATCAAGCTTTTTTCATGATGTATTGTCTCCATATAAAGTAGGATCAAGATTTTTAAATCTTGAACCCATAGTTATATATAGCCCTAAAGTGATATTTTACTGCATCACATTTAATGTTGGTTTATTAAGTAAGTTCAGGCTTTTTTCATGATGTATTGTCTCCATATAAACTAGGTTCGAGATTTTTAAATCTTGAACCCATAGTTATATATAGCCATAATGTGATATCTTACTGCATCACATTTAATGTTGATTTATTAACTAGGTTTAAGTTTTTTTCATAATGTATTGCTGGATTTGCTGCCATTTAATGTAGGTTCAAGATTTAAAAATCTTGAACCCAAACTTATATCCAACCCTAAATTCATAAACCTTAATTAATAATTATACACTAAATAAACCTTAATTAATAATTATGCACATTCATTATCATTGAGTGAAAATCAAGAATAAAGGTATAGAAATGGCCACGCACAACCCAACTAACAAATTATCTGCTTATGAGCCTATATGCTTTCTCATAGTATTCAATTCAAAAGATACATAGTGATTAACAATATTTAAATACTCTGTGTGTCAAAGTGTATAACAATATTGAGATTCATTTCAATTGTATTTGAATTGACTCGTGAATCTTGAATACCCAAATAAGATACAGTAATTCACCACAACAACACATTGCTTGTAGAACTAGGTGGGTCGTGTCTTGTGTAAATAGAGAGGGCACTCGAGATTATTCCTCATAGCCAATGACAAAGCGACCCGCTTTGCGATCCTGTAAAAAGGTTGTCGTGAGGAAGAAAGATCAGTAAACAGGCCAATGGACATTATATAAGTTCGGAACCACATTTGAAGACAAGTACCTGGTGTAGCATCCGCTGCTCAAGTGCTGAGTTTGGGCATTGTTCTCCATTTAAAGTAGGTTCAAGATTTTTAAATCTTGAACCCATAATTATATCTAGCCTTAAGGTGACATCTTGTTGCCTTAAATTTTAGGTTGGTTTATTGAGTAGGTTCAAGTTTTTATTGTGGTGCATTGCTTTCATTTAAAGTAGGTTCAAGATTTTAAAATCTTGAACATATAGTTATATATAGCCCTAAAGTGACATCTTGTTTCGTTATATTTCATGTTGGTTTATTAGGTAGCTTCAAGTTTTTATTAATATGTATTGCCTCCATTTAAAACTGGTTAAGATTTAAAAATCTTGAACCCAAAATTTTTCATTTACAAAGTTGATGTTCTGATCTGGACTCTTATCTTACATACATGTCTTCATCAGCACCAAATGCATTTTCACCTTTTCCAAGCTAAACATTATATAAATGATCATACCATTAGCATCCACAATCTTAAAGAAGTTTTCAGTTGGATTAAAATGACTTCACTAACCTTATTTCCTTTGAAATATAATGTGTTGATTTAAATAGTCTATGTGAGATTCGAACCCACATCTTTGTGCCTAGCACATTGCTGTCCCAACTGAGCTAATAGATAAGGAATAGAAAAATCTAGAAACTGAACATATTGGAATTCATATCCCAAAAGCAAACCCTAAGAGACAACTGAAAAATTTCAAAGAACAATAAGAATTACCTTAGGTAATCTCAACATCACTAAACCCTAAATTATCCACTATTCCCACATGACTTTCAAATAAATCCATATGTCCCTCATTTGTAATTAACCATATTACTTGAACACAAAAAAAAACTATGAATACTTATAATTAGTAGGTATTAGAGCTACTCCTGACAACCATTTCATTCATTCAAAATACTTATAATTAGTAGCTATTAGAGCTACAGCTACCACAAATCACATTTTAGCCAACCTTTAAAGCATAAATATATAGCATAAAAAAGCAAAGGCCCAAAACTAGATCGTTCTTCCTAAAACTGAAATCTGAACCATTCACCGGTTCAACTCTAGCTAGAACTGGATCCATCACTAGACAGGCTCATCCGACTGAGTCAGTGTCTGCTAAAAATGGCTCATTTGTAGCAAGCATGTGGTGTTTGGCATGTTTGCCTCTAAATTAATCTCCACTGAGCAGTACAAATCAACCCCCCTGCTTGAAAGATCCAATTCACATCGGATACCCATTTGTTTGACCCTCCACTCCAATGATTCAGAACTAGATGCACATAATATTAAAAATCCGTACATAAAGAAACAAAGTTGAGATACCCGTATGGTTCGAGAATGAATTAAGAAACAAAAGAAATTCACTGGAGTTTGGTGCGATTCTATGCAAATCTAGGATTTTAGATGCCGAATCCAGAAATCATAAACCATATATATGGAAACAAAAGAGGGCAATCGAAGACTCGAAGTGAAATTGAAAAACTGGAATCCGAAACCCTAATAAAATTGAAAAATCAAAACCCTACCTGAACAATAAAAGACAACTCAATGGAGCCACCAATGGCACAAATCGACCGAGTCGGCACCCAGATCTTCCTTCACATGTATATTGCAATTGCTCCTTGATTGAATGGGAACACCGTTCTTCGTCAGACGAGAGAGGGAGGTAAAACAGAACACAAGGTGCAACGGGATGAACGATGAAAATAATTAAGAGAAAAGACGAAACTGCCCTTATTTTTTTCAGACAGTCAAACGTGTGAGCACGCCCGTCCCATTTTTAATTCAAACTTCTAACCAATCAAATTGCTCCTCACGATTTTCACCATAATTTTAGGTTTTCACCGGAGTCGATCCGTGATATATATATATATATATATATATATATATATATATATATATATATATATATATATTATTTTTATTTTTATTTTTTTTATGACGTGGAGGTTCCGAGGTTATCGACTAATCCTCCACGGGCCGAGCCAGTTGAGTGTAGGCTCCTGCGTGCCTTAGGCCAGTTGAGTGTAGGCTCAATGGTCCAATGGATACCTTTCGGTTATCCGAGATTGTGTCCCTGTGTGTGTGTTTCTTGTGTGAGTTCAATCAAAATTGTGTTGGTTCCCGATATCACCTTTATCAAGACATTATCCCGGCCAAGATAACTAAAAGTGGAGATACAACCTCTTGACACCACGAGAATCGGAGCTAAAGCATTAGGCGTTTTGGGGCTTCCAAATGGACTCGGAGACTTGTTTATACATACAAGTTTGACGAGTACGGAAGTTGGTTATTATACATAAGCTCAGTTGGGTAGCTAGAATTCGATCCAAAAAAAAGGTTGGGTAGCTAGAAGCCAGCTTCGATGAGCTAAGCTTGCTCAGTATAGGAAGACAATTGGACTTGGGCTTGGGCTGATGTTCTTGGGCCTAATGGGCTACATGACCATAAAGATAAGGATTAAAATAAGGGTTGTTCGTTTATATAAGAGGGGAATGGAAAGGTATTAAATTTTACCTATAAAATGTATATGATCAACATTTTTTGTGAGCTTAGAGAATAGGGTGGAGGAAATGATTAGACAATCATAGAGTAATAATTATCTTCTTTAAAATTAGGAAATAGAATGTGAGAACAGGTAACAAATTTTGTATGAAAACTGAGACAAGAAAGGAAATGATTAGAATAGTGATCAATGAATATTAACTCAAATATGGACTATATTCATAAAGATAATTATTATCTTTCTCTACACAAAAACAAACAGAGGTAACTGTGATAAAAACCTAAGTCGTTAACAACTTTCGCATGCTCAAACCTAAACCTAGATCAGCTCAAATAGAACACAACGATTTGTTAACACGGTTCGGTTACCCTACTCCTTGGGGTCTCAAGAGTGGAGACCCGGTCCCGAGAAAACTCACTAACTTGAACGAGGATATAAGATCCGATTACAAGTTTGGATACTCGGACAAGAAACACCAATAAGCTAGAAATCTAAATACAGAAATGTAAAAGGTAAGCGTTCAGAGAAAGCAAAAGGGAAAAAGGCCCCTTTCACAGCTCTTCAATCCGTGTGAGCTCCAAGCAGACTCCAAGGACTAGGAATCGAGCCAACATGGATGAGCAGGAGCGCCATCGTCGTCTTTCTTTCCTTCCTTTTGTTTTGGATTAGGGTTTTGTGCCGCTTAGAGCGTCTCTCTCATCTTCAGCTATTGTGAACATGAGCGTATATATAAGGGAGTGTGATGCTAGGGTTCCAACGTCACTAAGATACCCAGATAGTGAGTTGGGCCTTAGGCTGGATAACACTCTCTGAAGAGTGTTATCTGTTGCTTGGGCCAACCCATGATCAGCAGAGTATTCAGAACATAAACAACCAAATATAACACATACATCATAGGCTAGTCTTTAAGAGCCTTGGTACACCTAGAGTCCGAACCAAGATAGTCTTGGGGTCCCTTAGGTGTGTCCAAAGGCTCGAGACCAACCTTATGAACCCGTCTTAGCCTTTTAGTGTCTCTCCAAGTTCTTTGATCCAAAGCTTGTCATCCTAGATCTAGTGAGTACAAATAACAAAACTTAGGATTACATTTATAACAAATGCCCTCCTAGTTCTGAGTTTGTTTCTTCATCCTTGTTTCTTCCAGTTTGTGAGTCTTCTTCCAGAGACCTTCCTCTCCCGTCAGTGTGAAAATCAAAGCGCTATTCACTTAGTGAAAGAACCCGACCTATCACTCTCACTCGAAGCACATCAATATCCGGTATCATTGGATCTGATAGGGTTGGGCGGTGGTAAATAAATTACCATACCAACCGATTACCAACTGTACCAACAGAAGTTTGGTACCACATAGTCGGTAACCGACGAAATCGGTAACCGAAACATCGGTACCGACCATTGTCGGTATGGTACACGGTAATGAAAATTAAAATCTCGTGGTACCATGGCACTGAATATATATTTTTAAAATAAAATAATATATATATATATATATATATATAGTTTCATTGTTGGCGGTACGATCGGTACCGACGGAATCCCGTTGGTACCGTTGTACCGAATATATATATATAGTTTTAGTGTTGGTGGTACCATCGGTACCGATGGTACCGATGGTACCGCAGGATATCATATTAATATTAAATCACATAAATGATAAATGAATTTTGTTGTGTTGGTACCACGGTACTGACGTTTGGTAACCGACCCTTTCTGTACCAACCACTTCGGTTACCGAAACTTTCGGTTGGTACGTGTTAGGGAAAGTTGCATATCGAATGGTATCGGTACGGTACGTGGTAATCGAAAATTTCCCATGGTACCGTACCGTGCCAACCCTAGGATCTGAGACGTCCTTGAAGAGAGGCTTCTACAACTTAACAAGATGCATATGATGAAGAACTGGTCCGACATGATAACTAAGGTAATCTCGTCCAAAAAAAAAATTTGAAGACTAATGTCAAGAATCAAGTATCATGACACACCCATGATTAAATCGGGAAGGGAGAGATTTGTTGGGTTCCCTCCTTAATCACAAAGGCCAAACTTATTACTCAAATATAGAAGGCCAAAATTAATAGCAAATTAATGGCCCATGATAGAAAAGATGATGATCACGGGCCTTTGAGTAGGGATGGCAATGGGTCGGGTGATGGGTGGATGTTCTACTTCCGTCATCCGACCCACCACCCAAAACCCTTCACCCTACCCGACCCATCACCCACCAAATATTTCACCCGTCCCGTCCACCCATCACCCACCGGGTGGTCTGGTGGATCGGGTGATAATTCGGGTGAAATACAAGACATCAAATTATAAAAAAAAATATTGAAAAACATATGTCGAACCCATCGACGAATAAACATTAATTAGGGGCCCATTACATTCACGTTTCCATTTTAAATAGGAGCCAATTGCATTACATATCTTCAAAGAAAAATTACATAACTTACTTTATGATAAGATATTTCCATTAATTTTAATCATTTGATAGGTATCTTGAATTTGGGTTGATGGGGTATATTGGTAATTTCACATATAAAACATAAGTATATAATATAAGTCGAGTGACGGGTCGAGTGACGGATCGGGTGATGGGTGGGGAATGTCTTCACCCGGATCCGACCCGACCCATCACCCGTTCACCCATCACCCATTTAATATCCGCTTCATTTCGGATTTTCATCCACTTTTTCGGGTGAAATTGTCATCCCTACCTTTATGTATCTAGACCTTTCTTGTCAATTGATAAATTAGAATAGAAAATTCTAGATAGCTAACTAGAATTTTTTTAGTTAATTTCCACTTATTACGTAGATGAGCCTATGGGAGTCTTGGTTTGAATCATCCAAAAGCAATAAGCAAATCCAAGTGAAAGAAAGTGAGTGTGGAGTGATCCTAGTAAGAGTGAGTATAAGGTGAGCAATAAATTATATATTAAGAGTTGTAATTTGTAAGTGTTGCACTATATAATACAAAGTTCACTTTTATACAAAAGTGAGTCTTGTCCGTTTTAATTATACGAAGCGAAAAAATCTTTTTTTTTTTGAAGCAGATAAAGATTAGGCCGGACGATCCCGAGAGATCGCTCTTCCTAGTGCATCCTTCCGAATGAGAACCCGCAGTTCTGGATCATCTTCTAAACGTCCGTCGGCAGGGAGACTGTAGGCCAGATGTGCTAGACGATCTGCAACAGCATTAGATTCCCTGAAAAATATGACGAATCGCAACATTAGAAAATGAAAGTAGATCAATAAATATATCCGATTGCATGAGCTCTATGTTCCAGGGGCACTTCCAATCCCCTAGGAGCGCCCGTACAACCGTGAGGTTATCCCCCTTGATGAGTAAATTAGAGATACATAGTTGCTTAGAACTAAGAATTCCTTTTTTAAGGCCCAACGTCTCCGCAAACATAACCGAAGTTATGTTACAGAGGCCAGCACCCGACGAAAGCACAGTGCCCTGATAGTCCCGAATAACGAACCCAAAGGACGCAGAACCATCAGAGCGCATCGATCCATCGAAGTTTAACTTGGAACAATTCCTCGGAGGCTTATCCCAACACCCACTTCTCAAGTGAGCGGAAAACGAGCCCCTACGGGCAGAAGACGCGCGGGAACAACCGCTCGAGAAGATAGGACGATCCTGGGGCACGCCATTAGGGAACTCAGAATGAGACCCCGCGCGGTTCCTCAAGAACCTTTGCTTCCGACCAGGAATGGGACACTCTAGTGTAAAAAATTTCCATTTCGTGAATCGAAACCGACAAGGCCTTGTCGAAAACGATTCGGTTCCTGAAGAACCAGATCGACCACCAACTTAGCACTAGTTTTGCCATGAGCTTAAGACCAATAGATTTAAAGATAGACGTAATAGGGATCGGCTGATCATTTCTGAACCTGTTCACAATGTAGTTAGGCATTGGAAGACACAGCCTCTGCCTGAGAGTTTCCGTTGAAGGACAATTAATGAACAAATGAACCTGCGACTCATCAATATTGCCACAAAAGACACAGCCTTGTGGGACATAGATGTGGGATTTTAAAAGACGATCTTTGGTAGGGAGACCATCTCTTGAAAGCTTCCACAGAAAATGTTTAACTTTGTTAGGAACATCTAACTTCCAGATCCAACCTCCGTCAAAAGAGGATATACCAACATTGCTTGTGAGCAATTTTGTTGCAGAGTTCGTTGAAAACCAGCCGTCCTTGCTGTGGCCCCAGTACAGACGGTCCGACAGCTCGTTTGTTGGGAGATGGATATTCGTAATGTGGGCAATATCGTTAGGGGATAAGTACTGGTGCAACGTATGACGCAATTTATGGCAATCCCAGATATTGGGATGTAGGATAAAGTGAGCTACTGTAAGTTTAGATACTTCCATTGGGAGTTCACCCAACAGACGGTCCATAAGGGGGGTGTCAAAAGCCCAGCTGTCAGACCAGAAATTAATGGATCTACCGTTACCGATACTCCAACGTAACCCTGGTTTGAAGAGCTTCCTGAGAGACATCAATCTACCCCACTTCCAGGAGGTATTTTGTTGTTTAACATAGTCGAGCAGAGGCGCTCCTTTCAGGTATTTTTCCGAGATAACTCAGACTCAGATGTTTGAAGGTTCCGCAATAATCTTCCAAAGCAATTTCATTTGTAGAGCGATATTTATGGTTTCTGCTTTGTGCAGTCCTAGACCGCCTTTGAGGGTATCGGAACTGATTTTGTTCCAACTAATCAGCGAGGGAGACCCATAGCTCTTATTCCAGAAGAAAGATATGTAAACCTTATCCAACTCATTGAGAATATTTGTTGGCAAGGGAAAAGCCTGCATTAGGAAAAGAGGTTGAGCGCTAAGATTTGACTAAATCAGAATTTTCCTACCCTCGTCCGAAAGGCCACTGTCTTTCCACTTGGTGAGTTGGTTTTTTGATTTCAGAACGACTTCCGCAAATGTGTCTCTATTGACACGGTCATTTTAAATAGGGCATCCCAGATATTTTTCAAGATTATTAGCTTGGGTAATCCCCAATGTATTGGTAATAGATCGGATAGATGCTAAGTTCGTATTTGGGGATACTTGAAAGCTAGATTTATGTAAGTTTATCTTCTGTCCCGATGCGACACAAAATTTGTCCAAAATAGTTTAAACAACAGTACATGCCTCTGGAGAAGCTTTGGTGAAAATGAGAATGTCATCAGCAAAAGCCAGAAAATGAATCTTAACTGAGTGACCAAATGAGATGCCAAGATCCTTATTAACCGTGGAGGCAACTTGCAGGTTTCTAGCCAGAACTTCTGACGTCAGTATAAAAAGAAAAGGCGACAGAGGATCGCCCTGCCTCAAGAGCCTCTGGAAAAATCTATATTTGAACTAACGCATTATATGCTTACATCTAGTCAATGTATAAAAATTTTAAATAAATCTATATTTCTCATGTTTTCGGAGAAGTTTTATACAGTATAATTAAGTGTTTGACCCACCTTGATCACGTCTACTCTTAACACAAATCTTTCCTTTGATTTTGAAGTTTTATATATCCCTCTCGTAAATAAATACTCCATGGTTTTGAATAAACCAACTTATTCTAAAAAGACTAAACTGTTGAACACCCAAAAATATATAGCCTTACAAAAATGGACATCTAATCTTGACACATTATTTTGCATATCCCTTTTTTTTTTATGGTCAAATTTGGATATCTTCTTTTGGCTGCTTGGTCACCACAAATATGCTAATCGATCACATCATTATATATATTTTCCGAAAGATAGTGAGCAAGTGCCGTATCATATCAAACAGATATCATATAAGGCCAAGCTCTCGCTTTTTTATTTGAAGTTGACTCGCTCGTCCAAATTAATTGCATCTTCCGCATTAATACGGTTTATCTATTCAATATTTTTTATTGAAAAAAAAAACACTTTAAAGTAAACTAGTATAGTTCCCGCGTCATGGCGCGATTTTTTTAAAATAACTTTTAAAAATAAAATAAAATAATATTATGTAATTCAATAAAATATTAGTTTAATATTTTGAATTAAAATTAAAATTATACAAATAAACTCATAAAAGAAAGGTATAATAAGCGCAATCAAGATGAACTCCATTGTAGGTTAATATTAATTTAATATTTTGAAATAAACCAATTTGTTATTTTAAAGATGAAAATCAATTGCAAAAAATAAAAAAGGGAAAAAAGAAAAAAAAAATTAGTTGAAGGGAAGGAAAGGCAAGAGAGAAGAAAAATAAAAGAGTAGGAAAAAGATGATTGGTTGAATCAGCTAAAATTAAGGAGAATGTGACATGTAAGCTTAAATCTTCTGATTTAAAGTATTATATAAATATAGATGGTAAACCCACCAAAAAAATGACTAAATTAATGATCTAGTGGAATATTTTACAAAATCAGAAAAGCATACAACATTGGTTAAAAAATGATCTTATATAAATACCCAATTTGCATAAACATTGATGTAATGTTTGTTTAACAAAAAAAACATCGTATGGTATATGAGTATAATGTTTATAGTAAAACACCTTGCTGATGGGAAAACTATAAAATATGATTTAACTGTGTAATTTTTAATTGAAAAAACTTGTTCCAAATGAAAAGTGTAAAAAATTCAATTTGCCCTGTGAAGCTAAATGTCCACTAAGTGGTGGAGCCAGAAAAACTTCGGAGGGGCACTATTAAGATATATATGAGAAAACCACACTTTTATCATTATCATTAAACACCTATTTATAGGAGATTACAAAAATTATGATAGAAACAAATCCTAACCATACTCCTAATTATTCTAATAATAATAATAATAAATTAATTCTAATATATATCTTAATAGGCACAACCGGTGGTGGTTTGGTTGGCCGAAGCTCTAGTTTATACATGTACGATATAGTTTTGCATTAAATTGGCATAAAGAATTATATATAATACGATAATAAACGATGTTATTTAAGATAAAATGCCATTGGTTTATGATAAAACGCTATTATTTTTTTCGTGCATAAAAAAAAGAAATATAAATATATAAATGAAATATCCGGGGAAAAATTAGCTAAATAAGTATAGAAAATGCAATATAATAAACATTAAGTTAATATTTGTTATATGAGCTGGGTAGCTAGAGCTTGACTCGAGTTTTGCTTAATAAAAGCTTGGCTCGAGCATCATTTACAAAATAGTTGATTATGAGCATATTTTTAAGCTCGATTCAAAGTTCGGCTAGACTCGATTGAAACTCAAATAGCTCGAATTTTTTAAAGTTTACAAATTTTCTTTTAAGTTACCGTGTCATGAGCAAGTAAGGTTGCATACTTGGAAAAAAGAACTCAGCTAAAGTTTGTTTATTTACTAAACAAGTTGAGTATGAGCTCAAGTTCAAATATAGGTTCGACTCGAGCTTGACTCGTTTCTAAATGAGATAAATATAATCAAGCAATACTAGACTTGTTTGACTCGAATAACAACATAGTTAATATATAACTTGTTGCATTCGTAACATATAATAATGTATAACCAGATATAATAAATTTAAAGTTGTGTAACTTCTTATCTAATTGTCGAAATGATTAGTATAACCTCTCATTTTGAAGCTCTCGAGATGAGTTATAATATGTAAATGTTTATTTAAGTAAAATATACAAACATTATAGTCTATTAAAACAAAACTAAAGTGGTTTATATACCTTTAATATTTAAAACATTCATAACTTTTTATTCAGATATCGGATTAAGGCGTGGGGCGTATTATATATTAAAACGAAGATATCGACGAGGAGAATACGCCTAGGTAGGCCATTGAATGAGGGGGGCACGTGACAACCCCCCCCCCCCCCCCCCCCCCCCAAGCTAATATTTGGCCTTGTATTTGACAAAAAATTCAATTTCCCCACAAAAGCTTAATTACTATAACCAAGTTCAAAGGCATTATTAGATTTTACTATCTTAGGTGTACAATTGAATTGAGTTTTTTGTCATGACTATAAATGCTTTTAATTGGGAAAAAACACTTGATTTTGATGACAAAAGTTATGTCCAAACCTAGAAAAGTCATTTACTATGGTTAAAAAAATACTCAAAACCATTATATGTAGATGATGAGTAAGGTCCCCATACATCTGTGTATAAGATCAAAAACATTACTACCTCCGATCCAAAAAGATTGTCGTTTGACTTTTTAACACGTATTTTAAGGAGTTAAAAACTATATAATATATTAACTTTTTTATTATTATTTTTTTATAATCTAATACTTATTACCAACAAATATTAAGTTGTAAAAAAATAATTTAAATAAAGTTGATATTTTATATAGTTTTTAGCTCCTTAAAATACGTGTTAAAAAGTCAAACGACAATCTTTTTGGATCGGAGGGAGTAGCTGTTGTAATAGAGCTTTTGGGAAAAAGGCAATTTATGTTGCCTTGCTCTATCACAAATATCACAAGCCAAATCAATATTTTGAACATGAACACTAGGTACACTTTTTATTTTATTTAAAGGTAAATGGCAAAGCCTATCATGCCAAACCAAAGTAGTTTGAGCATTACAAGCAAATTGTCCAACAGAATCCACATTAGAAACATTCTTAGTACAATCAAGATCGACTTATTGTCTGAGTATATTTAGGAGAAACAATAGAAACATTATGATTACTGACATGGCCACGGGTCCGACCCGCCATGTCGACGGGTCGGACCCGTCAGGTCGAGAACACGGGGACCTAACCCGAACCCTAACCCGGGAATTCCACGGGTCCACGGGTTTGGGTCATCCGACAGGTCAACAGGTTGGGACATGTGGATAAAAATTGAGTAGTCAATGGGTTTTGCGGGTCGACCCGTCGGTTCAACCATTTTTTTTTTACAAAAAAAATTGGTTTTGGAACCAAAAACCAAAAAACAAAAAAAACGCAACCCATTGAGTGAATTATTTTAACTTTCACCACAAGGTTGTCAAAACATGGTATGTGGAAAGATATATATATATATATATATATATACACCTTCATTCTACTACATCCTTTCACCACACTTTAGATGTGGGAAAGAAAATTTTGGATTATGGGAATGACAAGGTGGGATATGAGAAGATATATATCTCCAATGCACTAAATCCTTTTTGTCACACTTTCGATGTGGGACAGAGATATAAGATATGAAAGAAATTGTGACAAATTGATATATCGATGAATCGAATTATATGATGTAAAATGTAATGTACTTAAAGTTTTTGGATTATATGGTGGAATATATAATCTAATTTAAGTCTTTGGATTATATGATGCAACATATAATATAATTAAAGTCTTTACTTCTTAGGATTTAATGAAATGAATAACATACAGTGATGAAACATCATGATACAATATATCAAATTATATCGGATTAATCTTTCTATTTAATTCAATTGCTTGTTATGACATGAAAAGACACATTGAAAAAGTATTGACCAATATTATATTTCATTCTTGTGCTCAAATCCGAAATTCTGGATCATTTTCAAAATAAGCGAAAACTCGACATTAAGGATACTATACAAGTGTAACGGATTTATCAACATCAGTATTTGTATTCTTTGAAATTATATCATAAAGACTCCTAACTTATATCATATAGAATGATATAGAATGATTTAATAGTGGATCCACCAAATAACTTATAACACGAATGTTTAAGGTATTGTGTTGAACTTCACACTTTCTTGTTACCCGTTCGTTATTTTAATCTTTCATAATTAATAGGTAAAATATTTTTTTTTTAAATAATATTTATATAAAGTGTAGTACTAATGTTTGCATATGATAAAAATTTATAAGTATGGATTGACATTAAAAAACCGAATGGTAAAGATTGAAGACATGATTTAGTTTCTACTTGTTTTTGTCCCACATCCCATCCCACATTGAAAATTAGAGGAAGGGAAAGGGTGCTAAGCCTATAAAAGAAGCAAAGGTTGGGTAGGATTTTCTCATCATAATTCATAATAATTGCAAATATAAATTGTAGCTTTTTTTAGTAACAATTTTTTTAAAAACAAATTCGATGACCCATTGGGTTGACCCATCGGGTCGACCCGCCGGGTCACGGGTTATATTCTCCCCGACCCTAACCTTGACCCTCAACCCGAGCCAACCCTTTGACCTTGACTCGATGGGATACCGACCCGGCGGTTCATGGGTCGACCTGTCCGACCCGTGACCCGTGGCCATGTCTATTACCATGTACATATTTAATCCCCACAATGTTTACCAAGAGCCAAAGGCTCTTTATTGAATAAGGCCCTGCAAAACACGCATATTCTCATTAAAAAAAAAAGCATAACACTTATTCTGTTTGCACAATTTGCTCACAGACATCAAGTTATCGGCGCCTCGTCGGCGGCGGTGATGCTCCCTCTTCCGACCTCTGCTTGGCCGGCACGCTTGGGTCTGTGTAAAATTTGCGTCGCGTGCAAGTTGCAACTTCCTCCTTGCACGCCACGTTTTGCGTTTTATTAAAAAAAATTGAGTTTCTGATAATAAAGGTTAAATTTATCTGTTTTTCCTTTATTATTTAAGTATTTAAATTTATTTGACTACCTTTATATACAATTACAAACTCGCCTTTGGGTTTTATCAAGAACTCGATTCGGGTTCTTGATATTGTCCCGAAAGGGTTTTGAGTATAACCACCCGAAAGGGTTTGAGAAAATCCCGCAAGGGCTTGTCTATACTTTTGTAGGTGTAAGCTTGACGGCGTTTTGTTCGAGCAGTTTGCGGCTCTGCTTTCGATGTTTCTAGGAGATCTTCTGCTTGGTTGGGGGGCGTGGAGTTTGTAGTCGGGTCTGGCTGGAGTCGAGGTGGTGCGCTCAAGGCGACTCCGTATTCGGGATAGAGTTTCCTTGGAGTACTCTGCACTACCCACAGGAGTTAGGGTCTTGCTGTACTACTGGCCCGCGGTGCTACTGTTCAGTGGTGATTGATTGCGTTCTTCGGTGGCTTCCTCAGCTTTTCGGGTGTTTGGTCTTCTTGGAACGTTTGTAGTAGAGTTTATTACTGTTTGGTTCACTACGCTTGTTATTTGTATTTATGTTTTTAGGCTACTTTATTAGACGGTTCGCCGTCTGCCGACTTCAGTCGGCCTCTCGATGAGTCAGGCCTATCTGACCTTCGAATTTTTACCTAATCAAAAAAAAAATCAAGTTATGCTTGAATTGAGAAACATATATAAAGAGCATTATATGGTGCAATGGAACACTGTAATTGAACTGAACCAAAGTAATGCACAGGAAGCACGGATTATTAGACAAAGCAATATCAAAAGGTTTAGGTAATGAAATCAATTAAACAAACAAGGAAAACAAGTTTCTTTCTCCCAGTAGTAGTGGGATGCAGTACTACTTTTAACCAATGACCATTTCCCTAGTGGTAAGGGAGAGGTGACCCTTATAAGGGGTCAAGGGTTCAAATTCCACTCCTTACATAATTTGTGTTATTAGTGGGTGCTCAAGCCTTCATTGGTTTGGGTGAGCCTGCCTGATGGCTTGCCGCCAGGCTTAACATGTTCGCGTCCTTTGCAGGCTAGGGCTCGGACCCGTGGGGGACTAGTCGATAGCCTCGGAACCCCCACGTCACAAAAAAAAAGGAGAAATCATAGCACATATGATTCGTAGCCCCAAAATCAATTATCCAAATATCTTTAGTATTTTTCGCATCAAGATTAAGAATATAAGCTGAGAATTTTACTGGATTTGTAAACATATCAGCCATGATGCAAACACTAACATCAGAAGATAATGGAGACGATCCCAGCAAAGCAATTATCTGTGTACATTCCTCAACCATAAGTTCAGGGATTGAAGAAACTGAAGCCTCTCCATAAGTCTCAACAGTCAACATTAGCAGTAATCTTGCGAGACAGAGGCATGTCTGAGAATTTTACTGGATTTGTAAACATATCAGCCTTGTTGCAAACACCAACATCAGAAGATAATGGAGACGATCCCAACAAAGCCATTACCTCTGTACATTGCTCAACCATAAGTCCAGGGATTGAAGAAACTGAAGCCTCTCCATAAGTCTCAACAGTCAACATTAGCAATCTTGCGAGACAGAGGCATGTCTGATCCAACCTTTGAAGGAAAGGAATGAAGATTATAACACTTAGTAATGAGATGCCTGATCTTCTTGCAATAGTTACAAACTTGATTCTTCTTATCAGGTTTTATACCCATAACACCATTAGAACTAAAATGGAATTGATGTTAGTCCATGTTTATCAAGAGATGTTAGGGATACTCGGAATACTATTTTTTTAATCTTCTCTTACCACCACATCATTTTAGCATCTCATTCTTACTTTTTCCATTTTATCAATAGCATCTCTAGCATCTCAAACCCTATCTTTTTTTACCAATTCAATTTACAAATATATCCCTTTTTAATAATTTTTTTCATCCTAAATTATATTATTATATTCATTTATTTATCAACTAAAAGGAACTAAATGAATGTAGTACCGTGATTTTTTATTTGGTATTATTATACATAATCGTATTAATTTTTTTTCCTAAATATAGTAAAATATATTTGAAATGATGTCTATACGTAGAGAAAAATGTATCTAGTATTATAAAATTTTTTTATTTTCTATTTTTAAATTTTCAATGGCGAAAATTGCATATTGTAATTATAAATATTCAACCGGCAGATTAAATCGGGACCGTCCATTATCAAATCTTAGTCGTTCACTATGCCTCCACTCAGCATGCGACATGTGTACTCCTTGGCTGATTGCTGACGCAGCTCCATTGCAGTCCTGCGTTTTGCATTTTAATGAACACACACGGCGTCGTTTTAATTAATTTTTTTTCCCAAAAAAGGGTAACTGACACAACATCGATTTCCCCGCATTATTATTACTCCGAAGACCCCCGCATTTTAATGAACATTGAACACACACGGAGTACTTTTTTTTTTTTTTGGGCTCCGAAGACCTCGCATTATTAATTTATTAATTTGACCAACGAACTAGTAACTAAAGATGCATTTCACACACTGAAATCTACTCGAATAGAAATAAACCCGTCCAATTAATATAATACAGCTCCACTTGAATTGTGTTTTTCGTGCAAAAACAACAAATACTTTTTAGGAATTTAATTTTCATGGACTAGCAAGTAACAACCATTCCACAATTATCCAAGTAAGTGTCGACGCGACCGTCGAGCCTATTAGCATCTCATATTTGTTTTTGTCTTTTTCTATAAAAAAAAAATTAAAAAATCTCCTAATCCCTTGAACTTGGAGCCAAATTGAGTCTCCTTAAATTTGATAAGGTAAGTGAGAGGCCATTAATCAAGCTTGAGTTGAGCCATCAAGAAATTAGCAATGGGGGAGTGCTATGGGGAAGATGCATCGACGATGATCACCACCAAGAATCTTGTTTTTGCTGTAAATGGGGAGAGATTTGAGGTCCCAAGCATTCATCCTTCAACTACCCTTGCCGAGTTCTTGCGCACCTCCACTCGTTTTAAGAGTGTCAAACTCGGATGCGGTGAAGGTACATCCATTTAATTTGTTATTTTTCTTCTTGGAATAGTTCCATTTAGAGGTGGTAATCAAGTGAGTGGGCTAATATCGAATCGGGCCATATGTTGCGTATATTATATAAGTTTGAGTCAAATAAGTTTGTTTTGAGTAAATTCATATCAAAATGGATGTCAGATTGGGTCGGTCGAGTTGGGTCATATTTAGTTTTATTATAAAATAATAATTATTTTTTATTTATTTTAATTGTTGACTATTGTTAAACTTCATTTATTTAGTTATATTATGTCTTATTAAAGATAATAAACATTATTAGTGTGTTAAAGTCTTAAGGAATTGAAGTAATTACAAGGATAAATTGAGTTTTATTCGAGTCAGGTCAATGACGGATCGGGTATGAGTCAAGTTAGGTTTGTTTACATTCATATTCATTTGAATATTGCGTCAAAATGGACTAGACTCGAGTTTAGATTGCGCATAATGCAAGATTTTCTTATTCGAACTCTAATATCGTTTTGTAACCCGTTCAAACCCAACAACCCTGGAGCTAGATGGGTCGGTTTTAGTCATTTCGGTACATCTCCTCCCAATTGATCTAATGTGTGAATTACATATTCAGGATTCATCGTGGGATTTTTGAAGCTAAAGGCGTATTGGAAAAGTTATATATATATAAAAAAAAAGAGTTTCCTTATAAAAAAAAATATGGATGTTTTGTTAGTTTATGAAGTTACCCCCTATTCTGAGCAAGTTGTTATTATACTATACTACGTTACCCTATCATACGCTTGTTATTATATTATACTAGTGTAGATCCCGTCCCGTGTACGGGGAATGCGTAAATCTAAATATAAACTTTTTTCCTTCAAAAAATAATATAAATATAAATAAAATTAGTTCGATATGTTATAAATAATCTAAATATCTTTTAATTAGATTCTCTCAAAATATAAATAAAATTCACATTTATAAGGTATTACATACATTTTTTTTTTCTAGTTTATGGTTAATTAAATCTCATGTAATTTAATTAGATAGTTGATTTTTAAAAATATTTTAATATTCTTTTTTATTAAATATGTAGTATATAGTTATTACATTAGATTACTAAAATATCTATATAAGGATGGGTTGTGGCTATATATATATATATATATATATATATGGCTATATAATATTTTAATTATTTATTTTGGCCTCAAAAAATAATATAGATAGATATAAAATAAAAATTATTAAATGATTGATTTTGATATAAATAATTCTTTCCACAAAAAATAAAATATTTACTCTTTTAAAAGATATTCCATCTATCCAATTATATGTGTTAATGGTAAAATAAAATAATTATTTTTATTAGATTTCTTTTTTGACGGGAGAAACCTTTGTGAGACGCACTCACGCACCGCCACGTAGACAGATTCACTCACGCGCCGCCACGCAGGCACCAATGCATCGGTTTTAGTATATGTATATAGATTAATCCTATTATGAGCGGAATCTAGGATGTTTGGTGCACCTAGTTGAGTATATAAAATATTAATTTTTATTTATTTATTTATTTTGTGCACGTAGTTTAAGGAGCTAAAAATTATACAAAATACTACAGAGTATATTTTTTTTTACAATATAATACTTATTAGGCAAAATTGCAGGAAATATCCCCACCTTTGGGGTAGTTGCGTTAAACGCCCTGAACTTTTCAAATTTCGTGTAATATTCTCTACTTTAGGGTAAATTGCTTTTGGTATCCCGCACCTCGCCACCGATGACAAAATCTGGCTATAGGGTATGACATGTCAATTTGGGGATGACGCGTCATACACAAATAAAATGGGAAAAAAATATTGAATATGTAAATCACCCAAAGCATGCAACTCACGTCTCCTTGAAGCTTCAATTCGACTTGCTAATAAATATTTTTCGGAAATTTCACGAGGTACCCATGGGGTATTGCTTAATTCATGTGGTGACCAATTGTTTTACACATTTCACGTGGTGCCCCTGAGGTTATAACTCCTTTCACCTTGTGCCCCTATCACTGTTTTTTTAATAGTTCCGTAACTTTCGTTAGTTGAAAATTAAAAAAAAATCAATTGTATGGAAGCTCAACTCGCTTTCACCTTCGCTTAATTCCTCCATCTCCATGCTGTAGCCCCAATTGAAGCTCAAATCGACATACTCACACCCTGTTTGGAAGATGGGATTTGGTGGGATTTTTAAGGAAGGGAAGTGGGGGGGGGGGGGGGGGGGAAATCAAATAGGTGTTTGGGTGGACAATCAAGAGGAAGAGAAGGGATTAAAAAGGCATGTAACTGCTTAATTTGGTGGGATTTCACACTATCAAAACGGTGGAATTTGATGGGAAAGTGAAATTCCTCTCATTTCTTTCTCTTATCCAATTTCCCACCCCTTTATTTCCCTTAAAAACACAGCAAACACAGTGCAAATGGGGTCAAATCCTCTCTCCTCATTCTTGTGCCCCTATCACTGTTTTTTTAATAGTTCCGTAACTTTCGTTAGTTGAAAATTAAAAAAAAATCAATTGTATGGAAGCTCAACTCGCTTTCACCTTCGCTTAATTCCTCCATCTCCATGCTGTAGCCCCAATTGAAGCTCAAATCGACATACTCACACCCTGTTTGGAAGATGGGATTTGGTGGGATTTTTAAGGAAGGGAAGTGGGGGGGGGGGGGGGGGGGGAAATCAAATAGGTGTTTGGGTGGACAATCAAGAGGAAGAGAAGGGATTAAAAAGGCATGTAACTGCTTAATTTGGTGGGATTTCACACTATCAAAACGGTGGAATTTGATGGGAAAGTGAAATTCCTCTCATTTCTTTCTCTTCTCCAATTTCCCACCCCTTTATTTCCCTTAAAAACACAGCAAACACAGTGCAAATGGGGTCAAATCCTCTCTCCTCATTCTTGTCCCCCTTCTTTGTCTCTAATAACAAAACACTTTATTTTCTTTTTCTTTTATTCTTTAATTTTAATTTAATTTAATTTTTAAATAGGAGTTTGTGAGGGAGACAAGGATGAGGACAGAGGATGTGAATTTCATAAGGGCATAGATTACAAAGACCGTAATATGTTTGTGCATAATGACTTAAAATTTGGATTTAAAAATGATATTACAACCTACTCTCTCTGTTTCAAAATAAAAGTCATTTGACTTTTTTACACGTATTTTAAGGAGGTAAAAACTATATAAAATATTATTTTCTTAATGAATTTTTTTCGATAAGTTTATATTTATGACTACTAAGTATGAAATTATTAAAAAAACTAATCAAAAAAAAAAATTTATAGTGTTTTTATCTCCCCAAAAAGGGTGCAAAAAAAGATAAATGACTTTTATTTTGAAATGGAGGGAGTAATAAATAAAGGATCAATTCGCTAAATGTCCTTTTTGATTAAGGAGTTAAGTGATTGTCCCAAATTGACATTTTTACACTTCATTCCCATTTTCCTTTCTTCCTATTTTTTAAATTTGACTATTGACCATTGACCGGTTAAGGACAATGACTTTTGGTGACACATGTATGACAATAAAAAAAATTTGGTGACAGCTTGGTTTAAATTTTTTTCCAGGATCACCACTCTTATTAGTGTTGACACATGTGGCGATAATTTTTTTTTATGATAACATTGTTTTCAGAGTTTTTTTTCCCGAGATCAGTGTCATTAGATTTATCAGCGGTGACAACTTTTTTTTAGTAACAACTATGTTTTTAGGGTTTTTTAGTTTTTTTTTACGAGATCGGTGTGATCACCTTTATCAGTGGTGACAATTTTTTTTTAGTAACAACTCTGTTTTTAGGGTTTTTTTTACGAGATTAGTGTCACCACCTTTATCAGTGGGGACACATGTGATGAATAACTTTTTTTTTTGTGCAACTATGTTTTTAGAGTTTTTTGTTACGAGACCACTGTCACCACCCTTATTAATGGTGATACATGTGATGCCAACTTTTTTTTTGACAACTTTGTTTATTGATTTTTTTTCTTTATTTTTTTACGAGATCAGTGTCACCACCTTTATCAGCGGTGACAAATGTGGTAACAACTTTTTTTTTAACATCTTTATTTTTAGAGTTTTTTCAATTTTTTTACGAGATCACCGTCACCACTTTTATCGGTCGTGTCACAATAATTTACTAACAAGCACAATGTCTGATCTCTTAATCTCTTAATGAATTCCCCCCAAAACGAACCCTAACTTACACCAAATTTAAGCATTCTAATTTCACATTGACAGTTGACCCTTCATTCTAACATACAAGACTAAAGAAAGGCAATTGATTAATTGCATAGACTATATAGATGTATTATGAACTCAGCCACCAAAATTTTCAAATATGCCTGATTTTGTACAGAGAAATCATTTCCAATATCCCTTTCTCAACAGATTCCCTCTTAGCAAACAGTCTCTCAGCTGACTCCTACAAAAATAAAGATCTTCACACTAATTTCCTCTCTTTGCCTAGAATTTCAATCTGCAGCAGTAGATCTTGTTAAGCCATTCCTCCACTGGTTAATGATCTGAAACAAATCTGCACGAACAGACATAAAACAAATAAATAGGTATGATTTTAAAAGCTGAATTAACAAGTTTTCCAAATCGTTGCAAAATATGGATGTGATGAAGGGAGCAAAATCACTCTTTCAAACTCCTTGAAAACATTCAATTCCCGGATCTAATAGGTTAAATATGCTAAATTGGATCCAATTTGCACTCCCTTCGCAATTTAATCACGAACCCCCAATTTAGAAAACCCTAAAATGAGAGGCTAATTCAGATCCTCCCAAATAGCCACCAAAATCAGAACATCGGACCAAGCAAGAACAAGTAGAAGAAGCGCAAGCGAGTCAGATATTCAAGATGAGACTCAAGATAGAAAAGTATAAATAGATTTAAAAGATGAACACACACCATAAATGGAGAACGAATCGAACACAGCTGGGATGATAGCGAATACAATGAACGAATTAAAAGAGGGGTGAAGAGTGGAATCGAAAACGTACTGCAACTGGCGTGGGTGAAGCTCGAACAGTGAGATCTTTAGCAGCCGAAGACGTTGAAGACGATGCTGCGCGCTCAACCCTGCATACTTATCTTAAATCTGCACATGACACACTCAAGTCCTTTAAACTTGGTTCTCTTACATGATCTGTGTAGGTCTTACTTCTTGGAAATTTCTGATATGATTACATTGCATTGGATCCTTCTTAAAAAATCTCACCAAAGTTAACTGTAATAACTAATAAAGCAAAGAGGACTAAATTGCAGCGTTGTCTAAATACGACGTCGTTTATTGCAGGTGGATGCGGTTCCTGTGTAGTTTTGGTGTCAAAATACGACGCTACAAGCGACCAAGTGGAAGACTACTCTGTTAACTCATGTCTTACACTGCTATGCAATGTGAATGGATGTTCAATAACAACAGCTGAAGGTATTGGAAACAGCAAAGATGGCTTCCATCCGATACACGAGAGGTTTGCCGGCTTTCATGCCTCTCAGTGTGGCTTCTGCACCCCCGGGATATGCATGTCGCTGTACTCAGCTCTCCTTAATGCCGACAAGACGAAGCCTCAAGAGCCCTCCTCCGGGTTCTCCAGCCTTACAGTGGCTGAAGCCGAGAGGAGCGTGGCTGGCAACCTCTGTCGCTGCACTGGCTATCGCCCCATCGCTGATGCCTGCAAGAGCTTTGCAGCGAATGTGGATATCGAGGATTTGGGATTGAACTCCTTCTGGAAGAAGGAAGACAGCAAACAAGTTAAACAAAGTAAATTGCCTCCTTACAATGTCAAGGATCAGATTCGTAGATTTCCCGAGTTTTTGAAGGAGGAATTGAAGGCTTCTGCGAAGCTGGATTTGGAAGGTTGTTCTTGGTACAGTCCTAGAAGCATCAAGGAGCTCCAAGGCTTGCTGACATTGATTGAGTCGGACAAAGACAGAGGCCGCGTGAAGTTAGTTGTTAGCAATACCGGTGTGAGCTACTACAAGGAGCTAGAGAAGTATGACAAGTACATTGATCTGAAACACATCCCTGAGCTGTCAGTGGTTCGGATAGACGAGTCAGGAATGCAGATAGGCGCAGCGGTTACTCTTTCTAAGGCTATCAACTCGATGAAGGAAGGCAGCAATGACAAATGCAATGGAGGAACCGGGCTATTGCTTAGAAAAATCGCTAACCATCTTGAGAAAGTTGCAACAGTATCCGTTCGGAATTCAGGAAGTATAGGGGGCAATCTGGTGATGTCACAGAGAAATGGTTTTCCTTCTGATGTTGCTACTGTATTGCTTGCAGTGAACGCGACAGTATTCATAGCAACGGGCTCAGAACCTGAAGTGATCACTTTCGAAAAGTTCCTAACAAGCCCTCCTCTTGACCCCAGAGCCTTACTAGTGAGTATTCATATCCCGAGTTGGAAGCCGGTGAGTAAGGATCACCCTAAGCTTCTATTTGAGACGTATAGAGCTGCACCGCGGCCTCTGGGGAACGCATTGGCTTATGTAAATGCAGGTTTTATGGCTGAAGTTTCTCCGAGCAAAGGCCTTGATGCTGTTGTGATCAAGGATATCTATTTGGCTTTCGGGGCCTATGCTCCACACGCAATTCGGGCTAGGAAGGTGGAAGAGTTCCTGGTTGGGAAAACACTGAGATATGATGTTCTGTATGAAGCTGTCAAGTTAACTGAAGCCTCAATTGTTCCAGGAGATGGCATTCGACATGCTTCTTATCGGTCAAGCTTGGCTGCAGGTTTCCTTTTCGAGTTTCTTCACCCTCTGATAGTCTCTCCTCAGCAACTCTCACCATCAATGAGCAATGGCATTGATCAGATTCACGACGAATCTCCCATCTTCTTACCTGCAAAGCAGGCAATAGTATCCGCTGGGAAATCCCGTTCGGTTGGGGACACTCTTGTAAAGGCCGGAGCTGTTCTCCAGGCTTCAGGTTTTGCTTCAAGATTTGTTTTGTTTATAAAAACTTGTCACTTGTTCTATGTTTTTTTACGAAATGATTGTCGTATGACCTCTTGCAGGTGAAGCTGTGTATGTTGATGACATACCTTCTCCACCGGATTGTCTCTATGGAGCTTTCATATACAGCACAATGCCACTAGCAAAGATCAAGGGTGTGAAGTTTGAGTCAGGATCATATCCGGATGGGGTTTTCGCGATCATATCCTTCAGAGATATCCCGAATGGAGGGGCGAATATAGGATGCCAGGTCCCATTTTTCAAACCAGAGTACTTGTTTGCTGAGGACCTCGCAACGTGTTGTGGTGATCGCATTGCTCTCGTGGTAAGGAAGACACTCGTCGAGTTTCATCTTTTGTGTAAAATGACTCCATTAGTGCAGTTTCATAAACAAGAATGGATTTCTTTGTAGGTTGCTGCTACACAGAAACAAGCAGATTTGGCAGCACAGATTGCAGTGGTCGAATACGACACTGAGGGACTAGACCCGCCTATTTTAACTGTCGAAGAGGCTGTCGAGAGATCCAGCTTCTATGAACTCACCCCTTTTGCTCCGATAAAGCAAGTCGGAGACTTCTCAAAGGGCATGGCAGACGCCGATCATAAGATCCTCTCCGAAGAGGTACTACTGAAGCACCAATGTTCTTCTGATAACTGCTAAATCCTCTTTCTGTCATACTCATATCAGAAGTTAAAACTGAATCATATGCAGATCAGGCTCCCATCACAGTACTTCTTTTACATGGAGCCGCAAACCGCCCTTGTCGTACCAGACGAAGACAATTGCATGGTAGTTTACAGCTCCAATCAAATCCCTGAGTACTGCACTTCCACCATTTCAAGATGCCTTGGTATTCCCGAGCATAACGTTCGTGTCATCACGAGAAGAGCTGGAGGCGGCTTTGGTGGCAAGGCCTTTAAATCAATGCTTGTGAGTGTTCTCATCACAACATTCCTTCAACAAGATTTTCATTCTTTGTGACATTGAATTGTTCCGCAAATCATTTTGCAGGTTGCTGCAGCATGTGCAGTGGCAGCGAACAAGCTTCGCCGCCCTGTAAGGATGTACCTCAACCGGAAGAGTGACATGATAATGGCAGGAGGAAGGCATCCTATGAAGATAACATATAGTGTAGGATTCAAGTCGGATGGGAAGATTACCGCCTTGCACCTTGGTGGACTATTAGACGCAGGGAATGCCGAAGAATATAGCGGATTTATACCTTGGAGCATGGTGAATACAGTCAGGAAGTACAACTGGGGAGCCTTCTCTTCCGACTTAAAGTTGTGCAAGACGAACAACATCAGCAGAACAGCGATGCGAGCTCCAGGGGAGCTACAAGGGTCATATATAGCTGAAGCTGTGATTGAACATGTAGCTGCTAGCCTCTCCATGGATGTGGATGCTGTCAGAGCGAAGAATCTGCACTCGTTTGAGAGCATAAGCTTCTTCTATGGAGGAAGTGTTGGAGAAGCAAATGACTACACATTGCCCTCCATTTGGGATAAGCTTTCGGAGTCATCAAGCTATACTGAAAGAGCTAAGATTGTGGAAGAGTTCAATAACTGTAATGAGTGGAAGAAAAGAGGGATCTCCAAATTACCTATAGTGACCGAGATGAGTAGAAGGGCGACTCCTGGAAGAGTCAGCATACTTTGGGATGGCTCTATTGTTGTGGAGGTCGGAGGAGTCGAGATCGGCCAAGGGCTATACACCAAGGTAAAACAAATGGCTGCATTCGGTCTAAGCTTAATCGAATGTGATGGAAGTGATGACCTTGTGGATAGAGTTCGGGTTGTGCAAGCCGATACACTGAGCTTAGTTCAAGGCGGGATGACTGCAGCGAGTACTACATCTGAGGCTAACTGTGAAGCAGTTAGACTTTGCTGCAGCACCTTGGTTGAGAGATTGAAGCCACTCAAGGAGAGCCTCCAGAAACAGTCAGGCTCAGTTGATTGGAACTCTCTAATCTTTCAGGTACCCTCTATTTCTTTTCAGTTGTGTTTATCTGAGTGAGGACAACGGATCTAAAAGGGCTTGACCGGCACGATCCATTGAAATGCAGGCAGAAATTCAAAAAGTGTGTTTGTCAGCAAGCAGTTACTACGTGCCTGAGTCCAGTTCGGTTCAATACCTGACCTATGGAGCAGCAGTCAGTGAGGTAACATTTTCTGCACTATGAATTAACCTTCTCCTTCTTCGACAGGCTTGTAAAACTAAAAATCATTTGATGTTAACAGGTGGAGGTGGATCTCATGACAGGGGAAACCACAGTATTGAGGTCAGATCTCGTATATGATTGCGGACAAAGCTTGAACCCTGCAGTTGATCTTGGACAGGTTGGTCATCTTGTCAGGCTAAGTAACAAGACTTGAAATGTTTATTTATGTTCATTGCTGACGACATCGATTTATTACAGATTGAAGGAGCTTTTGTTCAAGGAATTGGCTTCTTCATGATGGAAGAGTACTTGTCTGATTCAAATGGAAGGCTGATTACTGATAGCACATGGTCATACAAGATCCCAACCATGGACACCGTCCCTAAACAGCTCAATGTAGAGATACTCAATAGCAAACACAACCAGAAACACGTTCTTTCGTCGAAAGGTACCTTTTACAAAATCACTTGATCTTTGATCAAGAACTATTACAAAATGCTTGGGCCTTTTCAACAAGTTCAAAAGAACATATTTAAGGCTTGTTTGGAAGGCTAAATTTTTAATCTATCCATAGGCTGTCATAAAAAATTCAATCCAAGTTAAAATTTCATATAAATGTTAATCTTAAGGCCCAGACTCGATTTAGTTTATTAATCCACCAGACTTTGACAGTATTTTAGGTTTTACAGTATATTTAAGGACATTAAACTTTTACTGTCCGAACCAAACATTGTCTGTGTCTATAAGGTCCTGTAGGTACCATTAATAATAGCTTAAACTTTGGTTATAAAAGATGCACGATTAAATTTATTGACCCACCAGACTTTGACAGTGTTTTAGATTTTACAGTATATTCAAGGACATTAAACTTTTATCGCCCAAACCCGACAATGTCTATGGATGTATTCACAAATGAATCATCTAATGCTTTTGCACTTGCGCAGCCACCGGGGAGCCACCGCTGCTGCTGGCAGCAACCGTGCACTGTGCCACGAGAGCGGCGATCAAAGAAGCAAGAAAGCAGCTGAGATCTTGGGGAGTGGGCGGAACTGATTCTAAGGACATCTTCAAAGTAAGTGTGCCTGCGACAATGCCTGTTGTGAAGGAGCTTTGCGGACTCGACATCGTCGACAAGTACCTCAAGTATAAGATGGCTTGTGGCTCCCGGGATGCCAAAAAAATTAAAGTGAACGGTAAGGCATATTAAGTTTATATTGTTACACAACAATTGGAATAAAGTGTGTAACTATATTATTATTGCAAAACATTGTGAATATATGTGAACTCTGAATATTATACCAAGACTTGGGATTTTCAAGCATGAACAGACTTTGTTTTATAATTAAGTTGTATTAATGGCAATTAATATATACTTAATTTTATTTAAATTATTTTATAAAGCATGCTCTCATAAGTTTTGAAGGTTTTCAATCTGAGTCCTTTTGGTACCATTCACCCGTTATGTTATTGCAAGAAATATATATATTTTGGCTCACATTTCTGGCAAATTTGGTCGGAAATTTCATTAAAGAACACATCCGTATTATTTTTGGCTAATAGTGCGATAGTTTGTATACGAAATTGTCAATTTTAAAGTTTGTATTATTTTTGTTCAAAATCGATATTTGACATTATTTTTTGTCATATATTTTTCCTATTTCATAAGGTATATATAAAAATTGCCAATTCATTATTAAAAGCTTAGGTTTAAGTTTTTTTTCATCAAATTCCACCAATTTGACGAGTTTTATAATCCTTTCATTTCTCACTCTTTTCATTTCCCATCAACTGATTGCTTATTTTCTTATAGTTTATAACCAAATCTCTTAAATTAATTTCTTCAAACAAGGGAAATTGCTTCCTTCTATTTCCCTCCTATTAAAATCTCATCAATTCTCACTAAACAAATATGACGTTAAGGTATTATTTGTTTGTGGAGTAGAGAATACTATTAGGATAGTATCAGTTATGACATTTAGAATATTACTAGTGTAATACTCGTACCTTGAAGGCACGGAAGTTTGATCCATTTTAATTTGAACAGATATCATTTTATATATCTATATATATAATACTATATTAATATATTCTTTTTTATAACAAAAATATGTATAAAGTTTTTTTATAGTTTATAAATTAGGGGTTTTTTTTCTAAGTGGACTTTTAGGGACCAAAATTTAAACCCTAGGACAAAAGGGTTACAATATTAGGTGAGTGTCCACTTTTTCCAATTTTACCCTCGTAAAATTTGGTTATCCGTTTCTTCTCTTCGCATCTCCTCCCGTCCGCCTCCTGGTTCTCTCACCCTCTCGCGTCCTTACCGATCTCCGTCGCCATCTCTCTCCACCACCGATCTCCGTAACTATCTCTCTCCACTGGCATCTCTCTCTACGCCGGCGACCACCGGACTACTTCGCCGCTTTCCGGCGCCTCCCGCCGCCCCCCGACGCACCCTCTGGAGTCTGGACGGTCAAGATCAGCCGGTACAAGCCAGCCCCCGGCACCAGAGTAGTTTCCCTCGCCGGATCCCGGGCTGATGACTCGGCGTCGTTCGAGATGTCCGTGGAGAACGCTTTAAAGCTTCTCGGCGTCTCGGAGGAGGCCTCTTTCGAGATGTCCCTATTCTTGCGATTTTTCTTATTTGGGCTCAAAAAATGCTCAATTGCTTGATCTGATTACGAAATTACCATAAAAAATGATGAAATTGAATGCGGAAACAAAGTCCGGCCTAGGCGCGATGAATTTTGCAGGAAGATGCAGCCGATGAAATTGAATGCAGTTGGTGATACATGGTGACACAAGCAATGGCAAAAGCAATGGCGTTGAAATTGAATGCAGTTGGTGTTTCATTGCACATTAAAGTGGAAAACAGAGACATCCTATTATCCTAATTCAATAGGCATATTTACATATAAAATTTAATTTTTTTTGTATTTAGGATATAAAATTTAATTTTTTTTGTATTTAGGATAATTTTAGTGGTAATAATTACATGGTGACACTATCTTTTAGTGATATTACAAAGTTGTCATCACATGTGTTGTATATTATGATTTAGGGTTTAAGGCCTATAAATGGTGTAACCACCAGTGTACCAAGGAAAGGAAAAGAAATGATCAAATGTTATTAGTGGTGTCACCAAAATAAAAAAAGAGTTATATACGCTGTAACCAAAATGAAAAAAGAGTTATAGACATTGTCACCACTATAAAAACATGGTCATATACACTGTAATCAAAATAAAAACATGGTCATAGACACTGTAACCAAAGGAAAACCCTACGACAAGGGAGACACAAACCCTATACGGGCTAATGAGAATCCAAAATTCATGTCATCACAGTTCTTCTCTGATTTGTAATTTCTAGTTTTCTAGATTTTTTTAAGTAGTGTCATCACAATAAAAAAAAATTAAAAGTGTAATTACTGTTGTCACCACTATAAAAATAAAGTCATAGATATTCTCACCACTATAAAAACATGGTCATAGACACTGTAATCAAAGGAAAACCATATGATAAGGGAATAACAAACCCTATAGGGGCTAATGAAAAGCCAAAATAAATGCGGTGACAGTTCTCCTCTAAATGAGTAAGAGAGTCATAGACACTGTAATCAAAATAAAAACAGAGTCGTAGACACTGTAACCAAAGGAAAACCCTAGGACGAGGGAGCACAAACCCTATATAGGCTAATAAGAAGCCAAAATATAAGTGGTGACAGTTCTCCTCTAATATATAAATGGGTAAGAGCCTAAGAGGGTCATAGGCGATGTAACCAAAATAAAATCAATGTCATAAACACTGTCACCACTATGAAAAAAGGGTCATAGACACTGTAATCAAAGGAAAACCCTAGGAAATGGGAAGCACAAACCCTACAGGGGCTAATGAGAAGTCAAAATACATTTGATGACAGTTCTTCTCTAATTTCTAGTTTTCTAGATTTTTTTTTAAAGTAGTGTCACCACAATTAAAAAAAATAAAAATGTAACTACTATTGTCACCATAATAAAAATAAAGTCATAGATATTGTCACCACTATAAAAACATGGTCATAGACACTGTAATCAAAGAGAAATCATATGATAAGGGAAGCACAACCCCTATAAGGGCTAATGAGAAGCCAAAATAAATGTGGTAACAGTTCTCCTCTAATACATGAATGGGTAAGAGGGTCATAGACACTGTAATCAAAATAAAAGTAGTGTCATAACCACTGTCACCACTATAAAAACAAAGTCATACACTGTCGTCAAAAGGAAAACCCTATAGACGATGTCACCAAAATAAAAACAGCTTTATAGACACTGGCACCACTATGGAAAAAAGGTTCATAGACACTGTAGTAAAAGGAAAACCCTAGGAAAAGGGAAGCACAAACCCTATAGGGCTAATGAGAAGCCAAAAGAACATGTGATGTACAATATGGTTTAGGGTTTAGGGTCAGGGCCTTAAACCCTAAATGCTAAACCCTAAAATGTTAAGTACAGTACATCGTTAAGAAATGATTGTTGTCACCAAATGGAAAACCCTAGGATAAGTGAAGCACAAACCCTATAGGGGCTAATGAGAAGCCAAAATAAATGTGGTGACAGTTCTCCTCTAATACATGAATGGGTAAGAGGGTCATAGGCATTGTAATTAAAATAAAAACAGTGTCAAAGCCACTATCACCACTATAAAAACAAAGTCATAGACACTGTAATCAGAAGGAAAACTCTATACACGCTTTAACCAAAATAAAAACAGCTTTATAGACACTATCACCACTATGAAAAAGGGTTCATAGACACTGTAATCAAAGGAAAACCCTAGGAAAAGGGAAGCAAAAACTCTAAAGGGCTAATGAGAAGCCAAAAGACATTAGGTGAACAATTCTCCTTCAATATATGAATGGATAAGAGAGTCATATACATTGTCACCACTATGAAAACCGGGTCATAGACACTGTCACCACTATGAAATAAAGGTCATAGATACTGTAATCAAAGGAAAACTCTATTGACATTGTAAGTAAAATAAAAACAGGGTCATAGACGTTGTCACCGCTATGAAAAAAGAGTCATAAACACTGTAATCAAAGGAAAACCCTACGACAAAGAAAGCACAAACCCTATAAGAGCTAATACATGTGGTGACAGTTCTTCTCTAATAAATGAATGGGTAAGAGGGTCATATATATACGTTGTAATCAAAATAAAAATAGGGTCATAGGCACTTTCACCACTATCAAAACAAGGTCATAGACACTGTAACCAAGGGAAACCCCTATGAGAAAGAAAGCACAAACCTTATAAAGGCTAATGAGAAGCCAAAATACATGTGGTGACAGTTCTTCTATAATAAATGAATGGGTAAGCGGGTCATATATAAACGCTGTAATCAAAATAAAAACAGGGTCATAGACACTGCAATCAAAGGGAAAATCTAGGACAAGGGAAACAATTTTTTGATGACAGATTCGTTTCAAGAGTTTTTTTTTTATATTTTTTTTGTTTTTTTTACGGGGTCATTATCACCACTCTTATCATTTGTGACACGCTGTAACAAAAAAAAAAACAGGGTCATATACACTGTCACCACTTCAAAAACAATGTCATAGACACTGTAATCAAAATAAAAACAGGGTCGTCGACACTGTAATCAAAGAAAAATAAGGTCATATACACTGTAACCTAAATAAAAATAAGATCATAGACACCGTAAAAAAAAAAAAACCTAGGATAAGGGAAACACAGAAACTATTGCACTAGAATCAAGGTTGAGTATAAACCTGTATTCAATGGCATTCGTTTAATACACAATATATCAAATTTCGATATGTGATCTTATACACATACTCACTCACATCAAGCAATAAAGCATGACTAATCTAATCTTTATAATTACTGCACAAATATAATTTTTTAAACATGAATCTATCCAGGATGACAGTACCTCACAAAGGATGATAGTACCTCAAACATGAATCTAATTTAATTAACATTAAAAATTGAAAAATTCAACGGGACTGGGAAACAGAAACAACGAAATTAATGGCTGATTCGAACATTTCGAGAACACCGAAAACGATTCCTAATCAACGAAATTTATGAGAATGTGATTCGGATTTCGGAACCAATTAAGTACGTTAATTCAAATTAAAGAGGCTCACCGGAACGCAGAGGTCACCGGAGAAGTGAGCGTCGGCTAAGGAGCGGTTAGGGAGGCCGGGGAGGAAGTGGTTAGCTGTCGACGGCGGTGACGGTGGAGGAATCGGTGGAATTGGCGGTGGCGGAGCTGTCAAAGAAGGCGGACGACGGTGGTGACTGCTCGCCGTTGCTCAGACTCGCCGTTGAACTCAATCTCTCTCGCTCAGACCCGCTGGAAATTCGACTCGCTGGAAATGATTGAAGCTTCTGTTGCGAAAATGGTGAGTTGCGGGTTGGAAAGAGATCGAGGAAGCAAAGATCGATGAGTGGGAGAACATCCATAGGGCATCAAAAGTGGAGGCTGCCATACTGAAAGTGAAGCCGCTGTGCCTCTGTACCGAACAGATCTCACGCACCCCATGGATAGTGAAACGGAAGGAAGAAGAGAAGGTTTTTAAATTAGAACAGGGGTACTTGGTATTATTAAATTTTTTTTTGGCCATTTACTAGCAAAGGAAAATTATTAGGACACTTAGTATTTGGTTCAAAAGTCTTCGGCCTTTGGACCAAATTACTTCATTTTTTTTTTAACAGTAGGCAAGAATTAAACTGACTAAGCGATCTTGAAGCCATGAAGAGATGGCTTGGATGACCCTACGCAGAGGGTCGCCAGTCAAAAAGAAAAAAAATTATCTAAGATTACAATTAAAGAAAATTATAATTAAAAATAACTAGAAAAATAAGCCCTTGGTTTTCACATAGAATTGGAGTCGTTGGTTCTTGATTCCGTTCTTGTGGCTTGAGAAGCGGTGATGATTGCGGATCTGGATCCCGCTACGACAACGAGCAAGCTCGCCGAGCAGGTTGTTGCATGTGGTGGTGAAGCCGGATCAAAACCCAAGGGTTATGAAACAAAACACCATCATTCGATTCTTTTGGGTTTTTGGGTTTGGAGGTTGGGGATAAAATTGAATTTGGGTTATTTTGATTTTGTGTTTCTAGGAGTATTTGTTTTGAGATTTGGGGTTGCATGTTGATTATGCTGGTTGGATGAGAGTGTTTGATTTTGGGGTTTCAAGCTGGGTTGGAGTTTTGGATTTAGATTAATTGTAAATAGAAGGTTGTGGTTAAAATTTGTTTGACAAGGATTATATGTACTGCGAAACAAAAACGGATGGGTAAGAGGGGTTGGTTGAAATTAAATCTGAATAGACGGGAGAAGAGACAGGGAGAGCCGGGAGGCAGAATCAGGCAATCAGCCGGTAAAGCTTGTGGCATGCATGTGGGATTGTGTTGACAACTGGATCTGGAGGAGGAGAGGCTGCTGGTGGCTCCGGGAGGAGAATCAAGGAGCCGACGTCGTCGGGGCTGGGCTCACAGGACACCAAGCCGAGATCCCACCCGTCGAAGTTCTTGGCGGGGCTTGGGGACGCCCTTCTTGTTGTCGTTGCCGGCGTCAAGAGCTCACCAGGGGAGGCTCCGGAGGGAGATTGGGAGATACCCCTCTGCTGCATGTGTTGTTGTGGAGGCTCAGACCGTCGGAGATGGCGCCACCACGAAGGGAGGACAACCAGCAGGTCGACGGGATGGTGTGGTCAAGTGGGTGGAGGGGTAAGGTGTGGCGGGTGACTACTGTTGTACCAACAGGGCCAACGGCTGAGAGGAAGCGGAGGGCGGCGGCGCGGCGCTGCGGTCTCCCCAACAGAAAAGCCAGGGCGGCGCTAGTGAGGGTAGTTGTTGGGTTAATTAAGGGTTAAGTTGCACCTCATCGGCACCACCGGAGACCATCGCTGCCAGGAGCTAGGAGGCGTGGATGGGCTTGGAGGCGTGGATGAAGGCGGCAAGGCTGCCGGTTGAAGGCTGAGTCAGGAGAGTGGGCGGCTAGGGTTTTTTTTTAGGAGGAGGAGAGAGGGTTTTTCGCTTGGGACCAAATTACTTCATAAATTAGTTGGAAAGAGATACAATACAAATTTTTAAAATGATTTAATAAGGTAAAGTAGTAACAATACTCAAACACACCACCTAGTATAATTGAAATAAATATATAATTATTGTCATTAGGATAAATCTAAAAAGGAAAATATAAGCTCCCATACAAAGATTAAAAAAAATCATAAGCACATGATTGTGCGAATACTTTTGAAGTTATGTAGATATATATAACTTATTCATTAGATTTCAAAAAAAATATAACTTATTCATTATTTTCATCAGAAAGATGGCTAGAAAGAGAGGGAAATAAATAGTGAAAATAAAGGTAAGATGGTAAAAATAAAAAGATCCTAAAAGGTAGAAAAATGATCTAAATAGCCTCATCCAAGATGTAAAATAAGCATTAGTAATGCTTGTAAGTCTTAAAATATTATTTATTTTTCGATAGTCATTTAAGATGCCTAAAATAAGTAAATTGTAAGAAAAAAAAATTGGCTCTAACTGATTTTTATAATTAATTTTTGAAATCGAGTATTCACAAATAGATTATTTTTTCTAACTTCATAAAAAAAACTTTTGCAAGCCTTAAAATATTGAAATTATAATAAGGGCCTTCTAGGTTGTATAAAATAAATAAAGATGTAAAATATCATTTTGAATTTTTTTTTCTTCAATATTTGAAGCCAAGCACCTAGAAATTAATCTTAAAAGTGTGTTTATTTATTTATTCAAATTTCACATTTTCTTTTCTAAAATGTTCTTTTTTTTACTATTCCTAATAGTCATTTAAGATGTTTAGAATAAATATAATTTCTATCTGAAAAAATCTTAGGTTAAAAATTTACATAGATGTCATGTAGAATGTGTAGAGTTAGTATAGATTTATTCATTTTCGATAATTATTTTTTCTACAATTTTTTAAGGATAACATGTACAAAAATAATATCTTCTTAAAATTAATGACGTTTCGCTTCCATCTCCAAAAATATTTAAACAATTTCAAGAAAAAAGATGTCTATACCATATAATATGTAAATTTTGAAAAGAAATATGATTTTGAGAATCATTGATTTTTATAATTACTTTTTATTTTGACATTTGAATTAAATATCTATCCATTTGTAATATGACCAATAAATATAATATTGGAAACAAATATTTAAACTTCCCTTAACAATATCGATTAATAAGAAAATAACTTTTGATTAGTATGAAAATAGGAAACAAATATGTTTAAAATAGGAAACGTGTATTTTAAATTTTTCTCAATAATATTGACCAATAAGAAAATACCATTTGAATAAAAAATTAAGTTTAATTGTGAACGTGACACGTCAGTCAAATGCTAGCAGAATTAGTTTTATTATTATAATAGATTTTCTATATTTGTTAAGATTTGGCAAGATTTGATTCCATCCATAATTAGATTTGCAACCCTGTAACTAGGGCTTAATACTTTAATAATAATAAGGAAAAATGACCAAGAATAATATCAACTATCACATGTGAACTAAAAATAATACACTTTAAAAATGGCCAATTGGTATACAAACTATATTCAATTAAACCGATTTTAATACCATGGCTAAAATTTAAAAACGAAAAAACAATTAATCTCAAAATATAATTAACAAAAAATCCGGGAAAATTTTATAAATTTGAAAAAAAGTAGTCACGTACTGTTCATCTCCATCGCCGCTGGTACACTACAATCCCCGTCCTCATCGCCGCCGGCCACCCTATCTCCTCCGACCTCCGCTCCCCCTCCTTCTACTCCTCCGTCTAGATCTCCCCCTGCACCGGTGACCGCAGCTCCTCCCCCATCGACCCCGTCGCCGGCTGCTTCTCCTCCTCCCACCATCCCCCTCCGGCGCCGGCCACCCCACCACCCTCTCCGCCCCCGGCGACCCCCCCACCTGCTCCGGACACTCCCCCACCTACTCCCACTCCATCGACTCCTCCACCGGCTCCCGCCAATCCTCCTCCAGTCCAGCCGCAGCCCCGACCTCGGCAATGGCGATGAATAACAGGAAGATCCGAAGAAGACGAGGAGCTTTCATCTAATTTCTCCCAAATTTACAAAATGTTCCCAAAATTGTTGTTAATTATATTTTTAGTTTAAATTATTTTTTTCTTTATAAATTTAGTCATGGTATCAAAATCGGTTTAATTGGGTATAGTTTATTTGTACACCAATTGGGCATTTTTAAAATTCATATTATTTTTGGTTTACATGTGATAATTGGTATTATTCTTGGTCATTTTTCCTAATAATAATAAATATATGTGGTTTATCCAACCATTTTCTATCATGGTATCGGAGCAAATCGATCTGATTTCAAACAATCGTTGCCTCAGGCAACCCAAAAATGGCTTACGCCACCCCAAAACCGTCAACGGGCAACCTATCTTTGGCTTCGACCACCTCAAAATGCCTTTTGACAACAAAATTTTGGCTTCCAACCCAAAATTCATGGAAAAAAATATATCGACTTTCATCATTCATTTTCTAAAAAAAATGCCACAAGGGGTCTCCTTCGTTCCAACTACAACACCAATCAGCAAGCCCATCAAAAACTTCGTCCCAGGTTAAATTGTTGCCTGCATATTATGAGGAGATTAAAGTGAAAAATCAAGGATCGAAAGCTCACTGTGCATGGAAACTAGCTGAAGAACTTCCAAAGAATACTTTACAGTTTAGCAACATCTTTATTTCTTTCATGCCACAAATTACAAACTTCATACATACATGGATGTAGAGGCGTGATAGAAGTTGATGGTACACATTTGAAAGGAAATTATGGTGGCCGGAGTTCTTATATCACTATATCAGCTGTTGGATTGGATGGGAATAATGAGTTGTTTTTCCTTACATATGGCATATATGACAATGAGAGCAAGGGACTTGATCCGGCCTCCTCCTTTTGGCATTTGAAGGATTGTTTGGAGGATATTGAACGTAACAATTGGGAAATTATATCGGATATACACAAAAGTAATTTAAAGTTGAACCTTTATAAAATTAATGCATGTTTTATCACATAATTTCTATATATTTCACATGGATATAGGCAATGTTATTAAAATCGAGATTCTAAATCGGATCGGTAAAAAGGTGTTAGGATCGAATTGTAGAATCGAATCGTAAGATCGTAAGATCCCGCCGCATGGATGGATTTTTTTTAAACGAAGTTAATATGTTTAATATTAGATAAATATTATGTTAAATCATAAAAAATACATATAAAGATTGTAAAATTTAAATAATAAACTAAACATAATATAGATTAATTAAATATATTATAAATTTCTTAGATTTAATGTTTAAATATTAGAAATTTCTTATAACAAACATTTTACAGGATCATTAGAATCGCACAAACAGGATTGAGATCGTTTAACATTTTTGAATTGTAGGATCGAATCGATATTTTAACCACATTGTATATAGGTAAATTGACCTTTTCCCTTTTTTCTTAAAAAAAATCATACATTTTACAACTTTTGTAAAATTAAAAGTAAAAGAATGAAACCAATATGTCATGTCATCAAATTTAGACGAAGTTGGATGGAATTGTAAAGTTTGATCACGATACGAAAATTTTCAAAATCATGTAGCTACCATACAAAATTTGACTAATTTTTGGGTACTAGACGGAAATTTTCAAAAAAGTGGCTACCAAACGAAAAATCCCAAAAGTAATACATTTCGTAGACGGGTGTTCTTAATTTGATCTGGATTGAAAATTAACGACACAAATTTGTTTTCATTTATCATATGAGCCTACATTTTCATCTAAATATTTTTATGCTTGTTGATAAATATTACTCCGTATACGCCACACGGTTTTACTATATATATATATATATATATATATATATATATATATATATATATATATATATATATATATATATATATATATATATATATATATATATATATAGAATCATATGGGATATATTTGTACAAAGAGTGGTTGGGAACATATGTAGATGCGTACATCGACTATTTTGTTAATTTTTTTTCTTTTGATCAATCATCAACTATTTTGTTAATTGCCATCAAGAAGATCACAAGAAAACATAACTACAATCAATCAATTTATGCAAATTCGGTCTAAGGATAGGTCAACTTCACTTGGAAATTAAAGGTGGCAAATCACCGGGCATGATGTGCTTGATGTGATACATGCCTATTTGTCATCAAATCTTGATATTCTCACAATTAGGGTGTGTTTGGATTCTAAATCCACGTTATGTTTATAATGTAAAATGATAAGGCGGTGCTTAGTTAACACAGTTTTTAGGGTGTTTAAATTATAGTGTTTTTGGATTTCATGATGTATTAATTATATATAGTGCAATTATTTTATCTCGATTTATGTGATTATTTGGGTAAATTATGGTTTTACCTCGGTTTTTACGAAATTTTTATTTTTACAACCAAATACTCACATAAAACGAGGTAAAATAATTGCATTATAATTAAAATGCAATGGAATCCAAACATACCCTTAAAAAAATTTTGTTCCTAAGACAATCCACCGATTTTTCAAGTTGATATGTATTTTTTATGTGAAAACAGTGTATTAATGTAGATTTTTCAAGTTGGTAGACATTCTGTCGACCTGAGAGATTGGTGGCAAGTGTTAACATATTATTTTCAAATAAAAATGTCAATCGACTTCAGAATTGGTATATCACCATATATAATAAATTTGATAATATTTTTGATTATGCGTATAGTAGCAAAGTATGAAAATATCATGTTACCTTGATTGAGAATATATGATTTTTTATGAGTTGATTTTTAATAATATATTTTTTTGAAGCAAGATAAGAGTTAGGAAGGTCGCCGCCGTCGAGCAGGCCTCATTGATAATATTTTTGATCATGCGTATAGTAGCAAAGTATGAAAAAGTATATTCATTTATTATTAATATATGTTTTTTAAAAGGGGTTGTTACATCACGGTCATTTTCTCACTATTAGCACGGTGTAGGCGTCGATACCGACTTTTTAAGTCTACATTTAGAGGCATAGTGAAGATGCACCTGCGAGTTGGTCATATATATGAGCATATATGTTGACACCAGCTACCACTCTAACGACATAGGAAGTCGACATGGGCACCGTGCGAATGGTGATATTTCGCTGCGCAAATAGAAAGTCCGATTTTAAAAAGATTAAAAAAAGTGTATAAAACATGTATATTAATTATTTTTTTAAATAATGAATGACATTTTGCTGGAGAGTAAGGTATTTGTTTTGTCGCCTTCTTAAAGAACAACAAAATCCCATAAATGTCATAATCGGAAGCCAAACTGGCGTGAGCTACTTCTGGGTACGTTTTCATAAATTGATGAGATGAGTGAGACTGAGATGCCAATCAAGCTTGAGCGAGCGAGACTATGGAGGAGAGTATCAGCAAGAATCTGGTGTTTGCTGTAAACGGGGAGAGATTTGAGATCCCAAGCATTCACCCATCGACTACCCTTGCTGAGTTCTTGCCCTCCTCCACTCCTTTCAAGAGCGTCAAGCTCGGCTGCGGCGAAGGTCCATCTCCATTCATCTGCTGCTAATTCTTTTTCTTTATCTACTACTGTTCTGTATTTTTTTTTAATTCTATTATTCATAAAGGTATATTCATAGGCGGAGCTAGGCGGGGGCAAGCGGGAGCATTCCCCCCCTCATCCAACAAATTACCTATATTTTTTTGTTTTTGTTTTAAGGGTTAATTGTATTAAACACTAAGGAAGTGCATATTTACATAGTTTGTAGCCTTTGCCCGTAGGCTGTAGACCGAGAATCCAAAATCATGGAGACAACATGAAGTTGCTCCAATCCAATAGGTGTGTTGAACTCTAAGGTTCGGTGCAACTCCTGTTTCATCAAGCCAGAGCTATCAGAGATCGGACCCACACCCTAAGGTTGTGTAATTATAATTCTCCCTTCGGCTCGGCCATCAAGAGAATTACAATCACACAACCTTAGCACACCAAAGACCCAAAATTTCCTCCTAGTATAGATATTACAACTGATAGCCGAAGCTAGGAAGGTCTAAATAGCCAAGGAACAATCAAAGGCAAAACAAAAAGGGGTGAGCCTTTGAAACACTCAGTTTATATGTCTACTTGGCTGTTAGATTCCAACTTCCTTTTATATTTGTCTCCTTCCCATCCTTCTCCTGGATTCCTCTTCTTCATTTAGATTAATTGGGTCTAGTTGCAGCGATAATGAGGATGAGAATTGGATGGAGAAGTCATGTTGTAAGACCTTGTACACATGCATCTTGATGACATGTATGATCCCCTCCAGGCTCTCGCTAGTGCTTTCGAAGATCTTTTCATTTCTTGCCTTCCAGAGGTGGTATATGGTAGCTGCAAAGGCTACTCTCTTAGCTTTAGAATGCCATCCTCTTCCTTTAGCCTCCTTCTTAAGCCACTTGAGTCCACTCTTCAAGGTGTTCATTCCGCGCCAGACTCCAAGCCACTCCTTAATCTGCAACCAAACAGACGAAGAAAATTGGCAAGCAAAAAATATATGATTGTGTGTTTCAGTAGTTTGGTTACACATAGGACAGTTGAGGTCCACTTCCCTTCCTTTGATGAGGTCCTTTGTGGCTAGTCTTCCTCTGGCAGCCAACCATAATATAAAGGAGTGCTTTGGTAGTATTGTCCTATCCCATACAACCGAGCACCAAGGAGGTTTAGGAGCTTTCCTTCGAAAATAATTATAAGCATCTTCAATTCTGAATTTATCTCCCTGACTCCAGCTATAGAGTGTTTGTGTTGCATCCTCTATGGATCCTGCAGAGGTTAGTAGTGCATCTCTTATAGATAGAATCTTTTTGATGAGAGGAGAATCATTTGTTGAGTGGACTTGCCAATTCCACATAGATTAATTATAAGCCTGATTCCGATATTTGTTCTACTCATCGATAGCTTCGATTTGATATATTATAAGCCTGATTCCGATAACCGAGTAAAAAGTTATGAACGTTTAAAAGTTAAACACAAATTAATTATTTCAAATGTCTTTTAATAAATCATTATGCTTTTATATTTTACTTAATTTGATATTTTGCTAATGTAATTCAACCTAAGAGTTTCGAAACAAGAGGTTATATTACTAAATTCGATAATTATATAAGAAATTATGCAAGTTTAAAGTTTGTATATCTTGTTACACGTTATTGCATGATAGGAGAACAACAAGTTACATATGATTATGGGGTTGAAACGATATTTTTAGACGAAAATAAATTTTTTATAGATTAAAACGATATCGTTTTCCTTTTAAAGAGAAAAATAACTATATAACAAACTAATGTCATAGTTTTAAACTAAAACACTACAATTTTGAATAAAAAAACATTGTGTTTTGAAAAAAAAAACCTTGTATTGAATTAAAATATATCACCGTTTAATGTAAATTGAATATCATAGTTATGCTTCTCTAAACTATAGAAAAATCTACCAAAAAATGAATCAACAATTTGTATAAAACTTCGCCCCCCTTCGATAAATTCCTGGCTCCGTCCTGGGTATATTGTTCATGCATGGTCCATCCATTCAATTTATTTTGGATTTTGGTCATTGATGTAACAGTTGTGGAGAGAAATGAGGCTCAACCGATATACGTATGCCAATTCTGACCAAACGCCTAGGCTTTTTGGATTCATTATTCCTTGGTGTGTCAAAGAAACAACCAATCATGTCTTTATGGATTTTGCTTGTTTATTTGGTTTGATGCTCTGTGTGTGTGATTTTTATATGTATAAATCTGAGTCAAATTCAATATTGATTTTGATCGTCTTCGAGTGTGGTAACTGCAACTCAAATTGATCCTTGCAATCTGGAATTTTAACTACTGCAAAACTTTTATATGCCTAGGGTAATGGATCAAGTTTTTTTTTTAAAAAAAATTCCCTGACTTTGACACGATCCATGTGCAATAAATTTGAATTTGTGCTTTCTTTTGTAAAGGTTGTAATGTACGTGTGACATAAGTTGTTCTGTTGCATCAATTTCTCAATTCAAGCTTGTGAATTGTGGTTGGTCTTAAGATGGTTTTAGTAGTACTAGATTAGGGGAAATTACCAGGAATTCATTTTTCATGCTCACAAGTCACAATACAGTGGCATGCCCACCACCTGTTTGAGAAAACGCCTGATTTGAAATTTTAATTCAGCTTCAGATTTATGCTACTTCTCTACATGTAATGTAGTTTGACACTTTGATTTATTCATGACCATTTTTTCATTGGTGCTTCAGCCAATGATTCATTGTCAAGCGCGGCATTTCCTATCAAATATTTCATTTTAACCGTGCAAGCGGCTGATTAACTGACTTTTAAACATATATATGGAGAAATGGTTAATAAGTTTGACGATGGATCATAGTTCCATAAAGGGTCCAACAGTGTTTTTTTTAATGGATTTTGGTTTGTTGATATATAGTAGAACCCAGAGCCTATAAGAAAATATTATTGTTGACTAATGAAATACTTAACCTTTTAAAGTTATCTTAAACCAGTACATGTCACATCCTTAAAACTTGGGTTTTTTACATGATCTTTTTAGGTTTTATTTCTTGGAAATTACTGATATGATTGGATTAGATGCTTCTTAATTTACCTCTGAAGCTATTATTACCAGTGCTAAAAAAATCTGCACAAATGGAGAGCATGTTTTTTCTTATCTTATGAACAAGTTGTTGATTCATCGAGGTAGAATTACTATGAGATTGATTCTGATGAAGACTTCGCAACTTATTTCAGAATATAACTGAGGCAAGTAGCTAGTTTCAGCTTCTTGAATGAGAATTTTGACAACTTATATCCAAGGATGCCTTTGTAAATTGCAGGTGGTTGTGGCTCTTGTATTGTTCTGTTGTCCAAATACGATCCCCTGAGCGATCAAGTGGAAGATTACACGGTTAATTCATGTCTTACACTACTATACAATGTGAATGGATGTTCAATAACAACAGCTGAAGGTATTGGGAACAGCAAAGATGGCTTCCACCCTATACAAGAGAGGTTTGCCGGCTTTCATGCCTCTCAGTGTGGCTTCTGCACCCCTGGGATGTGCATGTCGCTGTACTCGGCTCTTGTTAATGCCAACAAGGCAGATCACTTGGAGCCCTCTTCCGGGTTTTCCAAGCTGACAGTTTCTGAAGCTGAGAGGAGCATAGCTGGAAACCTCTGTCGCTGCACTGGCTATCGGCCCATTGCTGATGCTTGCAAGAGCTTTGCAGCTAATGTGGATATCGAGGATTTGGGATTGAACTCCTTTTGGAGTAAGGAGGATAGCAAGGAAGTTAAAGAAAGTAGGTTACCTTCTTACACTTTCAAGGATCAAATTTGTAGATTTCCGGAGTTTTTGAAGGAGGAAGTGAAGTATTCTGCACCGTTGGATTTCAAAGGTTGCTCTTGGTACCGTCCTACAAGCATCATGGAGCTCCAACATTTGCTTGCATTGAGTGAATTCGACAAAGAAAGGACTCGTATAAAGTTAGTTGTTAGCAACACTGGTGTGAGTTACTACAAGGAGCTAGAGCAGTATGACAAGTATATTGATCTGAAATACATTCCTGAGTTATCAGTGGTTCGGATAGATGAGTCAGGAATTCAAATAGGTGCAACAGTGACAATTTCTAAAGCTATTGAATCGCTGAAGAAAGGCAGCAATATCCTACTCAATGAGGGAACCAGATTATTGCTTAGAAAAATTGCTAACCATCTTGAGAAAGTTGCCACAAAATCCGTTCGGAATTCAGCAAGTATAGGGGGTAATTTGGTAATGTCACAGAGAAGGGGTTTTCCATCTGATGTTTCTACTTTAATGCTTGCAGTGAATGCAACAGTTGATTTAGTAACCGACTCAGAACATGAAATGATCACTTTCGAAGAGTTCCTTGGAAGGCCTCCTCTTGACTCCAGAGGCTTACTAGTGAGTGTTCATATCCCGAGTTGGAAGCCAGTGTGTAATGATCACGCAGGGCAACCTCCGAAGCTACTCTTTGAGACGTACAGACCTGCACCCCGGCCTTTGGGGAATGCTTTGGCTTATTTAAATGCAGCTTTTCTGGCTGAAGTTTCTCTGAGCAAAGATCTTGATGCTGTTGTTATAAATGATATCCATTTGGCTTTTGGCGCCTATGGGACTGCACATGCAGTTCGGGTTAGACACATTGAAGAGTTTTTAATTGGAAGAATACTAAGACTTGATGTTCTGTATGAAGCTGTCAAGTTAGTTCAGGCCTCAATTGTTCCAGAAGATGGCATTCGACATGCTTCTTATCGCTCAAGCTTGGCGGCAGGTTTCCTTTTCGAGTTCCTTTACCCCCTGATAGTCTCTTGTCATGTCCTTTCACCATCAGAGAGCACTGACATTGATAAGATCAACGACGACACTCCCCTATTCTTGCCTACGAAGCAAGCAATAAAATCAAGTAACGAATTTTACCCGGTTGGGGAATCCCTCGTGAAGACCGGAGCTGCTCTCCAGGCTTCAGGTTTTTCTTTCCTTCTGTAAGATTTGCTTTGTTATGTTAACAAAATGTCTAATATGATGACATGACCTCTTGCAGGTGAAGCTGTGTACGTCGATGACATACCTTCCCCGCCATATTGTCTCTATGGAGCTTTCATATACAGCACCATGCCACTAGCAAAAATCAAGGATGTGAAATTTGAGTCAGGATCATATCCGGATGGAGTTTTCGCAATCATCTCCTTTAGAGATATCCCGAATGGAGGGGAGAATGTAGGATGTCTGGCTCCATTTTTCCAACCAGAACCCTTATTTGCTGAAGACCTTGCAACCTGTGCTGGTGATCGCATTGCTCTCGTGGTAAATGCAAACTCACGTCGATTTCATCTTCATGTAAATGGATTCTATTACTGCATTTTCATGAACAAAAATGTATTTCTTTGTAGGTTGCAGAGACACAAAAACAAGCAGATTTGGCAGCACAGCTTGCAGTGGTTGAATATGACACTGAGGGACTAGACCCGCCAATTTTAACTGTCGAAGAGGCTGTTGAGAGATCCAGCTTCTTTGAATCCTCTCCATTTTACAAGTTAAAACAAGTCGGAGATTTCTCTAAGGGCATGGCAGAAGCCGATCATAAGATTCTTTCTGGACAGGTAATCCTTACAATAATGCTGATAAGGTATAATTAAGTACTTGTTGGATATCCAAAGAGGGCCTGGAGTAATCTATCAAATTTTGAAGTTAAAACTGAATCTTGAACTCGTGATGAAGGCTAATCTTGACTGCATCACTTATTGTACGATGAAATGTTCTTGTCATATGTAGATCAGCCTCCCATCACAATACTTTTTCTACATGGAGACACAAACTACTAGCACACCAAAGGATGAGCCCAATCCAAACAAGGGTGACGAGTCCAAGAATGAGCCCAATCTAATATGTAGTGACAAATCCAAACAAATCCTCCTTGCTCACCAAGCATAGTCTTGTACAGCTGTAGTCTAGCAGGAAGCTTCCTAGGCCTTCTATTGTATGCTATATATGTAATACACACTCAACTGACAAAGGCATGGTGGAATCAAATGAAATAGTAGTGTTCCCCTCTGCATCCCACTTATCCAGAAATCAATATTCACTATGGTACCAGAGCCTTCAGTCGACTAACGTCGCATTAGAAAAAAATTCCTCCTTTTTTTCTCATTCCCATGGCTGATTCCGATCTAACTGCAGCCCTTTCTCAACATCTACAAGCCTCCATGGCTAATCTCTCCTTCAACCCACAAAATCCCTCTCTCTCCAGTTTTTCTCATCTCAACACCATCAAACTTTCTCCCTCCAACTTCCCTCTTTGGAGCCAGCAAATATCACCATATCTCCGGTCTCAACGTCTCATGGCGTACGCCGATGGCTCTCTTCCATGTCCGATTGCTGCACCAGATGGCTCCAATGCTAAAGCCATTGAAGATTGGACCGCCAAGGATCAACTTGTGGTGGCGATTCTCTCGGCCTCTCTCACCGAGCCCATCCTGACCCAGATCCTCACTTGTCAAACTTCTCATCAGATTTGGAGCCGTCTTCACCAACTCTACTCGGCTCGGTCGAATGCTCAAATCGTTCAGTCTCGTCTTCAATTAGCAAGCCTCAAGAAGGGCGACGAGTCCGTCACGGAGTACTACAACAGAGCACAAACGCTCGTTCAACAAATCCAGGCTGCCGGACAAATCATCTCCGATGATGAATTTGTCGTTTATCTCCTAGCTGGACTTGGGACTGATTATGACGCTATGGTCACAACTCTCTCCACGCAGCCCGTCCTTCCGAACCCGACTCTCACTCTCTCCTATCTGTTGCTCCGGGAAGGTCGTATTTCAAGGAACAATGGGACTACGGTTCCATCCTCTCAATCCATCCTCGGCCCTCCTCCGGCCCAGCCCCAAACGCCAGAACTCAATCTTACTGAAAATAGGGGTCGTGGATCCTACCGTGGCGGTCGAGGGGATCAAGGCCGTGGCCGAGGACGCGATGATCGTGGTGGACGCAGTGGTCGTGGTCGAGGCTCCTACAACTTCAATGGCGCTCCAGACACCCGCCCTATCTGTCAGATATGCGAGAAACGAGGCCACATAGCCACCCGTTGCTGGAGCCGATTTGACCACTCCTTCCAGACACCACCACCGAGTTCCCTTCAAGCCAATTTCACCACCTCCAACTGGTTCCCGGACACGGCAGCCAATCACCACTACACACCAGATGTCTCGAATCTTCGATTCGATCGACTACCATACGAGGGCACGGATTCAATATCTCTTGGCGATGGTTCCACAATTCCAATCCAGTCTCATGGTTCCTCTTATATTCATTCTCCTTCTCGCTCTTTTCTTCTATCAAAACTTCTTCATGCCCCTCTGCTTAATAAGAATTTAATTTCAGTCAATAGATTTTGTCGTGATAACAATTGCTTCTTCCAATTTCATGATACATTTTTTGTTGTGAAGGATTCCGTGACGCAAACACCACTTCTCAAGGGCCACGTTGACAATGGTCTGTATGTCATGCCGGTCTGCTCGTCCTCCGATCACTATGCTACGTTGCCGCCGTTGCTTCATTTCACCAGTACGTCGCCACCGCCGCCTCATTTGCTACATGAACGCCTAGGGCATCCTTCACCAAAAGTTACCCATTTAGTTTCTAGCCTCTTTTTTTCTTCCAAATCAAAAGGCCCAGCCCATCTTCCCTGCACATCATGCTCATGGGCTAAAGCCCATGCCCTCCCTCACCCTCCTAGTCCATCTCAGTCCACCCATGTTCTTGAGCTCCTTTTTTTGGATGTATGGGGTCCGGCCCACTTGAGTTCTATTAATGATAATAAATATTTCCTTTTAATTGTGGATGATTACTCTAAATTTCTATGGATATTTCCATTTAATTCCAAAACACAAGTCTCTCCAATTGTTTCACAATTCATAAAACTTGTCACCAACTTTTTTGGTCGGAATGTGGTTTCCATTCAAACCGATAACGGGACGGAATTTAAACCTCTCACACCCTTGTTTCAAAATTTGGGTATTCTCCATCGACTTTCGTGCCCATACTCTCACCAACAAAATGGGAGTGTTGAGTCGCGTCATCGACGCATTGTAGACATGGGTCTTACCCTTCTTAAACATGCTTCTCTTCCCTTACGTTTTTGGGATTATGCCTTCCAAACTTCGGTCTATCTCTTCAATCGCCTTCCCACACCAATTCTCAAAAATCAATCTCCCTATTCTATTTTATTTCATCACTCACCGGATTACAAATCACTCAAGGTCTTTGGTTGTCTTTGTTTTCCGAACCTCCGTCCCTATCTCAAACACAAGTTAAATTTTCGGTCTATTCCCACTGTCTTCCTGGGATACAGCCCCAATCATAAGGGATATTTATGTTTTGACTGGGCAAATAGCAAGATGTATGTGTGCAGGGATGTAATTTTTCATGAAAAGATTTTCCCCTTTTCATATACTCCAAACTCAGGCCCACCTTCTCCTCCAAATTCCCCTCCTCAAGACCCAATTTTTAATTTCCCTAATGACCCAATATTGCCACCATCTCCTGTGACTACCAACACCATGTTGCCTGGTCAAATCTCGCCGCCTCCTTCACCTCCCAAAACCATCACCTCCCATCATCCTATGAAGACGAGGTCTATGACCAATAGTCTCAAACCCATCGAGCGTACCGACGGCACTATCCCTTGGCCTCCGTCGCTCCATTCCACCACCATGGTGCCTGAAGAACCCACATGTTTCTCCACTGCCTCGAAATTCCCTGAGTGGAGGTCGGCTATGGCCGCGGAATTTCAAGCTTTGCTTGACACACGCACTTGGAACCTTGTCCCACCTTCCCCATCCCAAAATGTTTTGGGCGTCAAATGGGTCTTTAAGACAAAGAGGCGGTCTGATGGAATGATCGAGCGTCGAAAGGCTCGTTTGGTGGCGAAAGGCTACAATCAACTCCCGGGCATTGACTACACTGATACTTTTTCTCCGGTGGCTAAACCGTCGACCATTCGTCTGCTCCTTTCTCTTGCGGCAATGAACAATTGGACGACCAGGCAGCTTGACATACAGAATGCATTTCTTCATGGTACCCTTGACGAGGATGTTTACATCACTCAACCACCAGGTTTCATCAATCCCTCTTTTCCCCATCATGTTTGTAAACTCAATCGATCACTTTACGGTTTGAAGCAGGCCCCTCGGGCTTGGTTCGCTCGCCTTAGTGACTCTCTTGTCTCTATGGGCTTCTCCACCTCTACTGCTGACACCTCTCTATTTACTTTTCGCCAAGGGAATTGTCTTGTCTTCGTTTTGGTTTATGTCGACGATTTGTTGGTTCTTGCCTCTGATGAAATTTTAGCTGCCAAATTTGTGTCTGCTCTTGCCTTGCAGTTCCCTGTTAAGGATCTGGGACCGGCTCATTTTTTTCTTGGCATTGAAATCTCAAGGACAGCCTCTGGATTCTTTTTGTCTCAGACAAAACACATTGCCGATCTTGTAGAAAGAACTGGGATGCAATCTTCCAATCCTGTTTCAACGCCCATGGCTGCGAATTTTGATCCCACGGCTGCTTCACACTCTATGAGCGATATTCATCTCTATCGCAGTGTTGTCGGCTCCCTGCAGTACTTGTCCTTTACCAGGCCTGATGTTGCTTATGCGGTGAATCGAGTCTCCCAATTTATGCATAATCCTCAGACTCTACATTGGCAGGCTGTTAAAAGGATTATCCGTTATCTCAATCACACAAAACATCACAAGTTCCACCTCTCCTCCCAACGGAATCACCATCTCTCTGCCTTCTCCGATGCAGATTGGGCCAGTGACCGGGTTGATCGGCGTTCCACCAGTGCTTATTGCATTTATCATGGCTCCAACCTCATCTCGTGGTCCTCCAAGAAGCAGGACACAGTCGCTCGTTCTTCTACTGAGGCCGAATACAGGGCTTTAGCTCTCGCCACTTGCGAAACAATCTGGCTTCAATCCGTTCTTTCCTCAACTGGTGTTCCACTTCTTCGGCCTCCGACTCTTTGGTGCGACAACTTGGGTGCTACATATCTTGCAGTCAATCCTGTCTTACACCATCGCATCAAACACTTGTCTATGGACTATCACTTTGTACGGGAGCGAATCGCCAACAAGTCTCTCTCAGTCGCCTTTATCTCGTCGAAGGATCAGCTGGCTGATGTTATGACTAAACCCCTCTCCAAACCTCAGTTTGAACGACTTCGATCCCATCTCTGCATCCGCGCAATGGGATCGACGGGGGGTACTAGCACACCAAAGGATGAGCCCAATCCAAACAAGGGTGACGAGTCCAAGAATGAGCCCAATCTAATATGTAGTGACAAATCCAAACAAATCCTCCTTGCTCACCAAGCATAGTCTTGTACAGCTGTAGTCTAGCAGGAAGCTTCCTAGGCCTTCTATTGTATGCTATATATGTAATACACACTCAACTGACAAAGGCATGGTGGAATCAAATGAAATAGTAGTGTTCCCCTCTGCATCCCACTTATCCAGAAATCAATATTCACTACAAACATCCCTTTCTGTACCAGATGAAGATGATTGCATGGTAGTTTACAGTTCCAATCAAATCCCTGAATACTGCACTTCCACAATTGCAAGATGCCTTGGAATTCCCGAGCATAACGTTCGTGTCATTACGAGAAGAGTTGGAGGTGGCTTTGGTGGAAAACTTTATAAATCGATGCATGTGAGTATTCTCTTCACAGTATTCCTTCCAATGCATTCAACATTGTACCTAAACCGGTGAATCGTTTTCCAGATTGCTGCAGCATGCGCATTGGCAGCACACAAGCTTCGCCGTCCTGTCAGGATGTACCTAAACCGAAAGAGTGATATGATAATGGCAGGAGGAAGGCACCCTATGAAGATAACGTATAGTGTAGGATTCAAGTCGGATGGGAAGGTCACCGCCTTGCACCTCGATGGACTAATAGACGCAGGGAATGCTGAAGAGTTTAGCTCAATAATGCCATGGTGTATGGTTAATACGGTCAAGAAGTACAACTGGGGAGCCTTGTCTTTCGACTTTAAGTTGTGCAAGACAAACCGCATCAGCAGGTCAGCGATGCGAGCCCCAGGGGAGTTACAAGGGTCATATATAGCTGAAGCTGTGATTGAACATGTAGCAGCTAGCCTCTCCATGGATTTGGATGCGGTCAGAGCGAAGAATCTGCACTCATTTGAGAGCTTGAGCTTCTTTTACAAGGAATGTGTTGGAGATGCTATTGAGTACACATTGCCCTCTATTTGGGACAGGCTTTCCGAGTCGTCAAGCTATGCCACAAGAACTCAACTGGTGAAAGAATTCAACAGCTCTCATCAGTGGAAGAAAAGAGGCATCTCCAAATTACCTGTAGTGACTGAGGTGATGCGGAGGCCAAAACCCGGGAGAGTCAGCATACTGTGGGATGGCTCTATTGTTGTGGAGGTCGGAGGGATTGAGATCGGCCAAGGGTTGCACACGAGAGTAAAACAAATGGCGGCATTCGGTCTAAGCTTGATCAGATGTGATGGAACTGATGACCTTGTGGATAGAGTTCGGGTTGTGCAAGCCGATTCACTGAGCTTGGTTCAAGGTGGGCTGACAGCAGGTAGCACTTCATCTGAGGCTAGCTGTGAAGCAGTTAGAATTTGCTGCAGCATCTTGGTTGAGAGATTGAAGCCACTTAAGGAGACCCTCCAGAAACAGTCAGGATCAGTTGATTGGAAGTCTCTAATCTTTCAGGTTCGTTGGATCGATTTAGTTGTTTCTTTCTTCTTTCTTTGGTCGAATTCGTTGTCGCATTCGCCTTATAATTTGGTGTGAAAAAACAAAGAACATTATTATATGCTGCATCTGAATGCAGGCAGAAGTTCAGTCAATGAATTTGTCAGCAAGCGCTTACTATATGCCAGAGTCCAATTCCATTCATTATCTGACCTATGGAGCAGCAGTAAGTGAGGTAATTTTCTTGATTTATCAGGCTTGTTTGGTATATCGAATCATTTTCCAGTTTTCAAAAGGCAAAAACTCAAAATCTTTTTAAGCCAACCCCCCCGGCGCTAAGTCCGGATAAATGGAGGTTTATGTAAATTCAATGAAAGAATGAGGAGCCCGAAGGCCATACATCAAAGCTACAATCCTTTAAAGTTAGGACGCAACCTAGACTTACCAAAGATAAGTAGCCCCACCAAAATCTAAAGGTGAATGTTCCCACCGGCACGTAGGCCTTTAGGACACATTCCAAAGCATAAACAAAACACACAAGGGCATATCTTAGGCACGTAGGCCCAAGAGACATGCCAAAAAGAACACCAAAAGAGTCATGTTCCAAGGAGACGCAGCCCCAAAAGGGCACATGAGCTCAAAAAACAGTCCAAGGGAGAGTTGTTCCCGGAGGCACGCAGGCCCCAAGTGCACGCAGGCCCTAGGACACAACTCTAAGGTCACAAACAATACTTCGAATCTCCATGCAATCTCACGCCAACATGTTCTCAACATCACGAGTGGGGAATGAATCATAAATGAGACGGTAGACATGGGTGAGGATGAGCTTCACAATGGTATCATCAGGGATCCGATTACCCTCCATGACAAGGGCGTTCCGAGCATGCCAAAGGAGGTAGACGGTGGTCGAGAGAGCATATCTACGACTAAGGTTAAGACACGTCTTGCCCAACCTTAGCATACCTTCGGAGCCATCTCAAAGCCCTATGAATGGAATCCACCTCGCGAGGAATCTTAAACTTGCTCCTAATCCTCTCCCAAATTCCCTTAGTGAAGGGGCATTTGAAGAAAAGGTGTTCGTGGGTCTCAAGAGAGTCATCACTACAAAACTTGCAAGCAAAGTCAATGTCAAGGAAATTGAGCCTATCATTAGTCGAGAGCTTACCAAGGGTGGCAAGCCATAGGATGAACGAGTGTTTAGGGGTGTTGTTAGCAACCCACACCTCCCTATGCCACCTAACCTTCAGCTCTTTCCTTCTGATAGCCTCATATGCCTTCGAGACTTTGAATTTGTCACCCAAACACCACTCGCTCAGCCCATCCTCCAAGTTCCCACCAACGGAAAGCACCATGTTTTTTTACCTTAATAATACCTTTTATGAGGGGGGAGTCTCTCCTATGGGCCTCCCAATCCTGCACATTAGTAACATAGAGGTATTTATGGTGTAACCATCTTACCCAAAGGCTCTCTTTTCTTACCACAATCCTCCATAAGTGCTTGCACATGAAGGCGGAGTTCCAACTCTTGAGGTCCAAGAATCCAAGACCCCCTTCCTCCTTCGACACACACACTTTGCTCCAACGGACCTTTGGTTGCTTCCAAAGGAATCTCCGGCAACGGCTCTCTACCGTTTTCAACACAGTCTCCGGCACGGGGAGAATGGAGAGCCAGAAGCCTTCAATACCTTGGAGAACCGATGATATCAACTCCTTCCGCCCTGCATAAAATAAGCATTTACTAGACCACGAGTTCAACCTTTTATCAATTTGATCAATGAGAGGTTGGTAATGAGTCACCCGGAGTCCATGTGGAGAGATGGGGATGCCAAGGTAGCGGAAGGGGAAGGCACCGCACTTGAAGCCCGTGACACCAATGATCTCCTCCGTCTCTCTTGGAGGAACCGAAGCAAGGAAGACGCTCGATTTCTTCAAGTTCACCGCCAAGCCCGAGACCTCTTTGAACCTTTGAAGACAGCCCATGAGAACTCTAACCGAAGCAACATCTCCCCGGCAAAACATCACCACATCATCGGCAAAGGCAAGGTGGGCGATTTTCACTTGCTCGCAATTTTGGTGGAAGTGAAAGCTAGGTTTCATGGTCTCCAACTTAACAAGCCTAGAGAAAAATTCCATGGTTAGCACAAACAAAAGAGGAGAGATGGGATCACCTTGGCGAAGACCTCTTTTGCCCGGAAAAAGACCATGGACCTCATTGTTGATCTTGATGGAGTAGGAGGTAGTAGTGACACATTCCATGGTCCACTCAATGAACCTCTCCGGGATCCCCACCGCATGAAGAGCAAACCTTAAGAAGTCCCAAGAGATTGTATCGTAGGCTTTGCCTATATCCACATTGAGGAAACACCTCCGGGTGTCCCTCTTCACATTGTACCTACGTAGCAATTCTTGGACAAAAAAGATGTTATCACTCATAAGGCGACCCGGCACAAAAGCACCTTGTGCCGGGCCAACAATATAATCCATACATCTCACAAGCCGAGAAGTAAGGATCTTGGAAATGATCTTATAAATAACGTTGCAACATGAAATGGGCCTAAACTTCTCAACCCGGTTTGCTCCATTGGTTTTAGGAATAAGGCTCACAATGGTGTGGTTCAATTGCTTGAGGAGGGTGCCATTAGTGAAAAATTCTTTAATAGCTGCACACACCTCACCTCCGGTGATGTCCCAAGTGTTCTTAAAGAACTTAGCCGTGTAACCATCCGCTCCCGGGGCTTTGTCATCCCCCATCGACCACAAAGCAAGCTTGATCTCCTCGTTCGATACCGGGGCCACGAGCATTGGCTTATCCTCCTCTTTCACCGATTCACCACAAGCGAACATGGAGGGGGCAGCCGGCATTGTACCTACAAAAGTGCCAAATAAGCCTTGAAAGAAAGAGAGAAAATCTGAGGCTACCTCATTGGGAGAGGTGGTGAGCTCGCCATCCCTCCTAATAATAGCACCAATATGAGCTCTTTTCCCGTTGTTTCTCATGAGGTTATGGAAGAACTTGTTGCACTTGTCACTATTCTTCAAGTAGTGGGCCTTGGTGCGTTTTTGAAGGAACAAATACTCGGCTTTGTTGAGAAAATCAGCCCTCTTCTTGGCTTGGTTAAGCGCTTCGAAAGACACGTCCGAGGGAGCAACTCGGGCCTTTTCCATAGCATCTTCAAGAATAGTGTTAGCCTCCAACGTTTTATGAGAAATATGTGAGAAATGCTTACCATGGAGACGTTTTAGGGGCTGTTTTAGCTTCTTTAAGAGACAACACAACCGAAATTGGTAGGTGCCTCTCATTTGAAGGTTCCAACCGTCCCTAACCATATCCTTGAAGCTCTCATGCTCACACCACATATTTCGGAACTTGAAGCGCTTATTCTTCCTATTATCATCACAAGACAAAGAGACTATGGCCGGCTTGTGGTCCGAGAGGTGCCACATGTCCGGGTAATGCGTATGACAATAAAGGTTACCAAGGATCCACTCACTATTAAGTAAAACCCTATCAATCTTACTCCAAACAACTTTGTTAGACCAAGTGAAGAGATTTTTACTTGTATAAGGGGAGTCGGTCAACCCTAGATTTGTGCACGCCTCTATCATATCCCGGCACTCATACATGGAGACCGGGGCTCCATTTATCCTCTCATCGAAGTTCTTGACATTGTTGAAGTCTCCTAGAATAAGCCATGGAAGGGTATGGCTTTCAAGGATGTCCGTCAATGCCTCCCAAATGCCCCTACGATGAACAACCGTGTGCAATCCATAGATAAAACAAACACCAATCTTGACATTGGTCTCTTTGTTAGTCATAAAGCAAGCAATATGTTGGACTCCCACACTTACAACTTCCATATCAACACAAGAGGGATCCCAAACCACTAGGATTCTACCTCTTGGGTCAAGATGGAAGTTTGAAGTATGGTTTCAACCATGAAGATACCTAGTAGTGAAATTATTGGGATTAAAAGTCGCATCATGAGCTCTAGTCTCAAGAATCCCACATACCTTAGCATCATTCAACCGAATAAGCTTACCTAGACCATTTTGTTTCCGGGGATGGCCTATCCCCTTGATGTTCCAAGCTATGATCTTCATGATGACCCTTTATGAGTCTTTCGGGTATTCTTTTGCGTTTCCTTAGCCATTTGCCTCCTCTCCTTCTTAGACATCACCAAGGTGAAGGTCAAGGGATCCTCGACATCCTCATTATCTTTGCTACCCCACGAGTGGCAAGATATATCATCCTCACCATTTGGGTCCTCATCCCCATCCGAAGATGACACATCCAAGCTCAAAGGGGTTGTATCCATAAGCCTCTCGTCGCTCAACCTATTCAAAGGAGGGAGCGATTTAGATCTAGTGACATGATTATTAGGAGGGGTATTTACCTGGTTCCCAAGTGCTTTCCCTTCTCTCCACCCTCATTTTCATTAGATGTTTCCTTTGTTCCTTTGTTCTTGGATCTTCTTCTTCTTCTACCACCCCTTCCTTTGTTGTCCTTGGTGTGCTTTTCCCCACTCATCTCAGCCCTAGGAACATCATTTTCCTTGTTAGAGATGGTCAAAAAAGAGGAAGGAATTGGAGCGGTGCATACCTTATTGGTGGCGGCATCATGGTGGATGTCGGTGTTTCCCTTAATATCGCCATTTTTTGGGATCTCCTTCCTTGCTTCAAGTCCTTCCTTGTCTACTTCCTTTGTCACTTTTTCTTCCGGTGAGAGGCCGGAAGGCCCACTCATATTGTTATGATCATTCGCTTCTTTTGTAATTTGCTCATTTCCTTTCCCTTTGTCCTGATTTTTTGAGCTAGGGGGCACATTCTTGGTCAAGTTGTTAGTAGCTTTGACATTTAAAGAGCATTCACAAGGGTTGTGCCCAAAGGTAAAACATTTGCAACAATACTTGGGTTCATTTTCTATGAAGAATTTGCAATTAAGCTTAGAATTATTGCTAAAGGCAAGGGTTACTTCCCTCTTGATTTCCTCGGCAAAATTGATCTCAATGAGAGCTCGAGCATATGATTTCCGCTTCCTTTCCTCGGTGACCTTGTCTACAAAAAGGGGTTTACCAAGAGAGGAAGCAACCATACCTATAACATTGTGAGTCCAATAGTCCACTGGGACCCCCATCATGCGGACCCAAAGGGGTATGGTCGCCGCTTCTTTCTTTGTGAATGCGAACATCTTGGGCACATTCTTTAGGATGAATGGACGCCCATGGATGAAGTAGGGGCCACCCTTGAGCACACCATTCGCATCCTCTTCCGAGTCGAAGGAGAAGACGAACCACCCATTCTCTTCATTGAACTTAGATTTCACTCCCCACTCTCGTCTCATTTCGTTGATCTTGAAGTTACCCGGGTGCCGACCCACATATTGACCCAAGAGAGTCCATCCCCACACTTCATGCCTTGGAAGTGCCTCACTAACATCAATCTCAATAACGGATTTAGATTTGTTTTCCTCAAAATATTCAATCTTACCTCCAACACCTTTATTCATAAAGACCTTTTTTGATTTATTGTTCCAAACATTAGATGGGTTAGATATCATACCTTGGCTTTGGATATTACCGTTTGAGACATTGGGAGCATTAATCGTCTAGCGCTTCTTTTCAATCATTGTTGGCGCATGGGGAGTGCTCGTAGGCGCCTCGGCATTGCTGGTGCTCACGGGAGGGGATGCGAGAGTTGCAGCGAGTGGAGCAGAGATAGGAGCAGCGAGCGCGCTCCCATCGTTAGGTGCCTGAACGCCCAGCACATGGGGCTGCTCGAAGCACTCGCTGCTGGCGATAGGCGCCACCTGCTGCTCGGTTAGCTTGTTCTCAACATTAGGAGCTTGAGCGGGATCCTCGAGGACGGACAAGATCAACAGGGGACCATCTGTAAAGGGCTTATTCTTAGGTAGCCATTCTTCAGCGACGGTGGTAGCGGGAGGGATCAGTTGGGCGAGAGTGACCACGGAATCCGGTGCGATAGAAGCGTCCGGGTAGGCGCCAGATCCGTTTCCATTGGTGCCAATCACATGGGTATCCAAAATCAGATTAGAATTCAAATTAGAAGAGCTTGGGAACTAACCTTGTCATTAATTCCTTCATTCACTTGGTTGGAGTTCGACAGATTTAAACTCCTTTCATTAATTGATTTCACAATTGTAGATTCTAGGGGCTTTGAACCTTGAACAATCCCAATGGGATCATTAGTGCCACCCGCTCCCTTCATTGATGGATCATCCTCCTTACCAATGTCGCCATGGTTAGGCTTCGTCGAAGGCTGGCCTGACAGAGGCGGAGCATTGGCCGCCGGAGGCGAGGTCATGTCGGCTACACGAGCAAACTCTTTGAAAAAATCTCCTTCAAGCTCGCCATCTTGAACCGACGAGGAGGAGGTTGGGAGCTTCTTCCTTGGGTCCAAGTTTTCACCGTTTCCACCATTAGCTTCTTTGCTCACTTTGTTCATCATCCTTACTCCATTAGAATTTTGATTAACAACTCCACCCGTTTGGGTTAGAGCTTTTAATTTTTTCGGCCTTCCCCTTTTAGGTGCCATAGGGGGAGCATCTTCAAGGTACTTGGAAGGATCGGTTCCTCCCATACCTTCGGACTCCTTGAGTTTCTTACCCATCTTCAACCTTTAGCATTACACCAAAAGCAAAGCAAAACAAGGAGGACAAAAAGCAAACCAACAAAGACACAGCCTAAGAAACACAAACGAAAACAAAGAACAAAGAACTCACCCGGAAAGACAGATCTTCATACTGTTACGCCGGAGCGATTTCAGCACATTTATTTTTTTCTATAAGCTGGAAAGCTCCCCGGTTGCTCTGTTTTTCTGTTATTGGTCTGCACCTTTTGGGAATGTGTGTGTACCGTAAGAGTGATAAACTCATAAACGTTTGGCTAGCAGATATATCAATTGATGCTGAGCCCTGGTGGATTTTATGAGAAATTGTTGTTGCTGAAAACCTATGAAGGTTTGCCGATTTTTGATGCCACAGGTGGAGGTGAATCTCATAACAGGGGAAACCACAATATTGAGGTCGGATATCGTATATGATTGTGGACAGAGCGTGAATCCAGCAGTCGATCTTGGGCAGGTTGGTCATCTTATCAGCATAATGGCCTGTTTGGCATTCCGAAGCTTAAGATTATAATCTAAATGAATTTTTTTGATGAAATTATAGATATATCAAAATTTTAGCCTTTGTGGAAAGATTAAAAGAGGAAATTCTTGTTTGGCATGACAAATTCTATAATGTTTTGCAGATCTGTTTTTTTTATTTTTTTTAAATCTCAAAAATCTTTGCCACACCACTTTAAAAAGCTCTAATAAGCTTGTGTCAAACAGACCCTAAGTAATAAGAACACTTGAATGTTCCTTTGTGGTGTCTGCTGACGACATAAACATGATCGATTGCTACAGATTGAAGGAGCTTTTGTTCAAGGAATTGGCTTCTTCATGATGGAAGAGTACTTGTCTGATTCAAATGGAAGGTTGATCACTGATAGCACATGGACATACAAGATACCGACAATAGACACCATCCCGAGACAACTCAATGTAGAGATACTCGATAGCGGACACCAACAGAAACATGTTCTTTCATCAAAAGGTACACGAAAGCAGTTGATCAATCACGATGAGCAATTCGCTCTCTATCAGGAAATGCATGTTTATTGTTGATCTTAGACACTAATGCTTTTGCACTTGTGGTCCAGCTTCCGGGGAGCCGCCACTGATGCTGGCTGCAACCGTTCACTGTGCGACTAGGGCGGCAATCAAACAAGCAAGAAGGCAACTTAGATCTTGGGGAGGAGAAGGGCCTGACTCCTGTGAATTTTTCCAATTGAGTGTGCCTGCTACAATGCCTGTTGTGAAGGAGCTTTGTGGACTTGACATTGTTGACAAGTATCTCCAGTATGAGATGGCTTGTGGGACCCAGGATATCAAAGATCACATAAAGGGTGAAGTATAGTATGTATATTATTCAAAACATTATAAAATAAATGTAATGTGTGAATTATGTTATTCAAAGCATTGTTGAATAAATGTAATATGTGTTCTATGAACCATTCCGGAATGACTCACTGGAAAGGACTTGTGGGTAGTATTCATAGGTCCCCGGTTCGAACCCCGGAATGGCCGCTCTTTATTTACCAATTCAAGTAATATGTGTTCTATAGCAAGACTTAATTGCTATCAAAGTATTATAATTCCGAACCAATACATTTTTTGAATTTTATTGATCAATAAAATTCTTAGGATATTGAACTCTGGATTGAAAAATATCATACTAAAAATATATAGATATATGTAGACATGATCACGGGTCCGACCCGCCGAGTCAAGGGTCGGGATATCCCTGACCCTAACCCTGACCCTTCCAAGCCACGGGTCAACGGGTTGTGATAACTCGCCGGGTCAAGGGTCGACCCTTTGACCCGTCGGGTCATGACATGTCATTTAAGTTTTTTTTTAAAAAAAAGTTTTTTATGTTTAAAAAAAGAAAAAGAAAAAGAAAGAAAGGCATGGACCGATTTTCTAGTTGTCTATGTATCTCTCGGAGAAGAGGAATCAAAGCTCACGTAGTTCTTTACATTCGTTCTGATTCCTACTTACCTTATCCCATGCTAGGACTTTTCTCTATGCTTTGCATCTGAGCTCCTGACCATGTGTCATCGTCGAGTTCTTCATCCGAGTCCGACTCGATTAAGTGGTCATTATTTGGAATTCGCATCTCCACCCTCTTCCAATTGTTTAGGCAAACTTAACCTAGAGTCTCGGGCAAGAGTCTTGATCTCTTCTCGCTTAATATGTGACCACATTGGCTAAAACGTTGCTCCACCGCTATAGTTGAGCAAGGAACGACGAATATTTGACGAGCGATTGCCTACAGAGTAGGAATTTGGGATCTCTCTAGATGGCTCCGTCATTCTATAATGTTGAATTCCTCTTCACCTCGATTTTTTGAAAAAAAATAAATGACCCGGCGGGTTGACCCTACGGGTCCACGGGTCAAAATCAACATGACCCTAACCCTTGACCCCCCTCGACCCTGACCCTTGTCGACCCTAACCCGCCGGTCATTGAACCTTCGGGTTCCCGCCGAGTCAAAACCCGTTGGGTCCGGGTCGACCCTTGACCCTTGCTCATGTCTAGATATATGTAACCATTTTAAATTTATATGTACTTAAGGCATACGTTAATTATAAATATTTGAAAATATTCTTATGGCGGAGGTAGGGATCCTTGGGGGTGCTTAAATTAAAAATACTAAATATATGAAGAAAAAAAAATAATGTTTTCATATATTTAGTATTTTTAAAGTAATATAATATCTTTAAATGATAGTTTTTTTTTTTTTTTTTTTTTTATGACGTGGAGGTTCCGAGGTTATCGACTAATCCTCCACGGGCCGAGCAATAGCCTGCAAAGCACTCGAGCCGGGTAAGCCAAGCGGCAAGCCGCAAGACAGGCTAACCCATGCCAAGGTAAACTAAGGCATGAGTACCCACTATATATAGCACAAATTGCTCATAGTGGGATTTAAACCCTTGACCTCATGGTAGTGAGGCACAATGAAGCACCTCACTCTTAGTGAGGCACAAGGAACCCTTGACCTCAATCTTTAAATGATAGTTGAAATAAGATTGTTTTTCAGTGCAAGTGGTAAAGAGGGCTCAACCGGAAAGGACTTGCGGTTAGTGTCCCCGGTTCGAACCCCGAATGACCACACTTTATTTACCAAATTCAAGGTAAAGAAAGGAAGGAAGGAGAGAAGGAGAATAAAAAAGTTTTAGATTCAAATCTCAACTCTTTCACTTTTTATTTGTTTTATTGTATCATTACTTTTTCTCTATGTTTTTTTTTATTTCTATCAACTATTTCATTTAAAAATGTCATATTTATATTTAAATTATACATTTAATCTTTTCTTTCAATATTGTTTTAAAAGTAATTCTTTGTAATTTTTTCTATATTTTTAGTTTTTTTTTTTTTTGTTACTCTCAACTATTTAAATACAAAAAATCATTAAAAAATCACTATTTTATGCTTTTTTCTCTTGATGACAACAAACGGTTTTTTAAAAAACCAAACCCCAAACCTATTACCACCCCCACCACCTCACCACCGCCACCCCCACCGCACCACCGCCACCCTACCACCGCACCACCACCGCCACCACACCACAGCACCACCGCACCACCCCACCACCCTCTCTCTAAAAATCCCTTAATCCCTCCACCCCGCCTACCCAACGCCACCACCACCACTTCTCAGGCCACCACCGTCAACCGTGCCATCCCCCCTTTCTTAACCCAATCCGCTTGATCCTCAGGCGTTTCGAGCCACCCTTTCTCCATTTCGGCCGGTTGGGGTGTTTTTTCCCCTCGGCGAGTCGATGCCACCGCTGCTTATTTTCGTTCGGCGTTGCCTCCTCTTCGACCTCCGGAGGTTGGGCCGTGGTGTGTGTCGGCCGGTACTTGGATGTCGGCGTACGTTGGTCCGGCTGTCCTCTCCGGTGTCGACGCGACCGCCTCTTCTCCGGCCATGACGAGATTCCCCCGCTCCTCCTTGGTCCTTGGGGCCCAAGCTTTGGGTCCTTTGGGCCCAAGCTTCGAGTCCTTGGGGCCCAAGCTTCGGGTCCTTGGGGCCCAAGCTTCGGGTCCTTTGTGCCGAAGTTTTGTTCCTCCGGGCCCAAGCTTCGGGTCATTCGGGCCCAAATTTAAAAAAAAAAAACCCGAAAGGATTGAAACCTTCCCGAAAGGGCCTAAATCCCGTAAGGGCTTGAAAATCCCGTTAGGGTTTGAATAAATTCTCTTTCGTTCGAAAGGGATTAAAGGTGCGCGTCTTCAAGGGTGGTTCTTGGTTGTCATCCCTGTTGCTTGGCGTTCCTCTTCTGTGCTGGAGCTCTGGCAACCAGTGTCGAGATTGGCTGGGGTCGTGGCGTTGTGTATCGAGGCGACTCCGCGTTAGGCTATTCCTTGGAGGATCGTCTTCACTGCCTACAGGACTGGCTCTCGATATACCGCTGGCCAACGGTGTTGCCGCCTGGGGATGCTTGACACCGGATCTTAGTCTACGTTGTCTCCAGCGTGTACGGGTTTGGCTCGCTTGCTCGTCCGGGATTACGCCTCCCACTTTGTAGTTGCTGCACCTTTTTATATATGTAGAGACGGTTTCACCGTCTGCCGTCTTCGTCGACCTCTCGAGTTGTCAGGCATGCCTGGCTCTCGAATTATTTTCTAATAAAAAAAAACGGTTTTTTACTGTATATTGTGTGTAAAATAATATTTTGGACTATAAAATGGCACCAGCTTGACAATTTAACTTCATATTATATCGTGGAAGTTCATATACTTTCTTATTTCATTTAAATCATTGTGATGATTACGTTGTGGTACGTGATCCAATATCGAGAATCTTTCTTTTGATATTCTTTTTTTTTTAGCAATATATTATTTTGATATTCATTGTTTTCATTAGGTTGCATTATTCATTAGGTTGTATTAATTCTCCCACACTTAGTTTGTAACACTTCGTCACGCAACTAATATAGTTAGAATTTTAAAAGTAATTTATACATAAATCAAGCCAATATCACAAGAGCTATTCCTTTTCAAAATCTTAGTAATCGAGGACAAATGACTTAAAGGGGTTTGATGGCGTAGGTTGGTGCCTCTTAAGACTTCATGCATGTCTTACCTTGTCCGCATCTCATTGGCTTATGATTTCGTTTTGCTTCTAACTCGAAAACACATGTGTCAATATTGAGTCTCAATATGAGAATATGAGATTTGTTTTGTTCATTCATGAAAATATTTTATTTAATTGATATAAGGGATATAGAGCACGTACATAACACACATGTAGACATAAGCTTGTTAATGATATGATATAAGAAACATTAATATTTTAAGCGGTTAACAAATGTAAGAGCAACTGCAAGTAGATCCCTTGCATATTCCCTTTGCCGGGGTTATGTAACGTGCTTTGCATGGTTTGTCACAGCTATTTTGGTTGCATGGTCCTGTAACTGTAAATGTATAATAGCAAAGGTGTACTACATCATCATTTATCTCCATTTTACGTCCATAACCTGCGCAACACATTCACATTCAATAAACCAGTACTTATCATCAATTGTACGTATTATTTAATGAACCATCACCATCAAACCCTATCGATTGTCTTACCAAAAATCAAACATTATTTCTAGAATTAATTCTAAAAAAATTTGCTTTTTAATTTGCACTATAAAAAACAAATAATCATCCAACATTGAAAATCATTCATAGACAATTACCACTTCCTATATGAATAATGGGATATACCCGTACCTGAGATGAAGAAGAGAGCAAGAAAAAAGAGGATGATGGTGCAAGAGGCCTTCATTATTGCTTATGGATTATTTGTTAAGAATTAAGAAAATAAAGTGAAAGCCTCAACTCAAAGAGAGGTGTACTTTGTGCAAAATAAATATTCCACTAGGGTATTAATAGGGATGTTAATTCATCGAATGTGTAGATGTATTTTTTTTCTTATAATATTTTACCAAATCGGAAAATTTCTAAGGATATACTTAATTATTATTCACAGATAATATTTTGGCTATTGAGATATTAAATGCATCTGCATCTGCTGCAAATCCAAATATTGATTTATCTCCTTTTTGTTTTCAATGCGATCATGCATGCAATCATGAGTTTTTATGGATTCATGAATTATAATATTATCATATATTTTGGTTTATTAAAATAAAAAAAGGTATTATTTGTATAATGGATTAATTGCACTAAATATCCTAACCTTTGTGGATAGTTGCGCTTAATATCCTGACCTTGTAGGATTTTGCGAAATATCCTAAACTTTGGTGTTAGTTGCATTCTCTACCATGGATGAGTTTATTAAATTAATAAAATCACTAACATAATATGAAAATTATACAAAAGCACCCATATTTATATATAAAAAATGAATAATCCCCCATTTTAATAAAAATAAAAAGAAATTTATGCCAAACATATAAAAATGCATGCTGTAAAAAATTAAAATAAGATCAATTACTTAAAAATAAATTTATTTCTTATCATATCGATCTTATATTCTTTACAAATTTATTTTATAAAGTCATAGTTATAATTTACGTAAGATTAATATGTAAATACCATATTATATGTCCAATTAATTAATCGAGTTTCCATGATTATATACCCAATTTTGCCTATTTTTAATATATGTTTATCATATCTTTATTAATCATAAATAGTTATCATACATTTTACTATGTCTTTTTATAAAATATATTTTATTGTATTTTTGTAAAAGTATTATATTTCATCTACGTATAGTTAACATATAATTTTTTTTTAATGCTATGGAATTTAGATGATAAATATTTTCTTAAGATTCAATATCACAAGATACCACATAATATAAGATCTTATGTATTATTTTTAGTGTATATAAATTAATATGGACCAAAAATAAAATATATATAAAATAATTAATATACAGAGAATAGATGTACAAATCCACATGTATAGATAGGTATGTATAAATTTAGATTTTTTTTTATAAAAGATCTTACTAAGAAAAATTATTAAAATTAATTATTTAGTAATTATAATAATTATTTAAAGGAGTAGATGTTATCTATTATAAATAATTTTTTTGGGGGGTGGGAGGGGGGATTTTTAAATATATTAGGGGTTTACTGAAATTATTTTATAAATATGGGTGATTTTGTGTAATTATTCCATTAATTGTGTAATTTTTTAATTTAAGAAACTTATCTAGGGTAGAGAGCGCAACTAACACCAAAGGTCAGGATATTTCGCGAAATGTTACAAGGTCGGGATATTAAACGCAACTATCCATAAAGGTCAGGATATTTAGTGCAATTAACCCTTGTATAATTGGTATTAAATATGTAGTGACCAATAGGTCATGAGTTCGAATCCCCCTCTCCCAATATTGTAATGGCCTAAGTGCCTACCTTTGAACAAAAAAAAGTACCCAACCTGAATGGTTGGAAATTTTTAGGTTAAGACCAAAAAATTTGAACTCGGTAAAAAAAAAAAAAATTAGCCCAGCTACAAAATTTGAAAATTTTCTGGGTCAAATAGGTTCAAATCTAGGTCAATCCATCCCTAGTCAACCTCTACCTAGACCAGCTTGACTCGGAAATTTTATTTGATCCGAACCTAAAATACATGAAATTGTTCCTGGCGATTAATCTACTCCTCACACACCATCAACTCCCGCCCCACATGAAATTGAACCAGTGCAAATCCTCTGCCCCAACATCCCACCCCACAAGAAAATTTTACCCTTAAATTAACATCAAATTTTAAAAAAAAATATATGCAGGTTCAAGATGATTATTTTAACATTTTGAAAAAAAAAGTAAAAAAATAAACTTACCAAAATTATAATAATTCAATAGAGATAGAAAGATTTTTAAAAGTTATAAAAAGATGTTATTTTACTGTATAATTTTCTAAAAATTTTATAAGTTGATTTTTTTTATATATTTTTTTCAAATATGTTATAGAAGAAATTTGGCTAAATGTCCATTTTGCCAACCCCCTTTGCAAAATGTCCACTTAAAATCAGTTTTTGCTAAATGTTCTAAATTTTTTAAAAAACCCCATACTGCCCCTGCCTTATGTAATCCAATTTTTATCCCTCAATCCTCTTTCTTCTCCTTATTCCTGTCAGATCCCCCACCGCCATGAACTCCACCGAATTCCCACCTTCGTCTTGCTCGATCGCGGAGGTTCGATTTGCTTGGAGGCGGAGGCGGTGCTGCTGTCGGCGCTAGGCGGATTCACCTTCATCGACGCCGATGCCGAAACATATCTTCCTCCTTCACGACCTTGTTACCTCCCCAATCCTATGCCGGATTTCGTGCCTGAATCTCTAATTCCTCCTACGTACGTGCTTGGGGACTGTGACGGATTCGGCGGTGAGTGCAATCCGAGATTGCTGCCTCTATTTCCGGATCTTGATCTGGAGGAGGATCTATCCGACTGTTTACCTGGGGCTTGTTTGTGGGTGGTGTTGAGGCGGCTTCCGCCGCCGGCGCTGTTGTCGACGGCTAGGGTTTATAAGGGGTGGGCGGAGTGTAGTAAGAGGCTTTGGAGGGCGGCGGAGGAGCTCCGACTTAAGGTATTACATCACTGGTGCCTGGTGGCTAAAATTAGATTTTATACGATGCCATTTAGGTGGGCGAGAGGAAGCATCTGCTCATCTCAGTGAATTTCATTTTTGTAATCTAGTGGAACCTTTTTGATTACATACCTTTGTGAGTTTGAAATTTGTTAATTCATTTTTTTTAGAGAAGTGTTTGATTCATTCTTATTATTTGTGAATGTTTGATGTGATGTCGTGGTTGATTATACTATATTTTTTTGTAAAATTATATGTTCTTTATAATCTTACCTTGGTGACATCAGTAATAATACTAGTACTTGACCATTCTTTTCCTTGGTACACTGGTGATGACACTACTTTGTACACTTGGTGACACTGTTTTTAGGTTGATGACAACACTATTAACACTTATCATAATTGATACGTTTGGGATACCCGATCCTTCGCCTGTGGGCTTCAGATCAAGAACCACGCCGTATATTTACTAAGATCTTGCAATGTTCTTTGATATCTCCTGATTGGAACAAATTAAAACAAGTAATTAAAATTCTGAATAGCGACAGTTTCTATACTTACAAAATACCAGCAATAAGATCTCAGAATTTAGCGACAGAAAACAAAGCGAAGAACAGCGAGGGAAAGCGGAGCTGGGTGCGCGAGGTTGCTGGGCACACAGGCCTTCGGCCTCAGGGTGTGCGGATGTGGATGCGCGAGGATCTCTTCACTGGGAGCGAAGGTGATGGCGAGCGGGAGCGAAGACGAGGGCGCCTGGGAGCACACGGAGCGCCAGCGCCTGGGACGCCCGCGCTCGCTGGGAGCGAATATGGTTGCGGGTGACGCCTGCTCAGCCTTCTCCTTGTTGCTACAAAAACTGTTGTGAGGGAAGTGTTTGGTTCTAGGGTTTCCGATTGGAACAGGATGCTGGGTGATGATTGTGACTTCCGAAATTTCTCAAGAACATAGAACAATGAAAGCTTTTGGATTGATAACCAAGAACCCTTTAATCCATAAAGGGGTTCTCAATTCTATTTCAATCTAATTAATTCATAGTTGCATAACATGAATATATAGAAAACTTATGAAAGATCTAACCAATCCTTCCTTGCAAAGGAAAGGGGTTTGGATAGATTAATTCTATCTAAAGATAAATAAAAATAAACATAAGATAAATATTTCCTAATGAGATAGATATTTAATAACTTGGTGGCTAAGGATTATATCTAGAAGAGATATAATTATTTTCCACCTTATTTATCTAATTGCATGAAATAATAACCTAATTAACTAACTTAATTTCGGCCCATGCATAAGGAGCTACTCGGCCCACTCGGCCCATGGTGTTGTCGAGTAAGGTTGGCTCATGGTGGGTGCAGACGAGTCTTCATGAGCTCCGTGTGTGGACGCAAGCTCACTTCCGGTGCTGGTGGTGTAACCTTGAGCCAAGTGATCTAGGGTGGCCTGAACCCTTGCTCTAACGTTCCATGGTGACGGACAAGAAAGGCCTTAGGTACAGTTTGAATCTTCTTAGCCCTTGAACGAGTGATAGAACCATCGAATGGAACCTTCATGTTGTCCACAATGTCACCAGGAGTCATCGATAATTGCACGACATCATTCTCCTCCACTTGACTTCCATTTTTCCTCAAATCGTCGTCAGAGTCATCGTCAGGCACGAACAAGGATAGATCGGCGACGTTGAACGTAGAATGGACGATGTACTTATCGGCAGGGAGATCCAGCTTGTATGCATTAGGACCCATCTTCTAAACCACTCTGAATGGTCCATCTCCCCTGGGGTCCAGCTTAGATTTCCGTTGTTGCGGAAACCTTTCCTTCCTGAGATGCAGCCAGACCAGATCACCAACGTTGAACTGCACATCCTTGCGATGCTTGTCCTTCGCGACCTTGTATTGCACAGTCTTCCTCTCCAGCTGCGCTTTGGTACGCTCATGCAAGCTTTTGATGAAGTCCACTTGCTTAGCTACATCCACGCTCTCCTTGTCCTTATATGGCCGAGGCATCATGTCCACATGTGTTAAGGGATTTCGGCCATATACTACTTCGAAGGGGGTCAGCTTTGTTGCAGAGTGCCTAGACCTGTTATATGCAAATTCTACAAATGATAGGCAGTCTTCCCACCTCCGGAGGTTAGTTCGCAGCATGACTCTAAGGAGAGCCCCAAGAGTTCTATTTGTGACCTCAGTTTGGCCATCAGTTTGTGGGTGACAAGAAGTAGAAAATAGCAATTTTGTACCCAATTTAGACCATAGAGTTTTCCAAAAAGAGTTTAAGAATTTAGGATCACGGTCAGAAACTATAGATAATGGCAATCCATGTAAGCGAACAACATCTTTGAAGAATAAATGAGCAACATGAATAGCATCATCTGTTTTATGGCATGGAATAAAATGAGCCATTTTGGAAAATCTGTCTACAACAACAAATATGGAATCATGACCCTTAGAAGTTCTAGGCAATCCTACAATAAAATCCATAGAAACATCTTCCCAGGGTGCATTAGCAATAGGCAAAGGTTGGTATAGACCATTAGCATTAGATTTCGATTTGGCTTTAGCACATGTAACACAACTTTTGACAAATCTCAGCACATAATTAGACATTTTAGGCCAAAAGTAATGTTCCTTAAGTCCAGCTAAGGTTTTTTCGAAACCACCATGTCCTCTAGATTCATGAATTTCTTAAGTTAACAATCGGTGAATAGAAGAAGATGGGATACAAAGCTTGCCCATCTTAAACAAATAACCATTATCAAGAAAATATGAATCAACTTCACCTTTAGACACACATTGAGCATATATAGTTTTAAAGAAACCATCAGAAGCATACAGTTCCTTTATCATAGCAAAACCCAAAACATGTGCATCCATATGGTTTAAGAGGACATACCTGCGTGATAGCGCGTCAGCTACCACATTATCCTTTCCCTTCTTGTGGTGAACTACATAGGAAAAGGTCTCTATAAACTCCACCCATCGAGCAAGTCGCCTGTTGAGCACTGCTTGTCCTTTGAGATACTTTAGAGCTTCATGACCCGAATGAATCACAAACTCCTTAGGCCAGAGGTAATGTTGCCAAGTCTGTAAGCAGCGAACCAGTGCAAATAGCTCCTTGTCGTAGGTAGAATAGTTGAGCTCAGCGGAGCCCAACTTTTCGCTAAAGTAGGCGATGGGACGCTTATTCTGCAGCAGGACCCCTCCAATGCCAGTGCCAGAAGTGTCACACTCGAGCTCAAAAGGTTGAGCAAAGTCAGGTCACTGCAGCACTGGAGCGTGTGTCAGGCGATCCTTGAGGGCGTCGAAAGCCTTTTGATGTGAGTCAGTCCATCGAAATGTCACATCTTTCTTTGTCAGCTCATGTAAGGGGGCGGCAATCAGGCTGAAGTCTTTGAGAAAGCGTCGATAGAAACCAGCACGGCCCAAGAATGAGCGGACATGAGTGGGTGTGTTCGGCCTGGCCCACTCCTGAATAGCACGAATCTTCTCCTCATCCACCTTTAATCCAGATGCATTCACTACAAAACCAAGAAAAATGGTAGACTCGGATGCAAAAGAACACTTCTTTAAATTGGCATATAATTTTTCTTTCCTAAGACAATCAAAAACCAATTTTAAGTGACTTAAGTGATCATGCATATTCTTACTATAGATTAAGATATCGTCAAAATAGACAACGACAAACTTTCCTAAGTGTCTTCTAAGCACATGGTTCATAAGCCTCATAAAAGTAGAAGGTGCATTTGTCAAACCAAAAGGCATTACTAACCATTCATATAAGCCATACTTAGTTTTAAAAGTCGTTTTTCCATTCATCTCCTTGTTTCATCCTAATTTGATGATATCCACTTCTAAGGTCGATTTTAGAAAAAATAGCAGCACCATGAAGTTCATCAAGCATATCATCTAAACGAGGAATAGGGTGGCGATACTTAACCGTTATTTGGTTGATTGCGCGACAATCAACACACATGCGCCAGGAGCCATCCTTCTTAGGAACCAAAATGACAGGCACGGCACAGGGAGACATGCTTTCTCGAACAAAGCCCTTATCCATCAATTCTGTGACTTGGCGTTGCAGCTCCTTTGTTTCCTCAGGACTAGCTCTATAAGCGGCGCGATTAGGCAAGGCTGCCCCCGACACAAAGCCAATCTGGTGTTCAATACCTCTAATAGGAGGCAAGCCTTGAGGTAGTTCAGCTGGAAGCACATCTAGATAATCCTGCAGAAGTGCAGCAATAGGTGCAGGAATATGACTCAATTCAACATTAAGTAATACTTGTTTCATTACCAGAAGAATATGAGGTCGATGAGCATTCCATGTGATGGTCCCTTTCTGAGGTTGCGAGACCAATGATCGACGTTCTACAGAGCCCTTAAGTGATGCAGAAGAGGGCTGAGTCGACGTCGAGTGGGGAGGAGGAGGCGCCAAGGGGGCTGCAGGTGCGGCTGGAGTGGCCGCGGGCGCTGCTGGTGGGGCCGCGGGCGCGGTCGCAGTGGCAGCGGGTGCGGCCTGTTTGGCCGAGCTCCCTTTGAGCTTTTCCATCCTTTCAGCTTCTCTCTGGGCGTCCTATTGTTGCTTCTTGCGAACGTGGTCCTTCAGAATAGTGTGTGACGAAAGGGGTAGGAGAGTAACTCTCCTCCCGTCATAGGTGAAAGCATATGTATTTGCACGACCATCATGAAGAACAGAACGATCATATAACCAAAGACGTCCTAATAATATATGACTACAATCCATGCGAGCAACATCACATAATATTTTATCATGATATGTTCCAATAGAAAGGGAAACTAAACATTGTTTGGTGACCAATATATCAGAACCATCATCAGTAATGCCATTTAAACCATAGTGAGTAGCTCTAGGAGTAGTAGTTAAATGGAGGAAATCCACTACCTTTTCGCCGATGAGATTGCAGCAACTCCCACCATCGATGATAAGGCTTAAGGTAGCCTCGCGAACTAAGCACCTAGCATGGAATATGTTCTCCCTTTGATCAGCCATGGGAGATTCCTGAATGTGTAGGACCCGTCGATTGATAATGCAGAGCAAGTTGTCGTACTGTGAAGTATCGATCTCCTCAATAGGCTCAAACGACTGGTCCTCCTCCACTTCACTCGAAATTACATGGTCCTCAACAGTCTCCTCCTCATAGTAATGGTCTCCCAAATCATTGAGAAGAACCTTCCTTTTCTGAGGGCAATTGCGAGAGACATGCCCAGAACCACCACAAGTGAAGCAGCGGATATCTTTGTTACGATCCGTAGAGGGTGCAGCAACTCTTCTAGTTTCAACCTGATAACCCTGTTGTGGTGAGTTGGAAACTCTGTTTTGCTGCATAGAAGGGTTAGAAGTGGAAGGTTTAGATTGACTAGAAGGGTTAAAGGGAACAAACCTGCGACCTTGAGAGGTCTGGTCAAATCGATTCCTCTGTTGCCGAAGCTGCTGCTGCTGTTGTTCATACATGAGCTGTGCTTTATAAGTCAAAGTGTTAATATCTCTAATGGAATGGATAGATAAAGGATTTTTAATAGAAATATTAAGACCAGCAAGAAATTGAGTACACAAAGCACGTTTAGTAAGATAAACATTAGCCTGATGGGAGAGTCGTTCCAGCTCATCCCTGTAGTCATTGGGAGAGCGAGTTCCTTGGCGGCAGGTCGCCAGTTGCATCCTCATGGACTCCGTGTATTCCTCAGGCACATGTCTCTTCTTCAGGAGATAGCGAAGTTGTGGCCAGGTTTCAACAGGTTGCTTGTCCTAACGACGGCGCATCTCACGAGTGCGGAACCACCAGGTGCGAGCTTTACCTACTAAATGCAATATAACAACTTCCAACTTCTCCGTTTCCTCATAGCGTAAATGTTCAAGCATATAGTCAGTATGATTTTCCCAAACAAGATAAGCTTCAGGATCAGTGATACCATCAAAGGTTTCTAATTTAAGCTTAACATCTCGTCTCTGTATAGCTTGAGCATTATCAAATCTAGGATGACCAAAATTAGGAGGGGGTAAATCATCAAAGTTAGGATTTACCTCATGGTAAGCATCCTCCAAATGCGGCGTCTCATAGAGATCATTATTGTTGCGGCTGTCATCCCAGTTAACACGGCCATGCAGCGGTTGTTGTTGACGCTGATTGAACCTCCCTTGCTGTTGATGTCGAGGTGGTGTGTACTCACGACGATCTTGGTTGCCATTGAAGCCCGCTAGATGATCGTTGTCATTCTCTCCAGTGAAAGGGTTAGGAGGAGCAGACTTAAGCGGTATATATAATTGACCAGAAGGGGGGGGGGGGTTTAGCAGTATAAGAAGTGTTACCTGCAGGGGCAGATTACCTGAAGGTGGAGTTGGGTCGATTGGAGGTGTAGGGCCGGCAGGAGGCGGCATACCACCTTGGGGTGTAGAACCAGAAGCCTCCTGTTGTTTCCTCTCCTCTAGGTGTCGCAAAACACCATTTATAGACCGAGTAGTAACCAGGTTAGCTTGTTGGGTTAGTTGATCATTGAAGCGCTTGTTCCAACGCTCCTCAACAGCTTCGAGCTCTTTCCTATGTTCTTCCTTAGCAGCTTCGAGTTCTTTCCTATGTTCGTCCCTAGAAGCTTTAGTAGCGGCCTGAATAATACGGTCCAAGGCCTCATCAGAAATAGGGATAGGGGTAGTAGGGGAAGTTCCTTCGGCTGCCATGTTCCTACAATATCAGAAGAGCAACAAGTAACCGAAGCAAAGACCAGAAATCAAGTAATGCAAGCTCTAGTGATTCCTAAGAGTGATTCAAGTTTTTAGAAACCAAAGAGCGATAAAACAAGGCACAATATTCAAGAAATTCCCCTGGACACAGAATTTTGCAATATTGAAGACAGCAAGTAATAATCAAAATTGCAATTTAAATCAACCACAAGTCGGATATCAAGGATAGCAAGTATAAACAAGCGGCTGAATGTGTATAGAATAAGATATACAATGTGATGCTTGAATAATATGAATGTGTAATAGTCGAAAATAGCAATCACAAGGGCAATCAAGTGCACACACTCCGTCAACTATTATCTGACGGTTGCAACACGGTTCAGAGAAAGAGGGGTGTGACCAAGGCTCTAGTGTCGGCACAACACAAAATCACACAAGTAGGGTTCTTTTGTAATGCTTAAAACTGATTAGATCATCTAACATGAAGCAATCAAAGAACTAACAAGGAAGAGTTACTAACTCAACAATGTAATGAAAGAATGCTCTTTTTTTTTTATATAACTATGAACAAGCTGCTGTAAAGGAAGGCAGCAACCGAAAATTAAGAGCATGAAAAAAAAAAAAAAAAATAAGCTACGATGATCCAAAAGTAAGCAAAAATAAAGATAATAGGGAAAAATAGGCTAGAAGCTGGAAAAATTAGGGTTCTTTAGTGGTGTAGTTCATATAATGCTTTTAATCCAAGAATCACAGTCATAGGCATGATATGTAGCAACTAGGAATAAAAGATCACAACTTGCAGTCAAGAACTCAATATCTTCGAAATTAAAGATCCAAACAAAGAAGAACAAAAATAAAGTGCCAATTTTGATGGGTGAACAATAAAGATTGAACTTTTATACAATGGCTATGGTGAAAAATAAGGCACGAAAAAATAAATCACTCAATAAAGAAATCAAGAGAGTAAAGAACTTGCATTAACCTGAAATCCGATACCACTTGATACGTTTGGGATACCCGATCCTTCGCCTGTGGGCTTCAGATCAAGAACCACGCCGTATATTTGCTAAGATCTTGAAATGCTCTTTGATATCTCCTGATGGGAACAAATTAAAACAAGTAATTAAAACAAGTAATTAAAATTCCAGCAATAAGATCTCAGAATTTAGCGACAGAAAACAAAGCGAAGAACAGCGAGGGAAAGCGGAGCTGGGTGCGCGAGGTTGTTGGGCACACAGGCCTTCGGCCTCAGGGTGTGCGAATGCGGATGCGCGAGGATCTCTTCGCTGGGAGCGAAGGTGATGGCGAGCGGGAGCGAAGACGAGGGCGCTTGGGAGCACGCGGAGCGCCAGCGCCTGGGACGCCCGCGCTCGCTGGGAGCGGATCTGGTTGCGGGTGACGCCTGCTCAGCCTTCTCCTTGTTGCTACAGAAACTGTTGTGAGGGAAGTGTTTGGTTCTAGGGTTTCCGATTGGAACAGGATGTTGGGTGATGATTGTGACTTGCGAAATTTCTCAAGAACATAGAACAATGAAAGATTTTGGATTGATAACCAAGAACCCTTTAATCCATAAAGGGGTTCTCAATTCTATTTCAATCTAATTAATTCAAAGTTGCATAACATGAATATATAGAAAACTTATGAAAGATCTAACCAATCCTTCCTTGCAAAGGAAAGGGGTTTGGATAGATTAATTCTATCTAAAGATAAATAAAAATAAACATAAGATAAATATTTCCTAATGAGATAGATATTTAATAACTTGGTGGCTAAGGATTATATCTAGAAGAGATATAATTATTTTCCACCTTATTTATCTAATTGCATGAAATAATAACCTACTCGGGATATAATTAACTAACTTAATTTCGGCCCATGCACAAGGAGCTACTCGGCCCACTCGACCTATGGTGTTGTCGAGTAAGGTTGGCTCATGGTGGGTGCAGACGAGTCTTCATGAGCTCCGTGTGTGGACGCAAGCTCACTTCCGGTGCTGGTGGTGTAACCTTGAACCAAGTGATCCGGGGTGGCCTGAACCCTTGCTCTAACGTTCCATGGTGACGGACAAGAAAGGCCTTAGTTGCAGTTTGAATCTTCTTAGCCCTTGAACGAGTGATAGGACCATCGAATGGAACCTTCATGTTGTCCTCAATGTCACCAGGAGTCATCGATAATTGCACGGCATCAATAATTTTCCCTTGTTCTAGGGGTGACACTATTTTTCTTCGATGACACGGCTAATAACACTTCACCATTCTTTCCCTTGATACACTTGTGGTGACACCACTTTGAACATTTGTGGTGACACTATTTTTCTTTGATGGCACGACTAATAACACTTGACCATTCTTTCCCTTGATACACTTGTGGTGACATCACTTTGAACATTTGTGGTGACACTATTTTTCTTTGATTACACGACTAATAACATACACTTGTGGTGATACCACTTTGAACATTTATGGTGACACTATTTTTCTTTGATGACACGACTAATAACACTTTGAACATTTGTGGTGACACTATTTTTCTTTGATGACACGACTAATAACACTTGACCATTCTTTCCCTTGATACACTTGTGGTGACACCACTTTGAACATTTGTGGTGACACTATTTTTCTTTGATGACACGACTAATAACACTTTGAACATTTGTGGTGACAATATTTTTATTTGATGACAGGACTAATAACACTTTGAATATTTGTGGTGACACTATTTTTCATTGATCACCATTCTTTTCCTTGCTACACTGGTGGTGACACCACTTTGTACACTTGTAGTGACACTGTTTTTATGGTGGTGACAACATAAATTTTCTTTTGGGTATAGCATTAGTCTCTATAAGGTTTTTTCCCCCTTTGTCCTAGGGTTTTCCTTTGGTGACAGTAGTGGTTTCACTGTTTTTATGGTGGTGACACTACTAATAACACTTTGGTATTCACCTCTTCTTGTATCTTAGGACTTTTCATTGGTGACAACAGCGGTGACACTATTTTTTCCTTGGCGACACCTCTAATAAGATTTTACCTTTTTTTTAATTGTGGTGACACTACTAATAACACTTAGTTTTTTTCGGTGACAGCAGTTGTTTCACTATTTTTATGGTGGTGACATCAATAATAACACTTTGGAATTGACTAAATTTGTTGATAAGTTGTCACCGACAAAATTTTAAAAGAAAATTCACAAAAAAGAAAGTTGTCATCACATTGTTTTTATAGTTTTTTTGATGTGATCAGTGTCACCCAATATGCCCGCTTACTGAGCTCGAGGAGCCAAAGGAATCATTTTGCTTGGTGTATGATGAGTCACCACTCTTGCTTCCTGTTCCCGCAGAAAGGCCAACACCTTAAGAGGAATTCATTTCAGCAATCCATCAAATTGCACAAAACCAGCAAGATACAAACAAAAGGGTAATTTTCCAATAGTTTCACTTGGAAACCCTCTTTCAGGCAATTCGTCGAACACATAGAGCGCAAGAGCAAAATTTTCAAAACAACAAAACATTGTGAGGACTTGCAGCAAAATTCGTCTCCGCCACGGATGTCAAGAGTCCACGGCTAACCTCGGAGCCGAGCTTGTCGTCAAGGAGAAGGAGAGACAGGCGGAGGAGCTCGATGTTCTTGGGGAGGGCGGCGGCGCCGTGAGGCTCTAGTAATTGAACGATCTACGTGCAGGGGTAAAATCAGCCATGAAAAGTGATCAAATCGATCCTTCAATCTCCTCTTCTAGTGTTAGGAGCATGGGCAAAATCGAGCTCCGTCTTGACGGGGACCGGAGGGCTGCCATGGTTGCTCGGCGGTAGAGAGGCTGCGAAGGAGAAAGGAACGGCGGTAGGGAGATGAAACGCTGAAACGCACGCTTTCAAAACAAAATAAGGGTAAAAATGTCAAATTAGGACATTTTGCAAAATGCATTATAAAAATGGACATTTTGCAAAACAGCCCCATTTTTTGGACAGTTACCAAAAAAATCCTATGTTATAATAATCATGTAAAAGAAAGTTTTTTTTATTATTATTTTTTTAATGTTAATTTAGGGGTAAAATATTTTTATGGGGCGAGGATTTGCTTCAAAATTGAACACCGAAGTCACTGGTTGTAACAAGTAAATGACTAGATATAACACCAAAACATAAAGATTCAATACCAAAATCGTCATAGATTGGACACGTAAACATGAATCGACACCCAAATCCTAAGTTGCATCAAACAATTCGAGTTGGTGAGAGATCATAGGTGGTGCCATGCTAATTATCCATGACTTTCCATCGACATGTTTCCCTTGAACAGTAACTCAGATTCGAGATCTCTTACTCTTTTGATTTTTTTTTTATTAGGAAATATTTCGGGTGAGCAGGCTCTACCCAATGGCATCCTTTCAGATGAGGTCTAGAAGATCATGGTTATTATGAATATCAGTACCCCAGACCGAGTGGCAAATGTGTGCAACCTTATCAGCCACTATGTTGCCAATTCGGGGTACAAGAAGGAAAGATACTCTTTCCAGTTTTGTCATCATAATTTGAATGTCTGACATAATGAGTTCGATCTCCCAAGGACATTTAGATTTTTTTGTTGAGGTAGTCAATAATTATGCTAGAATCACCTTCAATTTGAAGGTTATTAATATGTAAATTTAAGGCATGTTGTACATCAATCTTCAGAGCGAGGGCTTCCGCTTTTAATGGAGTTTGCTTACCAAGATTTTTATATCCTATGTTGATTAGGCATCCATCCCAATCACGAATAATATATAGCTCATGTTGTACTATTCCTATCTGTAAGGGTGGAACCATCAAAATTTAATTTGAAAGTCCCCAAGGGTGGTTTTCGCCACCTGATGTTAGTATTTCTCTTTTTCTGTCGCCTTCGCGATCTGGTTTTTGCCTGCATATTGGACTCCTCATCAAGGCAGGCATCAAAGCGAGATGTCTTGATCCAATTTATTTCCTGTGGTTTGATGATGTGGAGCGTTGTATCTCTATCAAGGATAGGGGTGTGTAGAAAAATCCGACACGACTGACCCGACACGAAAACACGGCGATACGACACGAAAAAACACGAACCGAAAATAACACGACACGAAAATGACACGAACCGGTAAAACCCGGAAATAAATGGTTCGTGTTTGGGTCGGACAAATCCCGTTGTCGGATACCCGACACGAACCGTTTATTTTTTTTTAATTTAAATATATAATTTTTATGGATTAGTATAATTTATTCGGAAAAGGAGTAACAATGTTTGAATTGCCAAGGTGGTAGGCGCCCCATACTATGAGCCGGAGGTCTGCTGTTCGATTCCCAATCCAATATGTCCCATTTTCCAATTTTTCCCATTAATGACAAAAAGAAAAACATGATACATAATGCATTTAATGTCGTACAGTGACATGAAATGGACCTTGCCCAGTTGGTTGTGGTGGGTTTGAATGTGCAACACATTCGGGAGGCGGTTGAGGGTTCGAGCCCCATAAAATACTCTTTCTTAAATTATTTTTCTACAATAAAATAAAAAAGATATTGTCACTTAATTTCTACCGGGTATCCCGACACGATCCGGATTATCCGTGTCGGGTATCCGACACGACTATGACCTTACCGGTTCGTGTCCGGATCAGTGATTTAACGTAATTTCTTACCGGATACCCGACACGATTAACCGGTTCGTATCGGGTACCCGATTATGCACACCCCTAATCAAGGAAAGGAGTTGATCTAAATATATATGTTGATTTCTAGTATACCAAGTTGTCCACCAAGAAAAGGCTAACTTAACTTTGGATGAGCTATTTATGTTATTACCAATATAGGACATAACCGGTTTTATGTCTCTTGATTGATTCAACATGGATGATATATTTGAGTTGATATGGTTTGGGAATTGGAAAAGAGAGATCGTGTACTGACATTCCAGAAAAAGGTGAGCATCATCTTCCTCTGCGTAATTACACAAACAGCAGGTGGAGGGCACGGAAACACTCCTTTGCGCCATTTTTAGAGACATTGAAAGGCCGTCCTGACAAAGTATCCATAGGAAGTTTTGAACCTTTGGTGGAATGTCTATGTTCCAAATCCAGGAGTTCGAATATGGACTCCGGGAGGGAATGTCGGTGATTAATTTGTATGCACTTGAAGTGGTAAACCATCCCTCCCTGTCAGGCCACCAGTACAACCGGTCTTCAAAGGGAGCAGCGGGAAGTGGAATATCTACAATTTCCTTGACAATATTGTCAGGCACCTAACAGAGTTTCTCCCTCCACCATCTTCCGGCCAGAATATAGTTACTGACAGATTCCTCTAAATTAGCACTTGTAGGGCAATCACCCATGGTATGCAGGGAAAGAGACAAGATCCAGTTGTCCGTCCAAAATTTGATCGACTTTCCATTTCCAACAGACCAAATTAAGCCAGTTTTGAATTTTTCAATGAGAGTAGTTAATTTGACCCATTTCCAAGATGATTCACCCTTTTTCTTTTATTCCAAGATATTTGACGAACGAAGGTATTTGTGTTTGATAATGGAAACCCAAACGTTCTGTGGTTCATCTAATAATTTCCACAAAAGTTTCATCTGTAGGGCTTCATTCATGCATGTCTTTTGATTTTTGTAGACCAAGACCACCAAATTCCTTCGGTCTGCATATCCTATCCCATATAATAAGGGGACAGTGTTGTAGATCTTTATTCCAGAAAAACATTCTGTTTATTTGGTCTAATTCTTTATGTATTGAGGTGGGCAGTAGAAATTTTTGCATTGCGTATAGTGGTTGGCTGCTAAATTTGTGTTAATAAGGGTGGCACGACCCTTCTGAGACAGAGAAGAAGCCCGTCATTTACTTAGTTGCTCTTTTGATTTGTAGATGATGTATTCAAATGTGTCTTTAGTTACTCTGCCATTGATGATAGGGAAGCCCAGTTATTTTTCAAGGGAGGTGACATGTGAAATATTTAAGATGCTACTAAGTTCTGAAATCTTTGCATTCGAGATTCTTTTAGTTGCTTGGAAGCTAGATTTTTTATAGTTGACCTTTTGGCTAGAGACTCTACAATAGGCATCAATTATTTCTCTAACTTTATGTCCAACTTCAGTTGTGCCTTTACTGAAAATAATGATGTCGTCGGCAAAGGAAAGGAACGGAACCCGAGTACCATCCTTGCCAAAGGGAAAGCCGGTTATATTTCTTTCTAAGTTCGATTCAGCAAAAAGACTGCGAGCGAGGATTTCAGCACCAAGGATAAACAAAAATGGGGAGAGGGGATCCCCTTGACGAATGCCCCGAGAGGGGGAGAACAGATCCGTTGGGCCATTGTTAACGAGCACCTAGAATGACATATTGGTAACACATTCCATAATCCAGGATATGAAGATAGGGTGGAACCCAATTTTTTGGAGAACTTTTTTGGTGAAATTCCAATCCACTCTATCATATGTTTTTTCCATGTCCAATTTTATTGCTAGCCAACCAACCCGACCCTTGTGAGATCTGAAGGAGTGGAAGATTTCGTGAGCTATTAGTACATTATCTTGTATGGCTCTATCTGACACAAATGCCCCTTGAAGAGGGTGGATTAACTTTCCCATAACAACCTTAATCCTTTCAGTGAGGATTTTAGAAATAATCTTATATATTGTGGAGCATAAGCTAATTGGGCGATAATGGTTGGTTGCAGTGGGGTTATCATTTTTTGGCAGAAGTGAAATAAACGTATGGTTGATTTTCTTGAGGATTTTACCGGAGAGGAAAAAACCCTTAACAACCCTAATGATAGAAGGACCCACGATATCCCAATATTTTTTGCAGAACTTCGCCGTAAACCCATCGGGACCAGGGGACTTATTTTTTCCAAGGTTAAACACTGTTGTTTTTATTTCATTCGATACACAACACCCTTTGTTCATATAATAAGATTTTGCAAATGATAACGTACTTTAATGAACATATATATTAAGATAAACGCGAAATCGACATTTATTAATGTTTTACAAAGTGAAGAATCGAGTACTTAATGTAAATAATAATTAGACAAATACTCTATAAGGGGGGTTGAATAGAGTATGGAAGATTTTTGCAAAGTATCCTGCAACAACAACTGCAAGGCCTCTAAACTGGATCTCAAGGTCTTGAACTGGACTTCCAAGGTCTTGAAACAGAACTTCGTTTTGCTAATGCTAAAACAGTGCAGAAAATAAATATATGAACACATGAATTGTTAACGAGCTTCGGCATAACTTGGCCTACGTCCCCGCCTAGGGTTATCCAACCCATAGGATTCAAACAACTATTATTTCACTTCCTATGGATCCTAGATACAACCGAGAAGATCTTTCCTTCTTCTAAACTCTCGAAGCCTCACCCGCTCCTATCTAGTCAACTCAGATCCCTTAGAGTCCTAGATACAATTTAGAAGAACTACCCTTCTCGTAGCCTCACCCGCTACTATCTAGTCAACCAAAAGCGCTCGTGAAATAATAGCCTTAACCACACCAACGTGTGTATACGTTTGAGTATAGGGATACTCTTAGTATAACTAGAATGATTTATCCTATAATGCTCAGATTTTTTCTTCTCTCTCAACTAGAAATAAAAGCAATTACAACGAGGGAGAGAAGGAAAATAAATAAGCTAGAAGCCGATGACAATGTTGAAGCCTTTGCGTTGTAGAACCGTGCTTGTGTTGTTGTTTTTCTTCACCGCTTGCTCCTTCTTTTATAGGCTATATGGACTGATTTGTTGCTGCTGTAAATCCTAGATTTTACCTTGAATTTCAGCCGATTTGAATTTGAATAAATTTCACAAAATCTGATTTTTGGTTGCACAAAAAATCAGCCCGTTTGAATTTGAAATCTCCATTTGCTCTTCCACAAAATCAGCCCATGATCTTCAACAAATTCAGCCAGCCGTGTTAAGCTATTTTGAATTTAAAATTGATCCTTTAAATTCCTCCGAGAAGATAGCAAATGTGGAACAAATCTTGATATCATTTAAATCCTGCACATGTTAGACTCAAGCACCAATATAGGTAACCACTAAATCTACTTTGTTAAGTAATTAAGAAATATATCAAGATTACAAACAAATATCTATGTAACTACTTTTCAAACAAATCTAAAATTAATTTAATTACTTTGAACAAATCTTTCCATCCATAAATTCAAAACAAACTCTCAACCACATTTAAATATTCGATATATAAAAAATAAAGCAAATAAATAAGCATAAATTCAAAAACAAATCTTGTAGAACATCCGCTCAAGTAAACATATAATTTTGTGCGCCAAATAAATATTGAAAAAGCCCCGATCTCTCAAGGCCACCATTTTTAGTGGGGCCCGGGAATCTACCTGGTGAAGTGATCAATCTTCCCAACGGGCTTACCTGACCCGCATCGAAATAATCGACGCAGCCCAACCTGTGCCGCGGGAAGTAACCTTAGCGATATTCTGAAAGGTGATTCCCTTATCGAGTTTTTTCTAGACAATTCGTAGAATTGGTTCGCTTACCTGTTGCTGTTGAATATCTTGAGAATTAATAACAACAGTCTTTTTCCTTAATAGAAATTTATACTAAGGACAAACAGTGTCTGTATCCGCGGAGTTGGTCCAGTGAACAGTGCTGATTTTACTATAAAATATGATCTTTTCCACGCGTATGAATTCTTCTTCTTACTATTCTTTCTTCTTGAGTTCACTAGGCTTGAATCCGCCTTTTTCTCCCCTCCTCTTCCGAAAATTCCCCTTCTTCTGGTGAGATTTCTCTCTTTTATAGGTCTTGGGTGGTCTGGTAAGTTGTGCCACGTGGTGTTCGCCATTCGACACGTGTTCTACTCGTGGGGGGTGGGCATGGCCGCCACGTACCTATTCTCTCCTATCCGCGGATGATCGTTCATGAGTCAGCTCTTGGATAATTATCTGCAGATAATGTTATTTCCTTTTTCTTTAACTAATTAGTGTTCCTTATTCCTTATCCGTGGATGAATCGGGTGCTAGTTCTTCAGTGGACGCGGGGGCTTCGTCTATTTCTCAGTCTGCGGATCAAGAGTCGGAGGAAGTTTGGATTCCTTATGAGCTTCCTCCAATTGGTTCAGCAGAAGGTCCGAAGGTAATCCGTTCTAAGGAGAACTTGAGTGATTTGGACACCCCAGTGTATGACTTAGGGGATTTAGATACTTGTCTTTTCTTAGGAGATTTTAAACCTCTTCCACCTCCAACCAGTCGTCCACCAGTTGTGCCTGATAGGATTCATCCGTGGAGGTCTCCTGTGAGTAAGTTGATGGGTTGTACTACTCTTTTGAACTTAGAAGATCTTGACGCTCTTTCACAAGTCTTCCCTTGGCCAGCAGGTGTAGAATTCTGTCTTCCTGAGGAAGGGGTGGTTGTCTGGACGCTTACGAAGATTGTTTGGTCGTATATGCAGCTAGCTTATCTCAAGGCTTCCGACTTCCTTTACATCCTTTCTTCTTGAAGTTTTTGGAGGAATATAATTTGAGTCCTGCTCAGATCGTCCCTAATGGTTGGATGTTTTTTACCAGTTTTATTATGAGGTGCAAGGAGATTGGTGTTGCTCCTTCTTTGAAATTAATGTTCAGTATTTTTTCCTTAAAAAAGGGGACTCAAGATTCAAGATTTTACCAGTGCAACTCAAGTTGTGGGTACATGGAAAGGTTGTCTAGTAAGCCGAATCGGAAGTACAAGTGGTTTTTGGTCCGCGACAGATCTGGGCAAGGTTTTAACTATTGAACGGTTCCAGGGCCTTTTTGCTCTGTGATGAAACCAAAAATTTCCAATCTTTCTCAGTTCAAGCTATCGTTTTCTCATACTCCTAGGTTTCCGTGGGATAAAATATTATCCGCGTTTCGTCTTGAGATGGCTGGCTTGAGTATGCCTCATCCGCGACTAGGTGGCTTCTTTGTTTATTTGTTTCTTTTGGTATATAGATTTGTGTCTTTATGTTTTGTCTTTCTTCAATGGATAACTTATCGGGGAATGTATTTTTGTGTTTAGACAAAATGGATTTGGATGCATTTTTTAAGCGGCATAAGGCCAAATCTGGGAAGAAGAAGAAATCTAGTTTGGTAGCCAATGATCCTCATGTTCCTCCCCATGCCCTAGAAGTGGCGTCGAATGTTGACGTGAGTGTCGCGGATGAGACCGGGGCTTTAGTTGAATCTTCTTCATTGGTTCCTGTATCTCGAGAGAAACGTGTTTGTCCGTCCGCGCCTGAGACTTCTAAATCAAAAAGGAGGAAGGTTGCCATTGCTGTTGGGCCATCAGCTACAGACAAAAGGGGGCTCTTTGTGGAGGGTGTAGCGACTCTTCGTGAATTCCCTATCCCAGGCTTCGACCCGATTGACTTACAAGGTCTTGCTTTTCCAGCTAAGAAGCACTGTCTCCCAGATCAAGGATATATCAGACGATTAGATCCCGTTACTCTTTCAACTAACCTGGATCGTATTATTCAATGGGTAGGTTAACATCCTTTTCTCACTTTTTTAGCGCGGTTTATTTTCAATCTTTCTTACTTTTACCTCGCTTCTTATAGTTGAGGGTGATTCAACCGAATGTTGAAAGGCGTATGGTATGTGGCGAGGAGGATCTTAGAAAGAAAGAAGAAGTTAAAAAACTAAACCATCAGCTTCGAATATTCGGGAATACAGTGGGAGATCCGGCCTCAGTGGAGAAGTTCCAGAAAAGGTCAGGTAACCTTCATGAGGAGGTGCAAGCTCGGAAAGAAGCTATGGCTGTTTTACAGAAGAAATATGATGATTTAAAAATTTCTTCGAACTCTGCCATTACTCGCGTCAAAGAGCTGGAAGCTGCTGAAGGGGCTTCGCGGGAGCTTCTCCAAACTAGACAAGCCATTATTGATAAAATGGAAGAGGATTTCTCCATCCTTCGCGAGGAACTGTCCATCACTAAACAAGAACTTGATACAATCAAGGCGCGTTCAGATCAAGATGTGGCCCTCCAATGGCTTCAGGGTCCTGAAGGTTTGAATTACTTATCTTCCGAGCGGATAAAAACTGAGGTTGGTATCTCCTTCTTATCCTCCGTGGCTAAAGCTTGCCTCCAGACTTCGAAGGGTTCTAGTATTTTGAAGGATAGGTGCTTTAGCTATTTTCGGAAGGGAATGGTTGCAGGGATCAACCAAAGCATTACGCGTTCGTCAAGCAATCCGAGTGTTCCTCTGGAAAAGTGTGAGCCTAGCCTGGAGAGTGCTGACTGGGGACTTTCAAAGGAGGAGATGGCCGCGGAGGATTCTTATTCTGAAGATGATGATGCTGAGGACGCGGAGGAAGAAGTTGAGAAGGCAGCCACTCCCTAATAGGCTTTGATCTTTAGTTTTATGTGGGATAAAACTTTTATGGATTTTGGGAACCTCTATGTGGTTTCCTGTTTTTTGGTATATCATTGAGATACTTCTTTTATTTTGAATATGGGTTGAAGATCTCTTTGGTCGAAACATTGGTATTGATCGTATGTTTTGATTGTAGTAAATATTTACATATTTATATTTCGAACTCTCCAAGTGTTGAATGGGTTGGTCCGGATGTTTGAAATCTTTTACCACTTGTCTTCATTCCTCGGGATGGATTCTTCTTTTTAAAGCCTTAATCTTCATCCTTTTTGCTGCCTTCCATGTTGTGTTAAACGATCGTGCCATTGCAAGTATCATGTCTCCAGGAAGCTTTAATCCTTGGGTTTTTTTTCAAAAGATTGAGAATGTGGAACAGCTTTCTCGGCTAGTGAGTTTCCTTTGATTTTACTTCAATCAGAGTTTGGGCTTCCTATATTAGGTCTTGATTTTATTGATATGTAGGTTATGCCTCCCCAGTTTGAGGCTGAATATGGGCCTCTTCCGCCTCGGTGGGCTTTTCTTTCAACGTATCTCGTTCAGGATTTTCCAGTGGCCGTATCTTGGAGTGAGAATGGTCTTTTTCAGATTGATAATGGTTGGGATGAGTTCCTTATGCTTCACCACCTAGGAATAGGAAGTGCTATGATGTTTTTCCATAAGGGTGACGTTTCCTTCCACGTCTGTCTGCGTCGTGAAATCGAGGATGATCGCGAGGCTACCCTAGACTCAATTTCTTCATCATGCAGTTCTAATTAAGTTATCTCCGCGTCATGTTTTAGGAGTTTGCAAACCGATCTTTTGATATAAGCTTTTGTAAAATAAAGAAAAAAAAAAGGAATCCATGATTCTCCTTATTGTACCCTTGTGTTTTTAGAAATAAAATAGAAGGAGGGATCCTTTATTATTAATAATATGAAACAGCGTACAGAAACCTTTCTCAGGGGTTGGATCCCTCTAAACTTGTTACATCATTGACGCGAAGAACCGAGTAGGAATCTAAGGATGGCCTACCTCTCCATTTTCTTCGTTGTGTGGGCTGACAACGTCGACTTCAAAGATGGAGTCACCCATGTAGGTGAAAATCAAAGCCGACCCTACATTGACTCGATTTGCTTGTGTAAAGGCGTGCCATCCTTGAGTCAGCCAGAATAAACCATCTTCATCCTTATCCACCTTCACTTCGTGTTCCTGGTTGGAGCGGGACCAGAGCCTAGCTTGAGTGTGAGCATCTTCGTCGATTAGAACATACATGAGGGGGAGTCGAAGGGTTTGAAGTTGTTCCTCCCTCATAATGACTCTATAAAAAGCCCTAGGCTGTGGGTTTGGATTCATGTTGTTTTAGGATTGCTCATCACTTATGGATACCCATGCGTGTTTTATACTTGCTGCGTGAGGCTTTCCTGCCGTTGGTTTTATCGCTTTTTATCGAAAAGTAATTTTAATTTCCCTCTTTGTAATTTACTTTTACTGATTTTGGGAAAAGACTCTTCTCTGGTTAACTTTATTTTTAGAGAAAGAGAGACGCGTGCCCTTGGTGGTTGTGTCACCCATTGCATGTCATGCATGCAATTTTCCTTTTTCCTGTTCGACTGTTCCCCCGTGATCGATAATACAAGCAAGGGGATCTTTACTGTTTTTATCTAATTTCATCGAGATGCGGGGATCCATTATAACCCCCCCTGTCATTTAGGGCGGAAGGGGTTTTTGGGCCAGAACCACGATGGGCTTTTTTCCAAGCGATCGATTATCCCGAACAGTTCTTGCAGTTGGTGAGCTAATTATACTAAATTTTCACTTCTTTTAGAGAACTTCCTTTTGGCTTATATTTTCTTTCTATTTTTTAGTTGCTTTCACTTAGGTTTGAGGAGGAGTACGCGGATGCTGTTCCTAGCTAGGTTTTACTTTCTTCTCATCTGCTGCGCAATTTCCTTGTTTGTATAGAGCGGCGTAACGGAGGTCTTCTCTACCTTGGCCGCGGATGGAAAGATTTCGTGGAATCGCATGGTTTTGAACGGGGGGTCTCCATGATTTTCACTCACATGGGTGAGGCTCGTTTCTAGGTTCGGGTGGTGGATCCACGCGGGGGAAATCATGATGATCTTACCCTCCGCGTCGCAGCTTCGAAAGGATATTAAACTGTACTTTCACAATGGAATAAGGCTTTAAGCCTCTTTGTTATTTTAGTCGTAACTTTGTTGTTTGTCAGGCCTTTGATAATTGTTTCTGGAGAATTCTTAGTTATGTATGCTAATGGTGTGATTGTTTTAGTCTTTCGAGGTCTATTTGTTATGATATTCTTCTCACGGGATTTCTGAGAAGTTCAATAATAGTGTTTACTGTTTATCTCATGCATGGTGACTGTGGTTTTTTGTCTCAATGATTTGACCTTTCGAATTTATTTGCCCCATATTTCTGTTTTTGACACATGTCCAGTATTGTTTACGTGCTCTATAAAAGAGAGTATGGGGGAAAGGACAACTAGACTTGTTGTATGCTTTCGTTATGCCCTCCTCTGTTGGTTCACCTTGGTCCTTTTTTGAGAGGATTAGTTTTCCTGAGCAACTTCTCCGCTTGGTTAGTTCCTTAATTGCTGAATTTTTCCTTTATTAGGTCAGTTTATCTTTTAACATTCCTTAAAATATGTTTCTTGTTAGTCTTTGCCACTATGTTTTGAAGATAGACTTGGGCCAGATCTTCCCAGGAGCGTTCTTTTGTCAACCAGGATTCTTCGGGACTTCCCGGTGGAGGTTGTACGCGGAGACTATAGGGTTCCATTTTTAAGGGGAGGCTGGAATGATTTCGCCGAGTCACACAGCGTCCATATTGGTTCCTCTTTAACCTTTATCCATAAAGGAGGAAATCGCTTTGATGTCTAGATCTTAGATACTGTGGGGGATGAGGTAGATGCGGAGTGGGCTTCTCCGGAGTCCGAAGGTCCTCCTTCAAATGGATTTCGCTTAAGTCAAGGCAGAACTCGTCTTATCCCGGCTCGGGCTCCGCGGACATGAGCTGACGGGCGCTTGTTTTCTTTTATCCTAAATTGTCAACCCTTTTGAACGGGGTGTCATGTTTTATCCTTGGTTGTTTTTATTTTAATGGTGGATTTATAGCCACAATTTCCTTCGAAAATTAGAAAACTTTGGGAGTTCCAGGAGGGTTTATGAAAACCATGTCTCTTTTTTCTAGATTGCCTTCAACTTAGATCCGTCGTGGAGTTTGGATCTTAGAGTGTTTAGATATGATTTGAGATATGACGCGGAGCCAAGCCCTAGCGTCCAAGGACTTATTATAAAATATCATCTCTGAGAATACGGATTCGATAAGAGGCCTGACGCGGAGCCAAGCTCCAGCGTCCCAGGACTTATTATAAAATATCATCTCTGAGAATGCGGATTCGATCAGAGGCCTGACGCAGAGCCAAGCTCCAGCGTCCCAGGACTTATTATAAAATATCATCTCTGAGAATGCGGATTCGATCAGAGACCTGACGCGGAGCCAAGCTCCAGCGTCCCAGGACTTATTATAAAATATCATCTCTAAGAATGCGGATTCGATTAGAGGCCTGACGCGGAGCCAAGCTCCAGCGTCCCAGGACTTATTATAAAATATCATCTCTGAGAATACGGATTCGATCAGAGGCCTGACGCGGAGCCGAGCTCCAGCGTCCCAGGACTTATTATAAAATATCATCTTTGAGAATGCGGATTCGATTAGAGACCTGACGCGGAGCCAAGCTCCAGCGTCCCAGGACTTATTATAAAATACCATCTCTGAGTATACGGATTCGATCAGAGGCCTGACGCGGAGCCAAGCTCCAGCGTCCCAGGACTTATTATAAAATATCATCTCTGAGAATGCGGATTCGATCAGAGGCCTGACGCGGAGCCAAGCTCAAGCGTCCCAGGACTTATTATAAAATATCATCTCTGAGAATGCGGATTCGATTAGAGGTCTGACGCGGAGCCAAGCTCCAGCGTCCCAGGACTTATTATAAAATATCATCTCTGAGAATGCGGATTCTATCAGAGGCCTGACGCGGAGCCAAGCTCCAGCGTCCCAGGACTTATTATAAAATATCATCTCTGAGAACGCGGATTCGATGAGAGGCTTGACGCGGAGCCAAGCTCCAGCGTCCCAGGACTTATTATAAAATATCATCTCTGAGAATACGGATTCGATCAGAGGCCTGACGCGGAGCCAAGCTCCAGCATCCCAGGACTTATAATAAAATTCCTTAGGTGCAAGGCATGATAAAAAGCGCCCTCTAACCGCTTTATTTAATTTTTGCGGGGGCGACTAAGTTTTATGTTCATATAGCTATCCGGTGATTACACATAGTACTTTTTTAGATTGTCCGCATTCCAAGTCTTGTTCAGAACGATACCTTCAGGGGTGCTGAGCTTGTACGCACCTTCTTGAACTTCTTTGATGATCACATAAGGTCCTTCCCAGTTGGGGTCTAGTTTCCCTCCAGAGGTAGCTTGGCGTAGCACCAAATCCCCCTCCTTGAGATGCCGCGGGTGAATTCGTCTATCCCGATACTTGGAAAGCCTCCTCTTGTATTCTTGCTCCTTCAAGGCTGCCGTCATCCTGCGTTCTTCTATGAGATGAAGCTCGAATTCCAATGCTTCATCGTTGGTGTCTTGGTCGTATGCCATTATTTGCATCGAAGGAACCAATCTCTCAATTGGGATAACCGCGTCCATACCAAAGACTAAAGAAAACGGGGTTTCTCCAGTCGGAGTCTTTGCTGACGTGCGGTAGGACCAGAGTACTAAAGGTAGAAGTTCTGCCCACCGTCCTTTTGCTATGTTGCCAAGTTTCTTTTGTATCCCATATAACAATTGTCGATTGGTTGTTTCTGCCTGCCCGTTCGTCTGCGGGTGAGCCACGGACGAGATTTTGAGGCTGATGCCTAGACCGGCGCAGAAATCTCTAATTGTTTCACAATCAAATTGAGGTCCATGATCCGTAATTATTGAGTCGGGCACTCCGAAACGGCAGACAATATTCTTCCATAGGAATCTCCTCACCTTCTTCGTGGTGATTAATCCCATTGCTTTGGCCTCCACCCATTTTGTGAAATAATCAACCAAGACCAAAACATATCTTAACTGACCGGGAGCAGTGGGAAACGGACCTAGAATGTCCATTCCCCAGACAGAAAAAGGGCAAGCACCGGTTATACTTTTCAGTACCTCAGAAGGGCGGTGATTCAAGTTTCCAAACCTTTGACACGCGTCGCATTTTTGGATATAATCTTGAACATCATGCTTCATAGTTGGCCAATAATATCCTAGCCTGGTTGCTTTGGCCACAACAACCCTCCATCCTTGGTGATGCGCACAAACTCAATCATGCAATTCTTCTACTACGAGACTTCCTTCTTTCGATGATATGCACAACAAGTCTGGGAGGCAATATCCTCTCTTGTATAGCTTTCCTTCCCTGATGGTGAATCGAGAGGATTTGGCAATTATCTTCTTAGCAGCATTTCTCTCTTCAGGTAGAACACCCTTGCCCAGATAGTCCGCGATCGGTGCCCTCCAATCCTCTATCTCAATTTCTTGTACCTGGTAGACTTCCTGAATAAGTCTTCGATTGTTCATTCTTTCGAGGATCACTTCTTTTCCTACTTCCTCAGGCATAACAGCTCCCAATCGAGATAACGCGTCCGCCTGCTGATTGTCATCCCTGGGAACAACTGTTATGCAAAAACTTAAGAAAGCCTTTGATAATGCCAGTGCCTTTCTCTGATAATCAGGCATTAAACTAGTTTTTGCTTCATATTCCTTTGTTATTTGCCGCGTCACCACTTCTGAATCAATGTAGACTGATACCTGCCTAGCACCTTTAACCAAAGCTATCTCTAGTCCAGTGAGCAGGGCTTCGTACTCAGCCTCGCTATTTGTGGCCTGGAAGTCCAATTTATAAGCGTAATTGTACTGCCGTTCATCAGGTGCTGTTAGTGTGACCCCTGCTCCACACCCATCTTTGTTGGCCGCACCATCTACCCTGAGTGTCCACTCACTTCTTTCTGTTTGGGCATTTAATTCGAAACTCGTTTCGCCAATAAAATCGGCTAAAACCTGAGCGAGAGCTGCTTTCCGCGGGGTATATTCTATTTCAAATTCTGTGAGTTCGACCGCCCACTTCATCATTCTTCCTGACAAACACGGTGAGTGGAGGATTTGACGCATCGGTAAGTCCGTCATAACTCGGATAAGATGGTCCTGGAAATATGGCCTCAACCTCCTTGCCGCGAATATTAAGCACAAAATCATTTTTTCTACTGGTTCATATCGTGTCTCAGCATCCTGCAGCACACGACTGATGTAATAAACTGGGAATTTCTCTTCTCGCGTCAAAACTGCACTGATGGTGACACTTTTTACTGACAGGTACAGATGAAGGACTTCTTGTTTCTCGGGTTGATGAAGAGTGGGAAGTGATGACAAAAAAACTTTCAAACTTCCAAATGCTTCCTGTAACTCGGGAGTCCATCGTATCGGTCCCTTTTTCTTAAGCAGAGCAAAGAAAGGTAATGACCTATCCGCCAGGCAGAAGCAAAAACGGCTTAAATAATTTACTGCTCCATTTAAAGACTGTAACTCTTTAATCGTCCGCGGTGGTTGAAGATTCTGAATTGCTGTGACTTTTTCAGGATTCACATCGATTCCTCTATGGCTAACCATAAAACCAAGGAATTTTCCGGAATCAACCCCAAAGACACACTTTTCCGCGTTCAAGTTCAAACCTCCTCTTCGAAGAGAATCAAAAGTCTCCTGTAGATCTGCTGCGTGATCCTCTTCTCTCTCGCTTTTGACCACGATATCATCAACATAAATCGATACATTCCTGCCAATTTGATTACGAAAGATCCGGTCAACTGTTCTCTGAAATGTTGCTCCAGCATTCTTGAGTCCGAAAGGCATGACGCGGTAGCAGAATATCCCCTGGTTGGTGATGAAAGTTGTAGCTTTCTTGTCTGAAGGGTTCAGGTTTATTTGATTGTATCCTGAGTAAGCATCAAGAAAACTAAGGACTTTGTTACCCGCGGTTCCATCAACGAGTTCATCTATGGACGGTAATGGATAACTATCCTTTGGGCAGGATTTGTTAAGATCAGTGAAGTCGATGCACATCCTCCACTTCCCATTAGATTTCTTCACTAAAACCACATTTGAGAGCCATTCTGAGTCTTCTACTTCCTCTATGAAGCCTGCTTCTAAAATTTTATCAGTTTCCTCTTTTGCCGTGGCAGCTTTCTCCGGAGCCATCTTTCTCTTCTTCTGTACTATGGGTTTCGTTCCTGGACGAATTCTCAAGGTATGCAAAGCTATTGCGGGTGGGACACCCAGCAGATCTCGAGGATTCCATGCAAAAATGTCTCTCGACTTCGTTATGATTTCTAAGACTCGAACTATTTCTACTGTCTCTAGTGCCTGTCCCAAGTAGACCTTCTCCTCAGGGTTTGGGAAGGGTGTATACGTAATTCTTTCATCCGCGGTAGGTATATTTACTTCTGACGATCTAACCTCTAGTTCCGCTTCTGAAAGTTCTGTCGAGTCATTGTCCCCGACCACGGATTCACAATTTTCACTAATACACATCACTTTTTTATTCTTCTTGATGGAAGTTAGGTAACAGCTTCTGCTTTCTGGTTGTTGTCCGAGAACCTCACCAATTCCTCCTCCGGGTAAAGGGAACTTTCCCACAAAGTGGTAGATTGAAACTACCATCTGGAACTTATAGAGTGAGACGCGACCCAGCAAAGCATTGTATACAGTGGGAATCTTTACTACTGTGAACACAATATTTTCCACGCGTCTATTTGGGGACGTCCCTAAAACAACTGTAAGCTCGATTGTGCCTGCTACTTGTACCTCTCCTCATGAGAACGTGGTTAGCGTTCCAAAATATGGTTTCAACGATGCTGCAGAAATTCCCATTTGAGAAAATGCCTCCCATGATAGGATGTCAACAGATGACCCAGTATCAATAAATACTATTTTTACTGTCTTGGCGGCTATCTGAGCGTGAATAACCAGGGGGTCTGAGTGCGGCATCCTTACTTCCTCAGCATCCTTTGGGGAAAAGGAAATGTTCTCATGTTGTGCAAGAGAAATTCTTCTGCTTGACGCGGACGGTGGCTGTCTTCCTTCTCTCTCGTAATTTCTTTTTTCCTGTCTACTGGACCCAGCCATGGAAAAGCCCCCTGCGAGGGTATTGATGAAGCCCTCAGGTTCTGTTATTTGGCCTGCCTCTGACTTTTGAGCTTCTCTCTAGTTGACAGACCTCTGGACTACAGGCGTATAGTTGTATCTACCTCCGCGTCCCCTTCTTCCTCTCCCTCTTCCCCTGTTATGGAAAGGGAGATCTCTATGCTGATCCGGTTGCCTGAAAAATCGTTCATGTGGATTATGAGATTCGTCAAACCTAGGGTTTCGGTCCTCCCAACGTGGCCTATGGTCAGGTCGATTCTCTCTTCTAGGTGGAGACCTCATATCACGATTTCCATATCGGTTCTCTCTTGGATGATAGGAACGCGGGTGATCTTCCCTGCGGCGAGATCCCTATCCTCTTTCTAAATTCATATGCACTTCATCGCGGCGGGGATGAAAATCTATTGCTTCTGAATGATGCTTGGGTGGCTTGGCCTTTTCTTTTCTGAATTTTCCAGTAAGTTTCCCAAAGAGACCTGGATTCCCTGTATTCGCCTTAGAGCTGGACGCGGCTGCTTCTTCTGCCTCAATCTGCCTTGACACCCGTTCTCTTAAGTCATCGTAACTAGTTGGCTTCTTCCGGAACAGAAACGTCTTGAAATCTCCCTCTGCTAAATTGCCCATAAGTATGATAATTGCTGATTCATGATTAAAGTTGGGGATCTGAACTACCATGCTGGTAAATCGAGTGAAGAAGTGTCCCAAGGATTCCCCAGCTCCTTGCCTAATGGAATTCAGGTCGAGCATGGTCTTCTTTCTCGATCGCGCACTTCCGAAATGGGATGTGAAGATGTGGGACATCTGGGTAAAATTGGTTACAGACCCTTTTGGAAGGTTTGTGAACCAGGTGAGTGCGATCTTCGTTAAGGTCGAAGGGAATGTCCTACACAACATGGCATCATTATACTCGTTTATTCCCATAGCAGTTGCAAAATGGCAAAGCTGATCTTCAGGATCAGTTGTTCCATCATATTTCATTAGGTTCACATCTCTCCACCGTTTTGGTACTGACGCGGAACAAATTTCTTGGGTAAACACTGATGGAAAACCTGCTGGTGCATTTTCGTTTCTTTTTTCCGCTGAGTCAGATTTTGTAGAGATGGAAACATCTGTTGACCTTTCCCCGCGTCGATGTTTATTCTCTCGGTGCCAGTGATCATTCTGCCATGCCTGGCGCGGTATTTCCTGATTCTAAAAACCGTAGTTCCAGTTGCTGGGATTATCGTATGCAGTGTTGCGTCTATCAAAATTTCCATACTGCTCCTCCTGTCGATAATTCCCTTGTTGACGCGGATTCTGCCCCCACTGATCATAATAAAAGTACTGAGACTGCTCCTGCTGAAAAGGGTTAGGCTGCTCGTGACGTGCTTCATAATACCAGAAGTTCTGCGAGATGAATCCCCCATCCAGTCCATACTGATTGCTATAATGATGTGGAGGGGTTCCGAGGTGCTGATCTCTCATCTCACCATCTGGATTTGGTGGTGGTGTCAACGGCATATACATGCCGGAGGCCTCCTGATCCTGGTGAATCCCTTGACTCATGTCCTGAGTTGGATTGTTCTGGCTATCACTCATCTTCTTAATGTCGTGAATCTGTTGCGATCAAAAGTTTAATTTTATATATCTAAAAATTTGTATTTCTAAGTTCAGACGCGGACCCTAACTTTTCAAAGGTTTGAGGGTTTTTGTCTATTCTTATAAAAAAGAAAACCCCTTAGTGTGAGGGGGTTCCCACAGACGGCGTCAGTGAAAAAGCCCCGATCTCTTAAGGCCACCATTTTTAGTGGGGCCCGGGAATCTACCTGGTGAAGTGATCAATCTTCCCAACGGGCTTACCTGACCCGCATCGAAATAATCAACGCGGCCCAACCTGTGCCGCGGGAAGTAACCTTAGCGATATTCTGAAAGGTGATTCCCTTATCGAGTTTTTTCTAGACAATTCGGAGAATTGGTTCGCTTACCTGTTGCTGTTGAATATCTTGAGAATTAATAACAATAGTCTTTTTCCTTAATAGAAATTTATACTAAGGACAAACAGTGTCTGTATCCGCGGAGTTGGTCCAGTGAACAGTGCTGATTTTACTATGAAATATGATCTTTTCCACGCGTATGAATTCTTCTTCTTGCTCTTCTTTCTTCTTGAGTTCACTAGGCCTGAATCCGCCTTTTTCTCCCCTCCTCTTCCGAAAAGTCCCCTTCTTCTGGTGAGATTTCTCTCTTTTATAGGTCTTGGGTGGTCTGGTAAGTTGTGCCACGTGGTGTTCGCCATTCGACACGTGTTCTACTCGTGGGGGATGGGCATGGCCGCCACGTACCTATTCTCTCCTATCCGCGGATGATCGTTCATGAGTCAGCTCTTGGATAATTATCCGCGGATAATGTTATTTCCTTTTTCTTTAACTGATTAGTGTTCCTTATTTTGCTATTTTTATATCTTTACAGATGTTTTTTAATATTGGTTTAGTCAAATATATTCCGAGAATAATAAATCAAATAAAACAACCACTTAATATAATTGGTATTTGCATAAAATACTATGTTATTTGTCTTCCATCATCCCTACAAAAATATATCACATGTATTCATCAAGGTGGAGTCAACAATCTCCCCCTTGATGGAAGACAAAACAAATATCAATTATGCAAATAAATATAGAACATGCGGAGCATAATATAACAAGCATAATTAAGTACCATATCGCATTTCTCCCCCTTTTTGTCTTCCAACAAGTAAGGGAAGAAATCGAGTTTAAAAAGGATAACACCCAAAAAAATTAATGTTACAATCAAGACCTTGAAACTGATCTCAAGGCCTTGAGATGTCAAACAGACAACATTATAAGAACTGAAATTTAGCCGTCATTGCTCCCCCTACGATAATGCTTCCCTGTTCAACATATCAAGCTCCAAAGAGAAATACTAAGCAAAGATAATAATTAGTAGCATATAATAAATATCATAAAAAAATCATTTATCACCAAGAGCGATTGTTTCAATCCATTTATGCTCTTTGATCTTGGTGACATCCTGTAAAACAACTAAAATTCAACCTTTTCGGCTAAACCAAGTTACAAACTTAGATTCATAATCGGGATGGACCATGTTCGGTGGTCTAGTACCTTTAGGAACCCAAATTTGCGTTACCTGTCCTCTTAGACATAATGGAAAAGTATTGCAAATAATATAAGGATCATTTCTACGATATGGACAGGTAGTCTTAACATGACCCTTCTTACAAAAAAAAATGACAGGTAGGTGTGCGCCAATTCCCTTTGGCTTTCACAAAAGTGGTAGGGGCTTTCTTTGGAAAATTCTTGTTGTATCCAATACCACTTTTGTTGAGGGATGATTGGTGCTCACCTAACATCCTATCGAGATTGGCCTTGGAATGGGTAAAACGAACAAGTGATGTCTGCTGGTCTCTACACTTCTCAGCCAACGAGATCTTTTCTTTCTCTAATTCCTTGGTGTAAAGACTTAGAGAAGAAAGATCTTGCTTCAAGACAAAGTTTTTTATCTCCAAGGCCTTGACTTTAATGTCAAGGGCTGACCGAGAGGCTTTGAGATTTTTTATTTCCAGCGACAAATTACTCATGCGTTTCTCCTATTCCAATAGCTTCTCTTTCAAGGTGTTAGCCTCCAAAATATAATCCTCTTCATTCATAATCATGTTTTTCAAAAATTCAGACAACACAGCAGTAGGACTAGAAATCAAATTTCTCACAATTGCTTCAAGACGTTTCTTAGGAGTTTCTTCTTGATCTGCCATCAAGCAAAGATTTTCTAGATCATTTTCTGGGTCCGATTCACTAGAAGAATCTGAATCATTCTTTCGGTGTTTTTTCTTCTTCTTTTGAGGACACTCATTTGTAAAGTGATATGTTTCACCACATTCAAAGCAAGTTAAAATCTTCGATTTCTTACGAGGGTTAGAAGACTTACCTCGGTGCTTTGAAGATCCGGAATATTCTCGATTTGATAATTGCTTCTTCATCTTGAGTATTTTTGCTAGCCCTCTTGTGATGAGTTCAAAGGGATCCTCCTCATCTTCACTTTCGTCGTCGTTTGAGGATGCTTGTTCCTTCTTAGCTTTTAGGGCCAAATTTTTTACACTAGAGCCTACTTCCCCATCTTCCTCGCCAAGGATCATCTCATGGGTAATAAGCTTACCAAGGAGATCATCCAGAGGCAAAGTCGATAGATTTTGAGCTTCCTCTATTGCGGTTACCTTTGGACCCCATTGCGCTTTTGGCAAGCTTCTCAAGGTCCTTCTAACCTTTTCTTCATTGGTGAAGGTTTTGCCGAGAGAATCCAGGCTGTTCACGATCTGTGTAAATCTTGTAAATATTTCTTTCACCGTTTCTATGGACAACATTTTGAACGGCTCATATTTGCGTAGGTAGATGCTTATCTTTGTTTCCTTTACTTGTCTTGTTCCTTCATAAGTTACTACTAACTTATCCCATATTTCTTTAGCACTCCTGCAAGATGAAACACGATTAAATTCGTCAGTATTCAAACCACAATATAGTACATGCATGGCCTGAAAGTTCTTGGCCACATTTTTCAGGTCGGTCTGGTTGTATTCTGCTTCTGTTTTCGCCACTTGTTCTCCTCCTGAAGTACCAGGCCTCATCGGTATGGTTGGTCCTCTCTATATGCGTTCCCTGAGCTCAATATCTCGATCAATGATGAAAATTTTCATCAATGACCTCCAATGCACAAAGTTGTCACCACAGAAGAGAGGAGGGCGATTAGATGACCTTCGTTGAGCAAATCCACCTAGTCCTATAGTACTCATGATCGATCTCACATATTGTTAGATCAAATAAGTGAGTTAAGCTCTTATACCAATTGAAGAATCCAGTACTTAATGTAATTAATAATTAGACAAATACTCTAGAAGAGAGGTTGAATAGAGTATGGAAGATTTTCGCAAAGTATCCTGCAACAGCAACTTCAAGGCCTCTAAACTGGATCTCAAGGTCTTGAGCTGGACTTTCAAGGTCTTGAAACAGAACTTCGTGTTGCTGATGCTAAGACAGTGCAAATAAACGTAAGTGCAGAAAATAAATATATGAACACGTGAATTGTTAACGAGGTTCGGCACAACTTAGCCTACGTCCTCGCCTAGGGTTATCCAACCCGTATAATTCAAACAACTATTATTTCACTTCTTATGGATCCTAGATACAATCGAGAAGATCTTTCCTTCTTCTAAACTCTCGAAGCCTCACCCGCTCTTATCTAGTCAACTCAGATCCCTTAGAGTCCTAGATACAATTTAGAAGAACTACCCTTCTCGTAGCCTCACCCGCTACGTTTGAGTATAGGGATACTCTTAGTATAACGAGAATGATTTATCCTATACGTTTGAGTATAGGGATACTCTTAGTATAACGAGAATGATTTATCCTATAACGCTCAGATTTTTTCTTCTCTCTCAACTAGAAATAAAAGCAATTACAACGAGGGAGAGAAGGAAAATAAATAAGCTAGAAGTCGATGACAATGTTGAAGTCTTTGCATTGTAGAACCGTGCTTGTGTTGTTGTTTTTCTTCACCGCTTGCTCCTTCTTTTATAGGCTATATGGACTGATTTGTTGCTGCTGTAAATCCCATATTTTACCTTGAATTTCAGCCGATTTGAATTTGAATATATTCCACAAAATCTGATTTTTGGTTGCACAAAAAATCAGCCCGTTTGAATTTGAAATCTCCATTTGCTCTTCCACAAAATCAGCCCATGATCTTCAACAAATTCAGCCAGCCATGTTAAGCTATTTTGAATTTAAACTTGATCCTTTAAATTCCTCCGAGAAGATAGCACATGTGGAACAAATCTTGATATCATTTAAATCCTGCACATGTTAGCCTCAAGCACCAATATAGGTAACCACTAAATCTACTTTGTTAAGTAATTAAGAAATATATCAAGATTACAAACAAATATCTACGTAACCACTTTTCAAACAAATCTAAAATTAATTTAATTACTTTGAACAAATCTTTCCATCCATGAATTCAAAACAAACTCTCAGCCACATTTAAATATTCGATATATAAAAAATAAAGCAAATAAATAAGCATAAATTCAAAAACAAATCTTCTAGAACATCCGCTCAAGTAAACATATAATTTTGTGAGCCAAATCAATATATTCCGAGAATAATAAATCAAATAAAACAACCACTTAATATAATTGGTATTTGCATAAAATACTACGTTATTTGTCTTCCATCATCCCTACAAAAATATATCACATATATTCATCAAGGTGGAGTCAACACAAATGATATGTACTTAAAAGAAACACTTTTATAGTTTTATATAAATGATGAGTACTTCTAAATGATGGGTACAAATGATAGTTTGGTAGCCCTTAAGATGATTGGGCACACTTCCAAACACTAAAACTACGTAGTCTGGGCGTCCTACTACAGCTGAGGCTTAAAGGAAGGATTAAACATAGTGCACAAAGATAAGAAACAATCTCATTTAACCAAGGGTTTAGCGTATAGAGATATACAACGAAGCATATAATTTAAGGAACTCGACAAACAAGAAAGACCTCCAACTCGGACTCTCGAAGCGCAGCAACTCGGCAACTCGATCACACCAAAGTAACCCTAGACATAATCGTGGACAAGGTAGGTTTGGTTTGGTTATACGGATCGCGAGCGCGATTGTTTGATCAATTTTCTCACTACGTTCTAAGCGCTTAAGGAGTCCAACTTGATTGATTTGCGCTTGAAGAATTAAACAATCGCGAGCGTGATTGTGAGCAGTCTATTATTCATCATCTTTTGACATTGAATAATTGAGAGATTTGCATTTGGTAAGCTTGAGCAACTAAACTCATATTGTTTTGCTTGTGATCGATTTAATACTTGGATGTTTTGAATCGTGAGTTTCGATTTCTAGTTTTATTCCGATCATTAATTTGCTTCATCTTCCTTGTGCTTGACAGCTTTATGATGTTTGATTCTATCTTGATCAGCCAACTTACTAGGATCTCATCATCGCTAGGATTTTGAATTATTCATTACAATTTTTAATCTTTCGTAACAAGCATTTGACAATTTAACTTCATATCATAGAAGTTCATATACTTTAATTCTTATTTCATTTAAATCATTATATGATGATTACGTTTGGGCGATCCAATATCGAGAATCTTTCTTCTTATATTCATTGTATTCATTAGGTTGCATCAGTCATTAGATTGCATTCTTCTACTCTTAGTTTGTAACACTCTGTCACAAATATGATATAGTTAGAATTTTGAGAGTGATTTATATATACATAAATCAAGCCAATATCACAAGAGCTATTCCTTGTCAAAAATCTAAGTGATCGAGGATAAATGACTTGAGAGGGCTCGGTGGCGGAGGTTGGCGCCTCATAACACCTCATGCATGTCTTACATATAGTCTGCATCTCATTGGCTTATGATTTCGCTTGCGACTGACCCGAAAACACATGTGTCAATGTTGAGTCTCAATAAATATAGGATTTTTTTTATTCATGAAAATATTTTATTTAATTGATATAAGGGATATAGAGCACGTACATAAGACATATATATATATATATATATATATATATATATATATATATATATATATATATATATATATATATATATATATATATATATATATGCTAGTGATATAATATAAGAAACATTAATATTTGAAGCAATTAACAAATGTAAGAGCAACTGCAACTAGATCCCTTGCATATTCCCTTTGCCGGGGTTATGTAACGTGCCTTGCATGGTTTGTCACAGCTATCTTGGTTGCATGGTCCTGTAACTGGAAATGTATAAAAGCAGAGGCGTACTACATCATCATTTATCTCCATCTTACTTCCATAACCTGCGCGCAAACACATTCACATTCAATTCAATAAACCACTTATCATCAATTGTAAAATATTATTTAATGAGCCATCACCATCAAACCCTATCGATTGTCTTACCAAAAATTAAACATTATTTCTAGAGTTAATTCTTAAAAATGTACTTTTTAATGCACTATAAGAAACAAATAATCATCCAACATTGAAAATCACTCATAGGCAATTAACATTTCCTATATGAATAATGGGATATACCCATACCTGAAATGAAGAAGAGTGTAAGACAAAAGAGGATGATGGTGTAAGAGGCCTTCATTATTTCTTATGGATTATTTGTTAAGAATGAAGAAAATAAAGTGAAAGCCTCGACTCTAAAAGAGGTGTACTTTGTGCAAAATAAATATTCCATTAGGGTATTAATAGGGATGTTAATTCATCGAATGTGTAGATGTATTTTTTTCTTATAATATTTTACCAAATCGGAAAATTTCTAAGGATATATATTTAATTATTATTCATTGATAACATTGCCTATTGATATATTTAATGCATCTGCATCCATTACAAATCCAAATATTGATTTATCTCCTTTTTGCTTTCAATAGGATCATGCATGCAATCATGAGTTTTCCTGGATTCATGAATTATAATATCATCATATATTTTGGGGTATTAAAAATAAAAAAGGGTATTATTTATATAATGGTATTAAACATGTTAAAATTAAACATAACCCGGTTTAAAGGAAAAGTAAATAAGAACACCTTTGAAGAGGTACTTGGAAAAATGAGAACCCAATTAACAAAATGAAAAGCAAATGCATTGACGCAACAAAGGAGGACAGTACTAATTAAAACAAATTTGGAAGCCAAACCAAATTATGTAGTGCAAAACTTTATGCTCCCAGTAAGTATTCGTACAGAACTTGTCTGACTATATAGGTGCATCTTTTGGAATAAGGAGAAAAAACTATAAACCCCTGATCGGTTAGGACAAAATTTGTAGACCAAAAAGGGAAGGAGGACTAGGACTAAACAAGGTAAAAGATATAAACAAGGCTCTACAGATGAAATTGTTATGGAAAATCCTAGATGAACCGCAAAACGAATGGGTAAAAATAATCTCCAAAAAATATCTAAAAGGAAAAACCATTTGGAACTATAAAAGAACAAAAAATACCTGTTGACAATGGGCAAAACTCATGGATATAGAACCTGAATTCTGCTTGATTAATATGATATATATGGGAGACTGGGAAT